>JAHDVF020000314.1:0-658417 GCA_022606425.2 Lepidostoma basale | reverse complement strand
ATCCAGAGAGGTATGTCAGGGCAGAGCCGGGGAAATGGCGTGATGGTTAATTAGTTAGTTAGTTTTAATAATATGCTATCTTTTAAAGCACCGTTTTTGTGATGTAATCACCTCAAGGGCGCACTAGGATGTGTTTTAAATCTTAAATAAAATAATAATGTTTTGAATCTAATGTAACATGAAAGAAATATACAAGTTAAGATGAAAAACATGTTTTTTTTTTCACTGTTAAAAATTCTATACTGAGGAAAGGCGCCTGCATCCCGAAACATTTATATGAAAGTGCAAGTAAGTGTTGTGAAATTACATTGTTTTATGAAGATGGTTTTTTGATTTCTGAAAATTTGAGAGTTTAAGCTTTCTTATTTGAACTAATTTAAGATATTTTACAACCATCCTATTGTCTGACGAATCTTTAAAATATGAAAATACAGGTATGTTTGGTATAAAATATTAATATAATTCGTCGTGTTTATGTTTACGGTTTATCCATGAAAACTTTGAGAAGATTGAAGTGTAAAACTTAATTCATTCATACAAAAAATGTTTGTAGAAAAATAAAACCTCTTAAAATAAATATGAGAAACTAAATTTTTAAGGATATTGTTGATTCAACGGTTTCTTTCTACTTTTGAAGTTTTTTTTGGTATAGCATACATAATGTTATATATTTACGGTACTAGTACGCCTTATAATTTTATTCAAACTTTGTACGTTTTCTCATCCACTAAAAATATTTCTTCAAAAAACAATTTAGCGGGAAAAAATATCTGGGCGTTTATTCTAAAGAGAAATACAACAAAACACCAGTAAAAATATTTTGAAAGCTCGAAGCTTAAATATCCTAACCTTCAACAATACTTTTAAAATGATCCAATTATTTCAGGTTTCTGCAAACACGATGAAAGTAAGAATCAACCAATGGCGGCGCATGTTATTTTAAGACATTTTAAAAATAAGCAAATAAACTTTTGTTTTTATTTCCGTGAACATCTAATAAATGTTATATGTATTTTTAGTGTACATTAATATAATTTTATTTAACAAATATAACGTCAAAAATAATGCCATAAAGTTTGTATTAAAGGCGGGCCAGACTGTGATAAACTCGGTTTCCAACCAACGAGCCAGACTATCTATCTCATTCTACGCCGGGTAAAATAATGCGAGGAAGAGAGATAAACGTACCATGTTTGTTGAATAGTTTGAAAGGATAACCGTATGCAGAAACATCCGCGGTTTAACTCATGGTTTACTAAAATCGACGTTTTTACTACGTCTAGAACATGGTTTAAGTTTGAGTAATAACATTCAGTATACAAATTTTGGTTTCAAACCAGCTTGTTTATCACAGTGTGGCCCGCCTTTAAGAAAGTTTAATTACTAACATCACATGTCAACACAGATTATTTCGTCACAACTGCAACATATATTATTACTCCTACCACTGTGCAGAACCAATCTACCTAAGGTAATGCTCGTGGGCAGGGGAATATTTCTTCTAAACCGCATCTCTTCGGATGTGAACATTTTTCACGATAGTGAGGCTATCCTCAGAAAGCAACAATATATATTTTTTTTAATTTACTTTATTGTTTTATTGTTCTTAATTTGTTTTTAATTGTAATCATTAACGCATTTGAATGCGTCTGTATTCAAAAACGTATTTTTATAATAATAACAATCATGGGACAAGATAGAGACCGGGAAGTTGAGAGAAGTTAGTTGCAAAAAGCAATAAGAAATTTTAATTCCAAGTGGAACTATATCGATAAAACAACACAAAACACCGCTGCCATCTGTAAACGGGGTCAAAAAACGTGGCATTAAAACCCGAAAAATAACAACAACAAATGGCTTTTGATGTTAACTTTTATCAAAATTATTTTAGGGGAGCACGCTTATTAAATTAATAGAATCTCTGTTTTAACAAGATTAATTTGTGTCTTCTCTTTCTCATAATAAATTGTGCACAGTTTTATTTTGGTAAAGTATAAAGGGGAGTGAAATATTACTCTGTAATGCTGCTTTGCAAAGTGGTACAATTTAACAGCTTTTACGAGTGCTTGAGATTTTCAGGGATGGCTATGCAAGTTTTGCATTTGAATTTACTGAACATGAATTATTAATTTGAGAGAGGTATAATTCTAAAAAGAGACAGAATAACAAAAAAAATATGCGCTGAGGCTTCCTGTATCATTAGAAATTTGAATCAAACGATTAACTAACTAACTTACCATCACGCCGTTTCCCCGGAGGGGTAGGTAGTGAGGATGGCTCGCTACATTGTTCTATCCTGACATAGTTCTTTTGCCTCTTGTACATTCACACATCGTGACATGCACGCTCGTCGATAGTCCCTACTTCGAACATGGCCGCCTTTCATTTATTAATTAATTTGGTCATGCCATGGCTTCCTTGGCCTTCCTCGACTTCTTTTTCCATTCACACTACTTGTACTTGTGTTTTTAACCATTCTCCCCTCATCCATTCGATCCATATGTACAAACCATCTTAGTTACCTACCCTTTCTTGGTTTTATTTATCACGCATTCATCCGCTTTACATTCTTTTATAACTTCGTCATTAGATATTCTATCATACATTGTTTTTCCGCACATCCTTCTTAATGACCTGATTTCTACGGCATTTATCCTACTCATCCTTCTTTTGCCAACTCCAAGCTTCACTTCCATACATAAGGGTCGGCACTAGAACTTCATTGTGCACTGCCGATTTAAACGATTAAATGTATATATTTAATACATTGTTATAATACGTATCACAATTTATTTTTATGAATTTACCGCGCCGCCTGGTACTCTTATTGCACTACATACTTTCGTTGTTGTGGTTCGTGTCTCCGCAAAGTAATGGAAATATCTAGATATTAAATAACCAAAAAAAATCGGAAAGAAAATCTTCTCACGTACTATTAGAAACAAAATAATGTATGATAAGAACATTGCTTATTATTCAGCACTCCCTATTAGTTTTCAACTAAATTTTGGATAAAAACAGGTCAAAGTTTGCGTGGAACGCGTAGTCACGTCGTGAAGTTAGCGTAGGTCTATCAGAAACGTGTCGAGAAGTTAACTATATGTATTATAACAAGGCGTATACAAACAACTTCATTTCAAACGAGATAGACGTAACCATAATAGGTGAATTTATATCTGACACCTTCAATGTATTAATCACACTTTTTACAAAAAAGTGTTTACTATTTTCTTTTCAAATGCTTAAAAGTATAAATAAAGATGCCTTAAGTATATACTGTATTAATTAATTAATATAAATGAAAACGTCTGTCTTCTAGGAGTTTTATAAGTTTACATTTGATAATGCCTTAGAAGGGCGAAACATGTCATTCCATAAAAAAACTTCATAAAACTCCAAGAAGACAGACGTTTTCATTTATATGAATAATTTAATATGGAGTTCTATATCATTGTTCAAGAAACAATAAATATACTGTATTCTTAAATATTGATTATTTTTTAACAATGACATAAAACTCTATGTTATATAATTAATACGAATGAAAACGTAAGTTTCATAATATTTTATGTAAATGATATGTTTTGACAAGGCATTATATTCTTAAATATGAGAACAAAGAATTGGGCCTAGAGTTAGTAAAATCAGACTTTTTAACATTGATATAAATCTGATTTAAAATTTTTTAACATTAAATAATTAGGTAAACCTATAAACAGAAAAGAAACTGATCAATTCTGCCCAGCATATAAATCTTTCTACTGATGCTAAAACGGACACGACTATATGAGTAGAATGGTATTCTTATACCGACCCTTATGTATGGAAGCAAAGCATGGAACTGGCAAAAGAAGGATGAGTAGAATAATTGCAGTAGAAATAAGATATCTTAGACGAATGTGAGTTTTAAGTGAATGCGGAGCGAATGATGGTGTTATGGACAAAATAATGAAAGGATCATTAAGATGGTTTGGACACATGGATAGAATGAATGAAAAAAGGAAGGGGGGAAAATATGTTAACATTGTAAATGGAACTAGGAACAGAGGAAGACCGAGGAAAACGTGGCACGATCAAAAAAATCAAAAATAGAATGTCGGTCACGTGAGGAGTCAGAGAAATCGACGCATGTGCATGACACGATGTATGAATGTTGAGAAAGCAAGAGAAATATGTCAGGAAATAAAGGTGTGGCAATCCATTATTTTTACCTACCCCTTCGTGGAGACGGCGTGATGGCTAGTTAGTTAGTTAGTTAGTTAGTTATCTCGATTGATATTTGTAAGGAAACGAAATAATGTGATAATGAAATAAAATACCAGCCCTGAGAGCTCTGTTAGCACCTTGTCATGTGAGTCCTGCCCCAAGAAGGTTGTAGATAGAAATTTTCCTAAATTGCCCCACCATCTTTCGTGTAGTGAAAAGTGTTCCCGTTCTGCATAGCATCGCACCGCTCTCGCGTGTCGTAAGTTGCTGCCAACTTCGGGGAGACGTTGAAGTGATTCTAATGATGTTTGTTCGCGTGAACTTTCTCAGGAGAGAAGAATTATATTAATGTACCTTTCTTTCCTGTTTTTAGGAATTCATAGTATAATAAATAATAAATAAGTAGAATAATAAATAATAAATAATGAATGCCATAATAGAGGGGATGACCGAGGGGACAAACTCTAGGGGACGCCCACGCTGAGAGTACCTGGAGGACCTGTTGGTGGACGTGCGCTGCTCATCATATGCAGATTTCAAAAGAGCCGCACGTCTTGTGCGGGGAAGAATGGAAGAGAAGAATATAAGAAATTGCTGCGAACCAATTCCAGGATTGAAACGTTGACGTTGGACGATCGTGGTGTGCGCAGGAGATGTCTATTGGTGGCGATGAGGTTCAAAATCTATCACACCGCATCTCTCGCGGGGGCGAAAAGAGAAGGATGGAGTGCCGCATCGGTTAAAGTGTGGCAGTCCCTTTATTTCTCCCTACCCCTTCGGGGAGACAGCATGATGGTTACTTTTTAATAAATAATAAATAAACAAGAAAAATAAAAAATCAATAGAATAATAAATAAAATGTTTTATGTACACAGGCATCATTTAAAACATTTTATTTATTATTCTTCAGCTGTTGTAAATAAGATTAAAACACTTATTTTTTTTATAACTGGCAAAAGAAGGATGAAATTAGAATAAATGCAGTAGAAATGACATATCTTAAACAAATGGATGTGGATACTCTGTGATGATGAAAATATAAGAAGTGAAAAAATTAATTAAGAAAGAATGATAAAAACATATATATGTTAACGATGTAAATGGAACTAGAAATAGAGGTTGACCGAGAATAACGTGGCACGATCAAATATATCAAATATTGAATGTCGAATCAGAAGAAATCTACGCGCGTGCATGACACGATGTGTGAATGTTAAGGAAGCGAAAAAAATATGTCAGGAAAAAAAGTGTGGCAGTCGAAATATAATAAGCGTGAGTATTCGCGCGTATTACGTGTTTTAACATCTCAAGGACACACGGTCATGATTGATGTAACTAAAGGATGTCCACATTATTAGGGTACATTCCGACAAGTATATATTGTGCATACTGGTCACATACATAATAATTGAACACAACAATAATTCTGTGTGTATTCCAATTTGGTAGAGGAAATGAAGAGTAAACTAAATGTTCAAAACGTGACACACATTTGAACTCTTCTGACATACACGGTTCAGCAGGGTATCTCTGAATACTGTACTTACAATAGCCACATATCGCAGTTCCCGTGCAAACTACCTCGCAGAACGAAGCGCTAATGTTACTGCCACACATTGGAGTATGCAGCTCATATCTGAGTGATCCAGAGTCTAACAGTTTCGATTTTTCATGATTTTTCTATGGTTTCTTAATCACTATGGTAAATGCGGAAAACCTATCTGAATGAACCATGCATGACTTCGTTTACTCTCCTAACATTTCTCATTATGTTGTTAAACTAACTAACTAACCAACACGCTGTGTCCCAGGAGGGATAGGCAAAGAGGATGGATGGCCACATTGTTCTATACTCCTCTTCTACATTCACACATCATGACATGTACGCTCGTCGATTGTTCCTACTTCGGACATGGCCGATTTTCAATAATTGATTAATTTGGTCATACCATGTCTTCCTTGGTCTTCCTCGTCTTATTTTTCCATATGTCCAAACCATCTTAGTGAACCTTTCTTAATTTTATTATTCACACATTATTCACACATCCGCTTTACATTCCTTTCTTACTTCATCATTAGATATTTTATCATACATTGTTTTTCCACACATTCTTCTTAGTGACCTTATTTCTACGGCATTTATCCTACTTTCATCCTTCTTCTGCCAACTCCAAGCTTCACTTCTATACATAAGGGTCGGGACTAGAATTCCATTGTGCACTGCCATATTTGCTTCAATCGATATATTTCTATTTGCGGTAATGACTTTGAGTGCACCATTTATTTTGTTTCCAGCTCCAACCCTTATTCCAATATCTTTCTCCATTCTTCTATCTCTTGTAAACATGCTTTCCAGATAAACAAATTCGGTAACTTGCTCTAATTTCTCACCGTTTGCACTTATGTCACAATCCGTCTTACATTTTTCCTTTTCAAATACCATAACTTTAGACTTTGACACGTTTATCACAAGGTCATACGAGTTCTTATTGCATACTTCGTACATTCTTGACACTGGAACTTGTATATCGTCCATGCTGTCAGCGATCAAAACAGCGTCTTCTACATATAGCAAACAGCTGATGAACATATCGTTCATTTTCGCACGAGCGTTTATACCATCTAATTCTCGTAGAACGAAGCGCTAATGTTGCTGCCACACATTGGGGGTAGCCAGTTTATATCTGGGTGATCCAGAGTCTAACAGTTTCGATTTTTGATGATTTTTCTATGGTTTCCCAATCACTATGGTAAATGCAGAAAATCTATCTAATTTATTTCAATTTCAATTTATTTATTTTTTAAATCATAAACATTACAGTATATGTATAACCAAAGCGCTTATGACTTTACAGGTAGGATACAAAAACAACAAAAAAAAACTATTTTAAACAGTAAATACAATTATGAAATTTAAAAATAGACAAAAACACAAAAAAAAAAAAAAAAAAAACATGTAGGAATTTATTTAGACCCGTAACATTTCTCATTCAGTAGTTTATATTATATTACATATCGTATACAAAGCACAAAGACCCCAAATCTAAATTTTGTACATTTTGTTTTATGGACGTGCAATGAAGTGAAGCATCTAATTTGCAAAAAAATTATGATAACAGAATTGATGCAGTAGTGATAAGATTCCTAAAACGTATCTGTGGTAAAACTGTGTATCACAAAAAGTATAGTTTCGTAAAGTAGTTTGTAAGTAAGTGTAGAGTTTTTTTGATGGCAGCTCTTTAGATTTGCTTCCTACATTCATAATGCCCCTAGCGGTAAGGACGCGAACTAATGTTATTCGTAATAGGGCACTGCAATATTATCTGACGACAATAATGCTTAAACTGATACATACTATTCGCATATTTTAGTAGGAAAAACTATTACATATTAAAAATTCAGTCGAACTATCAGCATTATTGTTAATAATTTGTTATAATAAACATTTTGAATTTATTTTGAATTTAAGATGGGCAAATACGAGAACATACTAAATTCCAGTAATTTTACACCAACTTCAAACCGACACTTAATGGTTTGATTTTTAAATAGATCATACTTAAAAAACTAGCTAACTTACCATCACGCCGTCTCCCCGGAGGGGTAGGCAGAAAGAATGGAACGCCACACTGTTCTGTCCTGACATACTTCTCTCGTTTCCTCTACATTCATACATCTTGTCATGCACGCACGTCGATTTCTCCGACTCCTCGCGTGACCGACATTCAATATTTGATTGATTTGATCGTGCCACGTTTTCCTCGGCCTTCCTCTATTTCTAGCTCCGTTCGCGCCGTTTACGTATACCTTATTTACCATTCTGTCTTCACTCATTCTTTCCATGTGTCCAAACCATCTTAATGACCCTTTCCTTATTTTGTTCATAACACTTTCATTCGCACCACATTCACTTCTTATACTTGCATTTGTCACTCTATCATATACAGATTTACAACATATTTGTCTTAGAGATCTCATTTCTACTGCATTTATTCTACTTTCATCATTCTTTTGCCAGTTCCATGCTTCACTTCCATACATAAGGGTCGGCAAAAGAACACCATTGTGCACTGCCATCTTGGGTTTTTTGGATAGGCTTTTGTTTGCGATGACAACTTTAAGTGCACCATTTATTCTGTTGCCTGCCCCAACCCTTCTTTCAATATCCTTCTGCACCCTCCCATCCTTGTAAACATACTTCCTAAATAAACAAATTCATCCACTTGTTCCAGATTTTCACCGTTTACACTAATGTTGCAGACTGTCATGCTTCCTTCTTTTTCGAAAAGCATTACCTTGTACTTATTCACATTCATCATACTTAATTAATTTATTAATTAATGAAAAACATCAAGTATTGCATGTAATGTAATATTTCAAATAACGGTGTTATTACGTTTGTATGAAATGACATACAATTTATATAACTATCAAGATATTCCCAGGTAAACGATATGACTAACCTAAGTTATCTGCCTCGCAGCTCCAAAAATTATTCAGGATCAGAAGCATCATCAGTATGCCCTGCAGACCATCCTGGCAACGTCTTCTTCTCGAGGAACTCATCTTGGTTATCTAGTCACTCTTCAGAAAGAACTTCACAACACAATCATTTTCCATATATAAGTAGATTAAGATTACTATCGAAATATTGAATTTTTAACACTTTAAACATTGTTTTGTTTAGTTTTTAAGAAAATGATCTTAATTGGGATAAATTTACTAAATAAAAATAATGTTTAAGAAAGTAATTATTACTTAAGTACAAAAGTTACACTTGGTTCCTTTGTTGAATCGTCAGACCTGAAACAAAAAAGACATTATATTATTATACTGCATATAGTTCTAGTGCCGACTCTTATATTATACGAGTATATGGAAGTGAAGTTTGAGTTGGCAGAAGAAGGATGAAAGTAGGAGGTCACTATGTATTCTAAAATAAACTTATTGAACGCTAAGGCATTAACACTGTGGAATTCCATATAACTCGCAATATACTTAAGAAATTGAAAATAACATTGTTCAATCCACTCTTCCATCTTCAGGTGTAAAAATATAATAAAAACTAAACAAAGAAAGACTAATTAATATAAAGAACGATTTAAAAATTCGATACAATAATTAAAATTTAAAAATTAGCCTGGGCTATTTGTAATAAGTACTAATAAATTAATAATAATAAATAAATAATAATAAATAATAATAATATATGAGGATAATATAAAAAAATATTATGTTTTAATATAGAAAAAACATACATTTGAAATGACATAATTTATATAGAAATTAATAAATGATTCATTTGCATTTCATTGGGAATGTGAGCTTGGGAGAAATTTAGACAAAGTATTTAAGGAAAAAGATATAAACAATTAGTATGAACAGAAAAAGAAGTCAAGGAAGGCCAAAGAAGACATAGCATGACCAAAATGTTCAAAATAAGAACAATTGACGAGCGTGCATGTCACAATGCTAATGATAATGACATCAGACGAGTGGCGGGAGGTCAATAACACAGAGTGGCGAGGGATAGAGAGTTGTGGAAGTCAGGAAGGAAGGCATATGTCCAACACTGGCTGATTAATGGCTGATGCTGATGATGTCACAATATAAACGTATGGTTAGTCCATATAAATTAGGTCACTATTTGTTCTACATTCATTTAGTACACAGCTACAATTACATTAAATATTTACCCGGATGTGTTAACGTAAGTACCATCATATTTACAGTAGCTAACTAACTAACTAACTAACTAACTAACCGTTATGCCGTTTCCATGAAGGGGTGGGCAAAGAGAATATTTTAAACCATTCTTTCCTTATCCATGTAAGTGACACTTTCTTCATTTTATTTAAGACGCATTCATCCTCCTTACATTCATTAGTTGTAACTAAGTAACTAACTAACCATCACGCCGTCTCCCCGAAGGGGTAGGCAGAAAGAATGGACTACCACACTTTTCTTTCCTGACATATTTCTCTAGCTTCCTCAACATTTATACATCATGTCATGCACGCGCGTCGATTTCTCTGACTCCTCACGTGGCCGATATTCAATATTTGATTAATTTGATCGTGCCACGTTTTCCTCGGTCTTCCTCTATTTCCAATTCCATTTACATCGTTAACATATAATTTTTTTACCATTCTTTCTTCATTCATTCTTTCCATGTTTCCAAACCATCTTAATGATCTCTTCATTATGTTGTTCATAACACCATCATTCGCATCGCATTCACTTCTTATATTTTCATTCGGCACTCTATCATACACAGAGTATCTACACATTCGTCTAAGAGATCTCATTTCTACTGCATTTATTCTACTTTCATCCTTCTTTTGCCAGTTTCATGCTTCGCTTCCATACATAAGGGTCGATAGAAGAACACCATTGTGCACTGCCATTCTAGCTTTTTTGGATAGGTTTTTGTTTGCGATGACAACTTTAAGTGCACCATTGACTTTGTTGCCTTTGTTGCCCAACCCTTCTTTCAATATACCTCTCCACTCGCCCATCTCTTGTAAACATACTACCTAAATACACGACCTCATCTACTTAGATTTTCAACATTTACGCTAATGTTGCAGACTTTCATGATTTCTTTTTTTTCAACAATCATTATCTTGGACTTATCAACATTCATTAGTTGTATATTTCGTTTAAATGTTTTAATATGTGAATGAAATTAAAATCGCATGTCACGTGACATCATCGCTCCTACCGAGCAACGCCCGTCGCTCATGTGTGATACTTACGCCACGTATGAACGTTCCCACCACAGAGCTCATAATACTAATCAGGAAATGCGAACATTCCGGAATAGTTGTCACACACACTTCCGTTGGAGCGAATTTTGTTACCATAATATAGTTTAACCCACCGACAATTCCCGTATAATTTATTGTTTTGCATAAATAAATTTAACAATACCACCCAATCCTTTGGTTTTAAATTAAAGCATCTATCTGTCCGAAGCGAAGTAGATTTTTCATAATTATCCTTATTAATTACTTGACTTAAAATATCTTGAAGTAGATAAAACGCCATCTATCTCCGTCATAAGAAACAATTGTGGTTTCTATAAAACATTTTAAATATCAAGGTATTGTTAAAGATATAAATTTTAATTAAAATAATTTCGGCTTCCATAATGAATGGGTATGGATGACGTTGATAGATACTAGGGCAACTTAATTTGGTTTTCATTTTGACTAAGTGACGTAATTAACAACGCCTTCCCGCCCTGTTTAGAGGACTGTATAGCTTGAAATTAACCCAATTAATATCAAAAGAAATCGGACTTAAGTCGGACATATTTTTCCGGATTTCCCGCTATTTGGTCGACAGAGAAAAAATGGCGGCCGAATAATTTAACGCAGTTGTCTGCTCCCTTATAGGCACAGGGTGATTTTTTTGTGTTGACTTGTTACATTTTGTATCTCAAAAACACAAAGATAAACAAATTTTTAAATAATATATTTATTGATAAAAATGAAATATATGCCGTAGAAATGAGATCACTAAGAAGAATGTGCGGGAAAACGTTGTATGATAGAATACCGAACGATGAATTACGAGAGAAATGTAAGGCAGATGACTGCATCATGGATAAAATTAAAAAAGGATCCCTCTGATGGTTTGGACCTATGGAACGAATGGATGAGAGAAGAATGGTTAAAAAGTTGTACACAAGCAGCATGAGTGGAAAAAGAAGCCGAAGACGACCGAGGCAAACATGGCATGACCAAACTAATCAATTACTAATAGACGGCCACATTCGAAGTCGGAATAATCGACGTTCGTGCATGGTACGATGTATGAATGCAGAAGGATCCCGAGAAGTATGCCAGGACAGAACATTGTGACGATCCATCCTCTCTGCCTACCCCTCTGGGGAAATGGCGTGATGATTAGTTGTTGTAGTTGTAGTTTTGAAACATTTATTTCACTAATTAAAAAAAAAACATTAATTACCCAGACCCATTATTATTGAAAACAAAGAAACTCCAATATGTTTAAAGAGAAAAGTCTTTGATTCATGCATACTGCCGGTGATGACTTGTGGGATGGAGACTATGACCCTCACCAAGAGAAATGTAGAGAGATTGAGTCACGCAGCGTTCCTTGGAAAGACATATGCTCGGCGTCAGTCTCAACGTCAGAACAAAAATAACGGACATCATGGAACGACTAGTGAGACCGAAGTGGCAATGGGCGAGTCATGTGACCATGGGAAAATAGGAGAAGCGTCGGCAGGCCGCAAAAAAGGTGGGCCGACGACATTGCTGCCGTGGGGGGGAAAATGTAGCTGCGGCTGGCAGGAGAAAGAGACTAGTGGAAGGGAAGAAAGAGGCTTATGTCCAGCATTGGACCGATGAAGGCTGACAAAGAAGAAGAAGAAGATTATTATTTTTATTATTTCAAATTCAACAACAACAATAAACCATCACGCCAGTCCCTAGCATACCCAAGAGGAATAGGGTGGGACAAAGGTACTGATAGCTACCAAACTCTATGTGTCAGTAGGACAGTATTCGTAAACAATATATTATCACTTACTAGAAATAGTACTACCTTGCTGACGTCGAACAGAATATATTGTTTCTAGTTGCTTATTTTTGTATTGTTATGATTATTTTGTAAAATTTAAACATATATCTATTAAGCTGCTTTTTTTCCAAACGAGTTGCCTAAATAGTATTCGTTTGTTTTGCTTCATTTGTGAAAAATACAAAATATTTATAGTAAAAACTTATAGTAAGAAATAAATAATACAAAATATGTAGAAATTTCATTAAAGATATTCGTTTGGTTCGATCTGGCTTCGTGCCAATTTAAAAAATGTTGTGTTAGTGAAACTTTTGCAAATTTGGCAATCAAAACCGTTTGGTTCAGAACATTTATGCAATATGAAGAGAGATTTATATTAAAACCACTCATTTATATGTAAATATTGTGCGTTTTAAATCATTTCCCAAAACTCCAGGAACCGAGACAGCTTCGAGTGCGATTTTTAAAAAAATCAATCGTGGTTGTATTATTTATAAATAAATAAAATCGTGTTAAAAAAATTATATACAGAAAATTTACAAATACTACATTTAAAACATATTTATTAATTGTTTGTTGAACAATCATATAAAACTCCATTTTAAATTATTAATTTTAATGAAAACTTCTATTTTCTAGAAGTTTTATTATAATTTATGGGAATGTCATATTTCACCTGTCGAAACATTATCAAATGTGATATTAGGTAAAGCCTTTGAAAACCAAAATTAGAATTATAATATTGCAACTTCTAGAAAATAGTATAATTAATAAAAATATTGTGTAATTAATAATGTTATGGTCATATTGATGACGATTTTAATAGCGCCATTTTCGTGGAAGATTCACTTTACATACACACATTGTTTGTCGAATTAAAAAAATAATTATACAAATCTTTAAATGGTAGGTTGTAGCGCCATTAATGATGATGGTATGCAATGCATAATGGTATATGTAAAATGCCATTAAAACTGTAAGATTTAAAATATAACCAATGTTTTTTAATATCAGTGCATAATAGCAGGCAAGAGTCTAAGAGATCGCACGAGGAACACAAGAATAAGAGAGATTTGTGAGGTTGAGGATATTTTATATTAAATGTCATCATCAGCCGTCTGCCATCCACTGCTCAATGTATGCTTTAGCCCGCCCATCCTCAGAGCCACCTCAGTCACCTTGGTTTGTTGTCGAATAAATTCGTTTCTAAATCTGTCCCTCAAGGTTATTCGAAGCATGGGTCTTTCCATGGCGCGTTGGGCGACCTTGAATCTGTAGACTAGACCTTTTATCAGTGTCCACGCCTCGGCCACGTACGTCATGACTGGCAAGACGCACTGGTTGAAGACTTTAGTTTTGAGGCATTGTGGTACTTTAGAAATTATTTATTAAATGTCATGTCCAATGAATTGACACCACCAGACTTCCCTATATTGCACTACATAATCAGCCTTACGAGACTCCTCCTAAAATATGGAAGGACAGCTACAAATCAACTTCACGGGAGGAGCAACCCTCTAGAAAACAGACAATATAGGTCTGAAATAAGGAAGAAGTAGAAGAAGACGTGTATTATGCATGATTTAAATAAAGTTTGAACAATTTTATCTTGAATCTCCCAAATAACATGTTCACTTAATCAAAATATGAAGAAAAAACATATCGCTACGTTCAAATAATAACGAGTGCGTATAATTTTAAAATCAATCATCTGTTTTGTTTTGAATCATGCTCTCGGAATGTTCTGGAATCTACCAGAAACTTGAATATTTTTCACGGATTCATTATTTGAGAAAAGTCCACAAGGACGCAGAGCGAAAGATATTTGGAATATTTCCAGCGGGCGATTTTAGTTCCCGCAGATTTTCTTTTACTTCAGAAGCCCGAGCAGATAGATACACCTCCTTCCACTCACCGGATCGGAATTGGTAAAAACCCCTCATTTCAATTTAAAATCAGGTTAGGTATGCACAGGTATTTAAATACATCAATAAAGAAATGGAAGGGGATTTGAATTTCTGGTTCACGTGAAATAACAATTCAGTTAACCAAAGATCGACTGTTATAAATATTTTTTGTTTTTTAAATACGCTTTGATTTATCCTAAATTTTGTTTTGATCAATGATTCCTTCGAGCTACCGATGTTGATACTTTTTAGGTCACTATCAAGGCGATCACCGAAATAATGGGATTTTATTCACCTTTCTCTTACTGAGCTTACAAAATCTGCGTTACGATGCTATATTTTATTTTATTTTATTTGTTTTTATTCTACACTAATGAGACATAACAATCGAATAGCATGAAAACAACTCATCTGCACACAAAACAATTTAACAAAATAACAAACAACAATAAGGGGTTCAAAAGGGTAGTAGGGCTACGATGGGGTATGTTTTGCTGGAAAGCATGCGTCTACAAAATGTCGTAAGACGCCATGTTGCATTTACAACAGCAACACTACTATCAAGTCCAACTCTATAGCGTCCACGAGAGGTCTTGTAAGACCCCGCGAACCCCGGGCAATGTGGCACATATTACTTAGTGCCATAGCAGATAGAGAGAGAACGAATGGCGAGCTTTCAGCGCCAAAAACAGGTTACACCCAGCTAAGGGAAGGTAACCCCGACAGAAAATCCTCCAGAGAAGGCAAGGGGATACCACGCTGGATATTTTTCCCCAGGTCATCACTTGGTAATAGTCAACGTAAGGGAGACCTGACAGGACACAGAGAGAAGAATAAGATGATATTTTACAACGCACATTTACATATTAAGGTCAGAAATCACTACACACTTTAAATTTGGAGTTTGAAATCGGAAAAAAAATTAATATTCATGAGATATTGCTTCAATTAACAAAAGTAAAAAGTACTAATATTTTTAACTAATTGCTAAAACATGAATAAATCGGCAAAAACTCACGTTGTGAAAACTGTTAAGCTAGAGGTCCGCTCATGACAAGAGTCTAAGACGTACTGATGTAATATTCAAATTGATTCAACTATCCAAACAATTTACTTCTTACACGCTCGCGAATGTAGAAACAGCAAAAGTGAGTGTGTTTAAGACTTTCTTGTATTATTTTCTTCTACTTGTAAACAGCACTTGAATATCTTGATAATAGCGTAGATTTTCACGGTTGGCAGCAATATGTTTGATGTGTTTTTGGGTAACACCGTGTGATAACTCCTTCTCGACCGACGTTTCGGAGATCGTTGCAGTCTCCATCTCCGAAACGTCGGTCGAGAAGGATTTATCACAGGTGTTACCCAAAAACACATCAAACATAACTTGATAATAATAAATTTTCATTCTTGGGATTGGTTTGAAGCAAAATCTATGAACATCTTTGCTGATTTTTGGGCCTTTTGAATATGGTAGTTTCCCATGGTTTTCACATTTTTGTATATCGGGTTATTAAAAGTAAATTACTACGTTTTTTAAGCTATTGATTCTAATAACATGTGATAGATAGCTGGTCTATCGCCATTTTTATTGTCACGCGAATTCTACCAGGCCAGAGACAGTATGAGATTTTTTTAATGCCGCAAATTGCATGAACCTTCGAAACGCGCTCCATTTCAGGGCCAATTTTAGAATCAAAAGATTTATTACCGAATTCCAGGTCGTGTACTGAATTTAAAGGATCCCCCAGTAATAAATAAATGACAAAAACAGCATAAAAAGGAACTGACAAAACAATTCCTTTTTATTTACTTCGATAACAATTTATTTCGGGACAAACGAAACGAAGCGACGGAACGGAAGCACAGACAAAAGAACGCCGGGAAAACGATGATTTTTGTTTTCCGTAATATTTATCATCATTAATGATACCAGACATTAGGTTTTACGGCGAACAATCAAACATTGTCCCACGGTTAATTCCGCCATAAGTAATCATCCACACATGTGATTGTACCAGCATCCATATTTCATGGAGCGTGGATGATAGATTGATTCGCTCTCGTGACAGATGAGAGCGAGTGGAAGGCTGTAGGTGTGGGAAAGGTAGAATAACAACCCCTATACCGTCGGAAAACGTAATTTTGCCGAAACGTAATATAAAAATCTATTGTTTTACTGTAATCTCGTTGCGGCATTCAATATTAAATAACATAATTTAATATTTACATTTTTTTAAATTGCTTCTGCTAAAATGATAAATACAAAAAATTAACGAAAAAATACGTGTTCTGGAAATTTATAAAAGTGACATTATTTGTCTTAAAAATCATTGTCTTTATACTGAAACTATACCCGCATTTATTGTTTTCATTGTAAGTTTTTATATATACGTTGATTAGACAAGTACTAACATATGCCTCGGAGACTTGGACACTAACTAAACGTGATGAAATAAAGATCAACTGCTTCGAAATGAGGATCCTCCTCAGAATCTTCGAACCCATTTAGGATGGTCAGACGTGGAGAAGGAGATACAACACAGAGCTCTACAATCTATACCAGGACGTCAGCGTGGTCAAGTTTATAAAGATTAACAGACTGCGCTGGCTTGGGCACTTGCACCGTATGGGGGATCTTTAGCTCCCCAAAAGAGTGTTGTCTGACAATTCAGTAGGGCAAAGAGACGTCGGCAAGCCGAGACTGCGATAGTTGGATGGTGCCGTGACAGACTGTCGTGTCCTGGAGCAGTAAGACAGGGAGGTGGCGGCCAGAGACAGGACGGGATGGGGACGTTTCTTGGAGGAGGCTAAGACTCACCAAGGGTTGTATCGCCGGAAAAGAAGTAGAAGAAAATATTTATATTAAGGCGCGGTAGATGATATTAGGACGTTTGAAGTTGTAAGTGGGAAAATGCGGGCAATGGACCTGGAAAAGTACCGAATAATTCTGGAGAAGACCAAGGTCAAAGTAGACTGTAGCGCCGCTGTTGAGGACAATGATACGTATTTATTATTGATAATATTGATATTTCACATTACTAACGCATATGTGGAAAGCAACGAGAAACTACCACATTAAACGGCTTTTTCTCCCTGACAGATATCTCCGACAGCGACAGCATAGATTGTTATAACTAACGGCCGCCAGAATCAACCTGCCTCTGGTGAAACCGGTGGGAAGAGCAATTTATCTGCTGAACGCGGTCTCCTCGGAAATCGATGTCTTTCATATTATTAATACGTTCAGAAGGAAAATCTTGATTTTAGAGAGTATCTTGTCTTCCTAATGTCGAACCCATCTCTCATGCATTTTTGTTAGTATATTAAATATAATAAATTATTTTACCTTTTCTCAATAGATGCTTTAAACCTTAATTTTATATTGTCTATTGATAAAAATAAGCTGATTTGTTTTGATTGGATTTAAAGGGCCTAGTAGCATCCCCAAAAAAATGTTGCACTTTGATGCAAACCAATCCCTTGGTTTAAAACTAGCGAAGAGAATGCACTATCCAACATTTGATAATACCTAAGCAAGGCGAAACACATTATGTCAGTCCCATATAATATATTTAAACTTCTAAAAAACTGAGATTTTTATTCGTATTCATATATGCAGTACCTACGCGTTATTTCATAGCCGAAGCTATGGTATAGATATTTTCTGCTCTATTTATCACCCCACTATAGTATAGATATTTTATTAGCAACGCAAGCTGGATTTTATGTATTATTAAAATATCCTTATTAAATAGTTTGGATAGTTAGATAAATTAAAGAAGGGTTGGGGCAGGCAACACAGTAAATGGTGCACTTAAAGTTGTCATCACAAACAAAAGCTTATCCAAAAAAGCTAAGATGGCAGTGCATAATGGTGTTCTTGTGCCGACCCTTATGTTTGGAAGTGAAGCATGGAACTGGCAGAAGATGGATGAAACTAGAATAAATGCAGTAGAAATGAGATCTCTAAGACAAATATGTTGTAAATCTGTATATGATAGAGTGACAAATGCAAGTAAAAGAAATGAATGTGGTGCGAATGAAAATGTTATGAACAAAATAAATAAAGGGTCATTAAAATGGTTTGGACACATGGAAAGAATGAGTGAGGACAGAATGGTAAAGAAGGTATATGTAAACGGCGTGAACGGAGCTAGAAATAGGGGAAGGCCGAGGAAAACGTGGCGCGATCAAATCAATCAAATATTAAATGTCGGTCACATGAGGAGTCAGAGAAATCGACGTGCGTGCATGACAAGATGTATGAATGTAGAGGAATCGAGAGAAGTATGTCAGGACAGAACAGTGTGGCGTTCCATTCTTTCTGCCTACCCCTCCGGGGAGACGGCGTGATATTTAGTTAGTTTAGTTAGTTAGTCCTTATTAAATGAGATAGAATAATTTTAATAATCCACATTTCTACAAAAGAATCCTAGATATCTTGAGGGTGGCTACTGCAACATGAAAGCCGTGGAAATTCGATATTACAAAAATACATAAGATACTTGAAACTGGGTCAGTGAACATAATTATATACGTATCTATTCTCCCTTCATCTGATACAAAGTTGACCTGTTTTATTTATATAATAGTCCCTTGCACCATCGAGGAAAATCGAAAAAACAAGTTAATGAAAGATATAACGGTGGAACGTTAAAATGAAAATTAAGAATGTTAATTTACGATTGTTCTTTAGAATGAAAACAAAGGAGAGTCTTAAAAATGTCATTAAAACAAAACAAAGAAACATTTGAATGGTTTGGTAATACCATACAGCAATAAAATGTTCTAAATTGAAAAATATTACTTTTGTATAAACGAAGAACTAAAACTCGAGGATTTGACAAAAAATAGCACAAAAATACACTGTGCGCCACTACATTACTCTATCATGACTCACATATCTTGATTCTTTCACATTCATGCAGCGAGTCATACACGCACGTCGATTTAAAATTTGATTGATTTGGTCACTCTAATCATCAGGTCATCTAAAAGATGGAAGAACAGCTGGGAATCTACCTCACAGGAGGAGCAACACTCTGGAGAACAGACCTTATTGGTCTACAATAAGGAAGAAGAAGAAAAATAAGGTTTTACCATAGTGTATGCAGTCTCACTTTTGAACATGAAATGACGAAAGAATAGATAAGCAAAAAGTACACAACAAACAGTCAGGATATGTGTGGCTCCCCTTAATTGTTCCCTAAATTGTAATCTATATTATATATTGAAATTATATAGAGTGCTAGGAATGCCTCCCTAGAACGGGTCACCCCAGTTGGGAGGTATTAAAACCATGTACTTGGTAAATGATCAATAAATAAATAAATCATCCCGCTGAGAGAACATGTGGATGGCGCCATCAATGATTGCACAATCAACAAATTCTTACCTATTGTCTCAACACACATCGAGAGGTCGTTCTGCCATCTAAAAAACTTTTAAAATATCGACTATCCACCAAAAATATAAAAAAATATATAATTGTACAATACAATTAATAGTTTGTCACACATAAGACCTTGCTTTTCTAGTTAACAGTGAACACAAGGTTAGAAAATATAAAATAATATTCGGGACAGACGAAAATAATATTTTTTACTTTTTGGCGAATACGAATCCGTGCCCTACTTATAAAACATCTATTTTCCATTCTACAAACTTCTATAAAATTAAGCCACGTCCCAGCATCTCAGATAGGGAAATGAGTATAGTTTTATTGACATGTTTAAATAGGACCATCATTATTTTTCTTGGAAAAATATCTTTGATATTGAAGTAAGATCATGTTTGATGTACTCGTATGTTCTTTTATATTTATTTTTCTTTTCTTTGTACAGAATGATTACGCTATATTGTTTCACTGTTAATATTAAGTTGTTTTTACTGAACACAGAATATGTGTACGTAAAGGCTTTATATTTAAAATGAAACGGAAAAACTTTGTAGCCTGCGTTCTGCGAGTTGGTACTTATGGTCTTGAAACTGTAACATTGTCCAAACGAAGTGCCGAAAAAGTACGAGTGACTCAAAGAGCAATGGAAAGAGCCATGTAAGGAATAAGCCTGAAACGATACGGTGAGAGAAAAAACAAAAAACAAAAAAAACTAACTAACTAACGATCACGCTGTCTCCCCGAAAGGGTAGGCAGAAAGAAGTCACTGATATCATCCACTGGGTGGCGACTCTAAAATGACAGTGGGAAGGTCACGTAGCCAGTAGCTCAGATGAAAAATGGACAAGAAGACTGCTGACTTGGAGACCGTGGACGGCAAAGAGAAGTGTAGGGCGATCGCAACTACGGTGGAAGGATGATATGAAAAGACACGTCGGAATAACCTGGATGCAGTCTGCACAAGACAGAGTGACATGGAAGCGAACGGAAGAGGCCTTTGTCCAGGAGTAGACGGGAATAGGAAAGGAGGAAGAAAAAGAATAAGAAGATTTAAAATAAAACTTTCGGCTTGCAAATATAATTAGTTTTAGAAACCAGTGATAAAAAGCCATAAAAGCAGAATAAAAAATACATGTATCGAAGATATTCAACGTATGGGTTACAAACGATTTTCAGACATCTTCTACGTATTCTTTCAATCACTGCGGGCTGGGTAATTCCTCTTTGATATACCTAAGAGTTTCCAAACCAGAGGAAATCAAAGCGGATTGTTTGTTGATTCTGAAGCTTTAAATTACTTTTGCTTAATTACAAGCCAAACAAATACATTTACCAACTTATTTGAAAAGTAGCTACCAAAAAATGAAATGAAATTATGAAGACATAATTACTAAAGGCGAATGAAATGAATGAAAAATTGCGTTGTTGAAAACATGTCCTGGCCAAAGGTTATTATTTTTCTTTATTGACTATTTTTATGTGTATGTAAATTAAGGCTCGAAAACGTTCTAACACTTTGACATAAGATTTGTTTTAATATTATAACTTTATAAACATGCTACTGTAAAGTGTCTTGACTTTTAATCCATATATCGAATGGATTGGAAAACTTCAAGTGAAAGTTAATAGATGTAACCACACAACTCTCCGACTCCTCACATGACCGACATTTAATATTTGATTGATTTGATCGTGCCACTTTTTCCTCGGCCTTCCTCTATTTCTAGCTCCGTTCACGTCGTTTACATATACCTTCTTCACCATTCTGTCTTCACTCATTATTTCCATGTGTCCAAACCATCTTAACGACCCTTTCAGTATTTTGTTCACAGCACTTTCATTCGCACCGCATTCATTTCTTATATATTAATATGTGTTAATATTATATTTAATAATGCCACACCACAATATACACAGTGCACAATGGTGTTCTTCTACCGACCCTTATGTTTGGAAGCGAAACATGGAACTGGCAAAAGAAGGATGAAAGTAGAATAAATGCGGTAGAAATGAGACGAATGTGTGGATACTCTGTGTATGATAGAGTGTCGAATGAAAATATAAGAAGCGAATGCGGTGCGAATGATGGTGTTATGAACAAATTAATAAAAGGATCGTTAAGATGGTTTGGACATATGGAAAGAATGAATTGTAAAAAAAAGTATATGTTAACGATGTAAATGGAACCAGAAATAGAGGAAGACCAAGGAAAACGTGGCACGATCAAATTAATCAAATATTGAATGTCGGCCATGTGAGTAGTCAGAGAAATCGACGCGCATGCATGACACGATGTATGAATGTTATGAATGTTGAGGAAGCGAGAGAAATATGTCAGGCAAGAAAAGTGTGGCAGTCCATTCTTTCTGCCTACCCCTTCGGGGAGACGGCATGATGGTTAGTTAGTTAGTTAGCCACACCACAATGTAAGTACTTCATACGAAAGTAAATTAATGAATGTTTGAATGTTAAGAGAAATCTCGTACTCAATTCTTTTTTCAAGCAGAAAATTTGTTCCAAGGGAGAAATCGATGTTATGTAAGGCGAGAGATATTTACAATGTACGTTTGTATGTAGTGGATATGACGTATTATATGAACTGTGAAAAACTTGGGTCGTACGTTGCCCCAATCTACTCCAAACTTGGCCCAAGTACCGAAATATTCGCATGCGACTGGCGGCTCGTGTGATAAGCGAAGAGTTTCCCTGTAAGGCAATGAGGAGGGTTGCCAAAAGGGAGCGTTTATATCCAGATATAGACAAAATAGACAGAGCGGGCGGTGTCACACCCCCAACCAGTGAAGGGTAGAATAAATTACCGATAATCTCAATACTATAATTATTCATTACACTAATGTAAGTTATATATCAACACAAGCAAATACGGCATCACATAAATTAATTTTAGTTCCATCACTTACATTAAGAAATAAATCTTGAGTCTGGAAAAATATGGATGAGTGTAAAATTAATTTATTAGGAAATCAATACTTCAGTCAGATAAAACACTATGTATAATATAACAGAATAACAAAAGATGAGATATAAAAATTAATATAAATGCGCCTTTACGAAAATTAAAAAAGATCGCTAAGATGGTTTGGATATAGGAACGGATAAAAATTATGTACAGTATGCATAGAAAAAATATTAATTACATTTCTTTAAAGCGGCAATGTTACAGTATACAATGTGTAAATAAAGAGGAATTTTGAGAGAATTTTAAGAGAAATCGGTAGAACACAAGATCTACAATCAGAAGAAGAAAGAGAAGAAGATTAAGGTACGGTTAGTGTCGAAACCTGTCAGCAGTTTAAGCTAAACTTACGAATTACAGTTCAATGAATCAGTATGTGATTTGCGTTGCTGGCGGCACGGTACCGTTCCTACATAATTAAGGTCAGCGTCTTGGGCTACATACAATTTAATTACCTACTCTTATATTAGAGAAGAAACGCTATCTGAAACATTTATTAATATAAAACTAACTAACCATCACGCCGTCTCCTTGAAGTGGTAGGTAAAAAGAGTGGACTGCCACACTTTTCTTTCCTGACATATAGCTCTCGCTTCCGCAACATTCATACATCGTGTCATGCACGCGCGTCGATTTCTCTGACTCCTTACGTGGCCGACATTAAATATTTTATTAATTTGATCGTGCCACGTTTTATATTTCTAGTACCATTTACATCGTTAACATATACTTTTTACCATTCTTTCATCATTCATTATTTCCATGTGTCCAAGCCACCTTAATGATCCATTCATTATTTTGTTCGTTACACCATCATTTGCACCGCATTCACTTCTTATATTTTCATTCGACACTCTATCATACACAGAGTATCTACACATTTGTCTAAGACAGTGATTTCCAAAGTGGTCTACGACAACTTGCAAGGGGTCTACGACAATTGTAAAAAAATGGGGGTGAATGAGATGAAAATGGGGGTCCATGTAACTAAATTGAAGCCGAATATTGAAACGCAAAACAAATATCGAAATCGTTGGTGATCCAAACGTTTTGACCGGCAAATTTTCCCCAGTGAGCTAAAAAAATCGACAATGAATTCCGGCTTTTTTGTTTCGGATTTTTTTGCCCTAAAAATAAAACTATTTTCGGAAAGCAGGGGGTCTACACAAAATAAAAGAAATCGGCAAGGGGTCAACGGGACAAAAAAGTTTGGGAACCTCTGGTCTAAGAGATCTCATATATAATAATATAATACAACAACAGTTATTTCGTAAATCGCGAAAGAAACTTCTCACTTGTCAGACTTGAATCCCCAATCCAAAGGCAGTCCAACTTAGATACTTAAAATAATAAGCTTGCTATCACTGGTGTTTTATTTTACTTTGATTTTTAGATGTACGTTATTGTACTTTGAAACACAGTGCCGAGACGAGGCCGCAGAGACGAGGAGAAAGAGAGACCATCGGAAGATGGTGGCGTCTCAACTACCAACGCCTTCTGCATTAGATTCTCGAGAATGTGTGGGTTCAGGATCGAGCTATTCAACCATATGCGGACCCACAACCGTGAAAAACAAGCTTCCTGAGACACGAGGGACAACCATTAGCAGACCATTGAACAGATCATTAGCGACAAGACATTTTTTTTTAACTTTGATAATTTTTTACATATTGCATTACCGTATATACTTGTATATGTATATATTAAGCCTATGATAATCTAAATACATATTGCATCGCCATTACCACAAATGTTACAGCCCAGATGGGTCCGGGTGGCCCGCAAAAACCTCTTCCTGCCCAGTGTAGTTAATTTGCAATTGCGTTATTCATCCACAGTTCGGCCTGCCTAAACTTCTTTGTTCTCCAAGGAATTAGGACAAAATGCATTTTATTTTAATTGACCTTTGGTCTGTTCCTGAAATCAGACTGGCCTCTTTTGGGAGCTACTGTACGAGTATATACTATATGTTATTTTATTTTATTTATCAAGAAACAAAAATACAGTAAAAATGCATTGTTGCGTCATTTTTTTTCCTCCCTACACTATTCCCGATAAATTTTGTCACCCGTCGATTTACGAACTACTCATAAGCACAGTATCAAAATTACGTTCGTAGCCACAGCCTAGCTTCACGCAGCTCTACGCGACAAAATTACTGGAATTTCTGTATGACATCAGTGCCGTAGAGTTTGATTAAAGTATCTTATGCGGAAAGGATAAAATACTCGGGTGCACTCAAGGTCTTTGACACGTCAGCATTCAGCCTGATACCGATCAGGCTGAATGCTCACCGGAGTTCCATCTTTTCCCTTTTGTTGGATCAATACCATCCCTCAGAAGAAAAAATAAGTATTAAAAATTGAGCAAGCTAGAGAGTTTACATATCTTGGTACGGTCATGACGGAAGCCAACAATATGCACTTGTAGTTGGAACACAGAGTTCAAAAAGGCCTACGAGTTGCAGTACTCCTCATTTTACTGTATCATCATCAAGCCAGAGGAAACGTATGGTTCTGAGTCATGGACTCAAAAGAATCTACTGTTTTGAAAATAGGATAATAAGAATGATCCTAAAACCCAGACACTGACCCAGACTGGTAATGCAACGGGAACTTGGAGGCATAGGAAAAATCAAAAGATCCGTATAATGATTCAGCAGCCCCTTATAACGAGCACCGTGAGAATCGGTCACCTAGCATGGATTGGGCATCTATGCCAAGCCGGAAAGACCTGACCAATTAAGACCCTGTACACGTCTAAACCAAATGGAGTTAGACCTTTTGGGAGGCCTAGACAGCGCGTAATAGATGATGTTCTGACTGATCTTGCTAGGTTAAGTGAATCGGTCTGCTCGGAGCAAAAGACGCAGGATCGAGGAGCTTGGAGGAAAATCCTCTCAAAACTCTTCGAGAGTTGAATGCCCATAGGAAGTAAATAATACCATCGTACTCCGGATAGTGAAGATACTGATAGCGCCTCCAATGCAAGTAATGAAAGATCCGCGGATTTGCTCCCAGTATGCGGCCAATGACTTTTCATACATGAATAAATTAAGATAGAGAAGTGCGCGGTTGTCATACACTCCTGCCAAGTACGACGTAGTGGGTTAACTGAATTATTGATAGTATGTATTCGGGCCAACGAATTTGAAGACTGCGGAAACGCGAATTACTATCTCGGAGAGAAAGCCCAAATTGAGACGGCGTCACAGAGTATTGTATAATTTCCCGTGATATCATATCGTTTAATTAATCGTTCTGGGTTAATTCAGGATTTAATGTCATGATTTATGCCTTTGAAAGCGTCAGAAGACTTGTTTATTATTAAATTATTACTGAGTGTGATCAGTTCTTAAATTACAAGGAGTTAGTTGAAATAATAATGAGATTATACAAGCACTTAAATAAATAAAAAGATACTAACTAAACCCCACGCCGTTTCCCCGAAAGAGTAGGCATAGGATGGACCCCCTGACTGCTATATCCTGACTCTAGATTACTCTTGATTCAAACATCGTAACATGTACGGTCGTCGATTTTTCCGACTTAGAATGTGGCCGCCATTAAATATTTGATTAATTTGGTCATGCCATGCTTTCCGTGATCTTCCACGGCTTCGCTTTCCACTCACACTACTTATATACAATATTTTAACCATTCTTAATATTCTAATACCACATTAATGAATATCTTATTATATCGGCGTATGACATGCAAACAAATTATCAGTCATAGGAATGAACTAAGAAAAAACAAAAGTCGCTCCAATATCAAAGTGAGCTCATGTTTTTTTTATATATTCAATGAGAAATACTATTTGGTCGTATTTAGGCGTTCGCGTGAAAAAATCCGTCAGAACCAAAGAATTTTTTTTAAAACTATTTATGAATTTTGCGCAACCATAATGCGCCATCTCATCGAACCGCAATTGTGACCAAATTGAAGGCCAAAAACGCGATAAAAACCAACGATCAACCACCATATTCTCTGGATTTGCTCTGGGTGACTTTGTCCTGTTCCCAAAACTCAAATTGCGCTCTGTGGAACTCGTTTCCAGTCGATTGAAGCCATAAAACAAAATTCGTAGAAGGTGTTAAAGGCCATACCAGTAAGTGCCTACCAGAAAGGTTTCGAAGAATGGAAAAAACGCTGGTATATGTGTATTTCATCCAATATGGGATACTTTGTAGGCGACGAAATAAATAATGATGAATAATTTTTTTTTGCGTTTTAGATCCAAATTCCCGATACTTTATTGTTATAGCATAGTGTGTTTTTTAGAGGTATATAATACATACCCAAAATGAAAAAAAAAAAACATTAAAATAATGTTGACGTCTATCAAATTGGCTTTATTTAATAGATAATTTTATGACATAATTGTTTAAATGTGGTATAATTTGGGACATATGAGCGCCACGGCTAGCTCGAATGAAGCGAAATCGTGAAGTCCAACGTTCGACAATATTCGGCTTTGTGGATGGATATTATCGACTAGAGCGTACGTGGTGCGAAAACGATCCATGATCTTCCGAATAACTTGCTCGGATGGACGATTATGTCGACCGTAAAATGGACATAGTGCACGACTAGATGATTTTAAAAATAAAATTGCACAACTTGCAAGCGCTGTTATGACGTCAGCTTATTTACAATAAAATGGCAAAATGTATTAATTACAAATCAACTATTAACTGTTAAGTTAACAGTCTGTAGAAATAATTTTGCTAGTTTAAAAACCAAACCTTTAAAAAAAACACCCTATTGTATATCGCTGGAGTGGTGTCAAAAAGGTGTTTATTTTTCTTTCATTTTTCTCTTGTCATTGTAGTGAATTCAATACACACACGCTTTATTAATTCACTCTACAGCATATAAAAATTGGTTTGCTTGTGTAACTGCACATGTGAATATGGTGAACCTTAATGACCTCTTCTTTATTTAGTCATTTTACGATGTTTTCAATCCAATAAAACTTAAGTACGCAAATACACGTAAAACACTAAAATTTCTACTCGCGCAGATAACCGGAGAAAGCTACGATCTTTTAACGGTGCATTAGAAAAATAATGCTGCATCTCAAAATGGCTGCGTTTATTTACTTACGGATCCTAGTAAATCGTAAACTGTTATTATCCAGACTTCTGCACGTGATTTATTGCCCATCAGTTGTGGGGAACAAGATCCTGCGCGTAAAATTTTATGTGAAATAAGAATACGTAAGTATAACTTTAAACTATTTTGAACAATGGCCAGAACGAAAGATGTATAAAGCTGCAATCGTAAATTTTCTGCTGTAAAATTTTGTAATAAATTGAGACAGTAGTGAAATGAATTTATGGCTTATATCCTGATTGAATATGTCCTAAATCGGAAATGTTATAATTTTTTCATTTAAAAATAAAAATAAATGTTTACTTTTAAATTTTTTTTTAAATGTAGACAAATACTGGATTTTACCCAATACAGGTGTATTAATTATTAAGAATTAATTGTATCTCAATAGAGAAGAAGATTTAAATTATTTGGAAATAGAATATGATGGTCGAGGCGTTTACAGGACTTATGACCTGTCATTGGTTGGGTTAAGCGATCGCTTTATGTAATACAACATTTTCATTCCGCCCTTCTACTTTTAAGTGTTGGTTAAATGTCTCATATATTATTTTAAATGAGAATACATTTAAGAAGAAACAACAGATAAAGATACAAGGAGATAGTTGGAGCATAGAAACCCTTGGACGTAATTCTTGGACGCAAAGACCACATGACGTCATAGGTTGATTTTTAATAAATTTTTAATCAACCTATGTTGACATCATCAGGTGTTACAATAATATATAAAATGTCAAATTTCCGTAATTTTTCGAATCTTTATGTGTATTTGTTCCTATGTCAATTTGAATAATTTCATTGATATAATTTTAAAGTTCTTGCTGAAATTGAGTTAGGTACCTAAATATTTTAATTAAAAGAAAGGTTAGTTACTATTTAAAGGAGAAAATATTAAAGGTGGAAAGTATAATAAAATTATAATAATAAAACAGTAATTGGATGGAACAATTACACATAGTATAGAAAATTTGACATTTGATATATTATTGTAACACCTGATGATGTCAACATAGGTTGATGAAACAGCTGTCGCCTAAAACAAAATACAATTGTGATACAAAAAAACAAGTTATTTAATTTAACATTTTAAAATGTTAAGGTACTCGTATAATAGTGTTTCGGCCAAAACAATGGACTATTTAAAATATTTTTTATCAAAATATGACACCTACTCTTTTTAAGATATTTTTGATACAACAATCTTATTCAAGTGTACACTATTTTAGTTCATACATTCACATCTTCTCATCATAATATTAAATAAAAATATTGTCAAATTCGAATTGATGACGTAAAGTTTTTATTGTTAAATAGATAATATTTTTATAATCTGTTATCGAATTTTTTTTGCGTATGATATAGTGTTAAAAATAATGTCCTATACAAATAAAGGTCGAACTTTACAATGAAATGAAAATGTTCGTTTTTATATTCTTCAGCTCGCTAGTTTTACAAATCACCAGCATGCAATGTGTTAATAAGTCATATTATTATTATTATTTTATTATTATTATTTTGTTGAAAAAACTCCTTACATCATTACAGCGCAAGCCAAATCGATGTAAAGGGTGAAAAAAAAGAATATCAAAGGAAATATACATAGAACCTTATGAATAGGAAAAGCCAGTTATCTGCTTGCTGCCTTTATCATAAGGGCATTTACGAATTCGCCATAATTGCATCCAAAGAGGTCTATCTCTTCTGCAACCTCATTTAAGAGACGAATCGCCTTTAATACAGGAGAACTTCGAAGGGCCTCTGTGCGGCAATTTGGGGCATAAAATAATATATGCCCCCTTGCTCTGCTATAACTATGGGGAACGTACAGATTTACCTCTCTCAGCACTCCTGGATTGAAAACACCTCCGGATAATAGTTTAAAAAAATGCTTTCCCAGAAAGATCATTAGACGAGCTTCAAGAGTGTTGAAACCCAACACTCCTGAGAGAAACAGTGAGGGGTACATAAAAGGATAACAGTTATACTCCCTGAGGTATAAGTACCTTAAAAATCGTTTCTGGATCCTTTCCAGCTCCAAGATGACTGTTCTTTCTCTGGGGTCCCAAATGATAGAGCAGTACTCCAAGTTACTGCAAACCAGCGCTTCATACAGTCTACGGATCGCCGTTGTGTTTGAAAAAGATCTTGCGTTCCGTAAAACATATATTTGTGTACGTAAAACATATATATTTGTGTATTGATCGGCTAACTGCGGCTCGCGAGCCAAATGCGACACTTTGGTTACTTAAGTGGTGCTCTTCACGAAGAGGATCTTTAAAACACATTATACTTTTTATTTCATAGTATTTGAGGATAAAATTCTTACAGTCTTATTGACAAACAAAACAACAACAATCAAACTTGATTAGCCCAAACATTCCAAGGAAATGAAGGGATCCATTGATCATATTAATCAATGACATTTTTCGAATTTTAATAATGTATTTTATTTTTTAAATAAGAATATTAAAAAACAAAAAATCAAGTTTTAGTCGGTGAGCCTGATTTTTCAAAATCAAGGTTTTTCTAAATAAATGTGTCCCTTAATCCTTTCTACTCCTTAATCATTATTGTTTTAATCCGTATTAGGAAGGGATAAAGTGTGTTTTAATTATGATAAGTACTCGTATTTAATTTTAAAATATTCATTGCGGAGCTAGAAATAGAGGAAGGCCGAGAAAAACGTGAAAATCAATCAAATATTGAATGTCGGACACGTGAGGAGTCGGAGAAATCGACGTGCGTGCATGACAAGATGTATGAATGTGGAAGCGAGAGAACTGTGTCAGGACAGAACAGTGTGGCGTTCCATTCTTTCTGCCTACCCCTCCGGGGAGACGGCGTGATGGTTAGTTAGTTAGTTAGTTAGTTAGTCTAGGTCGACATAGGAGTGCTAAGGGTTAAAATGAACTTAAATGGTTTTACTTCTGATATTTGTCTCTTTTAACCAGCCGACCACTATATTAGTACGTATCCTATCCTAACATATAGTCTAGAGACAACCAGCCAAACAGCAAAAAGTGTCCATAAACACAACGATCCACGAAGAAACAAATGCTTGGCGTGAATCTCAGAGACAAAATAAGAAATGAAGAAATAAGAGGCAGAACCAAATTTATCGACATCATGGATCGTACAGCTAAATTAAAGTGACAATGGGCTGGACATATAGCAAGACAGACCAATACCCGAAAGACGTCCTGAATACTTCAGTGGAGACCTTGGATTAAGAAAAGGAGTGTCGGCAGGCCACCTAAAAGATGGACTGACAATATTACTCGAATATTTGGAACGACATGGATGCGAAAGAGAGAAGACAGACACAACTGAAGGAAAATGGAAGGGTTATGTATTTAACAGTGAAGACAAGAATAACATTAATAAGAATAATTTGGCTAATTTGTATAGCGCCGTTTTCGTGAAAAGCTCACCTCAAAAGCGCTTTGACAATGTTTTTAGTCATGAGAGCTGCATGTGACACCAGCAATCAGATAACCATTGTTTACATTTTATGCGATATTTTTAAAAGGTGGGTTTTTAGGTGAGATTTAAAATCTGTCGGATTATCAATGCATCTGAGGCGTGCAGGAAGCATATTCCAGGTGGACGGACCTGCCTCTGCGAAAGCCCGATCTCCGAAATTTGTCCGGGGGTTGCGCTTTGGCTCAACTAATCTGCCTATTGCCGAGGAGTTTGCTGATCGAAGCGTAGAATGCCGCAAGTTAGGGCAATCAACAACAAAAACACGTGGACTTAGAAGCCCTTCCTTAATGTAAAATTTTTAACTTGTTCTATTTGGGAAATAATTTTTAAATTATTATATTTTCGAACGAGATAAACAAACACATATTCTTGTTCTTATTTTTCTTCCTCAGCCTATTCCTGTCCACTCCTGGACAAAGGCCTCCTCCATTTGCTTCCATGTAATTATTTCATTTCATTTCATTTCATTTCATTTATTTTGCTAATAATCACAAACATTACAGACATACAATTCCAAATCATTTGCAATTACATTATAAACAGAGAAGCATTAAAAAAAATAAAAAATTAAGCTTAAGAGTAGAATTATATCCTGTGCAGACCGCATCCAGGTTATTCCGACGTGTCTGTTTAGATCATCCTTCCACCGTAGTTGCGGTCGCCCTGCACTTCTCTTCGCCGTCCACGGTCTCCAAGTCAGCAGTCTTCTTGTCCACTTTTCATCTGAGCTTCTGGCTACGTGACCTGGCCATTGCCATTTTAGAGTCGCCACCCGGTGGATGATGTCAGTGGCCTTTGTTTCTTCTCTCACCCTATCGTTTCTGACTCTGTCTCTTAGGCTTATTCCTAACATGGCTCTTTGGGTCACTCGTAGTTTCTCCGCACTTTGTTTGGATAATGTAACAGTTTCAAGACCATACATAAGTACCAACTGGTAGAACGCAGGCTTCATAGACTTCCCGTTTCTGGTTGATCGTATTATTATTCTACTCATATTAGTGGAACAAATAAATTCATAAAGTGTATTATCGTATATTGACGTTAAAATAAGCTTCGATGACTCTTCGAAACTGGATTCATTCAGGACATTTGAGCCAGTGAAGATCTTTTAGGTGTTGTGAAAAAAAGAAGGTTGAAGAAGAAGAAGAAGTATTAGTACGACTCTAGTTTCTGGGTAGAGTTTTGAAAAGTTTACTCTTTAATACGTAAATAAATTATTCGTATTATAGAATAATATTATATGATCCAACGCCCCGACCCAAGTTGACAAATAAAGTTTTATTAAGTTATATCGGTTGGCCAATTTTACAACAAATCAGTATTGGTAAACTTCTGTGGAAATGCCGATCTTCATTTGCTTCCGGGGAACGCCAATAGAATATATTTCTGTGTGGGAAGAATTTCGGCAAATTAAATTAACATATTCCTGCCATACACAGTCGTACGGGTCTGATGATATCTCAGAGCTACGGAGAAGAAAAATTAGGACCACATTTTTTTCATCTGCCTTATAATAAATAAAGTAGATTAGCATTTTTTACAAATGAAGCTTTATTATGTAATATACTTAGGAAATTAAAAATAACTTTGTTTAATCCATTAATTATTAAAAATATATATATAATCAGGTGTAAAAATGCATTTAAAATTCGATACAATAATCATTTTTTTTTTCCAAATTACATTTATTTTTTTTATATTATCATCATGTATTATTATTATATAATATAATACAATATAATATTTTTTTATTATTTCTTACTGATAAAAATATATATTAGTGCTTATAACAAATAGCCCAGGTTAATTTTTTAAATTTGAATTATTGTATCGAATTTGAAATGTGTTTTGTGGACTTTCTTTGTTTAGTTTTTATTATAACATATAAACATTTCGTGTTTTTTAATATTTTTTTTTAATAATTGGTATATTGCACAAAGCTATTTTCAATTTCCTGAGTATATTACTATGGAATTCCACAGTGTTAATGCCTTAGCGTTCAATAACTTTATTGTGTATATTTTTTTTAGTTTTATTATATTTAATGGAAAATACTTGTTTCGCCTTATCAAGGCATAATCAAATTATAAATCAAATCAAATCAGTTTATTTTATCTATAGACATTACGAAATTAAAGTTTAAGGCATCTATTGAGAACAGGTAAAATAATGTATTGTACATAGTATACTACCAGAAACGCATGAGAGATAGTTGAACATTAGGAAGACAAGGTACTCTTCAAAATCAAGAGTATTTGCCTTCTGAACGTACTTTCACTAATATGAAAGACGTCAATCTCCGAAGAGACCGCGTTCAGCAGATGATTTGCTCTTCCCACCGGTGTCATCAGAGGCAGGTTGGTTCTGGCGGCAGGTAGGTTGAACAATCCATGCTGACGGTTTATGTTTAGGTTTGATAATGCTTTAGCAAAGCGTAACCTGTCATTTCCATTAAATATTTTTTTTTTTTTTAAATAGACAAAAACGTCGCACAATCAAATAAATGTAATATTTAATGTCGGCCACGTAAGAAGTCGGAGAAATCGACGTGCTTGCATGACTGTTGAGAATGCGAGAGAATTGTGTGAGGAAAGAAAATTGTGGCAGTCCATTATTTCTGCCTAACCCTTCGGAGAGACAACGTGATGGTTAGTTAGTTGGTTTAGAAAATAGACGTCATCATTCATATTAATAAATACAAAATGTTTTTAGTAAAATAAATTTGTGTTTTAGTAAAAAAAATATGATTGCCATATAAATAAATATATGACAATAAACTATCTATGATAGAAGACTGATCGAAAAAATAATGTTGATTGTAAAAAAGATAAATGCGGTCTGATTAAATTTTAAAAAGGGTAACTGATGTTGTTTGGGCACATGGACCCATAGATAGAGAAATAGTGATTAAAAAGTTGTATAGACGTAGTATAAAATAATTAAGTTAAGTACGGCCGAGGAAAATGTGTTATGTTACCAAAATAATCAATTCTTAAAAGGAGGCTAAGTTCAGTGTTAATTAAATCGACGAGCGTGTATCACAATGTATGGGTGGAGAGAAATCTAGATAAACATATCAGAATAGTACAATTTTGCAGTCTGTGGTAAATTCATTCGCTAATATGTTTAAAATATATAGTTTAAATCGAAACAATTTAAATGACCGTATTGACTTTTTTTTTTAATTTTGTAATATTTAACGAAGTGGTTCAAAACTATGGGTCGGCGTACGCAAAAACAATAAAATTGTGTTTATTAAAGACGGTTTCGACCATGATGCCATGCGGGACTTATTTTATTATTATGATTATCTTTTACACAAGTATGTAAATATATGACGACCTTCGTGGCCGAGTGGTGAGTGCATTGACTGCCACCCCGAAGGTTCCGGGTTCGATTCCCGGCGAGGGCAATGTGATTGTCACACTGTCTTTGGTCTGGTGAAGAATTCACGTGACAATAAAATGGCGATAGATTAGCTACCTATCACATATCTGATATGATATGATATGATAGCTATAAATACCCTTAACATCTGTCAGGTTGTAAAGAGCGATTCAACAAAATAATAATAATTATAATAATAATAATAATGCAAGTTTCAAATTGTGAAACCGGTTGGCTTTTGAATAAACAAATAAATAAAATATTATAGAAACAAGTACTATTGGCTTTAATAAAGTCATACTACAGAATTATTTCTTTCTAGGAATGTAAATAAAATTGAATCCCAATTTTCTATGAATTAAAAAACTTTTAAACTTGTTTGAAGTAATTAACTCATATATAATAAATATAAAAAAAGAGCTTAACAAAAATACGTGATTCTAGAATCTGAATAAATACCATTCAGTATAGTTATAATACTTATCTGACATCTATATTGAAATTAATGGTCTCAAAACAAGTTTATTAATTTTATTTATTGTTTGTCTGTCTAAGGTTTTCACAAATGCGTGCATTTGATAATGCCATTACCCGAAACGATTAGCAAAAACACGAGAACTTATTATTTTTTTAATTCCTTTAAAATTTTAACATTACGCCCCGTAATTCCTTCGTAATTTTATAGAAACTAAAATCATTTACATATTGTTTCTTGCACAAAAATATAAAACTCTTCATTAAATAATTATAACGAATAAAAATGTCTATTTTCTAGAGGATTTATTATATTTTGTGTGAATGACATCCACACATTCTCAAATGTTTAAACATTTGATAATGCCTTAGACTTCAATAATAAAATAAAAAAACTTCTTGAAAACAGACGTTTTCATTCGTATTAATTATTTATTAAAGTTAGTCATTTTTTAATGTTTATAATTTCATGTGTAGATATACATAATAAAACATGATTCAATAAATAATATCAAATACCATCGTGTACGTATAATAAATGAACAAGATATTTTAAAAACGTATTTAAATTACAAAAAAACATTGTAAAAAAATTGTTATTTACTAGGCCACAAAAAAATAATATACATTATTTTATAAACACTTTCAGTTCCTACCCATTAGAGTTTTTAAAATGATATAAAAAATTTTAAAGGGCTGTGTTTTTAATGGTGGAATAATATTATTTATTCCTTTAACATTGGTTTTTCCTTACCATTTAAATATTCACAGTTTAAAAAACTTTCACTTCAAACTGTTTTCGTAAGGTTTAAGGTTTAACTTTAACACAACATTGTTTTAAGTATTCACAAGAATATTAAAAATGCCACACTTTAATTAATTCTTACCCGAATCACTAATTAGGATTTTAATTACATTTTGTTCTGAATGTGTGCAAAAGGGAAATAGTTAAATGGAAAGTTAATAGAGTCTTAATTAATTCACAGGACACAAATAGTTCGTGGCACGGAAAACAAAATATTTCACAAATGTCTATTTTAGCGCCTTTTTATGACATTAGCATACCGCGCTCTGAATATGAAACTCGCGAACGAACATGGAAAGCGTATGCGCACAACGCACAGCGTCACCAGACACGTCTCACCACCTCGCCGCCACGCGAAAGACTAACGGGATTGGCGTCTGGGTAGGCGCATCGCGACGCCACCAAATAAGATGAACAGTAAACCCCAGAGTAGAAAAACTGCGTCACGCAAATGAAAATATACTTTTTATTTATACCTTTTGATTAAAGCATTAATATTATTGTAACTATTTTGTGAGTGTCTGCGATGTGTCCAGTGTATGATCGAGTGTGCGTCGACGCCGATCTGCGTCGCGGCGTCAAAAACAAACCTAAGTTCATTAGCAGTATAAAAGTTGGCGGTAACATTTCTATTCACATAGTATAATATAAAATAAGCATAGGGTCGCGTGCGTATACTCTATTTCACACCCGATTTGTATTTTTTTTTTGTAAGACTTAGTAAAAATAACCAGAACAAACGGATGGCTTAAGATGACTTTATAGAGCAATAAAGATCAATGTAAACCTTTTATTTTAAGATTCTTCGCTCACTCTTGTTTATAGGACGGGTGCACTTAATGGTAAACTGGAATAATGACTGTCTTATTCAGTGCGTAAAAAGCTTCCTACTGTCCTTCTAAATAAACTCGAGTACCATGCTAGTTGTAAAAAGATTTAAGGCATTTTATAGTCTCTCTAAACTTTAAAATATTCTACGTCTCTTATCATCAAATAAATTCGTATTTATACTAGTGTATTTGGTATCATTAAAATTTGAAAATATAGTAAAACTATCACGCCGTCTCCCCGAAAGGGTAGCAAAAATAATAGACTGGCACACTTTTCCTTCCTGACATACTCTCGATTCCTCAACATCGTATCGTATCATGCACGCACGTCGATTCCTCCGATCAACAATAGAGTGTTTCAAATTAAAATCATCTGGTTTAAATGACACGCTACATGGAGCTTTTCTTCTTCTTCCTTGTTGTAGTACATGTGGTCTATTCTCCAGAGGGTGGCTGGAGGTAGATTTCTCGCTGTCCTTCCGCTTTTTAGGAGGTTATCAACGAGGACGAGTCACGTGAAGCTGATTATGTAATCCAATATAGGGGAGTTTGGTGGTGTCTAGTCTTTGAACGTGCCCGTACCAAACCCTCTTTCGCTGTCTACTCCATCTTAAAATATTCTCAGTCTCACATATCTCTCTAATTCTGGTGTTCCTCTGCGATCTCTCAGTGTCTTGCCTGCTATAGTCCTCAGTGTCTTCACCTCGGAGGAATTTCAAATATAGATAAATATATTTATATATTTAAAGAGTAGTGATACATATTTTCTGCCTGCCACTGCGATAAAGTAGCATGATGATTACTTTACAGTAATTTCGAGTTTTGTCTTGCACGCACGTCAATTTCTCCGACTCCTCACGCGGCCGATATTCAATATATTTATTTGATTAATTAACAATAATTACAACATAATTAACAAAACTATAAATAACCCACAAAAAAATGACAATCCGTCCGAACCAACGCAGCGATCCTTTCATAATTTTGTTCATAATACCTTCTTCCGCTCTACATTCCTTTCTTATATCAGCATACACTTTAGGATATACGAGTATGTTGCTCCCCTTATTCATATATTGTTCCATAAATTTGTAATTTATATATTGAAATTATATAGAGTGCTAAGAATGCCTCCCTAGAACGGGTTACCCCAGTTGGGAGGTATTAAAACCATATACTTGGTAAATGATCAATAAATCAACATATAATGTATACCTTATTAAATGATTCCATTCTTTAAAAAAACGTTTTTTTTTTCTTGTTTAACCAAATTTCATATCTAATACCCTTTTCACCTTACATAGCCCAGAATAATATCAACATTCATAAAGCCGTGGGACTTGAATGTATACAGCACCCCCAGCTTTTATGAATTTGTCGCCCAACAAACTTATCCTGCATCTCCATTCACGGCCGACATTTTCATCATCCCCGCATGGTCAATCTGTTTACCAGAGTACCAAGGCTTAACTTTAGTTAGTATAGTTATTAAAACATACTTATATTGATGAACATTATATCTAAAAATACAATGACGTACATAACTAACACAAAAAATATATAAAATCATTTTTTCTTAAAAATATTTTTTCCTTCTTTGATTAAGAATGATGTACGTTTTGACAATTTTAAATAATTGTATTGTATTATAAATTTTATAAGATAATCCATTATTTAGGTGGAAACACTATGATACTTCAACAATATTTACTGTTTAATTTGTAACACTTGAATAATAATAACAAAATGTTGATGTGTTGAAATTCTATAAAAATGTCGTGACAGCTGTATCGCCACTCTATACTGGCATCATCAGTTAAAATAAATAATAATAATAAAAATATGCTATCTTTTAAAGCGCCGTTTTTGTGATGTAATCACCCCAAGGGCGCATTAAGGCGTGTTTTAAATCTAAAAATCTAAATGTGACCGCTTAAAAAGCGATCGGTTCAAAAGTTGTTAAACAATTTAACGTACAAACAATTGTACGTTGTTAATATGTTGTTTGTGCGTTGTTTATAGGTAGTTTGTACGTTATTTGTACGTTGTTTGTACGGTATTTGTAGGTTGTTTGTACGTTGTTTGTACGTTGTTTTTGCGTTGTTAGTACGTTGTTTGTGGACTGTTTGTACGTTATTCGTAACACCTTATAACGCCAACATTGGTTCATCGGGTGTTAAAAACAATTGGTGGTTTCATGTTGCCTTCGCCAGCGATTTTCTGTAGGGGTAACCTTCTTTTAGCTGGTGGATCTATGTTTTGGTGCGCTTAAAATACCCATATGTCCTCTCCATATCTGCTATGTTCCTCATGGTGGTCAGTGATCATATTGCCTTAGTCTTGTAGAATCACGAGGACAACTCTAGATGCTAGGGGATCGCATTTGCTGGAACTATTGCTGTTGTTATGCAAAGTAACGTTTTACGGGTTTTCTAGGTGTTCGTACATACTTTCAGCAGGGTATATGCCACCGTGGTACCCCTAGTCGTTCGAGTCACTATATGATAAATGAAGTAGAGTTAAAACGTCCATAATTGAGCATAGTTTGTTACATAAAATACAATTTAGTTAATCATTTCATGTTGCACCTCGCCCCCGGACATGTTAATGTTAGTTATACAAACGTTTACCTATCCGAATAATGATTCCATGATAAAGTCCAGCAACCAGCTGCACAGACGGCAGTTTGCAATGTATGAAAGACTAGTTATCCTTTGAAGTTGTGGTTTATACTAAAAACTTCCGCAGTCAGACTTCCCAGATGCAACTGCGCTATCTCAAAACTTTAACACTCCACCGTATTGTCTTCCGAGAGATACACGTTCAAATCCTCGCTTTCAAATACACGGAAAAAAATAAGATATCTCACATTATACAGTACTTGGTACTATCTAGGGAACTTAAATATAACAAAAATTAATTCTGATATAAGAACATAAATAATACTTTTTGTCAATAGTCCAATAGAAATGAAAGCGGAAAAATAATGTATTACAGATTATTAAACTAAGAAATAAGAAAGATTTTGTTTTATATTTATCACTTTCTTTGTGGTAAGACATTTAAAATTAACAAATAGGTATATGAAATAAAGTCAACATATTTTATATTTAACAACGAAATTGTAATTATACTTAACGCCGACCGATTTCGCTTCCACCCAATCTTCGTCAGGTAATATAAAAAGTAGCCTTGACTATACATAAAGAAGTAGCCTTGACTATAGATAGATAAGTAAGTAGCCTTAATAGTAAGACTATAGGTAAGTAAGTAGCCTTGATAAGTAGCCTTGTCTATTAAAATATAAAAGTAGCCTTGACTATAGTTTTTATGAAGTAATTCATTAGTGAAGCTTGAATGTAAGCAAAGCTGGATGAAATATAATTACAATCCCATCGTTTATATGAGATTTATTGATTTATTTAAATTAGGGAGGAATCTAAGGCAGATTTAAATTAAGAAAGGGTCACTATTATCAAATCTGGAACGAATGGATATGGGAAGAATGGTTAAAAAGATGCATGCTTATAGTGCGAATAGAAAAATGTATCAAGGAAAGCCAAGCAAAACATGGCATGACCAAATAATTCAGTAAATCTCCTCAGACATTGACGCCTTTCATATTAGTGAAGACGTTTAGGGGACAAATACTCTCGACTTTAGAAAGTAAATTGTCTTACTAATGTTGAACCAATCTCTAATGCGTTCCTGCTATTATGTTGTTTGTGTATAATATTTTACCTGTACTCAATAGATGCCTTAAACATTTCTGCAGTTCGTAATGTGTTTTGATTTGATAAACTGATTTGTTTTGATTATAATAATAATAATAATAATAATCCTAATAATATGCTACCTTTTAATAATTAAAGACGATCATATTCGACGTCGCCAAAATCGAAGAGTATACGCGTCACAATATACGAGTATGTAGAAAAAGCGCGAGAATAATGCCTGGATAGAACAGTGTGATTAGTTAGTCAATACAAGAAAGTGGTATTCATGTATAAAAAAATGTACGCCGAAGATGGATGGAAACCATCGGAAACGTGTTTCTGGCGAACGTAATTTTTTAAGTATTATTATTTTTCAAATGTAAATCTTCTATATAGAGAGGAGACTCATTTAGATTTTTTTTTTATAGATTATAAGATAAATGAACTTTCACAATATAAAAAAATATTTTGTAGAAAATATCAGTGCGTGTTTGACAACCATATCAATAAAGAAATTAACGTTTTCCAAAATATCCCATTATTTGAATACTAAATCGGTTTTTAACTACTGGGGTATGAGTCGACAATGGCGTGCGGTTCGGAAACCTGGACAATTATTTTGAAATAAGGTGTTTTTGAAGATTAATTTCACATTGAAACCGTGACATTTGTAAAGAGGACTATGATTACTTCCTGGTTTGGCGTTTGTTTTGCATTATTCGATAGTAACGCGTGGAGCGAAGAATGTGGTCGACGACTCCTTTACCCTTTGATACGTCACCAACACAGATTAACTACAACAATGACGAAATTTTTATGAATTTAAATCTTGTTTTTTTGCACTTTTCAGTTCATTTTTCTTAACATGTTTCGCATGTATAGTATAAACCCTTCATCATCGGGAGAACGATATATAATAAAAAAAATTAAGATCTCATTTAACTGGATTTTCATATTTTTATAAGTATCATATCTAAAATTTATTATATTAGGTGTTCCCGGAATAAATGTCGTTTTTCCAATAGGCAACTTTGGATCCGTTGGTCAGTAAAGACGTGTGATGTAATTTTTTTTCTCTTTGTGATCGTTTGCCTTTCTTTTAATAAGAAAAATCTCTTCTACTCCATCTAAAAAAAATGGCAGTAACATGGACACACATCGCTATCTCGAGAAATTGAGAACAGTTAGACAAGAAATTATCTGGATTCCTCACGCGCTAACCGATTGCAACAAAACTCAATGCCTCAGCATATGCAAAATACTGCAAGAAAAACAACAGTCTAACCCGTGTTAGCCCCCCTAATTATTTTCCATGATTTTATCACCGGAGACGACAAATGGGTATTTTATCATGATATTAAAAAAAGAAACGATTGTCAAACCCAAATTCCAACACCAGAATCAGGACTACATCCTTGGAATGCATTATTGTATGTGTGTGTGTGTGTGTGTGTGTGTGTGTGTGTGTGTGTGTGTGTGTGTTTGTGTGTGTGTGGTCGGATTGGAAGGGTATTACATATTATGAAGTTTTAAAACAAGGCCAAATTGATACCACAGCCCTATATTGTGAACAGATGGATAAGTTAAATGCGATGCTACCAAAAATTAGACTTGTTCTTGTGAATACAAGGAATGTCTTTCTTCAATATGACAACACCCGGCCGCAATTTGCAGAAATGCAATTAAGGAACTAAAATATCGACAATATCGAAGAACCGAAATCAGGTCTCTCGGAGTTCTTCGAAGATAAACCAAAAGCAGTTTATGAAAGAGGAATTTTGGATTTAATAAATAAATTGCAAACAGTAGTAGATAAAACTAGAAATTTATTTGTATAAAAAAAAAATTAATAAAATAAAAATAAAGTTTAAGTTTTTCTATGAGATGCTCATCCTTCGAAGCTTCAGATAATTGGTTTCAAGCATTGCCTAAAGGAATGCCGGAGGATAGAGATAAGGATTGCTATCATAGTTCGTCATGTAGAGATTTTATTCTGCTTTCATCCTTTTTCTGACTTTTCCATGCCATCGATTTCCCAAACAATGAATTCTCTTAGATTTATTCTCTTTTGCTTAACATTCAAATTAATCAATGAATTTGAATTTTATAAAATATTCATGTCACCTCGGGACGATCCATTAGAATTTTTTGAGTAATTGTATCCCAGCTTTGTGGTAGCCAACAAGGCAATATAAAGTTAAATCTTGTTTGAAAATCTAAGACATTTTCGTGAATAAATTTAACTTTTAAATTGCATGTTGATTTATCAAAGCGGCAATTTGCTGTATAAACTTTAAAATTTATGGTATACAAATTTCTCAGAATGTAATCTATTAAAATCTTAACCTATTCAAACATACATTAAAATCTTAGCACAAAGTAAACTAATGCAAATTGTTTTATGTTTATTCGGTACCTATACGAATAAAGACTTTTTAACGTAGTTTAAGCTTTACTTTTAAACAAACATTAATGAAGACGAAAGTATATGTAAACGACGTGAACGTAGCTAGAAATAGAGAAAGGCCGAGAAAAACGTGGCTCGTTCAAATCAATCTAAAATTAAATAGTGGTCCACGTAAGGAGTCGGAGAAATCGATGTACGTGCATGACACGATATTTTAATGTTGAAGAAGCGAGAGAAGTATGTCAGAAAAGAACAGTATGACGGTCCATTCTTTCTTTCCACCCCTTCGGGGAGACTGGACTGTTTAGAAATTGTACTACCTTTGGTAAAAAAAAAGTACTTTTTGTGTCCCTAGAATAAAGTACAGAGAGATTTTTTTTCAAGAGGTCCTTAATTTACGATAAAGGGTTAAAAAGCGTTCTCCTTTTTCGTTAGACAAATTGTACATACCTCATGAAAGCAAAGTATCCGGAAATTGTGTTTTAAATTTCCCGCGTTGAACATAGATAAAATTAAAATTTCGCTAAATTTTAAAGACTGTCTTTAATTTCTATTTTAAAAATGAATGCGATCTGTCAACCAGTTTGTTACAATAGCTGGTTCCACCTCAGAAGTGCGCCAAGATTTTTTCAACGATTAAAAATATTTGACAAATGTGTGTCTCAAATTTAAGTTTTCAACAGCATTTCGCAAGCAAAGTCGTTGCAAATGTTTAACAAGACTTATGGTGAATCAGTTTTATCAAAAACTTAAGCCTACGATTGGTATAAAACCTTTACATACGATCGGGAGATCGTTGAAGATTTGCCTCGTTCTGGATGACCTTCGACCTCTAACACTGACGATAATATTGAAAAGTGAAAGAAATAGTGCTAAAAAATATCTCAAAAAGCTCATGTAAGTGTTGAAGAGGTAGCACAAGACCTGAACATTTCTCGTGAGTCTATTAGTTTGATTTTGGTTGAAAATTTGGGTATGAGACGCGTTGCTGCTCGACTATTTCCGAAGCAGTTGAATTTTCTTCAAAAACAGTACCGTGAGTAGGTCACACTAGATATGGCACGGTTGATGGCGTGAATTCTGATCTTACATTCATGAAATGCATCATACCTAGCGATGAGACATGGGTTTACGAGTATGATATGCAAACAAGTCACCAATCATCGGAATGGATGGAGAAAAACAAGCCGATACCGAAAAAACTACCCCAAAGTCATTCAAATATCAAAGTGATGCTCATCGTTTATTTCGATATTCAAATCAAATCAAATCAGTTTATTAACTCAAAAGACATTACAAACAGGAAAATGTTTAAGGCACCTATTGAGTACAGGTAAAATATTATAAAAATACAACAAAGTACCAGGAACGCATTAGAGATGGTTCGACATTAGGAAGACAACATACTTTCTAAAGTCAAGAGTATTTGTCCCCTGAACGTACCTTCACTAATATAAAAGACGTCGATCTCCGAGGAGACCGCGTTCAGCAGACTAATTGCTCTTCCCACCGGTGTCACCAGAGGCAGAATGGTTCTGGTGGCCGGTTGGTAAAAAAATCTTTCCTGTCGCTGTCGGAGAAATCTATCAGGGACAAAAAGACCGACACCCTCTAGCACGGCCGAGTTCTCGTTGGTTGCGTTGTGGTCCATCATGAATTCGTTCCAGAGGGATTAACGTTCAATAAAAAATATTATTTTGTCCTATTTAGTGGTTTGCGTGAAAAAAACTATCAGAAACTGTCGAAATTTCGGATAAATAATTCACAGATTTTGCATGACGATAATGCGCCATCTCGGAGAGCCACAATTGTGGCCAAATTCAAGACCAAAAATGCGATAAATACTATCGATCAACCACCATATTCTCTGGATTTGGCTTTGTGTGGCTTTCTTTTGTTCCCAAAACTTAAATTGCCGCTCCGTGGAACCCGTTTCCAGTCGACAGAAGCCATAAAACTAAATTCGTGAAAGGTGTTAAAGGCTATACCAGAAAGTGCCTACCAGAAATGTTTCGAAAAGTAAAAAAAATGTTGACATACCTATGTGTATTGCATTTAATAGGAGATACTTTGAAGGCGACAAAATAAATATTGATGAACAATTAATTATTGATGAACGTTTCAGTTACAATTACCGGGTACTTTATTGTCATCATAGTAGTATAAGTGGGTTCTTGCATACTCAAGCCTCATTAAAAAAATTAATACTTGAAAACAGAAAACTGACAAAATCTCTATATTGATCGATGTTCTTAGAAAGAAATTAAAGTTCAAGAAATATTAATAAGAAATATAGACATTTAATCAATTTTGTTTCAGAACTCTAGTAAAAATGGGTATTTCCAGACACCATTAACCGGAACACAAGACAATTTAAATATTTAAATTCAACGTGTTCCATTGAAATCTTAACATTACCATATATATAGTATCATTATGAATATTGGTCACATCCGAAATTGCTTTTTAATTATGTAGAAACTATAAATAATTTCATTCACAAAAAAATTCAAATCAACTAACGCTAATGGATATATACAATCTAAAAACTTCAACCCCCCACCATTATCATTTTATATAAAAGTAAACTATGATATAGGTACCAGAAGATGACAGTGACCTGCCGAAACCAGTCGAAGCCTTGTATTATATATGAGTAGAATTTTATTAAATGTATTATTTTTTTAATTAACAACAACAAACCATCACACCGTTTCCCCGTAAGGGTAAGCAGAGAGAGTAAACCGCCACACTTTTCTATCCTGACACACCTCTCTAGCTTCCTCCACGTCGATTGTTCCGACTTCTCACATGACCGACCTTTAAAATTTGATTAATTCGGTTATGCCATGTTTTTCTTGGTCTTCCTCGACTCCATACTCCATTCACATAGTAGACATATACATCATTAACCATTCTTTCTTGATTCATGCGTTTTGCAACGCAGTGATCCTCACATAATTTTGTTCATAATACTTTCATCCGCTCTACATTCCTTCTTAATATCAGCATATGAAACTCTGTCGTAAATCGTTTTATCACACATACGTCTAAGGGATCTCATCTCTACCGCATTTATTCTACTCTCATCCTTTTTTTTATTATTAACAATATTATTTTTTTGAACTTTTTTATCGTTTAACCCCTCTTCCTTATTACTTTAACACTATCTCTCGGTGAATATTAATAAATATTCTCAAATTAAGTTGCAAGTTCATAAGGGTATTTCACGAGCAAGTTTTGATCTCTGATACCAATGTTGGATTCTGTGTTTGCACTTATGGACGTAAAATAATTTCTCGCATGCTCAAAGTTATATTGAGTCGGACTGCAAAAGCTGGTTCCAGGAAAATGAACTTTACAGGTATTAGTGATGGGAGGTTCATATTAATTTGATTATCTCAGGAATTGATATTAATCAAATTCCGTGAAAATGCCTTATCTTTACGTATGTACATACACCTACGCAAATCTGAGAATGTTATATTAATGATATTTTAATTATTATTTTTTACAGATGCCCCAGCTAATTTTGTGTCTTATCTCGTAAAAAAAAACACAATATGTATCAAAAAAATATTCCTTTAAATTAGTAATTGTAATGACTGCCTATGCCTTCAGTCCGATGTAAATAGTACTTTTATCAGGCTTAATAGTAAACACACTCAATTTGTAGATTTTTTTTTTACAATTCCTGGATTCATAACATTATCATTTACGATAGCATTTTGAACAGTAAATATAGATACACACTAAATAATCAGCAATATGTATATGTCCTTATTGAGAGATCTCGGGGTCAAAAAGACTCACCTTTTACGCTCGTATCGAGAAAATTGTCTTCCTGTTCCTCTTCCTCTTCCTCTTCCTCTTCCTCTTCCTCTTCCTCTTCCTCTTCCTCTTCCTCTTCCTCTTCCTCTTCCTCTTCCTCTTCCTCTTCCTCTTCGTCTTCCTCTTCCTCTTCCTCTTCCTCTTCCTCTTCCTCTTCCTCTTCCTCTTCCTCTTCCTCTTCCTCTTCCTCTTCCTCTTCCTCTTCCTCTTCCTATTCCTCTTCCTCTTCCTCTTCCTCTTCCTCTTCCTCTTCCTCTTCCTCTTCCTCTTCCTCTTCCTCTTCCTCTTCCTCTTCCTCTTCCACTTCCTCTTCCTCTTCCTCTTCCTCTTCCTCTTCCTCTTCCTCTTCCTCTTCCTCTTCCTCTTCCTCTTCCTCTTCCTCTTCCTCTTCCTCTTCCTCTTCCTCTTCCTCTTCCTCTTCCTCTTCCTCTTCCTCTTCCTCTTCCTCTTCCTCTTACTCTTCCTCTTCCTCTTCCTCTTCCTCTTCCTCTTCCTCTTCCTCTTCCTCTTCCTCTTCCTCTTCCTCTTCCTCTTCCTCTTCCTCTTCCTCTTCCTCTTCCTCTTCCTCTTCCTCTTCCTCTTCCTCTTCCTCTTCCTCATCCTCTTCCTCTTCCTGTTCCTGTTCCTCTTCCTCTTCCTGTTCCTGTTCCTCTTCCTCTTCCTCTTCCTCTTACTCATCCTCTTTCTCCTACTCATCCTCTTTCTCTTCCTCTTCCTCTTCCTCTTACTCATCCTCTTTCTCCTACTCATCCTCTTTCTCTTACTAATCTTTATCGCCTTACCCCAACACTATTCATAAACATGCCTAGTAACAAACACTATGTCGAACAAATGTTTCCGTATACCGTGCGATGATTATTCTAACTACATTGCAGGTTCATAGTATGTAAACAAAATTATTCCATTAATAAACATAAAAATTTTAGATTAGTTTAAGGCGTTAACACTGTGGAATTCCATAATGACGAATTTTTATGAATTAAAACACTGTTTTTACCACTTTTGAGTTTATTTTTCTCGACATCTACGACGTACTTCGAAACATGTCGAGAAAAATAAACTCAAAATTGGAAAAAACAGTGTTTTAATTCATATCGTCAAACATACAAATGTAGTTTTTTAGTATCTAAAGCGAAAATATTATATTTTTCACTCTTAATAAGTGCACGGCAAATACCAGCTTAACATCAGATGACCCACAGTAATACACGTATGACATACTCGTAGAACAAACTGCATTTGATTATTTCGTTTTCGTCATCTAGGTTTATGTACAATGTGATACCTATTCATCCTGTGTAAATATTGCAAGTAGTGGGTAAATGGTAGGTTCACAAAAAATATAAGAGATATCTAAAATTAGCTTTGATTCACGAGTAACCTATTTTTTATAGGTTATTTGACGACCATTTTGCGTATTGTTTTTGAGTGCATCACATTTGCAATCCAGGTGATTGGTTCAAAGGTAGTCTCGAATGTGAGGTAATACTTTGTCCCTATCTATGACCGAGATTTTCGCGGACTCTAATAAATGTAGTCAACGCCTTATGCCTTTAAATGTTAGAAAAAATGATTGCAGCAATATGTTTTGTGTGATCTTGGGTAACACCGTGCGATTTCTCCTTCTCGACCGACGTTTCGGAGATCGTTGCAGTCTTCATCTTCAGGGTAATGTGATGGTGGTAATAAATGTGATAATCGGCGACATACCGCCCGGGAATGGCCCCTGTGCTAAGCTAATTCGGAGAACCTAGCACGGACTCTCTATTTCTCATGTACACACTGCCGGCGACATGGTACAATAGTGAAGAACCTTAGCAGACACATAATAATATCAAATATATTACCACCACCACATTACCCTGAAGATTGAGACTGCAACGATCTCCGAAACGTCGATGGAGAATGAGAAAATACACGGTGTTACCCAAAATCATACAAAGCAGTTAGAAAAAATGTTTTAAATTGCAACTTTTAAGGTACTGTATGAATAATTCCTCATATAATCTCATTTCGTGTGTGTCATACGTACATGTTATAAGGCGACACCTATTAATTATGAAACAAATTAAGACGAAAGTTTCTTTGAAGAATACATAAAAACAAACCAACTTAACACGTAACGCGGCGCGTGGCTCAAACATTTTACATTCAAGAACTTTTTTAGCGTGCAGGAACATTCACAAACATACATGTTTATACAATATTATATAATACAATGTGTGAGTTCCAACTACAAGGTGTTTTTGACTACTTTTATTAGTAAATATGTACTCACTTTTAATGTTAAAGATAAATCTTCTGTTTTTCCGGTGTCATGTCAGGTCTCCTCGACGATCAACCGAGAGTAGGCGCCTTTGCCGCTGGCAGCTCGAAACAGCTCCTTAAGCCAGTCCAGTCCCTTATGTTGTGAAGCCGGAAATTCGCCTCTTCCCAACACCTCGTCGAACCTCCAGTTTTCCCTTTTAAAAAAATAAGGATAATTTCAGATTATTAAAAAACATACGTATGCCATTTTTTGCGTCTTGATATTTTTTAAATATTGTGCAGATGAAAACGCTTGTATTCTGCCAGTGTTCACTTATGGGAGACAGACACAATATCACAAAAACAACAAGTTAAAAGTCACTCAGAGAGCAATGGAGAGAACCATGTTGAGTATTTTTTTTTATCGTATACAACAGGTCTTTAGAACCTAATTACTGTATACATTTTACATAATACATACATTTTACAAAATAACACAGACATACATGTTAAAATAATACACATATATCAGCAATTGTGGTATGTACCTATATGATCCTTAAAGGACGCTAGGTCATTTGGAGAATGTCCACATCGACTGACACCTCATAAAAGAGCACCATACCCCGGGTCATTGTATGCTGCGCCATGACATTTGTTCTGCTCTGCAGTATGCACACCATGAGCATTTTGCTATCGCAGCTATATCAGACATTTATCAATGAAAGCGAAAATGGCCGTTCACATTGGAGTTCTGGTCCCAACCCTTATGTATGGAAGCGAAGCATGGAACTGGCAGAACACAAAAATTAAAAAAATAAATGTAAAGCTGAGGATATTATAAGACGAAGTAGATAGCGAAGGGACTGGTACGGTCATGTTAAAAGGATGGACAACACCAGACTCCCCTATATTGCACTACATAATCAGCCTCATGGGACTCGTCCTCGTGGAAGATCTCCTAAAAGATGGAAGGGTAGCTGGGAATCCATCTCATAGAAGGACCTATCCTAACAGACCTTATAGGTTCACAACCAGGAAGATGAAAAAGAAGAAGAATAATAAGAAGAAAAAAAAGAAGAAGAAACTAACTAACTAACTAACTAACGCCGTCTCTCCGAAAGGGGTAGGCAAAAAATAATGGACTGCCACACTTTTATTTCCTGACATATTTCTCTCGATTCCTCAACATTCATACATCGTGTCATGCACGCGAATCGATTTCTCAAATCAAAGCAGTTTATTTTCCCAAAAGATATTACAAACAATTGTTATAGTTTAAGAACAGGTAAAATATAATAAATATAAAATACCAGGAACGCATGAGAGATGGTTCGACATTAGGAATACAAGGTACTCTCCAAAGTCAAGAGTATTTGTCTTCTGAACGTACTTTCACGAATACAAAAGACATCGATCTCCGAAGCGATCATGTTCAGCATTTTGATTGCTCTCCCCACCGGCATCACCACGTGGCTGACATTCAATATTTGATTTATTTGATCGTGCCACGTTTTCCTCGGTCTTGCTCTATTTTTACCATTTCACCATTCTTTCTTCATACATTCTTTTCATGTGTCCAAACCATCTAAATGATCCATAAAGAAGAATAAGTACTTTTATTGCATAATACCGTTCACGTTGTTGTAATAAGATATAGACTGTGTTGTAATATATGACATATGACACTCCTTTGACAACCACCCGGTTGTGCAGGCGGCTTTGTATTGCGTAAACAAAAAGGGGTTTCATTAACAAGTACCAAATGTACGCCGGGGGTTATTCGGTAAAATGGGTACAGACACGGATTAAGAAATTCCCGAGATAATCCGTGCACCATTTGGTATTTTTTCAACACCCTGTAGATTCCGTATAATGTCGTACGTGCAATGAAAATTTAAAACCTAGTCTCATTATTCGCTAACTCGCTAACAAAACTCTCTAAAAAAATGGAAGTGCACAATGGTGGTCTTGTACCGACCGTTTTGTATGGAAGTGAAGCGTGAAACCGGCAAAAAAGAATGAAAAATAAATGCAGTAGAAATGAAATATCTTAGAATAATGGGTGATAAATCTGTTTATAATAGAGTGTAGAATGCAAATCTTCTACTTTTGGTGCCATGTCAGGACCCCCCCGACGTTGGCGATCACTTCAGCAAAAGCATATCTGTCCTGCGCCACTTGGAACAGGTTCTGTATTATGGTCATTCTTTTCTATTATTTTATGTTACGCAGCCAGGAAAACTGCCTTCTTCAGGTTACAAAGAAAAGAAGTAAGAAAGGTTAAGATTGTATCTATTAAAGATGTTTACGGAACAAAAAAGAAGACCTAGGAAAACGTGGCACCATCAAATCCGTTAAATATTAAATATCTACCACAAAAAGGGTCGGAGAAATTGACGTGCATGCACGATGTATACATATAGAGGAATCGAGAGAAGTAGGTCAGGATAGAACAATGTGGCAGTTCATTATTTCTACCTACCCCTTCGGAAAGACGGCGACTAATTGAATTTTACGAATTTTCATGAATTATAATGCAATTGTAAACATTTAATTCGTTTCCTGCAGGGAATTGAGGAAAGAGAAATAACGCCCCCGTAGTCCTATGCATTCATACAGCATTTCATATACGCAAGTCGACTATTTTTCACGGTCTTTCTCGTTTTTTCTCCATTCACATCAATAACGTGTATTTGCTTCTTCCCGATAGATTAAATGGCCGCCGATTGAAAATGGCACCTATGGTGCATGCGCTCCCGCAAAATCATCATTCCTTCGTAAATATCTGTTTTTTTTGGTGAAATTGTATCGCAATGTGTTTATGAGTGCCCGCTGCGCTGCTGGTAGTGTTATCCTGTAAAATTTTGCACGTTTTTTAACAATCTAACGTGATAGAAAAATCTTTGACAGATTTGATAAACACAAAAATACAAAATGGCGCATGCGCTCTTGCAGAAAGTGTCAAGCTTCCTACAAAATGGCGCCTAAGGCGCATGCGCTCTTGCAGAAAGTGTCGATCTTCCTCTATGGTTTTATAGAGTCCACAGAAAAAGCAGCTGTTTCCGTTTTCTCCCTTTTCAACCTGTCAAATAGGATCGCGTGGGTGCCTACCTGTATGTATGGATTATTTTGACTAATTTTTTCTTTTAAATATTTGACTTAGTGACATTGTGTCATGTGAGACAGTGTCTGTATCTGGATAGCCGTCATCCAACAACTCTGCTCTGCCTGCTTGCAAGCCATCAAAATGCCATACGGGCTCAACTAAGAACTCTTTGCTGCGCCGGTTTATGTGTTATCCTATTTTTATTTTGAAATTTTAGTGATAAATAAGTTAATTTTGTAATATATTATATAATGAATAGTGTAATATATTGTAATAGTTTAATTTAGTTTAATATTGTTTAGGATAGTTGATGTGGATTGTAAAATGTAATTAATGTTAAGGTAGATTTTAGTGGTTGTGGGAAATGCTTAGAGACGGCGATGAGGTCCGCCACCATCACGTTGCATTTTCCGCGGGGGCGAACAGAGGAGAGTGGAGTGCCGCATTGGTACTTGGAATATTAGAGGAGGTATGGAAGGGAAGTTAAGTGAGATGTGCGATGAATTTAATAACAAGTGTTTGGATATTTTGTGTGTGACTGAATGCATGGTTAAAGAGTGCGGATCTAGAGAGCATGATAATAAGTTCATCTTATGGTCAGGGGTATCACAAGAACAAAGGGGAGGTCAGGGTGTGGCAGCGATTCTAGCTCCAAGGATGGTAGAATGTATGAAAGGATACGAATGTATAAGTCCTAGACTGATGTGGATCCGCTTCAAAATTGGATTGACAAGAGTATTACTCATAATTGGGTATGCTCCTGTTAATAGCGAAGATGAAGCTGTGAAAGATGAGTTCTGGGATAGTGTAAACGAGATAGCAGCGAGTAAGAACGTGAACGAAAGAATTATTTTAGCAGGAGATTTGAATGGATGGGTAGGAATCCAAAGGACTGGTTATGAAGAATGTCTCGGTAAGTATGGTGATAGTAGGACGAACGATAATGGAAGGAGAGTGCTTGGTGTATGCCTGGAGTGGAGCCTCTTTGTGTCAAACACGATGTTTGATCATAAGAGGATCCATCAGTATACATGGGAGAGAGGGAATGAAAGGACGACTATCGATTACGTCATCGTTGACTCTAGATTACGGACGGACACTGTAGATACCAGAGTGTTCAGAGGGGCCGAACTCGGAACTGACCATTTTTTGGTGGTGACAAAGATAAACCTGTTCCGAGGTTAGCGCACCAAGAAGAACAAAACAGTGACCGCCCCGTCTAGAGTTAAAATAGAAAAACTCCAAATCGATGACGTAAAAGAGAGTTATATGACGAAAGTGAATGAGAGGCTGAGTGGTCGAGAATCTGAATTTATAAGTATAGACGAGATCTGGAACAAATTGAAAGAAAGTCTATGTGAAACAGCGAAAGAGGTATGTGGTACATGTGTGCAAGGAAGAAGGAATGGAGATGCTTGGTGGGATGACTGTGTAAAAATTCTGGTCAAAGAAAAGAAGGATGCATGGTTAAATATGATATCTGTGGATAAAAGAGATTGCGAGAAATATAAAAGAGCAAAAGAAGCATACAAAGTTTGTAAGATGAATGTCAAGTTGAAAGTGAGAGAGAAAAAGGATAAACTGAAGGAGGAAGACGGTCTCAAGATGACGAGTCACTTTCAGAGCAACATAAAAATGTTCTGGAAGGAAGTCAAAAAGGCCCGGAATCCTCCCGAAAATGGTTGTGCGAAAGCAATTTTGAGTTGTGAGGGAAGAATGATTACTGATTTTGACAGTATACAAGGAAGATGGATGGAATACTTTAAAGATGTATATGGCAGTGAAATGACTGAGAGTTCAATGAGAAGGAGCGTTACAAATGTGAGTTGTACGAATAGCGAAAGAGATATGACAGAAATAAGTTTGAACGAAATAGTAAAATCTGTAAGCTGTATGAAAGGTGGAAAAGCTGTTGGTTATGATTGTGTCGCTTTGGAGTTTATTAAAAACGGTGGGCCGGTTGTTGCAGCGTGGTTATGCAGACTCTTTCACCAGTGTTTAGAGGAAGGATATACGCCGCTTGACTGGAGGAGGGCTGTTATCATGCCTCTATATAAGGGAAAGGGGTCTCGTATGGACTGCGGAAATCACCGGGCAATAAGTCTGTTAAGCGCCGTTGGTAAACTCTACGGCCGAATTTTAATAGAAAGAGTAAAAAAGACGACGACTGAAAAAGTATGGGATGTTCAAGGCGCTTTTATGACCGGAAGAGGATGTATGGATCAGATTTTTGCACTTCGAACGCTTGCGGAGAAGTTTATGGCCAAAAACCGTAAGCTTTTCTGTGCGTTTGTCGATTTGCAAAAAGCCTATGATCGAGTGAACAGAGATAAACTGTGGTCAATCTTGTCCGAATACGGAGTGAGCACAAAACTGATACGGGCGGTTGCTTCTCTCTACGAAGGGAGCACTGCCAGTGTTAGGGTAAATGGAGACATCACGCCTTGGTTTGATATCACGAAGGGTGTTAAGCAGGGCTGCGTGATGTCTCCATGGTTGTTCAATCTGTATATGGACAAGTGTATGAAAGAACTTAAAGGTATAAATGCTGGTGCTAAGATGAGTGATTTATCTGTAAACTGTCTGCTTTACGCGGACGATGCCGTTCTCGTTGCGGATAGTGCGGACGAATTACAAATCTTGGTGTCAAGAATGAATGAGGTATACAAGTCAAATGATTTAATGATGAATGTCGGAAAGTCAAAGGTGATGATTTTCGAAAGGGAAGAGCAAATGATAGTTTGTAATATAAGTGTGAACGAAGAGAACTTGGAACAGGTGAGGGAATTTGTGTATTTAGGTAGTATGTTCACAGCAGATGCCCGAACGGATAGTGACGTCGAAAGAAGGGTTGGTGCGGGTAACAAAGTGAATGGAGCTTTAAAAATAGTTATTGGAAACAAGAATTTATCAATGAAAGCGAAACGGCCGTTCACAATGGAGTTCTGGTCCCAACCTTAATGTATGGAAGCGAAGCATGGAACTGGCAAAAGAAGGATGAGAGTAGAATAAATGCGGTAGAGATGAGGTCCCTAAGACGTATGTGTGGTAGAACGATATACGACAGAATCTCAAATGCTGATATAAGAAAGGAATGTAGAGCGGAAGAAGGTATTATGAACAAAATTATGAAAGGATCGCTGCGTTGGTTCGGACATATGGAACGCATGGATGGAGAAAGAATGGTTAAGAAAGTATACGTTAATGATGTAAATGGGGTACGAAGTCGAGGCAGACCGAGGAAAACATGGCATGACCAAATTAATCAAATTTTAAAGGTTGGTCATGTTAGAAGTCGGAGGAATCGACGTGCGTGTATGACTCGTTGTATGAATGTGGAGGAAGCTAGAGAGGTTTGCCAGGATAGAGTAGTGTGGCGGTCCATTCTCTCTGCCTACCCCTGCGGGGAAACGGCGTGATGGTTTTGTTTGTTTGTTTGTTTGTTGCTTCTTCCCTATTTTTTATTTATAATTTCCGTTTTTACAAATAAAAACAATTTTAAAAAATAACGATAAAGGTCCCCGTAATATGTAAAAATATATTTTAACTATCACGAAGACATTTACAATGCAAGCAATTTGTCTAACCTTTCGTTCTTCTCGGCGCTATATCCCGGTGAGGGATATATTATATCCTCCTCTACAACAGTCCTCCATTGACTCCTGTTCCAGGCCATCCATCCCCATTCTCCAGTTTCTTCCATCCTCTTCTACGTAGTCTGTTCATCTTTTTCTTGGTCTCTTTTCAATCGGCACCCACCTGGAAATAGTTGGGTTGTGTACAATTTCAAGATTATATTAGTCAATATATTTTAATCAATAGTTTTTCTATATACAACAGGCCGATTGAACCCAATTTCCGTATACAATTTGTTTTTATCTATTATATTGATTCACATGAATGTGAAAGGTTAATCTATCGCAATTTCGACGACAGACAGTGTGACAATCACAATGCTATCGCCGGGAATCGATCCTGGGACCTTCGGTATGGCAGTCAGAGCTCTTGTCACTCTGCTACGAAGGTCGTCAATAATCTTCTAATAACTACAGACAACCACGATGGTTCTCAAGATTTAATATTGTAGTTTAGCATACTCGAATGTAATCTTAATGGTCACAAGAAGAGTTGCTTCTTTAAACGGGTCGCGGGTAACTCACGCAATATGCATCGTTTTACCTTCGCAATTTCCTACTATTTCTACTAATAGTGTGGGTGGATCACGTTTAACGTGCTGGAAAAGCCAAAATTGTGTTTTTATGACGTAATACTAGCATTTAAAAGACAGCATATAAAATTATCTCTAATGGCAAAATGGAAGTCAGGAAGATAATTGCAAAGAATCGTGGAAAATAAAACTATATTTTTTTTATTCGAACTGTCGTTCTATATTTAAACCTGAATAGTTATTTTTCAAATATAATTATATACTTGCACCGGAGGATCAAGAACATCACATCTGAAACATGTCATGCATAATATTTTTAACCTGAAAAATATTTAGTAAATAAAATAAGATTAAACAGCGTTATGTATTATATTCCAAATTAAAACAATATAATAATAATCTGTTAAATTAAAAAAATATATATATTTATTACAATTGTATATTTTTATCACGAAAAATTTTACAGTTCATATATTATTGTAACACCTGGTGATGTCAACAGAGGTTGACGAAACAGCTGTCGTGAAAAATAAAAATGCAATTGTAATGCATAAAACAAAGTTTTTTAAATAGTCCATTGTTTTGGCCGAAGCAGCTGTCGCGTAAAATAAAAATACAATTGTTATATATAAAACAAAGTTTTCTAATTTAACAGTTTGTAATGTTAAAGTATCATAGTGTTTCGGCCAAAATAATGGACTATTTAATATCAAGTATCCTAAGAACATATAAAATAATTTACTAAGTTATAATAATATGGAAGATTTATCGTGTTAAAATCTCCCTGTTAGTAATAAGTAGAGAAAAAGTTAAATAAAATAAAAACATTTGAAATATAAATAAATACTAAAAGGCGGCCATATTCAAAGTCAGAAAAATCAACGAACGTGCATGTTATACGATGTATGAATGTATAGAAATCTAGAGAGTTATGTCAGTACATAGCAGTATGGTCGGCCATCCTTACTGCCTACCCTTACGGAAAAACGGCTTAATGTTTAGTTAGTTAGTTGTTTTATTTTTTGTTTAAAATAATTGAAATGTTCTTATAATTGTTCATGAGCCTATTCAGAGGATTAAAACTCATAGTGGAAACAAGTTTGTATGTACAATTAACAGATATTTCTGTTTGCAATTTTGCCTCGTTTAATTCTCGATCCGATCCTGCAAATACAGCTCCGGCAGTTCCTGGTTTGGTGGTTGGGTCAACACGACACCATCCCCCGTCCTCTACCCTACTACTACTGCAACCGCCACCCGCCACCCTTGTTAACAATAATAAATTTTATTTTACGTTTTGTTTAACGTGGGTTAACATTTACCCCCTAATTGTTTGCTAGTTCCGAAATATATAATTACTTAAACTATCTCATTTAAAAACTTTTAGCTCATCTAATAATTTAATATTTCCCCTAGTTAGACCAAGTTTTAACGAATTTTGATATTACTCGTATATTGATCGCCTGTCAGTTTTGTGTTAAAAATTTTTTTTTGGTAGTTTAGTTTTATATTCATGTGTTTCGGTATGTATTTTTTTAAGTTGTTGGAAAACTTTTTAAAGATACTATTTATTAAATTTTCATATGAAGCACTTACATTCTGGTTAGACATTTTTAACCATTCTCTAACCCCCATTCCGACTTCGCATTATTAGTATTTATTTGTACCTAATAACATTAATTTGCATTTCCTAGAAAATTGGTATTTCAAAGGTAAACATTTTTCCAATAATCCCTTTCCCCCTCGCACCCCCTCCTCTGATTTTCTGATTTCATTTGTTTACAGCAAAGTGTAGCATTTTTGGTGGTTCTTGGAATACCCTTTGGCTCTTTAATATAATTTTTTCCCGTTCCTTTCCACATTTGTGAATACAGCAGGTTACATACTTGAACCTAATTATTGTAAACATTTTTTTCTTTTAATTCTCATGACATGAGTATAGATTATGCTGATGACCTCTGTTTGCTTTCGATAAACCGGGTGGGTGCAGAGCGAAAGCTGTGTAGACTTCACGGGGAAGCGGCAAAAGTGAGTCTCAAGATTAACATGTCAAAGACAGTGGACCTACGAGTATTCACAAATGACTCCACCACAATCTTGCTCCACGATGTCCCCCTTGTGACCACGACCAGCTTCTGCTACCTCGGTAGCATGATAGCAGGCTCGGGAGGTACGGAGGAAGATGTAGCCAGCAGATTCAACGAGAAAGCTCAAGCTCCAAATATTCAGCAGTAGCGTTTAAAACGTACTGCTGTACGTGTGTGAGACTTGAAAATCTACCGCAGACATTATTGGTAAACTCCAGGTGTTTGTAAATAGGTGCCTTCGCTCAATATTCAAAATCGATTGGCCCCAAACAGTGTCAAATGCCGTTCTCTGTACCATGGCAGGTGAAAAGCTAATTAGAGAACAAGTCGCTAGACGCAAATGGCAGTGGATCGGTCACACTCTGAGACGGAACCCAGCCTGCATCACTCCGGGCGCACTAGACTGGTCCCCTATGGGGGGAATGAGAAAGCGAGCAGACCTAGAGCCACCTGGAGAAAAAACCTACAGGACGAGGTTAAGGCAGCAGGCCTCACTTGGGATGATGTAAGGCATCAGGCATGCGATAGAGTCGGGTGGAGAAGGTTCCTTGAGGCCCTGTGCACCACGGAGGTGTGACAGGACAAAAAGAAGAATTCTCATGACAAGTAATAGGTAACTAGTCTATCACCATTTTTATTGTCTCGTATATTCTACCAGACCAAAGACTGCGTGATTATTTTCCATACACTGTTATTATTGGAAATCGAACTCGGGGTGGCAGTCACAGCTCTTACCACTCTGCCACGATGTTCGTTTCACTTTTAATATAAAAAATTTTAAGCAAGATGGTGTAGTAATTTCCATCATTTATATATTATTATTATGTACATTGTTTTTCCAATCTCCATCATCAAATTCAATGTAGAACAATTGATATGACCGCTACTGCAGGCAAATATCATAAACCTGTTTAAATATTTGCACCAAAGCTCTGAATTAATATGTGGTTACGGGTCATTGAATAGATCGAAGAGTGCTTATTTATTTCGATAGACACAGACACAAGCATTGAGTGAGGAAAGGAGATGCGCTTATAGACTTCCGTGTGTGAGAGCGTGTCCGAGGCGAGAGAGCGCGCATACGGAGACGTCCATGCGCGAGGACATATCCGAGGCCAGAGTTTTACGGCCGGACGTTTATCGTTATACATATGACAGTATTACTTTATCATTGTGCTGGCGCAAATTGTCGATCTGAGGATTGATATTCCCACAAATATTTAAAATTTTGTAGGATTAAAACCTATGATTTGAAGTTCAAGATATTTATTTCCCAAATGTACCGAAGAGATTGTATATAGTAACAAATAATGAATACGCATTATTAGGCGATACGCGTACATGCGAGTATAATATGTATGTACATCATAATACAACCGATCTTCGAGACTGTCGCACGATGTGAGAGTCGCGCAAAGACGAGTGATTTATGTTTAGCTCCACTGTTTGCCTTATTCGCGGGGTCTTTGTTTAACTACAGCTTCAGTTTTGTGTAATTTGATAAGTTTACTCCAACACGACAGCCGTAACGAAATTCTATGTAATTTCGAACGAATGAGGGAAAAATTGAGAGCGAAATTGCGCGATATAATTCGTAAATTGAATAACTTCGGTAGGCAGTTCAGATAATTTGTGTTCCCGACAGTCACACATTAAGCTCGCAATAGGTAATTTTCGAGTATAAGTGGAATCGTTAACATAACATGTAAAATATTCTCGAGAAATTTGTAGTTCTAGCTTATTAAATAATCAATATGTGAAATTTGAAGTGTTCGAATGTTTTTTTTTGTGCGTAACTTTTTGCGTCTAATAAAATAAGAGTATTAAAAAAGTTTGTTTTAAACCTATCGATGTACAGTCGTACTTAAATAAATTATTTAAACACTTGTAATTTAATGCTTATCTGTTTAAAAATATGTACTTGTACGTAAGATAAAAATTTGAATTCAGTAATAATCACTTTTCATTTATTTTTTCTTGAACAATGATATAAAACTACATATTAAATAATTAATACTAATGTATGAGAAATAACGCGTTTCACTTGTTGCTAATGGAATTAAATTACCATTATCATTATTTTGTCAAAAAGCTCTTTAGATCATTCTTCTTCTCCGATGGGTTTTTCTGTAGGGGTCACCTTCCCTTAGCTGGGGGGCCCGGTTTTATGGCGCCGGACACTCGCCATTCGCCCTCTCACTATCTGCTATGATACTGATGGTTCTTGGGGTCAGAGACCACTCGTGGACGCTAGTGAGTAGGACTTGTTGGTAGTGTTGCTGGTGGTATATGCAACATGGTTTTTCGTGATATTTTATAGAAGTATAACTTCCAGCAAGATATACCCCATCACGACCTACCAACCATTGAACCCCAAGATCTTACAGATTTAGATCATTATAGAGGGTAAAATAAAAGAACATCAAAGGAAATAAACATAGAACCATGTGAATATAAATATGACAGTTATCTCTTTATTACTCTTGTCGTTAGGATAATCACAAATTTTCTATAATTGCATCCAAAGAGGTCTATCTCCTTTGTCACCTGATTTTAAAGACAAATCGATATCAATACAGGAGAACTTCTAAGCACTTTTGTGCGGCAATTTGGGGCATAAAATAAGATATGCTTCCTTGCTCAGCTATTTGGGTTATTTAAGACCTGTTCAATGTATTTGTTAAATACGAGTACAAAAACAGGACACAATGACAAAAAATATAAGCTCACTGGCACTGTTTTATTATGTCTACATTTAAATTAAATTCAGGTATTACAGATTTAAATCTAAATAACAATTTTTTTCGTGGTAAAAGCAAACATAAAAAATATCAACGCTACTTAATTCACAAGTGAAACAAATTAAAAGTGAAAAGAACGTTTTTCCGTACACAAATAGGGAGTCATTTTCGAGATCAGATTTGATTATTATTGTATTCATTTACTTAGACGTACCGAAAATAGCGCGTTATCCTTGAAACACAATAAAATATTCCAAAAATCAAGATTATCTCCTAGCTCGCGACGAAAAATCCTTCATGCTCACGTCAAAACAACACATAGCGAAAACAAAACCGACACGTTTACTTTTCCAACTTGTTTTTATTAAGAATCACATTGAGCTTTCCGTAAAGTTGCCTCCTTTCAACGCACACTGCGATTTAGGCAAATATGTGGAAACACGTGAAATGTGTAGCTATAAAATATGCCAATCTTCATCTGATTTTGATCTATGTTTTACTTTTTCTGATTTGCATTTAGTTTTACAAATTCCAAAATTTCCGTGTGCTTTTTTAGAATGAATTACTGTGTTGATTATTCGGATAATTTAAAGTAATACTTTCTTATTTATATTATTATTATTTATATTATTATTATTTATAATATATTATTCATATTATAAAATCTTATTTATTCAAAATTAGAATGATACACTTTTAAAACGTTGTATAAAACCACTTTATTTTGAGTCAGGAGCGCCAACCGGTTTCACTCCGTAACGAGCTTCGTCAGGGCTATACACAAACAACAAAATGAGAGACCACTGGGAGACCGTGACGGCTCCATTACAAGCGCCTTCTTCTGCCCCAGATGCCCCAGAATATTTGGGTCCAGGATCGGGCTCTTTAGTCACATGCCATCAGCTGACAGCCGATGAATACATTTTCTAGAAAACAGGTGTTCTCATTCGTATTAATAACCATAAAGTTTTCATACAATCTTATTTTTTCTCTATCTTGTGCTATTTTTATACTTGATTCGTGTATTTTTCTCTATATTATGCTAATGTATTATATTAATTACCTGACGGTTGTTTACGCTGAAAGGTAATGCATAGAAATTGCACTGCCAGCATTATGATCTCGGTTTACACATCTAATTGAAGCGTGTAATTCGATAGAATTCATGTTTTACTTATTACTGTGTATATTGGTTGCTTTATTTGGGTAGCAACTAATACGAAAGTTTTATTTGCAATTATTTTATCAAAATCTAATTGAGCCTTATTTATTTAGTCTAGAGGGAATTTTAATCAACGTGAGTCTACTTACGTACTCCTGGACTAGTGGAGAGCTTTTATAAGAAGAGAATTATGAGCTAATTACTAGAAAATAACCTTAGATTCTTCTAGAAAGTACTTGGAGCTTTCGAGTAATTGAATCTTGTTTTTCAGAAGTAGCACACATCCAGTAACCTCAACTTTACAAGACGGACGAAAAACCGTCTGATACAAAATTTTCCTACAATATATATTTTTTTTTCAAACACATTTGTCATAGAGAGTAAAATAGACAAATGTGTATTGAAAAAAATATATATTGTAGGAAAATTTTGTACCAGACAGTTTTTTGTCCGTCCTGTAAAGTTGAGGTTACTGGATGTGTGCTACTTCTGAAAAACACTGTTCAATTCGAATCTTACAATATATTTTTAAATAAGTCTCGTTAAGTAGGACAATTTGGAATTTTTTTTTCCTTGTTATATATTCCCTATTTGTTATATATACTTAACGCTGTTAATTTATTTAGTACTATTTAAGTAGTACATGTTTTCCAGCTCTTAAATTAGGTTCAATTTTAGATGAATAGATTGGTCTGGTCTCTCCGACTTGGCATACTCGTATGTGTCTGATCCATGCTAGGCGACCGGCTCTCACTGTGCTAGTTATAAAGACCTGCTGAGTCATGGATATCTTAGTTACTCCTTTGCTTCCAAGTTTTAGCTGCAACTTCAGCTCTGAGTCCCAGGATCATTATAAATTCTTAAATAGCACATATCTCGATTCTTGGGTATATATTGTTCCCTTCAATATCTTCTTATACTATGGTTACCAAATCAAGCCAATTTTTCAGAAAAAATGATAACATTTCATTTACCTGATTAAATTCATCGTTTTTATGTTTTAAATTCACCTAATAAAATAAAATGGAAAACTTCTTGTTTTCATAAAGTTTGTTTCTCTGTTTTGAAATTGATAATATTTTCTTCTATATTCGCCATATTTTGTGTTGCGGATTCATTGAACAATGTTTCTTTTTTTAATTTTGTACACACCACCAACTTTATTTAAAAAATAAATAAATAAATAAACAACATGTTTCGGTCACAGATATAAATATTAAAAAACTAACTAACTAACCACCCCGCCGTCTCCCCGAAAGGGTAGGCACAAATAATGGACTGCCACTCAATATTCATAAATCGTGTCATGCACGCGCGTTAATTTCTCTGACTCCTCACATGGCCGACAATATTTGATTTATTTATATTATAAATATTATTAATACATATATTTTTTAAATTTCATGTATATAGTCAGTGACAGATTTTGTTTGTATTAATTATTTAAATTTTAAATCATTGTTCAAGAAACAATAAGCATGATCTATTAATGTTGAATCAGATTTTTTATGTTAGAATTTACCGCTTTCAAATCAAACGCATTCATACATATTTTATGGGAAAGACATTTTTCTACTTGTTACGGTATTTTCATTATCAAATGCACATGATAATGTCGCAAAACAACATAAATAATAAAATATAATAAAACTTCTAGCAAACAGACGTTTTCATTCGTATAAATTATTTAAATTTTGCATCATTGAACAAGAAACAAAAAATATGATCTTATAATGTTGAAAAGAAGTTTTAATATTATAATATTATAGAATTTATTGCTTTCAAATTAAACGCATTAAAACATTTTTCATTTGAACGAGAATTCGTGGATGCTTAGTTTAATGTGTTTAAACAATCAGTAGCTAAGAATTCTCGAGAGAATAGAAAACAAACTGATTCTTCGAGTTCAAAATCACATATGAACGAGCACTTCAAATGTACATCCAACGAATTGTGCAATCCATTTATTTCCGTAAACCTGAGTAAATACGTATCTGCTAGAAAATGTAATTTATTATCCTTCTAAAGCGCATTGTTTCACATTTGGTCATTTTTCTCAATGGTAAGGCTTCCCTCAGAAAGCATCTATCTCTAATGTATTATATTGCATTTTTTATTTTTCATATTCTTGTGTTTTCTAAGGATACTGTATTTTTTTTATCTTATAATTCTCGTTCTTTTATTGTTCTTTTCTTATAATTCATATTTTGTAGTTACAAAGATTTTAATTAGAAAGATGAAAGTAGAATAAATGCAGTAGAAATGAGATCTCTTAAACGAATGTGTAGATACTCTGTGTATGATAGAGTGACGAACGAAAATATGAGAAGTGAATGCGGTGCGAAAAATTGGTTTGGACATATGGAAAGAATGAATGAAGAAAGAATGGTGAAAAAATTATATGTTAACGATGTAAATGGAACCAGAAATAGAGGAAGACCGAGAAAAACGTGGCACGATCAAATAAATCAAATATTGACTGTCGGCCATGTGAGAAGTCAGAGAAATCGAAGCGCGTGTATGACACGAAGTATGAATGTTGAGGAAACGAGAGAAATATGTCAGGAAAGAAAAGTGTGGCAGTCCATTCTTTCTGCATACCCCTTCGGGGAGACGGCGTGATGGTTAGTTAGTTAGTTTTAATTTATGTTTCTGTAATGAATAAATTGAAATTGAAGTAATTATATTATTAAAATAATATTATTTGAAACCAATAGTTATTGGAAACAAGAATTTATCAATGAAAGCGAAAACGGCCGTTCACAATGGAGTTCTGGTCCTAACCCTAATGCATTGAAGCGAAGCATGGAACTGGCAGAAGAAAGATGAAAGCAGAATAAATGCGGTAAAGATGAAGTCCCTAAGACGTATGTGTGGTAGAACGATACGCGACAGAATCTCAAACGATTTTACATACATTTCATTTTCCAGTCACATTTCCTTTCTCAGTCACGTATCCTTTCTCAGTCATATTTCTTTTCCCAGTCACATTTCCTTTTCCAGTCACATTTTCTTTCCCAGTCACATTTCCTTTCCCAGTCATGTTTCCTTTTCCATTCCCATTTTCCCGTATTCTCTTTTTTCGTCTGAGGGGAGCTGTTGAGGAAGTTCAAAACTCGTGAACTATATGATAAAAGAAAGGAATATAGAGCGAAAGAAGGTATTGTGGACAATATTATGAAAGGATTTCTGCGTTTATTCGCATTGTATGGAAAAAGAATGGTTCAGAAAGTATACGTTAATGATGTAAATGGAGTCCGGAGTCGAGGCAGGCCGGAAAAACATGGCATGACCAAATTAATCAATTTTGAAGGTTCGTCATTTTAGAAGTTGGAAGAATTGACGTGCGTATATGACTCGCTGTATGAATGTGGAGAAATCTAGAGCGGTGTGCCAGGATAGAGCAGTGTGGCGGTCCATTATCTCTGCCTACCCCTGCGGGGAAACGGTTTGTTTGTTTGTTTGTTTGTTTCATATCACCAATATACGTTTAAAAATAATTACAATTTAAAAAAATATGCATATTAAACCACTTCACCAATTCAAACCAATTCACTTATATTTTTTGAGATGTTGGATATATCATGGTATTCACTTTAACCAACGTTTCTGAGATCGTTGCAATCTCCATCTTCAGGGTAGAATCGTTATATTTCCCTGATGATACTCCACCGATATTCTCCTTCAACATACACGGATATATTACAAAAAACATATTGATACCGATTGTGAAAATCTACGCACTTATTTATTCACAACTATTGCAATTGAAGTAAAACGACAAGCTGCAATCGAGTGAGTTATTATATTTAAGTTTTTTGACAAACAATACGCAGTAATATCGAATAAGGTCATCATATTTTCGACAGTGAAGTGAAAAAAAGTGAAGCATGGAACTGGCAAAAGAAGAATGAAAGCAGAATAAATGCACTAGAAATGAGATTTCTGAAACGTGGTAAATCTATATTGGGTGTCAAATGCAAATATAAGAAGTGAATGCAGTGCAAACGAAAATGTTATGAACAAAATAATTTAATGGTTATTAAGATGGTTTTAACACATGGAAAGAATGAATGAAGAATGTTAAATAAAAGTATATGTAAACGACATAAACAGAAAATGAAATAGAGGAAGATCGAGGAAAACGAAACACAATCAAATCAATCAAATATTAAATGTAGCATTCGGAGAAATCGATGTGCGTGCGTGACACAAAATATAAACGTTGAAAAATCCAGAGAAATATATCAAGGATGAGTCAATTCTTTCTGCTTACCCCATTCAGGGGGACGGCGGGTTCGTTATTTAGTAAGTTTACCTAATTAGATCGATCATTTTTCATTTTTATTAAATTATAAATTATTATTGATCATCAAAAACCTATCCAAAAAAAGCTAGAATGGCAGTGCACAATGGTGTTCTTCTACCGACCCTTATGTATGGAAGCGAAGCATGGAAAAGAAGGATGAAAGTAGAATAAATGCAGTAGAAATGAGATCTCTTAGACGAATGTGTGGACACTCTGTGTATGATAGAGTGTCGAATGAAAATATAAGAAGTGAATGCGGTGCGAATGATGGTGTCATGAACAAAATAATGAAAGGATCATTAAGATGGTTTGGACATATAGAAAGAATGAATGACGAAAGAATGGTAAAAAAATTATTTGTTAATGATGTGAATGGAACCAGAAATAGAGGAAGACCGAGGAAAACGTGGCACGATCAAATAAATCAAATATTGAATGTCGGCCATGTGAGGAGTCAGAGAAATCGACGCGCGTGCATGACACGATGTATGAATGTTGAGGAATCGAGTGAAATATGTCAGCAAAGAAAAGTGTGGCAGTCCATTATTTCTGCCTACCCCTTCGGGGAGACGGCGTGATGGTTAGTTAGTTAGTTAGTTAGTATTGATAACTTATGGTAGTAACAAAAAAATCACAATTTTTTGCTAGTTGAAATAAAATTATGTAATATGTTTTAAAATTCTTTGTCCGAGAAATCTAATTTTCTTTATACTTATGAACGCACTCTATCTGAAGAAAAAAACATAAAAATATTATAGGAGGAATCACCTAGTAAATAAATATGGCATGATGTATTTACGACGACTGAGTATAGATATAAACTTTAACATGCGCGTGCATCAACGCTTCTTAAAATACTTAACCCCCCCTTCACAGATATAAGAATGAAGATATATTCCTTTTGTATTAAATGTCTTCCTCTTTGATCATACATTACAAATGAAACATTTTATAATGTGAGTATATTGATAAGTATGTAAAATATTAAATTAAAAGTGTAACAGAAAGTTTAAGAATAAATGTGCTTGAAACTGAAATAACTAAGAATTTTGTAACAATAAATGCCTAACAATTAAAATTTTAAATAATAATTAAATAAAACGATGTTTTTTAAGGGCTTCCACTTTTGGCTTTATTTCGACAGCGACCGGTTTCGCCAGGCTCGCTGGTATCGACAGACTGGAACCGGTCGCTGTCGAAATAAATTCAAATGTGGAAGTAGTTAAAAAAACATCGTTCAATTTAATTATTATTTAAAATGAACTTCCATTAAGAGATTTTAGTAAAATCATTTTATTATCTTTAAATTTTAAATTTTTATGAAAATTCTGTTTCATACAACTGTTTTTTCTTATAATTCCGAACAGTTTTCGACTAACTATTACGCCGTTTATCCGAAAGGATAGAGAGAAAAGAAATACCTTTTTGTTAGTGTAAAACTGATATCCAATCCCAATCCAAAATATAAAGAAATGCAGCTTGGTGGAGGGCAAAATAATGATTTAAAGAGGATAAAAACTGTTCGTTTGAGATCACTAAGAAGAATACTGAACGAAGTAATATAAAGCAGACCAACGCGTTCTTAGTAATGATGATAAGGAAATAAAATATTTTTAGATAAACTTAAGGCGTTAACGTTATGGAATTCGCTGACATGGAGGCCACACATTACAAATAAAGTCAAAGCCGTGTCAAAAGCAATCTCAGCCCTCTACCCAATGTTAGCTAGAAACAGTAAACTAAGCATCGACAATAAACTCCTGATATACAAAACGGTTATAAGGCCGATCTTCACTTATGCAGCCCCAATCTGGGGCTATGCAGCTTCGAGTCACATACAAAAACTCCAAATCCTGCAAAATAAGGCTATCCGTTTATCGCTTGGTGCGCCTTCATGGACCAGGATTACACAACTGCACCTAGAATCGGGAATCCCGATGATAGATGAATTCATTCTGAAACTTGCCGAACGTTTTTACAAAGGTCTCCCTTCACATCCCAACCCCACAATAAAAGACCTCTCTAATTACGACCCAAACACTTCTAGCCGCCACAAGCGCCCAAAATCGATTCTCCTTCAGAGGAACACTCCGGGCCACACAAATCATGCCCCCGAATAAACTAACAACCCACCAAATCACCTTCCAACAATGTTCCCATCAGACGTAAGAGGAATAGCCACATGAGCTGAACCTCTGTAAGCCAGAAGATCCAAGTCCAAGTCCAAGATTTTTGAAGCAAATGTTACATATTTTTAAATACCAAACAAATAAATTACAAAAAAAAAAAAAAAAATTATATATTACTGTTAAAATTGAAAACACTGTTATATATCACAATTTATTTTTATTACCTGAGTGTCGCGACAGCTCTTTCGCCAACTGATTTTGGCATCATCAGGTGTAACAATAAACTTTAACAACAGTTTATTGTAACACCTGATGATGCTAACATCGGTTGGCGAAACAGCTGTCGCGACACTCAGTGAATAAAAAGAAATTGTGATATACTCGTATAACAGTGTTTTAAATTTTATTTTTATTCTGTTGAAGTATCATAGCGTTTCGGCCAAAACAATGGAGTACAATTGTATATGATAAAAAACTAAAATTACTTACACAAAACAAACCTAAAGCGCATAAATACAAAAAAAAACTGTTAAATAAAATTGTTGGTGCGTTGGTGTCTGTAGAGTTAATAGATACGCCTAGAAAAAACTGAAACTCCAATATTAAAAAACTTTAGCTGTTCATAAATATGTCATTTAAACCAAAATAAGATCGGGGCACCCCTGCGCACTTCATAGATTAATATTTCTAACACATCTCCCTTTTTTAATACTTAGAAAAGTTCTTTTTACGTTTTCGTTAGCTCCTAAATCCTTAGAAGTCTAAATCTTCGTTTACACGTTTCAAGGTATCAAAATGTCGTTACCGGTAGGCACGGACTCGAAAAGCTGGAACAACACTTCAATCGCATATTTCGCATGCCTCATTCGTAGGGGTGTGTTTTTATGTTGTGCCGCCGAGAGCACTAGACTTTCGGATCGTATTTTTACTGATTTATGCGCAGTGGCGTACCAGCTAGATTGATTTATTGGCCATTTATTTCAGTACATTTATTCTCGCTGAATTGTTGAAAACGAATACGGTACCCACGCGCCTCAGCGCCGTTACGTATCGCCATTGCTTTGCCGCGAGAAAAAAATAGCTTTGTTCTTTTTTTGTTTTATTCAATACTTAACAAAGAGGTAAACTTAAATCACCCCGTGATGAATATCACGTACCGGTTTATTTAGGGTTTTGGTTATGTAATTTTTGCAGCACGAAAATAATTTTCGTTTGTCATATTCTATACTCGTATTCAAACGATTGATGAAATTATATCAACTTCTTTTTTTTTTTTTTTTAAATCGCTCTGTACATCATGACATCATGAGCCAAATCGATGTAAAGGGTTAAAGCTATAAAGCTATCATAGTGATTCTCGTGACATGTGATAGGTAGCTAATCTCTATCGCCATTTTATTGTCACATGAATTCTACACCAGACCAAAGACAGTGTGACAATCACGCTGCCCTCGCCGGGAATCGAACCCGGAACCTTCGGGGTCGCAGTCCATGCACTTACCACTCGGCCACGAAGGTCGTTTATATACACAGTATTATTTTATGTTTCTTGAACAATCATGACAGTTTGCTATATTGCTATGGAAGCGAAGCATGGAACTGGCAAAAGAAGGATGAAAGTAGAATAAATGCAGTAGAAATGAGATGTCTTAGACGAATGTGTGTTGCTCTGTGTATGATAGTGTGTCGAATGAAAATATAAGAAGTGAATGCGGTGCGAATGATGGTGTTATGAGCAAAATAATTAAATGATCATAAAAAACGTGCATCATTTGATCGTGCCGCGTTTTCCTCAGTCTTCCTTTATTTCTGGTTCTATTTACATCGTTAACATACAATTTTTTACCATTCTTTCTTCATTCATTCTTTCCATATGTCCAAACCATCTTAGTGATCCTTTCATTATTTTGTTCACAACACCATCATTCGCACCGCATTCACTTCTTATATTTTCATTCGACACTCTAGCATACAAAGAGTATCCACACATTTGTCTAAGAACATCTCCTTTTAATTATTATAAACATTAAATTTGAAACAAGGCTTTTAAAAATCAGTTATTTAGATATTAAAACAGTTATTTAAATATATTATTCGAATAATAAATATTAATGAGTTTAAATAATTCATGTAAATTCATATATCAATACGATGCAGATCATTTTGTGATCAGCGCATATATCGCAGTCCATTAAATAGTCCACAGTAAAAATCCACGCTTGAGTATTAAATCCGACGATTGCATCAACACACATGTATTGTACCTCACATATAAATATTTGGACAGAAAGCATGTTAATGGAGAAATTGGCGCTCTCATCATAATCCGATAGTTAAATCAGAATAATGAATAAATTGACGAATGCAAACGTTGCGTTCAATTATTAACAGTGAAATAAAGTATTTTAGTTTTTTGGATAATAAAACAGTTAATATTTTGATAATTAATCTTATAATCATGGGCATAATATAGGGACGTCGGGGAATTGGTGAAAAGCAGCTGTCCTGGCAGGAATGAACAAAGTTACGAACCTGTTGCAAGTGTCGTAGGACAGAAATGCTTTTGCTGCTGTGATTCCCAACGTTGGGGAGGCCGGACACAGTAGTTCAATATTTGATAATGCCTTAGACAGGCAAAACATGTCGTTCACATAAATCATATTTTAATAAAACTTCTGATAATACAATAAATTATATTAAATTAAAACTTTTTTTTAAGTGCCTAATTAAAGCTAATTTAAAAAACGGTGGATACGTGTAACATAAATAAAATAAACACCAAAGTCCAGATCGTCCATGTCAACATGTGCAAGATCGGAAAAGAATATTATGTGTTCAAATATTTTTATTTTGTCATTTTTATTTTATTTTATATCATTGTATTTTATATGATTTGTTTTAGATTTATTTTGTGGATGTTGGACGATCAAGGTGTGCGCGGGAGATGCCTATTAGTGGCGATGAGATTCGCAACCCATCACACCGCGTCTCCCGCGGGGCGAAAAGAGAAGGATGGAGTGGCGCATCGGTTAAAGTGTGACAGTCCATTCTTTCTGCCTACCCTTTTGGGGAGACGGCGTGATGGTTAGTTAGTTAGTTAGTATATAAATAGGGAAAAACCCGAATGTTATCAAGAAGGAGTATGAGAATATTTTGAATACAAGAGAGTGAGAAAGGAATACTTCTTGAAATTTTGTTCTGATTCTGAATTTTGAAAATACTCGTATGTCTAAATATATATTATATTTAGAGGAGACGACGTGATTGTTAATTAGTTAGTTTTCTATCCTGCGTTGTACTCTTCTGGATATCGTCGCTTTCAAGAATTCCACAGTGTTTACACCTTAACTTTCAATAAAATGTATAATTGTACGTATAACTAACTAACTAACTAACCATCACGCCGTCTCCCCGAAAGGGTAGGCAGAAAGGTTGGACTATCACACTTTTACTGATGCGGCACTCCTTCCTTCTCTTTTCGCTCCGCGGGAGACGCAGTGTGATGGGTTGCGAACCTCATCGCCACCAATAGGCATCTCCCGCGCACACTTCGATCGTCCAATACCCACAAAATAAATCTACAACAAATAATATAAAATACAATGATATAAAATAAAATAACAAAATAAAAATAATTTAACACAAAAATGTTCTTTTTAGATGGTGCACATATTGTCTATTTAATTTATGTTCCACGAATCCACCGTTTTTTTTATTTAGCATATAATTTAATAACACATAATGTTTTTTTCGATGTTGCACATGTTGGCATGGACGATCCGGACTTTTGTGTTTATTTAATTTATGTTACACGTATCAACCGTTTTTTTTATTTTAGCTGTAATCAGGCACTTAACCAGCAAGAACATTAAAATAATATTGAAAAAATTATTCAAATTGTCATTGGAACAAATGAAAATTTTATTTCTACACCTGTCAAAATTCTTTATAAAAACGATAAAACTAACAACAACAACAACAAAACCATCACGCCGTTTCCCCGCAGGGGTAGGCAGAGAGAATGGACCGCCACACTACTCTATCCTGGCAAACCTCTTTAGCTTCCTCCACATTCATACAACGAGTCATACACGCACGTCGATTCCTCCGACTTCTAACATGACCAACCTTTAAAATTTGATTAATTTGGTCATGCCATGTTTTCCTCGGTCTGCCTCGACTTCGTACCCCATTTACATCATTAACGTATACTTTCTTAACCATTCTTTCTCCATCCATGCGTTCCATATGTCCGAACCAACGCAGCGATCCTTTCATAATTTTGTTCATAATACCTTCTTCCGCTCTACATTCCTTTCTTATATCAGCATTTGAGATTCTGTCGTATATCGTTCTACCACACATACGTCTTAGGGACCTCATCTCTACCGCATTTATTCTACTCTCATCCTTCTTTTGCCAGTTCCATGCTTCGCTTCCATACATTAAGGTTGGGACCAGAACTCTATTGTGAACGGCCGTTTTCGCTTTCATTGATAAATTCTTGTTTCCAATAACTATTTTTAAAGCTCCATTCACTTTGTTACCCGCACCAACCCTTCTTTCGACGTCACTATCCGTTCGGGCATCTGCTGTGAACATACTACCTAAATACACAAATTCCCTCACCTGTTCCAAGTTCTCTTCGTTCACACTTATATTACAAACTGTCATTTGCTCTTCCCTTTCGAAAACCATCACCTTTGACTTTCCGACATTCATCATTAAATCATTTGACTTGCATACCTCATTCATTCTCGACACCAAGATTTGTAATTCGTCCGCACTATCCGCAACGAGAACGGCATCGTCCGCGTAAAGCAGACAGTTTACAGATAGATCACTCATCTTAGCACCAGCATTTATACCTTTAAGTTCTTTCATACACTTGTCCATATACAGATTGAACAACCATGGAGACATCACGCAGCCCTGCTTAACACCCTTCGTGATATCAAACCAAGGCGTGATGTCTCCATTTACCCTAACACTGGCAGTGCTCCCTTCGTAGAGAGAAGCAACCGCCCGTATCAGTTTTGTGCTCACTCCGTATTCGGACAAGATTGACCACAGTTTATCTCTGTTCACTCGATCATAGGCTTTTGGCAAATCGACAAACGCACAGAAAAGCTTACGGTTTTTGGCCATAAACTTCTCCGCAAGCGTTCGAAGTGCAAAAATCTGATCCATACATCCTCTTCCGGTCATAAAAGCGCCTTGAACATCCCATACTCTTTCAGTCGTCGTCTTTTTTACTCTTTCTATTAAAATTCGGCCGTAGAGTTTACCAACGGCGCTTAACAGACTTATTGCCCGGTGATTTCCGCAGTCCATACGAGACCCCTTTCCCTTATATAGAGGCATGATAACAGCCCTCCTCCAGTCAAGCGGCGTATATCCTTCCTCTAAACACTGGTTAAAGAGTCTGTATAACCACGCTGCAACAACCGGCCCACCGTTTTTAATAAACTCCAAAGCGACACAATCATAACCAACAGCTTTTCCACCTTTCATACAGCTTACAGATTTTACTATTTCGTTCAAACTTATTTCTGTCATATCTCTTTCGCTATTCGTACAACTCACATTTGTAACGCTCCTTCTCATTGAACTCTCAGTCATTTCACTGCCATATACATCTTTAAAGTATTCCATCCATCTTCCTTGTATACTGTCAAAATCAGTAATCATTCTTCCCTCACAACTCAAAATTGCTTTCGCACAACCATTTTCGGGAGGATTCCGGGCCTTTTTGACTTCCTTCCAGAACATTTTTATGTTGCTCTGAAAGTGACTCGTCATCTTGAGACCGTCTTCCTCCTTCAGTTTATCCTTTTTCTCTCTCACTTTCAACTTGACATTCATCTTACAAACTTTGTATGCTTCTTTTGCTTTTTTATATTTCTCGCAATCTCTTTTATCCACAGATATCATATTTAACCATGCATCTTTCTTTTCTTTGACCAGAATTTTTACACAGTCATCCCACCAAGCATCTCCATTCCTTCTTCCTTGCACACATGTACCACATACCTCTTTCGCTGTTTCACATAGACTTTCTTTCAATTTGTTCCAGATCTCGTCTATACTTATAAATTCAAATTCTCGACCACTCAGCCTCTCATTCACTTTCGTCATATAACTCTCTTTTACGTCATCGATTTGGAGTTTTTCTATTTTAACTCTAGACGGGGCGGTCACTGTTTTGTTCTTCTTGGTGCGCCAACCTCGGAACAGGTTTATCTTTGTCACCACCAAAAAATGGTCAGTTCCGAGTTCGGCCCCTCTGAACACTCTGGTATCTACAGTGTCCGTCCGTAATCTAGAGTCAACGATGACGTAATCGATAGTCGTCCTTTCATTCCCTCTCTCCCATGTATACTGATGGATCCTCTTATGATCAAACATCGTGTTTGACACAAAGAGGCTCCACTCCAGGCATACACCAAGCACTCTCCTTCCATTATCGTTCGTCCTACTATCACCATACTTACCGAGACATTCTTCATAACCAGTCCTTTGGATTCCTACCCATCCATTCAAATCTCCTGCTAAAATAATTCTTTCGTTCACGTTCTTACTCGCTGCTATCTCGTTTACACTATCCCAGAACTCATCTTTCACAGCTTCATCTTCGCTATTAACAGGAGCATACCCAATTATGAGTAATACTCTTGTCAATCCAATTTTGAAGCGGATCCACATCAGTCTAGGACTTATACATTCGTATCCTTTCATACATTCTACCATCCTTGGAGCTAGAATCGCTGCCACACCCTGACCTCCCCTTTGTTCTTGTGATACCCCTGACCATAAGATGAACTTATTATCATGCTCTCTAGATCCGCACTCTTTAACCATGCATTCAGTCACACACAAAATATCCAAACACTTGTTATTAAATTCATCGCACATCTCACTTAACTTCCCTTCCATACCTCCTCTAATATTCCAAGTACCAATGCGGCACTCCACTCTCCTCTGTTCGCCCCCGCGGAAAATGCAACGTGATGGGTGGCGGACCTCATCGCCGTCTCTAAGCATTTCCCACAACCACTAAAATCTACCTAAACATTAATTACATTTTACAATCCACATCAACTATCCTAAACAATATTTAACTAAATTAAACTATTACAATATATTACACTATTCATTATATAATATATTACAAAATTAACTTAATATCACTAAAATTTCAAAATAAAAATAGGATAACACATAAACCGGCGCAGCAAAGAGTTCTTAGTTGAGCCCGTATGGCATTTTGATGGCTTGCAAGCAGGCAGAGCAGAGTTGTTGGATGACGGCTATCCGGATACAGACACTGTCTCACATGACACAATGTCACTAAGTCAAATATTTATCAAGAAAAAAATTAGTCAAAATAATCCATAGAAACAGGTAGGCACCCACGCGATCCTATTTGACAGGTTGAAAAGGGAGAAAACGGAAACAGCTGCTTTTTCTGTGGACTCTATAAAACCATAGAGGAAGATCGACACTTTCTGCAAGAGCGCATGCGCCTTAGGCGCCATTTTGTAGGAAGCTTGACACTTTCTGCAAGAGCGCATGCGCCTTCGGCGCCATTTTGTATTTTTGTGTTTATCAAATCTGTCAAAGATTTTTCTATCACGTTAGATTGTTAAAAAACGTGCAAAATTTTACAGGATAACACTACCAGCAGCGCAGCGGGCACTCATAAACACATTGCGATACAATTTCACCAAAAAAAACAGATATTTACGAAGGAATGATGATTTTGCGGGAGCGCATGCACCTTAGGTGCCATTTTCTAATATAATTATAACAGCAAAACAATACAAACGTCACAATTAACTATTATAAAGTGCGGCAACAGTTAAATTGACCAAAACAATTCACTTATACGCGAAATAACTCCAAATTTACAGGAGCACCACATGAACCAAACCAAATTTTCAAAATCAGAATATACGTCTACGTACGTATAACTCGGGGATAATCAGCATTTTACTTTATGCATGGCACACGGACCGTCTAACCTTTGTTAGTTTGTAACCGAGAAAATCTAAGAAGGCGTAACTCGCTGAGAGTATTTGGAATTTGGAAGACGTATTGCTCACGGGGTCTGTCGCACACACCAACACATTATTTATAATGCCAAACTTCCCTCTGTGTTCCCCGGCCCCAGCCTCCCCGCTGTCTCCGGAGACAAGGTCGATTCATGCTTAATGGGTGGGTGCATTCCTGTTAGAAGAGTAATTCATTATTTGATTCCATTTTATTGCGAAACAAGGGTTTAATGTGTATTTATTGTTGCTTAAACAATAAGAGACAAAGCAAGGAATTAGTAATATAAGAACTTATTTATTGTTTATTGAACAATGATGTAAAATTCTACATCATTTTGAATGTATACAAATTCTTATAGACAAATACTGGATTTCACCTATTGCGGATAAATTATTTTTATTTTATAAGGATTAATTGTATCTCAATACAGACGAAGATTTAAATTGTTTTTCTGGGAACAGAATGTGGTGGTCGAGGCGCTTACAGGACTTATGACCTGTCATTGGTTGGGTTAAGTATATATGAATAAAGCGATCGCTCAACCCAACTAATGACAGGTCATCCCAGAACCCCAGAAGAAAAACCCTTGAGTACTGGAAAATATTACCTGGAACTTATTAAAGTTCTTTATGATTATTTATGTATACAATGGCTACATAGGTAATGAATATTAAATGACTTTATAGAAATTAGAAATGTGTTAAAAAAACTTATTTAAAGTTTTACTTACTATCATTATTATTATTATTATTATTTTGTTGAATCGCTCTTAACAGCATGACAGCATGAGCCAAATCGAAGTAAAGGGTATTATTATAGCTATCATAGTGATTCTCGTGACATGTGATAGGTAGCTAATCTATCGCCATTTTATTGTCATGAGAATTCTACACCAGACCAAAGACAGCGTGACAATCACACTGCCCTCGCCGGGAATCGAACCCGGAACCTTCGGGGTGGCAGTCAAAGCACTTACCACTCGGCCACGAAGGCCGTCGCGCCACTTTCATACACATAATCATGTTAATGATTTTACGTATTTAAAATTTATTTATGATTCTATTTAAAATTACCAATATTCTGGGGTTAGTCCCTTAATCATTGTCAACAATGTGTTACGCCACATCAGTTCATGCATAATGGATCGGTATGATTGTTGTTCTTAATTAATAAAGAAGAAAAAATACAATTATACTAACTAAATAGCTAGCCATCAGGCGTCTCCCCGAATCATGAACTGCCACACTTTTCTTTCCTGACATACTTCTCTCGCTTCCTCAACATTCATACATCGAGTCATACCCGCACGTCGATTTCTCCGACCCCTTACGAGGCCGAGATTCAATATTTGGTCGTGCCACGTTTTTCTCGGTCTTTCTCTATTGCTAGTTCCATTTACATCGTTAACATATACTTTTTGAACCATTCTTTCTTCATGCATTGTATCCATGTATCCAAATCACAAGATGTTCTTTTAATTTTTTTGTTCATAACACTTTAATTTGCACCGTCTCATTTCTACTACTTTTATTATTTTCTGCTTTTATTATTTTTGCCAGTTCTGTGCTTCAAAACCAAACATAAGGAGAATATATCTATTTTTTTTTTATTTATTCGATTTAATACGGGGAGTATCGTGAGAGGGCTCTCATAATTGATACCCCAATATTAATGAAATAAGTGGCTCTTTTGAGCAATATTAGAGCCAGCAAATAAACTTATATCAAGTTAGTGAAAAATTATATATAAAATTACTTTAAACTAACTAAACTAAACAATGGAACAAATATCAAATTACGGCAAGATTAATCAATTAAATCAAATCGAATCAGTTTATTTCATCAATAGACATTACAAAATAAATTTTTAATGCATCTTTTGAGAACAGGTAAAATAATATATCGTGTATAGTATACAACCAGAAACGCATGAGAGATGGTTCGACATTAGGAAGACAGGATACTCTCGAGAATTAAGAGTATTTGCCTTCTGAACGTACTTTCACTAATATGAAAGACGTCGGTTTCCGAGGAGACCGCGTTCAGCAGATAAATTGCTCTTTCCACCGGTGTCACCAGAGGCAGGTTGGTTCTGGCGGCCGGTAGGTAAAACAATCTACGCTGTCGCTGTCGGAAATATCTATCAGGGACAAAAATCCGATCACCCTCCAGCACGGCCGAGTTCTCGAAATATCCCCTAAATAATCTAAAGAAATGGGTTATGAGATGCCCATCTCTTCGAAGCTGCAGAGAATTGGCCCCAAGCGTTCCCAAAAGAAATTCCGTGGGATAGAGCCACGTATAGCTACCATACTCCTTCATGTAGAGATACCTCAGAATATTTTTCTGAACCCTCTCCAACATAACGGAATATCTCGCCTCGTGAGTACTCTATATCACAGAACCACTTTCGAGTCTGCTCCGAACTAATGCGTTGTATAGGACTCTGAGCATATTATTATAAGTAAAAGCATAATAATACATCATAAATTTTTATTTTAAAAACATATTATTATCAGAATTAGGTTAAAATTTTCAACATAATATTTATTACAATTAAAATCACTATTTTTAAATTAAGTCACATAGTTTATTTAATCGATAAAATAATTAGAATGCATGTTATTGTATTGGAAGTGGCAAACAGAAAAATATCTCTTGTTCGTTTATTTTTCCAGATTCTCTCCATAGTCTCACAAACACCTTTTTGTATCATTTTTAAACATCAATACATTGTAGAATGTATTTTTTAGAACTTATTTTTATTTCATAATTTCATTTACATTTTAAAATATTCATAAGAGATTCCTACTTGAATAAGTAATCGGGGAAATGTGGAAACAAACTAAACATGCCGAAAAATAATTTTATTTTGATGTAAAAGGTCGAACATTTGGTGAAATAAATAATTGATTACAAAAACTAAAGACATTTACTAAAAGGAAAGAGGGAGAGTGGTACGAATTGGAACAATATATCTTTAAAGTATTTGGGAATTTGTCTAAAGGCGAAAGTATATAATGAATTGAAATACAAAAAACATGTTTTGCCCTTCTAAAGCATTTGATAATGGCTTAGATGGAAAAAACATGTCATTCCTTTTAAAATTTAATAAATCCCCTAGAAAACAGACGTTTTCATTTAAATTAATTATTTGATTTAAATGAAAACGTCTGTTGTTCAAAAAACAATTAATAAATAATACTCCATAAATTGCAAACCACTCTTTGGAAGACATAACATATGTCAAATTTCATTTGAAACCATGCATTAATATTGCAATTACATAAAATATTCGAAAGGCATGTTTTTTGGTCCTTTTTGCGAAATACGCCAGACTCCAGCCGACATTTTTTGCGAAATGTAGCAGAGCGAAATGTGTTAAATTACTGGCTTATATTAAGAAGAAGAAGAAAAAAGAATCCTTATTATCTGAATCACAAAATAGTAGTTCCAGCAAAATCCTACCTGCACTATGTTAGTTGTTTTTGTATAGGGAGTCCAGTTTTTCTTCCAGTATACGCATTAATTACCTTTTTAAGGCGTGGGTGAACCAGAGACTCTACGGGGCCAATGAAGTGTTAATTCCGTATATACTACCCCCACTCTCCCCCGTTGTTTACGGAATAGGCACAAGAAAATCAATCGAGGTAAGAAAATACTTTTGTGTAACAAGTAAATTGGTTGTTTATTATGCCTCTGAAATATTTAGTGAAAGCAATTCCAAATAAAGGGCCTTTTCTCTAATGAAACGGGCTGAATTTATTGATTTCTTTTGTACGAGAAAGCGATAATTAATTTTTTATTGTGTTTGAATTGGGAATACATTGGTGCTTAAGATTTTATTGGCAAGTATTTATGACTATTTTATACACATTATTTCCAGCTATTATAGCAGTAATTTTCACTCGTGAGTTACTCTAACCAAAAGGTAACCTCTGTTTAAAAATCATATTACTACTTAGCAGTAGAAATATGATATTTAAATGGTTACCGTTAGCTATGTTCTAAAATATAAATCTAATATATTATTATTTAACATTTTGAATGCATACAAATACTTGTAGACAAATACTGGATTTCACCCATTGCGAGTAAGTTATTTTTTTATAAGGATTAAATGTATCTCTATTAAATCGAAAACGTAAATTATTTTTCTGGGAACAGAATATGGTGGTCGAGGCGTTTACAGGATTTATGACCTGTCATTGGTTGGGTTAAGCGATCGCTTTATGTTAACAACATTCCCCATTCCGCCCTTCTTACGACCACCACGTCTAACAAATTTTTGGAAGATGTATATATGCTACAATGTTGAGGAACACTTTACATTTTTAAGTTCAATCTACACTAGCACCATTTATTAAGATTTGGTGTAAGCATTAAGCAGAAAATCTTTATTAATGCAATGTGAAAGGCTATGCAATTATCATACAGTGCTAGATAACGCCTGGAGAATTGTTTCTTGAACAATGATGTAAAACTCCATATTAAATCATTGATACGAATGAAAACGTCAGTTTTCTAGAAGATTAAATTATATTTTATGGGAATGACATGTTTCTCCCTTCTAAGACATTATCAAATGTGACGAAACTTCAACTCGTTGCAGTTTATATATACAAGTAAAGGGAGCAGAATAAAGTAATTAACGAAAATTGATGTGACTTTGTACATTTTTAACAAAGAATATTTTGGGTAGGTCCAGAAATATTACAAAGTGTTTCTTGGAACTCGTTAAGAAATTTTATGCAAATGATTACATAGTTAGGGGATACTAAATGATATTATATAAATCAAAAATAAGTTATTTGAGCTAGGGCGAAATAAAGTGTTTCTAAGAAAAACATATTTTTACAGATTGTTTAAAATTGATTTTACATATTTCAAGGTGACTAATGATTCTAAATATTATATATATAATATAATCGCCATCTTGTGTTTTTCATCCATGTTTCGTCACATTTGACAATGCCTTAGAAGGGCGAAACATGTCATTCCCATAAAATATAATAAAACTTCTAGAAAACTGACGTTTTCATTCGTATGCATCCTATTTTGACCGTCATGAAATAAGATATCTTTATACAGGGTTCTTGTATATATATGAATAATTATTATTAATGCAAATGAAAGCGTTATGAACAAAACAATATGCCTCCAAGTTCTCGCTGCAACACCAGGCCTGAGGTTCAGGATCTTTATTTATCCAATTCTTAAGCCAGTAGATTATTTGTTGTTTGTTGTTGATAGTAAATAAGGTAGTCTTGATAACAAATGATATTTATTTACAACATTTTGAATGTATACAATTACTTGTAGACGAATACTGGATTTTATTTACCCATTGCGGGTTATCAATTCAAGGATTTATCTCAATAGAGACGAAGATGCAAACTGGAAACTGAATATGGTGATCGAGGTGTTTACAGGACTTATGACCTACATTGGTTGGGTTAAGCGCACGCTTTATGTAATAACAACATTCCCCATTCCACCTTTCTTATTACCACCATGTCTGACAAATTTTTGGAAGTTGTACATATATATGTTAATATCCAGCACCACAATTCACATGTCAGTTTCAATTTACAGACTAGCGCCATCTATAAGGATTTGATTTAAGCATTAAGCAGAAGATCTTTATAACGCAATGTGAAAGGCTACCGCCATTAACGCACTGATAGATAACGCCTGGAAATATCACTCCAATTTATATGCTATTTGATATGATATTTATTTATTTCAAGATGGATTTATGATTTTTTATTTGTTTTATATTGTTTCTGCTTAGGAAAGTTTGAGTAATTTATAAACGGTAGCACAAAGTATTTAGATACCAGCATTGTTTCCGTCTACGTAATATGATGCCCGCCCTGTTTGTGTTCATCTAGCGTTTAATAACATGTTTTCATGAAATATTCATCCGGCGGATGCGTAGGCCGCAGAGGGGCCCTCGAAGCGTCGCCCGAGTGTGTCAATTTTAATCTACCCCATTTATGTTGTCTTTTCTAAAAGTTTCTCCCTCGTAACGTATACGTTTCAAAACACTCAACGTAAAACCAATTTAATAATGCTATTCTATCGAGTTCCGCATATCATTCTTCTTCTACTCTTTTATATAGATCTTGCGATCTGTTTTGATAGGATATAAAATTTGGTCCAGTGATGAACACGTCAATCTTTCTCTACATCTCTTTGATGGTCAGGTAGTCGTCCTGGTGGTAAACGATCCTATTTAGGACGACATATTTCATGATAGTGTGTAAACGGTCCTCTGGTCGCCTCGGAGGACGACATATTTCGTGATAGTGTGAGTTGCCCCAGGGATGCAATATCAATGTTATGATTCTTTCTAATTCTAAACTTAATTTTTTTAATGCTTCTCTAATAAATTCTTATGATGTAATTGACAACGATCTGAATTATATGTCTGTAATGTTTGTGATTTTTATTCAAATAAATTAAATGAAATTAAAAATGCAGCTTCGAGTCATATACAAAAACTTATTTTAGAATCAAGTGTTATGAAAATTGTAATAAAAAGTGGAATCAATTTGAAAAAAAGTAAATACATTTTCTAAAGGAATATGCAAAGAAATATTTCATTATTTACAATGAACTTCTACCGAGAAATTTCCATTCATAACATTAATATTTTGATATCATTTAATGTCGAGCACTTATCATTTTTACTGTTTACCGATTTCAAAGGCATCCGTCTCTATAGAAAAAGATTACATAAGTATTTATTTTATTGATTTAAGCGAATATTGTTTGTAAGAAAATAAATTATGTATTATTGTTTACTACGTAAACCTAATTTTGTGGAAGCAAAATGGTTATTGAAAAACAATTTACAATAATGACAACGATCTATGTAATATTATTATTTTTTAGTATAATTGAATACTTTATGGATAAACAAAAAATACTATGATTAAAAACAAAAAAAATAACTCAATCAAAGGAATATAGAAAAGGTTTAACGTATTATGATAATTGAACTAACGATTTTTTACAGACTCCATCAATCAGTCGATGCTAACTATTCTGGCGAAAGCGGTCGCTGTCGAAATAAAGACAAAAGTGAAAGTTGTTCTTATTAAAAAGATTTCAATAAAATCATTAGAAGAGGTTTAAAACTTATAAAAACAGTACCTTCAATGTTATGTTTGGGGTTAATTTTGATAAAACACAGCTAAGTATGTATCGAATACACATCACTGCATATTTAAGCATGCATGATCATTTAAATTTTCCGGTATTTTCCGGTTTTACCGTATTTAGGTATTTACAGGAAAATACCGATCAACCTGAAACGAAAAGTCTATGAAGCCTGCATTCTGCCAGTTGGTACTTATGGTCTTGAATCTGTTACATTGTGGCGAGAAACTACGAGTGACCCAAAGAGCCATGTTAGGAATAAGCCTAAGAGACAGAGTCAGAAACGATACGGTGAGAGAAAAACAAAGATCACTGACATCATCCACCGGGTGGCGACTCTAAAATGGCAATGGGCTGGTCACGTAACCAGAAGCTCAGATGAAAAGTGGACAAGAAGACTGTTGAATTGGAGACCGTGAACGGCAAAGAGAAGTGCAGGGCGACCGCTACTACGGTGGAAGGATGATCTGAACAGACACGTCGGAATAACCTGGATGCAGTCTGCACAGGACAGAGTGACATGAAAGCGAATGGAGGAGGTCTTTGTCCAGGAATGGACGGGAATATGCTGAGGAAGAAGAAGAAGAAGAAGATCATTTATAACATAATTCACTTGCATAGATATTTCAATTTGGAAATTCCTAGTATTTTTATTTACGTCGCAACAAATGAAACGAATTATCGTAATTAACAAGTTACCTCTTTGTTCTTCCGAGCCCGTCAGCAGTGCTTACCCATTCGGCAAAGAGATAAAATCAGCTTTAGATCTGGGGAGACGACCAGAACAAACGTTGCCACATCTCACCCCCGTCGTGGACCAAAGGACGATTGACTCGTCTGATTCTATTATAGATGCGCACAGATGTAGACCGAGCTTTAAAGAGAACAGGGCTGGCTTTGGATCTGTAAAGCATATACCTTAAATATAATAAATCATATATATGGAAATTATATGATGGAAAGTGGAGAGTATTAAAATTGTTTATTTTTGTTTGTAAACTACAATGAAAAAGTCACAAACAAATTTTTAATCATTATATCTGACCGGATATTCCGTATTCAAGATGTCTTATTTACATTTTTATATTTTACAATCAACATTTTTTTTTTTTAATTGTTAACAAATATTATAAAACGTACAAATAGCATTAAAGGGGAAAAGCTAAACGCTAGCAGTTTGTGAGCAGAGCCAACAAACCGAAGATTATAAAAACTGCGTACGAGAAGAACCGATGATGGGAATAAGACAGAGAAGCGACAAGAATAAGAGAGAGAGAGAGAGAGAGAGAAAAAAGTGATGTGATTTAAATGAAAAACTTCAATTCTCAAGCGTCAAGGGTATTATCAAACATAAACGTCAATTATTGACATGGCAAGATGACAGAGATGACTTCCATATAATATTATTAGGTTTTTATAATATATGTTTTTACCGATATTTAATACCTCGAAAACGTCTTTCCACTAATAAATAACTTTATTAGTGTTGAATAAACATTGTTTTGATTAATTCTCGTTTATTAATAAAATATTTTATTAATACCGCCATATAATTCAAAGCAAAACTCTTAAATATCGGATCAAAAACGAGACGATAAAACCTATCCGTGGTGTTATCCTAGGTGTCCATTTGATAATACCTTAGAAGGGCGAAACATGTCATTCCCATAAAATATATTGAAAATTCTATAAAACTGACGATTTCATTCGTATTAACTATCCTTGGTGTTCCCCTCCTCACTATGTCAAGTCATAGTGAAATAGGGAGGAGACAGAAGGCGCTTCTTTAGATATGAAACATGCGAAAATTGATCAATCTAGAACCCCAGCAGCAATTGTTTTCAAATTCAAATTCAAATTATTTTTTTTTATCATTCAAAAGACATTATAAACATATAGACAGTTTAAGGCATCTAGGAATACGAGAAACACTATAAAGTTAAGTGTATCAGTCCTCTGAACGTACTAATATAAAAGACGTCGATCTCCGAAGAGATCAATTTTAGCAGTTTGATTACTCTCCTCACCGGCATTATCAGAGGCAGATTGGTTCTGCGTGTTGTAAGATAAAACAATATGTACTAACGCTGTCGAAGATAATCATCCGGAACATAGAGATGGATACCCTCCGATGATGAAATTGTCAAACTCATTAATCTGATGAAATGGGCAAATGTGAATCTATCTCTCCTTATCTGGTTCTCCTATTGGTCCCCAGCATGCCCAAGATGATAGCGGATTGATAAAGCCACGGCCAAGAAAAAATGGAAGGACAGCTGATCTCATCATCCTAGGATAGTCCACGGTCACAAACATGTGAAGAGTAACAAGTTGAAGTTATTGTAATATACTTAGGAAATTGAAAAACTATGTTTAATCCACTATTTAATATACGAGTAAGATACTCTCTAAAGTCAAGAGTAGTGGTCCTCTGAACCTACTATCACTAGATTGATTTGAGATGACTTCAATATAATATGTATTATTAGGTTTTTATAGTATAAGTCGGGTGGTGGTCTAGGAGATAGAACGCTTGGCTCCTGATCCAGGGGACTTGGGTTCAAGCCTGGACACGACCAGATTCCTTCTTCATAACTATGAGCTATTTTCTGCTCACATTGAAGATTGTAATAATAAATTCTAATATCATTGATGTAAATCCTTGGTATTAGTCTTTTTTTTATCAATATTTAATACCTCGAAAACGTCCGATTAAATGGTGGGTTAAATAGTGGATTAAACAAAGTTAAGATTGAATATTGGATTAAAGAAAGTTTTTCAATTTCTTTTTTTTTTCAAGTATATTACTATGGAATTCCACAGTGTTAATACCTTAGCGTTCAATAAGTTGAAGTTATTGTGTATGATTTTTTTTTAATCAAATTCGAATGTGGCTCTGTGTTATCAAGGACTCGTAGAACGAACAAGGGTTTGTATGAGTACTGAGGCCTTGGGGTATTCATCTCGTATTTTGGATAACCGAACATTTCATTTGCGTGATCCGGCTTCATAAACGCCACTAAGCTACACGTATTTTACGGCCTAATTAAATTCAATGAAACGTGAAATATAGCAACCAATAAAGCCTCTACTAAAATCTTAGTAAGGAAAGGGAATCACTTTTGCTTAAAAAATTTGATTATTTAAAGGTATGTATATTTTTTTACTTCAATTAAAGAATTGGCACCATTTTATTCCGAAACAGTATGTACTATTTTTTATAAACTGTTAAATTAAAATAAACTTGCTTTAGGTATCCAAAAATGTATTTTTATTTTTCGCGACAGCTGTTTCGTCAACCTATGATAACATCATCGGTGTAACAATAATATATTATTATATAATATATTTTTGTAACACCCGATGATGTCGAAAAATAAAAATACAATTGCGATATTTAAAACAAGGTTTTTTACTGTTAAAATTTAAAACACTGTTATAATATCACAATGTCCGAATATCACAATTTTGCCAGCGAGCCTGGCGAAACCGGTTGCTGGCAAAATAAAGAAAATTGGAACTAGCTAATAATATCAATAAAACATCGTTTTATTTAATGGTATAGGCATATAAAACGGAGACCACCAGACCACACAGTAAATAGAGGTTTGTATGTGAATCTTCCTCGTCAACCATTTAGAGGAAAACCTAGGAACACGTGGATGATTCGGTGCAATAGCATCTTGCAGAGAAATGGCTTAAGTGAAGGCGATACTCAGAACCGTAAAAAGTACAGCCTGAGATTGAGAAGAGCCGACCCCAATAGCGCCAGGAAGAAGAGAAGTTCGTTATATTAAATTATTATAGTTATATTAAATTATTTTTGTATATTAAACTATTATATTATAATATTATAACTTAAAATGAGCTTCCATCAAGATATTTAAGTAAAATCATTAGATTATCTTAATAACACTTTGTATTTTTATAACACATTATTTTTTTAATTATCAGACATGTTTCGGTTGTGACCCAACCAAAAATTATAACAATAGGAGAACACAGAATATTAATAATCTGGGTAAATCAATAACTAATAGTAAAGATAAAGAAGATAAATTTATTGAGTTAGAGTTTATAAATTAAAATGCAACGATTCTTCGTCATTTAACATAGGAATAACAACGCGTAAATTTAACATACGAATAAAAGAAAACATAAGATGTCTCTCCAATAATAAATATGTTTTAAGATTTACTAGCATTTTTATAATTAAAATCTAATATAAGTTAACCATGAAATTTTAAATTTATAAAATGCCATTAAAAATAACGATAATATTATTAACAATCAATTAAATTTAACTTCCATTGCTTCCGTTATCCTCCCACCCCCCACCCTCTAAATCCTAATTATAATAGTTAAAATTTTACCCAACACCCTTAGGAATAACTTCACCCTTTTAATGGATGAGAGACGATTTCGTGATAATTTATTGTTAAAATTTATGAAGAATGTTGGTTCACAACTGAAACATGTCTGCAAATTAAAGAGAAATGTACTTAATTTATTGTTTTTTGAATACTAATACAAACATCCATAATATATTTAATAATTATGAATGAAAACATAAGTTTCTAGAAGTTGGTAAGACAGGCAAAACACGTTATTCCTATAAAATACAATAGAACTGTATGAAAACAGACCTTTTCAATCGTATTTATTAAAAAATTATCTGTTATAAAAATACAAAGTGTTATTCTATTTATTCAAATGTGAATCCATAACACAAAGTGAAAATAAATATTTTCTAAGTATTATTACATTTTATCTTCTTGGATTTATTATTTATTTGCGGCTATCTCTTTAAAATTCGCTGCATATCATCCCCTTCAATATCCAAGATTTGTGATGGATATTTGAGGAGACGGCAAGAAGCGAAGATTATAGAGATAAATAATTTTAAAATCCTAAGAAGACAAAAAGTAATCACAGTGATGATTTCATTTTGTCTTCTTAGGATTTATTTTTTTATTTACGGGTGTCTCTTTAATCTTCGCTGCATGTCGTCCCCAATATCCATCACAAATCTTCATCGTGGGTGCTTAAACGAAACACTGGGAGTTAATTTACAATAGATTCGTATAAGATACGTGCTTTAAATAAACTCCGAGTGTATTAATTAACAGCGCGCGGTGCCCCTCACAATCTCCCAATCACGCCCTTCTCTGGTGAGGTATTAGTTTTCCCGCCAACGTAACTTATCTTTTAAGGTGAAATTCCTTAATTGCCAAAGGCATGGTCGTATGTCGATTTATTACATGCCGTGATACAAAAAGCTTCTCAAAGTTTTATGAGGAATTAAATATAAAAACATCATCTAATCCAGGTAAGAAATACTGGATACGTAGAAGGTCGGGAGTAACAGATGTCGTCGCAAGGGTAGCGAAGCTTAAATGGTCATTTGCTAGATTGGTAGACGATAGATGGACCAGAAGGGTGGTAGAGTGGAGACCCCGTGAAGACAAAAGAAATAGAGGGAGAACCCCCACACGATGGTCCGATGACATTGAAAGAATTGCTAGCTATTGGATGCAAAAGGCACAAGACAGGGATACGTGGAGAAGTATGGGGTAGGCCTATGTCCAGCAGTGGACGACAACGGCTGTCTAAGTAAATAAGTAAGTAACATCATCTAATGATTTTACTGAAATCTATTGATGGAAATTAACTTGTAATAATTATTAAATAAAACGATGTTTTTTTTATTAACAAATACGAAACATACTATATAAAACGACCTATTTGAATACATAATAACATGTATTACCTTAACAATAAGTATACTGCAGACTTTATTAATTCTTAAAAGTGATTCTGTTGTCTAGAAAACTGATTTTGTTTTATGAAAATTTTATGTTTCGAAAACGTCTGTTTTCTAGAAGTATTATAATAGTTTATATGACTAGTTTCGTTTTTAAATACATCGTCATATGGCAATGAAATAATTAATACGAATAATAATAACTGTTTTCAGTAAGTTTTTTTATGATTTATGGGAAAGACATGTTACGTACTAAGGCATTATCAAATGTTTTGACATTTGATAAGGCAAAATCTGTAATTTCCATAAACTCTAATGAAACTTCCACAAAACAATGGTTTGCATTAATAAAAATTGGTATAATTAATTAAATATGTAACTTACATAATTATTCCAGAATAAATATTTAAAAAGCTATTTAGGTGGAGTATCAATAATAAGAGGCTCACGATACTTATATATTGAATCAAATAAGTAAAAAAAATGTAAACCTCCAGCAGCGATTAACAATATCAACATCAGTATGGTAGCACTCTTTCCAGAAGTTATACAATATTTTGTATAAACACCTCAGTCTTCCTACCGGCATCTTCATATGCAAGTCCGTTCTGGGTACCTTCTGGAAAGCAGAAAAATATGCAGAAGTTACCACAAGTGTCAGGAATAGGAACAAATAAACAGTGAACAGTTAACGAAAACAATATCTTTCGGGATTCTTTTGAGTTGAGGTACTCGATATATCCCTGAAATACATTTTTATAATGTAACTAACGGACCCGACAGACCGGCTGCTCGAACATTGTCTTGCCATTTTTTCGATATTTGAATTTTCGATAAAATATATACTTAATGACATTTGACATATAAAAACTTGTACGTTAGATTGATTGCCATTGAATGCATGTGTATATAATTGAAATTCATTGAAGATCATGTAAGATATTCACTGCACTTTAAACATTTGCACTATGTAGGTGTTTAAGTGCACTCCATTTAGGATTTATAGCGTTATTTCAATATGTTTTGTCGATGAATAATACACTCATTAAACGCGCAATTGTGATAGGTACATGCCAAACATGGAATATCGGAACACAGCGAACAGAATTTAAAATCTACGCCACGCTACAACGCAAGTGTAGCGTGGTATAGATTTAAATTTTGGCATGCTTAATCACAGAAATTGACATCAGCGCCAACAAACATAACTATGAATTATTCTCAGACGGTAAATTATTCATGTACTTTCCAGAAAGTTTTAACGGTCACCTACCGGGTAGATTTGTGAATCTAAACCACCCAGAAACCCACTCAAATACACACACAAAATTTTATTAAAATCGGTTCAGCCATTTAGGTAGAGTTCAAGTACATACGCCCGTACAGAAGAATTATAAATATATAGATATCTACTAATTGTGGTCCCTAAATTAACGAAGTTCATTTGTCTATTTTTAGTTGGGAGTTTGATATTCGCTGACTTTCTAGGTATACTCCACACACATGCTTGTCGGAGATTTTTTTCCTTTCACGAATACACGACCATTCCCCCATGACACATTAATTAAGGCCACCTTTTTGGAAACACATATTTTACGTATTAATAGTCTATTTATTATTATAAAAATAACACTAAATTTGGTCGCACGTAACGAAGCCAGGAGTTATTTATAAATAGTGATTGTCATTCCGGTCACATTCAGGTGCCCTATCCACTCTGCGATGATGACTCTTGCTATATTATAACTAATGGAACGATGAACTGCTAATAGGCACGTTCATAATAAAATAAAAACAAGTTATCACGGAATCAAAGTGATAAAATTCTTGACATTATACAAATTTAGATTCCAAGATATTGAATTTGTTTATAAACAATTTTTACTTCACAAATTTAAAAAAAAAATAGGAGCTACATGTCTGCAGTTGCGTGAAAATAATTGAAGTTAATCTGTTTATTCATTTCCAAAGAATAAAAATACATAATAAAAATAGGCGAAAACCAGACGTCATTAAGAAATAGTACGAAAATATTTTATATACAAGAGAGCGAGAAAGGAATTCTTTGAATTTCGTTCTGATTCTGAATCTTATTTTGAATTTTGTTCTGATTATTGTTGTACTATAGAAATGTTATCAAATGCTTTATGTGGTCTGTTTTATTGTACGGGTGTGAAACTTGGACCCTGAAAGTTAACTCAATGAACAGACTGGAAGCATTTGAAATGTGGCTCCATCGCCGAATGCTCAGAGTTCCCTGGACAGACATGGTTACCAATACTGAGCTAGAGTTGACAGGGAATTGTTATCAACTATCAAGGTTCGAAAGATCTCATATCTGGGTCATATACTGCGTGGGGAAAAGTACCACCTTCTCCAACTTACATTGGAGGGAAAAATTGAGGGACGCCGAGGGCCCGGAAGGAGACAAATGTCCTGGCTGCGAAACGTGAGGGAGTGGACCGGCATCCGAAGTGTTGAGGAGCTGTTCCAAGCGGCGCAGGACAGGGACAGGTGCGCCGAGGTGATCGCCAACGTTGGGGGGACCCGACAGGGCACTTGAAGAAGAAGAAGATAGAAGTGTAGAAAACAAAATGAGAACTATTTGGTATTGTTCTAACTAAACATCATCACGCCGTTTCCCCGGAGGGATAGGCAGAGAGGATGGATCGCCACATTGTTCTATCCTTTCACACATCGTGACATGCACGCTCGTCAATTGTTGTGAAAAAAGTTATTTATATTAAAAATTACAACTTATTACTGCTTACAATTGTACAACGAATCAAGTTTTTGAACGGTAGAAAATCTTTACTACAGTGATAATTCACGAGATACAACTCGTACATAATTAAAACGAATGAAAATGACTGTTTTTTTAGATATTTTACTAAAAATTTTGGGGTAATTTTTTTAGGCAACTTTTTAGGTATAATTAAATATGTTCTTTGATGAAGACATATTTGATTATGCCTAAAAAGACGAAACATATTATTCCCATAAATAATAATAAAACTTCTAGAAAATATACATTTTTATTCACGCTAACTTATGAATTAAAATCCAATTTTTTTCTATTTGAGTTTAATTAAAAAAATAAACACAAAAAGGAAAAAACATTGTTTTAATTTTAAAGTTAGTTCTTTAGTTGCTTCATTGGAATTATTTTTTCATGGTATAACGGCTTTAAATTTGGGGGTATATGCATATATTGCATTATTTAATTTATTTTTACATACTTTTCCAAAGAAAATACCAATTGATCTGAATGATTTGAAGAACGCTAATGCCCTTTCACGATAGATTCTGAAAAGTCGCTGAAACTTTTATTTTTTACGATGGAACGAAACTTTGAGATTTGAACAATCAAGTTATTTCTGCATTCCAGTAGCGAACCGACAGACTTCAAACTTAGAAAGCCTCGAAAGAACCCCTTAACTCTGCTTATATCAAAAGAATTGCAGACAGAGAGCAGACGAGTCTAAAATAATCCGCACAAAAGTTGAGATACACTATATCCGTTCTGAAAGAAACGTGTTTTTTTATTTTGACCCGAAAATTTCAGACATTCGAATACGTGTGATATATATACACCTAGAACAACAACCAACCATCAGGCCGTTTTTCCGAAGAGGTAGGCAGAGCATTATAATTACAAGAACGTCAAATGACATCAAACAAGGGTTTAGAAACCTGGAAAATGCTTCTTATAGAATGGGACTTGGAGTAAATGCCTACAAAATAAAATATATTTTCGCATACAAAACACCAGCTAACTTCAGAAATGGTACAATAATATTTTTCAGCTCAGGTACCCACAACATAGAAAGAATTGTATAGTTCCAATATTTGGACTCAGTGGTAACTAGCAGCAATAACGTATTAAGATCAAAAGAAGAATAAATGTTTTATATATAATAGATATTTGAAAGTGGCGAAGAATTCTGGAGAAGGCCGGAGCCCATAGTGGCCTGCAGCCCCATTTTTGTTGTTGAAGGCAGAGAGAATGGACCGCCACACTACACGATCATGACACATGTCTCTAGATTCCTTCACGTTCATACAGCGAGCCATACACTCACGTCGATTCTTCCAACTTCTAACATGAACTTGGGATAGAACGCTTGGCTCCTGATCCAGGAGACTTGGGTTCAAGCCTGGACACGACCAGATTCCTTCTTCATAATAATGAGCTATTTTCTGCTCACATTGAAGATTGTAATAATAAATTCTAATATCATTAATTTAAATCCTTGGTGTTAGTCTTTTATTTTAAAAAAAAAATTCTAACATAAAAACCTTTAAAATTTGATTAATCTGGTAATGACTCTGCACTCCATTCACACCGTTTGCGTATACTTTCTGAACCATTCTTCCTTCATCCGTGCGTTCCATATGTCCAAAATAATATACACCGTGTTCGGAAATACCTGTTCTCGAGTAACTTACAAATGTACTATTTACTTACTTTTCTTCAAATAGATTCTTCTTCTTCTTCTCGGCGCTACCAATGTGAGATTTGGTTTCCTACAAAGCAGTCCTCAACTGGCTCCTGCCTCTGGTCATCCCTCTTTAATCTCCAGTTCTTTCCAGTTTCTCACAGTTTTTTTATACGTTTTTTTCCGAAGTAGTTGTTGATTAAGTCCGAGTTCCAAAGTGATTGTTTAAACTTAAATGTAAAAACTGAAAATCAAAAAAAATATGATTGGTCTGGTAGAAAAAATAGCGATAGACTAGCTACCCATCATATATCATAAGAATCAATAACTAAAAACTGTTCAATAAAATAAAATGTTGATAGCATTGGGAAACTACCACATTCAAGTCTCAAGTGATATCCCAATAACTAGCAATGTAACTAAAACTGAACGTTTATTTTTAAAAATATTTTTTATCACAGTTTACATCTAAAGCAAAAATTTCTAAAGTGGGCCTTCTGGCCCCTTGGAGTGCCCTGGAGGGAGCTGAGGGGGTAATTCAAGACCTGGGGGAGTTGGGGCGCCACTAGAAGCAAATAGGGGTTATGAGATGCTAAAATTTATAACCTCATAGAATTATAAAAATCCGTAATTACACGATGTACATACGTATCTAATTTGTTACATACCAAAAGTTTTTGATAAAATCACCTAAAAAATAAAAATCGTGTTTGATTTTGTGATGTTTCAAATCATATTCATACATATGTAGTTCATGAAACTCCGCGGTCGACACGGATCTATGACGGTCCGTGTCGACCGCAGAGGTTTGGGGATACTGCTTACAAAAATAGAGCCAAATATAGAAAAATTAATGGAAAAACAATAGGTTTTTATCCTTCGGATTAGAAATTAATTTAATTTTACATATTCTCTGATATTATTCACTAATAAGAATTCGAATTGTTTTATTTTCAAAACACGTTTCTTAAATTAAATAAATACTCTCGTATTTGAACAATTTTTTTTATTGTTTCACATCAGGTTCGTCTTTTGCATTAGGATAATATAATAAATATTAATTACTCAACAATTTAAGTATTGGCGTATATTATTTATAACACTTTAAATCAGTATATAAAAAATAATTTCCCTTTTTTCTGTTTTATTTAAATTAAAAGAGTTATATTTCCAGGGGGGCCTTGTGAAATTTTGTGTCTAAAAGGGGGGCCATGGGTCAAATAAGTTTGGGTAACACTGATCTAAAGTATCAGTATGTGTAATTTGTGTTTTTATTTAGTTATTATATTACCCTGATGAAGCTTGGGTAAAAAAACTATTGTAGTTGGCATCAATTATAATAACATATCGTGGTTAAATACAACCTTTTTTTAATTATTTTATGTCTATTTTGTAAGTTTAAAATATCTAACTACAAAGTATTTATTTACGAGTATATGATAAAAAAAGATTAATTATTTTTTACTTTTTATTTCAAAGAATTATAAAAACATTATATGGTAAGCGAAACGTTTGTTTTATCAATATGCATATGTTTATTTATAAAATAAATGATAAATATAGAATTCCGTAATGCTAAGACCCGCGTCAATAAATCGGCGCCATATTTTTTATCGATTGCAATAATTGAAAGGAATTGATGGAAACATACATTTTTAAATAGTTCATTATTTTGACCGAAACACTATTATACTTTAACATGATAAACTGTTAAATTTAAAAAAAACTTTGTTTTAAGTATCACAATTGTATTTTCATTTTACGCGACAGCTGTTTCGTCAACCTATGTCCAACATCATCAGGTGTTACAATAAAATAGCAAATGTCAAATTTTCATGATTTTTCTAACCTTTATGTGTATTTGTTCCTTTGTCAATTTTAATAATTTATTTGATATAATTTTGAAGCTTTTGCTGGAGTTGAGTTGGTACCTAATTATTTTAATTAAAAGAACGGCTAGTTACCATTAATAGGAAAAAATATTGAAGGCGGAAAATATAATAATGAAATTTTTTTTTAATATTTAGGTACCGAACTCAACTCCTGCAAGAATTTCAAAATTATATCAAAGAAATTATTCAAATTGACAAATGAAGGTTAAAAAAATCACGTAAATTTGACATTTGATATTATTATAACACCTGATGATGTCAACATAGGTTGACGCAACAGCTGTCGCGTAAAATAAAATACAATTGTGGGACATAAAACAAAGTTATTTAATTTAACAGTTTATAAAAATGGATTATTTAATTTTTATTATGTATTTCAAAAAAATATTAAAACATTATGTGGTAAGCGAAGCGTTTGTTTTATCAGTATGCATATTTTTATTTATAAAATAAATTATAATTATAAAATTCCGCAGTGCTAAGGCCCGCGTCAACAAATCGGCGCCATCTTTTTTATCGATGCAATAATTCAAGGAATTGATGTGAACAGATATTTTTAACAATAATCAAAATTCATACTATATTTTCAAAGAGTATTAAGATCGTCACTTACCCTTTTGAATAAATATTACTTTTATAGATCCATCGGAGAATGATTACGGGCACGTATAGCAGATGGATACTGTATTTCACACACCAATATTCGTCGCACGATGACATGCCCACACTCGCTAGTCGCCCATTAGCACACGTCCATCATCGAGTTTTTAAATCGCTGTCATCGCTACGGAATACAAGACAAGATGGCGCCGCGTGAGTTGTTTTTTTATACATAATTTAGATAATACTAAACTAAAATGATAACATATTAAATATGACAGGATTCTATTATAAACTCACACTATTTTCTGCGGAAGACAACGATACATTTTGAAATATGATCTTTGGCCAAGCTCAGTATAATCAAGGTAAATATTAATTTTAATTTTTTTAAATAATATCTGTCAAAAATGATCATATTTATAAACAATTTTATAATATTATAATAATCACTGAAGAAGGACCGGGTTGTCCGAAACATGTCTGATATTTAATTTTTGTGAAGTTAGTGTTGTTTATACAAAATACTCGTATATAAAAAAAGAAAAAGACAAACAAAATATTTTTTTATTTGTTCATGTTAAATAATTAATATTTTACCAACTACATTGTTTCAATACCTCCCAATTGGGATACCCTGTTCTAGGGAATGTTTTAGAGTATTTTTAGCTTTCCATATATACAATAGAAAAATAGGTAACAAATGGGGAACAAAATAACAAAAATAAACCATCCCGCGATCCTGACACATGTCTCTAGATTCCTCCATATTCATACGGCGAGTAATACACGCACGTCGATTCTGGCCGACCTTTCAAATTTGATGTATCGGAATAATGAAATTGAACATCTATTCATTTAAAAACATCTATTTCAATTAAAAACAATAATTAATTGATTAATCTGGTTATGTCAAGTATTTCTCGGTCTTCTATGACTCCGTACTCTATTTACACCGTTAACGTTTACTTTATTAACCATTCTTCCTCCATCCATGCTTTCATTTGTCCAAACCAACGCAGTGATCCTTTCATAATTTTGTTCATAATACTTTCTTCCGCTCTACATTCCTTCCATTTTGAAATTCGGTCGTACGAGTACATCGTATTACCACACATACCTACGTCTTGGAGATCTCATCTTTACTCTATTTTTATTTCTTCTGCTCTCATCCTTCTTCTGCCAGTTCCATGCTTCCGTTTTTATTTGCGTTAATATCTTTACTTTGATTATTTATTGTATATGGGCGAAAAGAGAAGAATGCCTACCTACGTTAGTAAGTTAGTTAGTTTTTTTAACAAGTTTTCTGGAAAGTTTATTTTATTTTATGGTAATTTCGTGTTTCGCCTTGCATTGAATTTAATAATTTCTATTTTTCTTTTTTTCTTTTTTTATACACTTTGTTTATACAACACTTACGTTAATAAAAATTAAATTACGTAGACATGTTTCGGACAACCAGTCCTTCTTCAGTGGTACATATTATAAAGATACATATTTACATGATTATAAAATTGTTTACATGATATGAAAGATGTTAGAAAGATTTATTTTGGAACGTTTATTAAAATATAATTTTGATTAAATTAAAATTTTAAAATTATAATTTAAAGTTCTCTTTGGGGTTCAGGTAATTACTTACAACAAAGGAAATAAATCAAAGATTGGACTTGACGTTAAATTTATTTGATTATTTTTAATATTTTCTTTATTTTTAATTGCTTTTTTTAATTTTTAAAATTTCGAGATTGCTCAAAGTTATATTTCTATTATTAACATGCAAAATTTCAACGCCATTATCTTTATTAAATAAAGCATAAACGTTCCAAAATACATATTTTTAGCATCTGTCAGATCATGTGAATAATTTTATAATATTTAAATATGTATTTTTATAATATGTATCATTGAAGAAGAACTGGTTGTCCGAAACATGTCTATGTAATTTTGAAATTTTGAATGTAAGTGTTGTATAAAAAAAGAAAAAGAGATATAAAGCAATTACAACACAAAGTATGGCGAATATAGAAGAAATTAATAATTGTTTGTTGCATATATTTGACTTGTTTCTGATAATAAAATAGGGGGAATAAATTGGTTTCAGTGGGTTAAGCATAACATCAGTATAAAGAATATATTATATTTTCAGTATGTATAATACGGATGTAAAAATTACATTTGCAATCTTATCAGGATTTCTATTATTATATTTCCATTTTTCGTTCTCTGTTACTTATTGCATAGAATGGTCCACATTGAAAAGCAGACACATTAATATGTATTAAGGTACCACTTACAGCTCTGGAATTTCAAGCAGTAGCAGATGAAGATGAGAAAATTATACAATTTCTGATATTGTTTCATGGCTTTAGTCTTTTCGAATTGTTTTAAAATGTATATTAAATCCTATAACCGTTACGAACAGAGGATGCATTTGCCCGCCTGACCTTATCGGATTCAATCCCTAATAATATCATGGAAAATTTTCTTCAGTCACCCCCCACATGATAATGCAGAAAATTTTCTCATTCTTTCTACTTCGGGGAACCTTCGTTTCTTATTTTAAACGTAAGTTTACCATAAATATAAGTTTTTGATAAACTTAAGATGTTTACACTGGAATGCCATAATGAACACATTGTTTTTTTTTTGTTATTGTATACAACAGGTCTTTAGAACCCAATTACTGTATACATTTTACATAAAAGCACAGACATACATGTTAAAATAAAACACATATATCAGCAATTGTGGTATGTATATATATGATCCTTAAAGGACGCATAGGTCATTTGGAGAATGTCCACATCGACTGACACTTCATTCAAGAGCACCATACCCCGGGTCATTGTATGCTGCGCCATGACATTTGTTCTTCTATGCGGTATGCACAACAGATCGTATCTTCTAGCGCGAGCATACCTGTCCGGTGCACTGAAGCCACAACACTCTAAGAGTATTGGCTATCAATGAGGTTACTGAGTATTTTAAATCCTAAGATCATCAATGTACCTTTTCTTCTTGATTCGAGACTGCGGTACTCTGTGTTAATCAATAGATCATTGTGGTGCATAAACCTTGGATTGTGTTTAGATGTTCTTTTATGTTTTATGGGAATGACGTGTTTTTCTCTGCGGCATAATCATTATAAGCTTCTAGAAAACAGTCGTTTTTTTTCCTATTAATTCTTGGATACTGAGTATTATATGATTGTTCGAGAAACAATAATGTAAATTATTAGTTAAATTTGGCCGAAACACTATGATACTACAACACCATTAAATGTTTTATTTTAATTGTTTTTTGGACATGTAGAAAGAATGACAGAGGGCAGAGCACCGAAAATTATATCCAGATGGGTGCAGCGCAAAAAAAGAGACATACAGGCAAACCAAGAAAAATATGGAAGGACCGCGTGGAAGGCGACTGGGAGAAATTAGAAGACCTGAAGAATGGAGAGAGATCCCACACCGTGAAGTAACGCCGAGAAGAAAAAGAAGAAGTTATTGGTACGTAGCATAATTTATTTTTATGAGTTTGTCATAACAACTGCTTCGCCGGCCTATTTTGGCATCATCAGACGTTACAAATAACTAAAATGTCAACAAAAATATGTAATTTATATAGGGAACACAAATCATTAGTATGATTATTCATAGTTACATATATGAAGAAATTACGGACAATGTAAATTATAATGAGAACACGACTGCTTTATCGGTTTTAGAGATTTTTTTATATTTGTTAAAAAAAATTATAATTAAATTTACTTGTTACAAACAAGTATTTATAGTATATGTGTTAGTATATGAAAAAAAATTCTCTAGTAAGCTGACAAAATAGTCGCGTTTTCATTATAATATATAAGGGAGTTTATAAAAAAGAAGTCATGAATAAATAAAAATTATCGCGTGGTAGTTAATTTTGTCTGCCTACCCCTAAGTGAGACGGCGTGATGGTTAGATAGTTTTATTATGTAGGATACGAAACAAAATACTATTATATCTTGAAATATAAAATATCTTCAACAATTTCTTAATCATTGAGTTAAAATGATATTTAAATACATTATTGTAACTGACGCCCGGGCCCGGAAGGAGACAAATGTCCTGGCTGCGAAACGTGAGGGAGTGGACCGGCATCCGAAGTGTTGAGGAGCTGTTCCGACCGGCGCAGGACAGGGACAGGTTCGCCGAGGTGATCGCCAACGTTGGGTGGACCCGACAGGGCACTTGAAGAAGAAGAAGATTGTAACTTATATAAATCTGAGCGCAAATGCAAAATAAAACTGTAGTAAATAAATACTCGTATTTATAGAAAAGTTTTTAATCCCTAGATCAAGTCCAATCGAGTTAAAAACCCCCTCGTAATTACGTCATTTCAGGGTACGTTGGTTTGCTAAACTAATGCAGCATCACTTTATCGCGTTAAATCTGGAGCTAATGAGCTAAACGATAAATTTATGCCCCACTTGCATCGATAATGCGCTCTTCGTCCGATGTCCAATTTTCCACCCCCGATGAGCCCACGATGGCGTAGTTCAATGCATTCATTAATACATTACAGAGGGGGTATATTTATATAAGGATTCATTTGGGACATTTAAATCATATATTAGGATATCCAGCATTAACTAATCAACTAACTAACCATCATGTCGTTTCCCCATAAATTCTTTAATTTTCATTACGAGTATTTACAATGAACTTTAACCATAAATTTTAAAATAACAAAATTAAATATTTGCCTGTTTTATTTATCAAAGGTGAAATATAACTACAACTTAAATTATTATTCTTCTTTCAGTACTGTGTCAGGTCCCCCCAACGTTGGCGATCACTGCAGCAAATACTTCTCTATCCTGAGCCACTTGGAACAGGTTCTGAACTCTTGTTATTCATGTCCACTCTTTGATGTTCTGCAGCCAGGACATTTGCCTTCTACCTACTCTCCGACGTCCCTCCACTTTGCCCATTAATATCAATCGAAGGAGGTGGTATTTTTTCCCCTTAGCACATGACCCAAATATGAGACCTTTCTAATTTTCACACTCGACAACAACTTTCTATTGGCTCTGGCTCCCTGCAGTACGTCTGCATTACTGACCCTATCGGTCCACGGTTTACGGAGCATTCTGCGGTATATCCACATCTAGAACGCTTCCAACCGGCCCAGGTTTCGCAGCCATATAGTAGAACAGATCATATATAACATTTAATCATTCTTTGTCGGAGTTTCAAGTTAAGATTATCGTTGCAAAAAAATGTTCTCATTTTATTAAATGCAGCTCGTGTAACTTCAATTCTGCATTTTATTTCAATGACCACTTAATTTAATAAATATAATTAAATTTTCACACGAAGCACTCACTTTGTAAATATACATTTTAAATTTATAACTAATTAACTAACCTTCACGCCATTAGACCGTAGGCAGAGAAGATGGACCGCTACACCGCTCTGTCCTGGCATACCTCTCTAGATCCCTCTACATTCACACATTGTAACATGCACGCTCGTCGATTTTTCCGACATCAAATGTGGTCGCCTTTTAGTATTTGATAAATTTGGTAATGCCATGCATTTCTTGGTCTTCCACGGATTCTCTTTCAAGTTACACTGCTTGTATACAATATTCTTCTCTCGTCCATTCGTTCTATTATATATGTCCAAACCATCTCAAATTTTTTTTTTTAATTTTCTTATAATGCAATCATCTGCCTTACAATTCATTTTTATTTCGTCGTTCGGTATTCTATCATACATTATTTTTTGCGTATTTTCTTAATTATCTCATTTCTAGGCATTTATTCTACATTCATCTTTATTTTGCCAACTTCAAGCTTCACTTCTATTCGAAGCACTACAACCCCATTATGCATTGCAATATTTGCTTCTGTTAATGTATTTATATTTGCAGTGATGATTTTGAGTGCACTATTTATTTTGTTTCCAGCACCAACCCTTCTTTCGATGTCTTTCTCCATTTTTTCATCTATTCTAAAAATAAATGGTTCACTCAAAATCACCCCCGCATTATCTATTTTTATAAATGAGGTTACACGTGAAATAACAGAATCACGTTTTGCATTTTCACAACAATTTTATTTTCGATTAGCAGTCATGTTTCAATGTGATCCAAACTTTTTCGATGCCCACGATTACACGTCTTCATCTAACATCTGCCGCTCCTGGAAACGACACAGTCGGCCAAACCTTCCACCTCAATGGTAAAAGAAATGTGATCGATGACCCGTTTGGGTCCATTCTTACGATATATGCGACTAACTTGCAATTGAAAAGAAGAAAACAAATACTTATTCTTTGTCTCTTTCTTTCAATAGATCTGATCGTATGTGGTGAGATGAAGAGGTCCAAATGTCCCTCCATCTCTTAGACGATCTTCCAGGTGGACGGTGTCTGGAAGCGTTTTCGTTGGCGGCTGTATATACGTGACTCTCAGTCAGTCTCTGAGGTAAGACTTTTTAAAAATAATATTTAATATACTTAGGAAATTGAAAGTAACTTTGTTTAATCCACTAATTATAAAAAAAATAATATTAAAAACACGACATGTTTCGGAGGATACCTCCATCTTCAGGTGTAAAAATATAATAAAAACTTAACAAAGAAAGATTTATATAAAAACGCATTTAAAAATCGATGCAATAATTCTTTTTTTTTTGTTAAGTTTTTATTATATTTTTACATCTGAAGATGGAGGTATCCTCCGAAACATATCGTGTTTTTAAATATTTTTTAAAATAATTAATGGATTAAATAAAGCTATTTTCCTTTTCCTAAGTATATTACTATGGAATTTCACAGTGTTAATGCCTTAGCGTTCAATAAGTTGAATAATATTTAACACTTGATATTGAAAGAAAACAAAATTAGACATTCATCAAGACTAATTCACCCTTGGTCATGTAGTATTTAAGAAACAATTTTGTTTCATTTTTTCTTTGAAAATTTTACACTAAAGGATGAGAACCATCATATGTTAACCCCTTACCGCATACTGTCTCATATATGATCCAAAATAATCTTTCGCCACAAAAAAAACAAAATAATAAAATATGTCTTGCTTCTAGCAATAATACTAAAGTTTTATCTATGATCCGCGTTACTAGTTGTCAAACGTTTTAATATTTTTTATTAAATAGTGGATAAAACAAAGATTTTTTCTTTCAATTTTTAAATTTGTTTTTCTCGACGTGTTTCGAAGAGTTTACACCATCCTCATCATAATAAAGAAATCATTTTAAATGCCAATTTTATTAATAAATAATTAAAGAAACTACCTAAATATAAACATTCCTCATACATATGATAACCTTTTGTTTTTTCAACTTTATAAATAAATATAGATTATGTATAAACAGATGTTTACATTTGGTGTATGATTTTGGAATACTTTTTCTTATAAATTTGGGTTGGCCCAGAAAAAGTTGTGAAATTAAGTATATTTTTGTCTCTACAAAATTAAGAACACTAAACCGCTGAATGCGTACTCAAAAATATTAACCATCAACCCATCCATTCCAAAAATATTCGGGATCCTTCCGAGATATGTTCATAACACATAAATGTGCTCTGTAAAATTTCGTATTGTTATTATTATTTTTGTTAAACTGTTTTATGTCCAAATGAGTCGCCTAAATGTTGTTGTCGTTTGTTATATCTCATTCAAGTTAAAAAATAATAAATAATCCCGCAAAATTCGACCCTGGACGCGTTGCTAAAAAAATATACTTAAAATTATTGCAAGACGTTAAAGCAACTATCTTTGCGATAGTTCATACACTCTATAAAAATACTTCTCAAAAAGATTTGTCTTCCTTAACGAAAGCATTTCGAGTTGTGATAAAAAAAAAACAATACTATAAATTGTAGAATGCTGTGTTTGGTTTCCTAAAATGAACAATGTACTATTATATAAATAATCCTTAGTTCCGTAGATCCTACCCCCAACATAAATAAGGGTGAAACAGTCCTTAGAAAACATCTAAGACCAAGTGAAATATCGAAGATCTTACTTTTTTATTATATCATGGAAATAATAAAGAGTAGAGTTAAAGAAATTATCTTTTAATAAAATCGTAAAATCTTGAAATAGAAAGAACACGATTTTAAAATCATAAAATACAGACTATTTATTTAATATCTTGAATTTTTTATTGCTTTATTTTTAAACTACAAAATATTATTCTATTTTTAGCTTTCATTTATTTTGTTCAACTCAACCGAACAAGTTAAATCGAGAGTAGCATAATTTATTCAATTTTTATTAATATTATATCATTTCAATGTAAATTTGTATTTAAAATTTCTCTCTGAATAAAAATAGACTCTCATTAAATTGCGTACATTGATAAAGGTTATAAATATTATAGCTGAAACAAGTCTGTGTTAATAAAAATATAGTTTTTTAATACCAAGTGAAATGATATTTATTCACAAATAGACTAGTTTTATTAATTCAAAAATATTTTGAATTTAAAATAGTCAAATTTTTAACTGGCTCAAAAGATAGGCTATTAATTTGAAAATCATTATATTTTGATCAATAATTATGAAATGTGGAATTTAATCAAAGCAGTTCATAAAAAGAATTAAATTTTTGGAGTATCATTTTTAAATTACATAAAAAATACATATATTTAGTTTTTATACCGCTTTGTTTTGTTTGTTTGTTAAAACAGTAGAAGTGTTTGTTAAAGCAAACAAAATACCAAAAATATTTTAAAATAAAATTTTAGTGCTACTACCTTTCCATGCGCAGTGCATTTTTCTAATACACTTAATCGAATTTTCTTAATAAAATTATTTCATATATTTTTAATGGCTTAGGTTCAAGTCTGGGCACGACCAGATTTATTCCTCATAACGAATAGTTTCTGCTCAGTTCTTAGCAGATTGTTAAATTAATTCTACCATTATCATCATTTATATTTAAAAAATTCATTTATTAATTTAAGAAATCAAGGATTCATTAATACGAATTATAATGTTACAATAAATTTTGGGTAACCCATATTATATTACTAGAGTTAAACATTGCTTAGACAATGATAATAAGCTAATATCCACACTTTGCCATTTTTTTACTCGCCTGCATACCAAATTAGTTTCTTTAAATACTTTGCTTAAACGGATTTCATAATACTTTACTGGGAGAAAGACCAGAATTTGAAAAAGGAATAATTCATTTTTAACACTTTAGTGAAAAAAGTGAAGGAGATTTACTGAAAACACTTTTCTTGGTGCGGAAAAACTCTAGGGAGATTTTTTACACCGAATTCAAATGTAGCCAAGAATTCCAAAGTGGTGCTAGCTGTTTTTTTTAGGTTTTTTTGCATTCTGAAAAGTGTTTGGTAGATTTGGTTTATTTTTTGTGTTTTGGTAATTCAATGTACCCTTTTAAATGAAACTATTTTTTTTTACATTTTGTTTTGTTTGCATGAATTTATATATACACGAAACAAAAAGTTAACTCATTCTAATAGTTTCATACTTTTTATTTTATATATTCATTAAAAAGTAAATTTTTTAAAATCAAATTAGAAAATATTCATACTAAATATATAATATGATCAAATCATTTTACTGAAATCTCCTGATGGAAGTTTGTTTTAAATAATAATGAAATAAATCGATGTTTTTTACTTACTTCCACTTGCGTCTTTATTTCGACAGCGACCGGTTTCGCCAGGCTCACTGGCTTTGACCAGTCTGTCGATACCATAGAGCCTGGCGAAACCGGTCGCTGTCAAAATTAAGACAAAAGTGGAAGTAGTTAAAAAAACATCTTTTAATTTCATTATTATTTAAAAAATAATATATAACATTTTAGTTTAGAAAAAACATATTTCGAATGAAAGTTACTTTATTTGAATTATTTTTTGCTTAAAGTCTAAATTCTATACCTTAGGGCTATAAAGTTGTAAGTGAATTTTTAACCAAAATGAGTTATAATGGTCATATCAGATTTTTACAACCTTTTGATTGCGTTCGGGGCAATCGTCTATCAATAACGGTTAGTTCTTTCTATATTAAAGATTATGCTAGATATACTATATTACTAAAATATGTACTGTACCGAACCAGAAACAAATACTACCATATTTAAATCAGCAAATATATTTCATTTCCTTTTTTGAGTTTAGAATTTATTAAAAATAATCGATTTTCTCTTTTTTATAGAATGAAGGGATTGTTTCGAGTTTTGTTTAATTGAACATATACACTTCTGTTTTAATAAGTGAAAGTAACAGAAATGCGATCTCTTAGATGGTAAATGTGTTTAGGATGGAGTGTCAAATGCAAATATAAGATATGAATCCAGTACGAATGAAAGTGTTATAAACAAAATCACGAAAGGATCATCAAGATGACTTGGTAAGTGTCATAAACCGAATTACAAATAGAGGAATACTAAAGAAAACATGGCACGATCAAATCAATCATTTAATTGTCAGCCACGTGAGGAGTAGGAGAAATTGACATACGCGCATGACATATGTATGAATATTGAGGTAGCGAGAGAATTATGTTAAGAAAGAACCCTTTGGTGGTCTATTTTTCTACCTACCCCTTCGGAGAGATGGCGTGATGGTTATTAGAATATACTTTATTCTTGATTAATTATTGGACATTATGTTCATCTTAATATTAAGATTTTTTAAAGAAGTCATTAAATTGCATAGAAAACTCTGGTTTATGGCATTTTATATTTGATTGAATAGTATTTTTACATTATAAAACAACACTTTACTTCAATAACCAACTAAGTTACCATCAAGCCGTCTCCCCGAAGGGTAGGCAAAAAGAATGGACTGCCGCACTTTTCTTTCCTGGCATAATTCTCATAACTCACGTTGGTAGATGGGTTCTGCAGCATGGCAAATAAAACAATCTTCGTTATCTTTGACGACGGTAATTGTCATGTACAAACAGGCCTACATGACATTTAGTGACATATACTCGTATACGGTCGGCAATCAGTTGAAAGGAGTGAACCCCCATATATTCTTCCTTCTACCCTATGATTAATTTCTTAACATTTCTAGCAATAAGTCAGTCGGAAAGAGTCATGGATAATAATTATAATTAACAAAGTAATAAGGTAAAATTATATTCATTCAATGTGATATTTCGTACAGAAATCTCATAAGTCTAGACAAATCTCGACATCGCTTCTCTACATAGTTTTGCTAAAACTTTTTACCAGAGATCGCTTACGAAGTTTTCTTGTTTTACCTATCCCGGTTATAGATGTCAGATATTCACCCTTAGAGAAAAATCTTTGTTTTAACTGCCAAAAGGGAGGTTTTTGAACGTCTAGGGGGTTATCTATGAAAACCCGGGAATTTCTGTTAACAAATACCTGTGTTTTTATATTCGTTTTACTACAAGACTAATCTCGAATTCATTCGATCTCCAAAAGTGTTGGACCCTTAAAAAGTTATGTATTCAATTTATACATAAGTCTATCAATTGTCTATCATAAATACTAGCTTTATTTTACGTAAATTCTCTATAAAATAAAAATCATTCTTCGAAACCGTAATACATCATTTAATCACTAATGTGTTCTTGGTACTATGTTGTATTTTTTTATAATATTTTACCTGTACTCAATAGATGCCTTAAACATTTTCCTGTTTGTAATGTTTTTTGAGTTACTAAACTGATTTGGTTTGGAACCAAAACGCCAAAGGTGTTAGCAGAAAAAAAGGTTCAAACCACACTGTTCTTTCCTAATATATTCTCTCGATTTCTTTACATTCATACATGGTGTCATGCACGCACGTCGATTTCTCTGACTCTCCAAGTGTCCGACACCTGATATTTGGTTGATTTGATCGTCCCACTGTTTCCTCAGTATTCTTCTATTTCTTGTTCCTTTCGCATCGTTTACGTATATTTTATTTGCCATTCTTTCTTCATTCAATGTTTTCATGTATTCAAACCATCTTCATGACATTTTTTTTATTGTGTTTATAATACTTTCATTTTCACTGCATTCACCGTTAATATCTGCTTTGACACTATCATAACACGATTTAACACGCATTCATCTAAAATAGCTCATTTCTATCACATTTATTCTCTCATCCCATCTTATGCCAGCTCCATGCTTTACTTTCATACATATGGGTCTGTACAAGATCGCCATTGTGCGCTGCCATCTTAGCTTTTTTGGATAGACTTGTTTTGCGCTGCCAACTTTACATGCACCATTCACTTTATTACTGGCCTAACCCTTCCTTTAAAATCCCTCTCCACTCGCCCATCATTTGTAAACATAATTTCTATGTATACAAATTCATCCTCCTGTTTCAATTTTTCATCATTTACGGAAAATGTTGTGCTTTCTTCTTTTTCAAAAATCATAACTTTGATCTTATTAACATTCCCGTCTTATACACACTAGACACCATGTTTTGTAGTTCATGCAGCTACTGACATTGCGCCCATTTTGGCACCTGCATTCATCCCCTTGAGCTCTTTCATACACATCTCCATACATAGATTTAACAACCACGAGGATTATGCTATTCTGTTTGACACCTTTGTTAACTTCAAACCAGGCTGTAAGATTTGCATTTATTCTGACACTAGCAGTACATTCCATGTAAATAGATGCCATTACGGTGATATGTTTTGTGCTGAATCCATATCAAGTAATATTTTCAGGCACAAAAAATTTTGCATTAGTTGCCCGTAAATTTGTTTTCAATGTACGAAGTGCAAAAATTTGATCCGTAAATGCTCTGCCATTATTTATTTAACGAAAACAAGAAAGGGATTAATTGTGTTTCTAATATTCTGATTTCATGTCTATGATGTCCCGTGTTCTTGTCAAAGGATTTCAAGGATATTGAAAGTTGAAAGGTAGAGTTTCAAAGGTCCTTACCAAACCGGAGCCGTTTGTTAGGATGGCACTGACTTATAATTATGAGAATTATCTAAAGTGCTGTTGACAATCTACAAACATCTTTGATCCTAAAGCACATCTTATTAAAATAATCAATAACTGATGGGTGTCAACTTTCCTTTATCTTACACCACTTTAGTTATTTCCTGAATATTAATGATGAGATAACATAATTATTAATTAAATTGAAATACTAGTGCATTTAAATAGTATTAATGATTAAAAAAAACAACAATTTCAATAAGAATATAAAATATTTTAGATTTTTTTTATATATTGTAAATTAGGATTTTGAAGTGCACCGATTATTACGTATTTAAATTATTTATAAAATAATGTCATTGTAGGAGTTTCAAGTTTACGTTATCATTGCAGAAAAATGATTTCATTTTATTAAACGTAGCTCTTGCTGCCTCAATTCTGCATTTTGTCTCTACATCTGGGTCAAGAGATTGTGTTAGTATGCCACCAAGGTATTTAAAATTTTCCACCCTTTCCACGTTACGGCCGTTCAAATGCAATACTGACCCACTGTAGTCAAGCCGTCCGAATGTATTTCCGTACTTTATATATGAATTTCAAATCATGGTCGAGAATTATAAGCCTTTTTATTATGTTTAGTTTATTTTTAATAAAAAATAAATATTTCATTTTTGGGTTTGTTTTTCTCAGCATGTTTCTAATGTATTAATTATCGAGACAACGACATAAACTGGATTTTTTCCACATTTCCTGTACGGCGTTAGTAGAGAATATATAAACATATTTAAACTTAAAAAACAGCGAATTGATTGTTTTCTGTTCATTTAACTTAAATTCCATGATCTGATATGATTAAAAAAAATTTACTTATTAATATATAAAACGTATATAAGATACCTTTTTAAAAATTATTCAATTTACATTAACTTAGCGTCACACATAGGAATTACACTTTATTTTTTACAGAAGCAGTTTTATGAAAATGGCTATTTTCACACTGAACAATCTTTTTTTATACGACAGGTCTTTTCATCCCAATTACTGTATACAAATCAAATAAAATCAGTTTATTTTCTCAAAGGACATTACAAACAATATTAAAGTTTAAAGCATCTATCGAGAACACGTGTAATATAATACGAAAATACAATATCATACAATATATAATACCAGGAACGAATGAGAGTTGTTTCGACTTTAGAAAGGCAAGATACTCTCTAAATTTAAGAGTATTTGTCTTCTCATCGTACTTTCGCTAATTCGAAAAACATCGATTTCATATTTAGGAAATTGCTAATTATGAACTTATTTGCTCTTTAAAAGCTATATAGCTCATTTGAAAAATCTTCACATTGATTGTCAACCCATTTAAGAGTATCATACCTTGAGTCATGGTATAGTTGTGGAATGCCGTATGCACAGTAGATCGTGTCTCTTGGTGCAAGAATATCTATCTGGCCCATTAAACCCATAACTTTATAAGAAGTTTGGGCAAATGTTCTTCCTTAGAATTTAGAATTCCGCGGCACATCAAAAGCTAAAAATTACTTTTTTTTAGCTTACCTGCGTCTTTCGGCTTTTTTTGCTCCTTCCGAAAGATGGAGTTAAAAAAAGAAGAAATGAGTTAAAAAAAGAAGAAGAAAAAATGGGGGTCGCCAGCAACTTCCAGCCAGTAGAAATCGGCGACGTCCTTTTTTTTTAGCTCATTCGGGAAAATCGAATAATCTAAATATTTTTTTCAGTATGTATTTGGCCGCGGCACACCTGCATCCGGTTCACGGTACACCAATGTGCCGCGGCACACCGGTTGCGGAGTACTGGTTTTAAGGAATGACATGTTTCGCCTTTCGAAGGCATTATCAAATGTAAGCCTCTCCACCCCATAGAAAGGCAAAAGATGTTATTGTAATAAACTCGTATAATAAAACTTCTAGAAAACAGACATTATCATTAAGCTGACATGGAGGCCACACATTACAAATAAAGTCAAAGCCGCGTCAAAAGCAATCTCAGCCCTCTACCCAATGTTAGCTAGAAACAGTAAACTAAGCATCGACAATAAACTCCTGATATACAAAACGGTTATAAGGCCGATCTTCACTTATGCAGCCCCAATCTGGGGCTATGCAGCTTCGAGTCACATACAAAAACTCCAAATCCTGCAAAATAAGGCTATCCGTTTATCGCTTGGTGCGCCTTCATGGACCAGGATTACACAACTGCACCTAGAATCGGGAATCCCGATGATAGATGAATTCATTCTGAAACTTGCCGAACGTTTTTACAAAGGACTCCCTTCACATCCCAACCCCACAATAAAAGACCTCTCTAATTACGACCCAAACACTTCCAGCCGCCACAAGCGCCCAAAATCGATTCTCCTTCAGAGGAACACTCCGGGCCACACAAATCATGCCCCCGAATAAACTAACAACCAACCAAATCACCTTCCAACAATGTTCCCATCAGACGTAAGAGGAATAGCCACATGAGCTGAACCTCTGTAAGCCAGAATATCCAAGTCCAAGTCCATTCCAATAAATTAATGTGAAGTTTAACATCATGTTCATGAAACAATAAATACATCATCAATGTATATTTTCTTTTGGTTTCTAGACTGCGAAAGACTCAATCAGTAAATCATTTTGGTGCATAAGCCTCGGATACACTCCATTCATGCGCTTTTAGACTCCATTCATGCACGAATGGAGCTGTTTTAATTATCTTTAACCCTTACCACTCCATTATTTTTTAATATTGTTTGTCACCCAACTCTAATTTAAATAATGTCAATTTTTTTTATTAATAGGTAGTTACAAAAAAAATCTTTAAAAATTCATTTGTAATGATTTATTCTTCAAATTAAAAACAATTTACAAAAAACATTATGGACTACTTATAGTTTTGCATAGTATGGTACTTTTTAAAACAATCTCCAGGATGGAGACCAGGTTTTCTGGAACAGGTTTCACAAAACCACACTGTTTCCCGTATTCCCCCTGGAATCTCTCTGTTACTGCACACAGTACAGTCTTTAGAACCTTTGTCCAGTTTCGCAATGTAGTGGGGCTTGTACTCTAATCGCTCCTCTGCATGACGTATCACGCGAAGTTCCCGCCATTTTGGGCTATGTGAATTTGCAAGGATTATTATATAGTAAAATGAAAAACGGAAAACAGTCAAAATCTTATTAAAACGTGAAATCAAATGTTTTTTTAACGAATTATTACAAGAAACAACGACACGTGTCAAGTTTTGTGCTACAACTCAGTTGTCGGCCGCCAGCCGACAACTGAGTTGTAGCGTATATATAGCGATGTGGCATTCGACAAAGAAGTGGTAAGGGTTAAGGAATGGCATTGATTGTATCGAAACCGGTTGGCGATAATTAGTAATAATCAGTGGTAGAAATAAAAAAATGTAATAGGTCTGCAAACTATGTTTCATTCTAAATTTGAACAAAACCGTGAAAAACATATTTTTTCAGCGCTCTGAGAACAAGAGAATTTTCGCTTTACGAGTAGGTTAGCTGTAGGGCGTTCTCAAGGCGAGAGGTACACTAACACTAATCTTCGCTCTCGGCTGGGAGCATTCGTCTTCTCCAGATCGGCGGGACCATAAACAAGCGAGACGTCTTATCTCCCACTTGCGAGCACATGAAACATTCATACGCCGTGTAAACACGCGTCCCTCTAGACCAGATTGTTAGGTACTCCTAAGGAAAACGAACTATTACATTTTAAACAAAGGATTTTAATTTCATATCAAGTTTTATCGTTAGTGGAACAGTACAGAAGCATCTGTCTTAAATAATTTTAATAACATAACACTTTGTACATTATTTATTGTTTCTTGTACAATTGTGTAAAACTCCGTATTAAATAATTAACTTACTTACTTACTTACTTACTAATTATCACGCCGTCTCCCCGAAAGGGTAGGCAGAAATAATGGACTGTCACATTTTAACCGATGCGGCACTCCATCCTTCTCTTTTCGCCCCGCGGGAGACGCGGTGTGATGGGTTGCGAACCTCATCGCCACCAATAGGCATCTCCCACGTACACTTCGATCGTCCAATATCCACAAAATAAATCTAAAACAAATCATATAAAATACAATAATATAAAATAAAATAAAGTAACAAAATAAAAATATTTTAACACATAATGTTCATTTTAGATGGTTAAAGATAAATCTAAAACTGGTTTAAGGTAAATCTAAAACAAATCATATAAAATACAATGATATAAAATAAAATAAAATAACAAAATAAAAATATTTTAACACATAATGTTTCCTTTTAGATGCCCTTCTAAGACATTTGATAATGCCGAAAGGGCGAAACATGTCATTCCCATAAAACATAATAACTTCTAGAAAACTGACGTTTTCATTCGTATTAATTACTTTGTACATTATTTTACCATTGTATGTATTCTTCAATAGATGCAAACTAGCTTTTCTTGGACCCAAGCTTCATCAGGGCAATATTATAACCGTTTTTATATTATTATTATTCATGTAAGTTCACGCACAAAGATAGATTATGTTACATTTCAAAATAAATATGAGCAATTATTATATTATTTATACCTTTCTCTTACTTACTTTATAAAGGATGTTTCTTGTGCTAAGAAGAGGAATGCCTGCAGGATTTCTCTAAATTTCTTTTTTTAAGTTTTGTTTTTGCATTTTTTTTTCATATGATAATTTAAAAAAAAAAGGGATGGGAGACAAAAATGAAAGAATAAGGTAAAAACGAGCATACAGAGAGAATCCATAAACTATAAAATTTATTTACATCAAGTTTGGCTGAACTCAGACAAATATCTTAAAGGCAACCGGGTTAAGACAAATGTACGAAGACAGAAGAAATACGTTTTACGAAGTTTTACAAGACAACTGAATTTGGAACATTCAGAACGAATAAATAACAAATGACATCAGTTTTAAACTCGGGACCTCATTCTTTATTCAACTTTTCTTTGATGTAAGAATAGAACAGGTACGGAGGGGGTGTCGGAAGTTTCCAGTGGGTGTCAATTTTCAGTCAAAGTTTAACTTAACCCTAAAACGGTTGAACAAAATAGGATACTTTTGTTTATTGGACGGTTGACTATCTACTATGAAAAGATCAAAGGCATTTCTATCATTTTAAGATCTGTTGTTATATACAAAAGATAATGATCAAGAACCCTTGACGGCATGCTGCCATTATTATTTAAAATTCTTCTTCTTTTTCTTCCTCTTAGTTTAGGTCGTATGACCTGTTTGTGACGGTGAGTTGTCCTGGGATGACGATGTCCAGCCATCTCTCCATCTTTTTGGCGGTGATTCTGGTAATCTTTTGCTACTTGGGTTTTCATCTTAAATTTTTTTTTCAATTCTTGTATTCTCCGTGCGGTTCACGTGGTCTCTCCAAAAGCGCCTTCTACTTCTTACCCATCTTACTTTGTCCTCAACACCACAGACAGACCGTATCGTTTCATTTCTGATCTGATCTCTGAGGGTTTTGCCTGCGATGGGTTACATTTCCCCCCTCCTCAATCCTAATTTTACTCTCTCCCCTTTTAGTATAACTTCATCCCCTTTTAGTATATAAGTGACCACTATGTTTTATTTTATTGTTAAAATTGTGTACATTTATAAAAATTACTTGGAACCGAAACATGTCTTTATTATGATAAATAAAGTGTTGTAATACCAAGTGTAATTCTTATTCTTCTTCTTTCTCAGCCTATTCCCGTCCTTTCCTGGACAAAGGCCTCCTCCATTCGCTTCCATGTCACTCTGTCTTGTGCAGACTACATCCAGGTATTCCGACGCGTCTGTTTAGATCATCCTTTCTTCGTTGTTGCGGTCACCCTGCACTTCTCTTTGCCGTTCACGGTCTCCAAGTCAGCAGTCTTCTTACCTATTTTTCGTCTGAGTTTCTGGCTACGTGACCTGCCCATTGCCATTTTAGAGTCGTTACCCGGTGGATGATATCAGTGACCAATGTTTTTTTCTCTTACCGTATCGTTTCTGACTCTGTCTCTTAGGCTTATTCCTAACATGGTTCTTTCCATGGCTCTTTGGGTCACTCGTAGTTTCTCAGCAGTTTGTTTGGACAATGTTATAGTTTCAAGATCATAAGTACCAACTGGCAGAACACAGGCTTCATAAAGTGATTATATTTATTTAAAATAAATATCATTTCAATGTGGAGGTAACTGAAGAGTTAGGTATTCTATTACCTATTTTTATTATTGAGTTTGTCAAGTCTCGTGTGATATGCGATGACGTACGGGAACCATACAAGTCTATTGTTGAGAACAACTCCTGAAACTTCTGTATTATATAATGCTAAGAGTAGCGCGTATTTTATGATCTTAACTTATTTAATTCTATACAAGTTTTTCATTTCCCCAACACTTGTTAAATAAATTAAGTTTTTTACTATTATTCTCACGCTGTACTCTACATTACAAGCTTTTACATAGGCAAATAAGAGAAATTTGTATCACGTGCTATTAACATTTACTAATTTCTGTTTTAATTAAATCATTCCATATTTGATAAACAATAAATTTAAGTAATAATTAAATAAAACGATTTTTTTAAACTACTTCCACTTTTGTCTTTATTTAGACAGCGACCGGTTTCGCCAGGCTCGCTGGCATCGACAGACTGGTAACACTATTGTAAACTTAGTCTTTTATATACATACAGATCAGGGGTGGTAAACATGATTCTGTACAAAAATAATTTTCAAATATTTATATAAAAATTTTCTGAATTTAAATATTGGTATTACAGGTATTCTTGGAGGTTCGTATTTAATAAAATGGGTTTTAATTTTTATTATCGCTTACATTTTCGTATATAATGTTTGAAAAAATGGTAATTTTGTTTTAATTATTACTGAATTTAAATATTAAATGTTATAGTTCTTGGTCCTTATTCGGTTTTCCCCATCCATATAGCTGCTAGTACTAATTTCTGTTTTAATTAAATCATTCCATATTTGATAAACAATAAATTTAAGTAATAATTAAATAAAACGATTTTTTTAAACTACTTCCACTTTTGTCTTTATTTAGACAGCGACCGGTTTCGCCAGGCTCGCTGGCATCGACAGACTGGTAACACTATTGTAAACTTAGTCTTTTATATACATACAGATCAGGGGTGGTAAACATGATTCTGTACAAAAATAATTTTCAAATATTTATATAAAAATTTTCTGAATTTAAATATTGGTATTACAGGTATTCTTGGAGGTTCGTATTTAATAAAATGGGTTTTAATTTTTATTATCGCTTACATTTTCGTATATAATGTTTGAAAAAATGGTAATTTTGTTTTAATTATTACTGAATTTAAATATTAAATGTTATAGTTCTTGGTCCTTATTCGGTTTTCCCCATCCATATAGCTGCTAGGGTCTGGAATCAAACAAAAACACATTTTGGGCAGTAATCGATTCCAGGAATATTTTTTATTTATTTAAATTGGGTATAGCAACGGGGAGTGCACAAACACTACTTGGTCAGGGGTATTGTATTTTAGCCTATTTATTTCAAGAATTTCTTCGAAATTTAAGAATATTGGCATTGAAAAAACAACGCTGTTTATGTTCCATTTTAATTTATTAAATATCTTTATAAAAATATTGACCATGACATGTTTCGAAGGCATCATGGTGTAAATATATAACATCAGGTGTAAATATAAAACATATTGTCACTAATATTTTTATTTTATAAAGATATTTAATGAATTACAGTGGAACAAACACAAATGATAATCATGGAATTCTACAGCGTTAACGCTTTACCCTTCAATAAAGTGATAAATTTAAAACAAATCTTCTTCTTTCCGTGTCCTGTCAGGTCTCTCCAACGTTGACTATCACCCTTGAGTAGGCCTCCCCGTCATGGGCAGCTCGGAACAGCTCCCCCACGGTCCTAAGCCCCGTCCACTCTCGGATGTTCTTCAGCCAGGAAACCTGCCTTCTCCCAACACCTCGTCAACCCTCAATCTTACTCTCCAAGATCAGATGTAATAGTGCGTACTTTTCGCCTCTCAGAACATGGCCCAAGTAGAACACCTTACGGACTTTGATGTTGCTCAGCAAATAAACAAATTAAAGGTCGAAAATAAATAACAAATCTAAAAATTGCACTTGAAACAAAAGAAGGCTACTAAATACAGAGTAAAATTTGGAATAATCTGTGTGTATTAATTAACACCACTACACTAAAAATTACCTTGGTGTAAGCACGAAATACCTTATGTAAATAAAATCGAAAGAAAGGTTACAAGTAACATACAGGTGTAAAGCCAGTTGCAGACCAAAGTTAAGCTAATTAAGTTTAGCTAAGCTCACGTAGCTAAGGTAAACTACACTAACTTAGCTTAGTTCCTTGTCTGCAACCAGCTTCATGCCTATATAATTCTTAATAGATAATCAGTAATGGAATGAATGACTTGAAAATAAACAATAATTAGAAAACGAATCAAGGCGTGATAATAAATGTCCATATGATTGAATGCAGCATTGATATTTTTAACACTTTTTGTTTGTTTGAACTTATTTACATATTAGAGTTTAAGTTTTAAGAACGCTGATGCCTGTAAGCAAAATAATAAAGAATGCATCCCAACGTGAAATGACGTAAAAAAGGAACGAAGAATCATAATTCGCTAATGTACACACGTGTCCGAAAAGTAATGTCAATATATATATATCTATTGATCAGATCGATACAAAACATTTAAACGTTTCAAAAAGGTTCCTACTATATCGATACAACCCTTCCATCGAGATTTCCAGGCTTCGAAAGCGTCACGGTAAGCTTCCTCAGGAATGATCTCAGGATGGTCGCAGACGACTGAACAATGCATTCGAGAGCTGACTTTTCCCTCCATTGATCCCAGCCAGTTCAAGAGCGCTACGATGTACAGTCGCTTTACAATAAAATCACTGACGTTACTTTTCGGATACCTTATATGTACAAAAATCTGCTTCTTGCAGGTCATATCCCCATTTTTTTTTCGATTATATTAGTTAGAAAGTTTCAATCCTGGGATTGGTTTGCAGCAATTTCTTCTATTCTTCTCTTCCATTCTTCCCTGTTTTGTGCGGCTCTTTTGAAATCTGCATATGATGAGCAGCGCACGTACACCAACAGGTCCTCCAGGTACTCTCGGCGTGGGCGTCCCCTAGAGTTTGTCCCCTCGGTCATACCCTCCATTATGGCCTTCTTGTCGTAATATATGGCCGATCCATCTTGCACGCCTTTCGGACAAGGTCCTGAGCAGGTGTCTTCCTCCTTCGATTCCTTGAAGAACTTCCTCATTTGTGATGTGGTCTCTCCAGGAAATTCCTAAGAGTCTTCTATAGGACCACATCTCAAAAGCCCTCTAGTCTCCGCTTATCCCTTTCGGATAGGCACCATGTCTCGCAGCCGTACATCAAGATATTCCATACATAGGTCTTGATGAGGAGTATTCTCAGTTTAAGGTCTGAATTTCGATTAAGATAACTTTTATATTTTTGTAGATTTTACATTATTTATGTATCATGCCGGATCCTTCCGACGTCGACTATCAATTAAAAGTTCATGTCATGTCGTGGGCATTTCTAAATAGCGCCTCGACTGTTCTAATCCCGGTATACGTGATTGGTCACGTGTACATTTTTATTATTATTTAAATTTAAAATAATATAAAAATAAAAACACTGTACTATGTTTTTCACCACTATGCGGTTATTTTTATTGCCGACTAGATTCGCTTGTACCCAAGCTTCCTTGGGGCTTCGTAATAACCGTAATAAATAATCGTTCGTAATAATAGGTTATTACAAGCCCTGAGGAAGCTTGGGTACAAGCGAAACTAGTCGGCAATCAAAATAACCGCATAGTGGTGAAAAACAAAATCTCTCTTCTCTCCACACCACACGAAGAGCTTTTAAATTAAGACAGCTTTCTGTTTAGTATGGCTCATTTCAATCATAACAATTTTAATTGGATCATTTGCCAAAACATCCATCATATCTAAATTATTTGCAAACAGACTCCTCTTTGCGATCGCTCTATTTTACCATTTCACGACTACCGATTTCTATTTCTTCCTCAACACACATCCGCTATGTAAATATCGATGACGTGATATTATTTGATCTAGTTTATGTCTCGCAGCATCCCAGGATTAATCCCTGGGGATAACAATCTCCGGATAAGTGGGGTGACACAATGGACTGGAGTTACGAAATACGTTTGGATCTGAAAATGTGTTTAATATTATTGGTGTACGTTATTAAAAATGATGTTTAAGATTATTAATTTTGAATATTGTCGTCTTGAAAATATTGTACATATTAAATAAACGAGCACTATATTTACAAAACATGTCTTCAGGAAGACGAAGATGATTCTTCCAATGATACACAAAATCCAACTTACTATGATAATCTACTCACTAATATACAAGTTTTTTTTTTTTCACATTTTCTAGTTTATTCAAATAGGTACGATCATAATAAATTTATCATTAATGAGGAATCCGTCTTCATTCATTTTTTCATGTGTCAAAACCATTGTACGATTCTTCCATTATTTTGTTCATAGCACTTTCATTCGTACTACATTCACTTCTTATATTTTCATTCGACGCTCTATCATTTACAAATTTTCCACATATTCGTCTAAGATACATCATTTCTACTGCATTTATTCTACTTTCATCCTTCTTTTCTGAGTTACGTGGATCAGTATTGCCTGTCACAACCATTCTATCACTATCCCTCTCCACTCGACCATCCTTTGTAAACATACTACCTAAATATACAAATGAATTCACTTATTCTAAATAATGGAAATTACGTAAATTGATAATAAAATGATTTAATTGATGGAATCTCTTGATGGAAGTTCATTTAATTTTTTTTTAATAAAACGATGTTTTTGATAACTGTTTCCACGTTTGTCTTTATTTCGACAGCGACCGGTTTCGCCAGGCTCGCTGGCATCGAAAGACTATCGAAATGAAGACAAATGTGAAAGTATTTCACTTTTTCTTTTATATGTACTTTGTATATACAACACTAACATTAAAAAAAAAAAAATAACATGCACATGTTTCGGACAACCAGTCCTTCTTCAGTGATACATATTATAAAATTACATATTTAAAATATTATGAAATTGTTTTCATGATCTGAGAGATGTTTTAATTCTTTATAACATCTGTCAGATCATGTAAAAAAAATTATAATATTTTAAATATGTATATTTATAAAATGTATCACTGAAGAATGACTGGTTGTCCGAAAAGTGTCTATGTAATTTTAATTATTTTAATGTAAGTGTTGTATGTACAAAGTATATAAAAAAGACAAATAAAGCATCTACAACACAAAGTACGGCAAACATAGAAGAAATAGAAGTAGTTATAAAAACACCGTTTTATTTAGTTATTACGTAAATTGGTTTAAATAATATGATTAAAAAAAAACAGTTAATAGTATAGTTTTGTAATTCAATTTCTTAAGAACGGCATCAAATCTCGAGACGTTCTGCACAGTTTTCACAGGCGATCTTCCTCGTAATCTAGCATAGCTCGCAGCACCATATCATTGTGTAGTAGGTGCTTGGATACGGCGGGATGTGCTTGGGCAAACTTCATTCGTGTGATCTAGTTGCGCTGCATATTATCAGGTGTTGAGCATTTTCACGGGCTGAGGCTTAGATAAATATGCTAATATTATACTTGTACTGCTAAGTTAATATTACACTCGTACTCGTACTTCGAGTTGTTTTACTGGATATTGCAGACTCGATTGCACTTGTATAAATGTGATCTTTATAATGAAACTACAAATTATTATATTTTCCATGTTCTTTGGCAAATGGATTTATTTTAAAACGTATTTTTCTGTATTATTCTTCTTCGTCTTCCTTTTTATAGACCATAGGTCCCGGGGTACCGCCCCCCAATGGGTGCTGAGGCTTTATACGGGGGCGATAGTGAGTCAAGAGGTAAAGGAGGGGCCTTGACAGTCAAGAAGGGCAGTCGTGGCGATTGCATGTTTATAAATAATTGCTAATAATCCATTGTTTTTGCGGAAACACGTTGATATTCCAACATTATAAACTGTTAAAATAAAAACATATTAAGATTATGATTGTAACACCGGGCGATGCTGATAACGGTTAGCGAAACAGCTGTCGCGAGAATTTCGAAAGAAATATAATCAATTGTGATATTCTATAACAGTGTTTTTTATTTGAGCGGTTAAAAATATTTTTTAAATATAATTTTCTAGCAACAAGAGGAATCAATAAAATAAACCATTATATACTGTTGTGATTAGATAAAGACGAGAAAATGTGTTACCATGTTTTAATATTTTTTAAAACTATTATGGGAGAGAGGGCTTTAGACATTTTTTCTTCTTGGAGAGGGGGCGGTGGTCCAGAAATGCTTGAGCACAGATGATTTAGACCTATATGGTCTGTTCTTTAGAGAGTTGCTCCTCATGGGATTTGGATATTCAGCTGGCTTTCCATCTTTTAGAAAGCCTTCTGCAAGAATGAGTCTTGTGAAACTGAATATATACTTAATTGTATTCTCTGTAAATATGGAAAAATTTATTAAAAAACACATTTCACAATAAACTTCCGTGTCCGAGAGAAGCCCACAAATGTATCTATACATAAATGGTTTTAATTTTTATATAAAGATTAATGAAAATTTGAAGTGAAATAAGTGTAATTTCAAATAAAAAAATATTCTTTCTAAATACTCACGTTGTAATTTTATCCCAATCAACAATCGAATTTCTGCATATTCCACTTTTGTATATAATACATGAAAAACATTTACGTATTACAATTTAACAAAAAAATATGGATATAACGTTTTCACTTCTTTGTTTAATTTCTCAATTATGTATGACTCATCGATAATTATCTAACTAACTAACTAACCATCACGCCGTCTCCCCGGAGGGGTAGGCAGAAAGAATGGAAAGCCACACTGTTCTGTCCTGACATATTTCTCTCGCTTCCTCTACATTCATACATCTCGTCATGCACGCACGTCGATTTCTCCGGCTCCTCACGTGACCGACAGTCAATATTTGATTGATTTGATCGTGTCACGTTTTCCTCGGCCTTCCTCTATTTCTAGCTCCGTTCACGCCGTTTACATATACCTTCTTTACCATTCTGTCTTCACTAATTCTTTCCATGTGTCCAAACTATCTTAATGACCCTTTCCTTATTTTGTTCATAACACTTTCATTCGCACCACATTCACTTCTTATACTTGCATTTGTCACTCTATCATATACAGATTTGGCATACATTCGTCTTAGAGATCTCATTTTCTACTGCATTTATTATACTTTCATCCTTCTTTTGCCAGTAACATGCTTCACTTCCATACATAAGGGTCGACACGAGTAACATAATTATCTAAATACGGTTTTCCACCTTTGTTGTACAATAATTGTCATTCAATTTGTTGAACCCTTTAATTTTATTTGCTTCCCTGTTTATTTCTCCTAATTTTGTTTGACTCATCAATATGACATTTCTGGGACTGAACCTAATTACTGTTTATTCCCATATTTATTATAATTGTTTACATTATTGTGTCTAATTTCTTCTCCAGGCGTAATCTAGCACTGTACGATAATTGCAAAGCCTTTCACAGTGCATTAATAAAAAAAATCTGCTTAATGTTTCTCAATCTTAATGGATGGCGCTAGTGTAGATTGAACTAAAAAATGTGAAGTGCAGTGCAGCATTCTAGCATATATACATCTTCCAAAAATTTGTCAGACGTGATGGTCGGAAAAAGTGCGAAATGGGAAATGTTGTTAAACATAAAGCGATCGCTTAACCCAACCAATGACTACCATATTCTGTTCCCAGAAAAACAATTTACGTCTTCGTCTCTATTGAGATACAATTATTCCTTATAAAATAATAAATTTGTATATACTAAATCTGTCTGTTGTATTTTTTAGTTGATTGTAAATCCTGACAATGCTATCATTGGTAAGCAAAACAGCTGTCGCCTCAAAATATAATCAGATATTTACAACCGAGTTTTATTTAAACAGTTAATAATATTTTATCCCTCATATCAACAATTTGGGACGAGACTCGAATAGAGGATAAATTTTCTAAACTTATTCGTAATTTGGTCGAGTTAGAAGCGGAAACTTTCAAAATTCACTATCTGAAGTCGAAACTTTGCATTCAAAATCAACCTTAAAGAATAATGTGAACTTTATCTTCAAATCACCCAACTTTCTTCTTTCTTATTCTTATAGGTCTTCTCCGATCAAGTAATATACTAACAAATTGTAAAAAAGAGTAAAAATATGAATTTTTTAAATGTATAGGTTAGGGTGTCCCTTATTTTTCAAAGTTTTAATTTTACAATGCATAGGCTATTGTTTTATTCATTTGGGCCTAAAACATCCGAAAACAATTTTTTTCCTTATTCGGAACAATGTAACCCGTGCCGACTTGCGCGCAAAGATGTCCCATACAAATTGCGTCACAGGAGCGCGCGTTGTCGTTGTATTTATCATTTACTCTCGATTTGTTGGGTAGTAATCACGGATTGTTTTATATTTCGATGATGTCAGTGGAACTAAGAAGCAATTAAAAAAGTATTTTCTTGGTTGGTGAAGTAAATCACCAAATAGCAGGTGAACACTACCATCTAATCGTCTAGTTCTCGCAGTTCTATTTTTCAACATACTCGTACATGAAGTTAATTTGACTGTTAATGAAAGCGCAAATCTTGTCATTCTGGAGTGCAATATATTTTGAAAAAAAGGCTAGAACACCTACCAGAGCTGTTACTAATTATGTTAAGAAGTTAGTGGATCTTTATCAGGTCTGACGAGAACTGCAAAAAATAGCAAGAAGATTCTGGACTTACATAGGCGTCGCGAAGAGAACTTTCAACATGAATTAGATAATTTATTCGATATCGCACACACTGATGCTCTTAAATGTGCTTTGATACGACAGCATCTTATACAGGATGCTTGAACGGAGCTTGTGTGCAAAAACTAGAAAGAGATTTGTTACTCTTTGCTTGCCGCCATCATATATACGAACTGATGCTCAAAAGTGCGTTTGAAACGCGAAACCAATTGTACGAGATAATTATAGCGAACTCATTGAGCTTGCTTTTGTTTTTCTGGGTGGAGGCAATGAAAATAAAATAATAATCAGACCTGCTGGCCCAATGCATCAAGCACGATGGATGACAAGAGCTATTTATTCCTTAAAAATACGTTTGCTGCAGTCTCAGTGTAAAATGTGCGCTAAGGACAAACAAGCTTTACGAGATGTTTGTTTATTTATTGTGGCAGTTTATGTGAAGCCCTGGCTTGAATGTAGTTTGGCGATAAAAGCTCTGAATCAAGATTTTTGTTTTTTAAAGACCTTAAAAGATTACGAAGAAGTTGACAATTTCTAAAGCGGCTTTAAACAAGTTCAGTCAACATTTGTGGTACTTGTCAAAGAAAATAGCCTTTATTTTAATTTTTGATGACAACGTTGATGAGCAGACCAAAGAAAACATTGTAGAAAACTTACAAAAATAAAGTTTTGGTGATTCGGGAAATATATATGTTTCATCGAAGGAACAGGTGTCTGGCTCTCTATATGGTACGTAAGTAGTGTTTAATCTGATATTTAATTTAGAACTAATTTGTTTTCTAAGGTACTACAAGTATTTGTTATCCTGTTTTATGGAAATCTTTGAGTGATTTTGATTCTGTCAAGAGTAAAGATTTATTGAAACTTGATAGTAGTTTCTTTCAAGAAATTGTATCTTCATAGAAAGACAGCGCGGCGTTTGTGGAAGCTAAGAAGAAGATTACTATTTTAAAAGCACTTAATAACACAGCTAAAAGAGCTGTTAATCTAATGACAGACTTTCATGGTTTAACAACCGCAGATGAAGAACATGAGCAGTTCGTATTATGTTGTCTGCAAGAACATAAAAAAATTTACCCAGACTGTAAAAAAAGAGATTTTGAAGAGGAAATATCCAAATAAATAAATATAAATTTTGATCTTTTTGATAATTATAAGAAAACCATTATATAAATATATGTTTTCATCAAAATTTATCTAACATAATGGTTTTAAGTGATCATCTACAACTTCATTTAAGAGACACTTAAAGCAGCTATTTTCTAAAACTTCGAGGCCAAGTCGGCACGGGTTAGAAATAACTTAGGAAGTTGAAATTCAGTGTTTGGGTAACTAGTAGACTATTAAACATAATTAGGGGGTATGCGTTTCAAAATTCCAAAAAAAAACATTTTTGCCCATATAAGGGACACCCTAGTATAGGTATAAAATAATAAAACAATTTGGATTCAACTTTCAACGTTTTATGTTTTATTATTTTATATCTAACTAACTAACTTACCATCACGCCGTCTCCCTAAAGTGGTAGGTGGAATAAATGGACTACCACACTTTTCTTTCCTGACATACTTATCTTGCTTCCTCAATATTTACCATATACGAGGTCTGTTCAAAAAGTATCGCGAATTTTATATTTTTTTCAAAAAGTATTTATTTATTCATGAATATCTATTTTGTCCCCTTCAAAGTAATTCCCCTCGGATATAATACATTTATGCCAACGTTTTTTCCAATCCTCGAAGCACTTAAAAAAATCATTTTTTGTGATCTTGTTCAGCTCCTCCTTCGATGCCGTCTTTATCTCCTCAATCGTGGCGTAGCGTCGTCCTTTCATGGGCCTCTTCAGTTTTGGAAACAGGAAAAAGTCACAGGGGGCCAGGTCTGGGGAATACGGTGGCTGCGGCACCATTACTGTGTTGTTTTTGGCCAAATATTCGCGCACAAGCAACGATGTGTGAGCAGGGGCGTTATCATGGTGCAAAAGCCAGTTTTTGTTCTTCCACAAATCCGGTCGTTTCTGGCGGATTGCTTCGCGCAAATTGCGCATAACTTGCAGGTAATATTCCTTATTGACCGTACTATCCTGTGGCAAGAACTCATGATGCACCACGCCCCTGCAATCGAAGAAAACTGTGAGCAAAACCTTCACGTTCGACCGAACTTGGCGCGCTTTTTTTGGTCTTGGCTCATGCGGCAGCTTCCATTGGGATGATTGAGCTTTGGTTTCCACGTCATAACCATAAACCCATGATTCGTCACCAGTTATGACCCTCTGGAGCACATTTGGGTCGTCACGGACCGAGTCCAACATCTCCTGAGCAATGTTAACGCGATGCTGTTTTTGGTCGAAATTGAGCAATTTTGGCACGAATTTTGCGGCGACCCGACTCATGCCCAAATCATTGGTTAAAATCGAATGGCACGAGCCAATCGATATGTTTAGGTCCTCAGCAACTTCTCTAACGGTGATTCGACGATTGGCTAATACTATTTTCTTCACTTTATCAATGTTTTCGTCTGTTGTTGACGTGCTCGGGCGTCCGGCACGCTCTTCGTCGTTCATATCTTCTCGGCCCTCTGAGAACATTTTGTACCACCGATAAACGTTGCTTTGGTCCAAGGTAGCTTCACCATATGCCACAGTCAACATTCGAAATGCGTCCGCGCACTTTATTTTGTTTTTCACACAAAATTTGATACAGATTCTTTGATCCATTTTTTGGAATAGGCAAAAATCGAAGACGAGCCAAAACACATCCAAGCAAAACAGCTGTCAAAAATTAACTAAACATTCAAAATGGCCGACCTTGTCAGCATAAGTAAGGGACATGAGTACCAACATAACGCTACAAAAAAATCAAAAATCAAATGTACGTAGCCAGCGGAAATTCAAAATTCGCGATACTTTTTGAACAGACCTCGTACATCTTGTCGTGCAGGCACGTCGATTTCTCCGACTTCTCACGTGGCCGACATTCAATCTTTTTCTTTCGGTGCCATGTCAGGTCCCCCCAACTTTGGCGATTACTGCATCAAAGGCATCTCTATTCTGCGCTACTTGGAACAGGTTCTGAACTCTTGTTATTCCTGTCCACTCTTTGATGTTCCGCAACCAGAACAGCTGCCTTTTACCAACTCCCCGACGACCCTACAATTTACCCATTAATATCAGTCAAAGGAGGTGGTATTTTTCTCCCCTTAGCACATGACCCAAATATGAGACCTTCCTAATTTTCACACTCGACAACAGCTCTCTATTGGCTCTGGATCTCTGTAGTACGTCTGCATTACTGACCCTATAGGTCCACGATATACGGGGCCTACTGCAATATATCCACATCTCGAACGCTTCCAACCGGTTCATTGCATTCACTTTCAGAGTCCAGGTTTTGCAGCTATATAGTACAATAGAACAGACCATATATAACATTTAAACATTTTATTTCAATGTCCGGGTCAAGCGTTTTAGTGATAATGCTGCCAAGGTATTCATTCAATATTTTATTTTTTTGATCGTGCCACATTTTCCTTGGTCTTTCTCTTTTTCTTGTTACATTTACATATACTTTTTTTACCATTCTTTCTACATTTGTAGTGTCTAAACCATCCAATTATTCCTTTCATTATTTTGTTCATAACACTTTCATTTGCATTCACTTCTTATATTTTCATTTGACACATCGTGTACAGGTTTCTCTATTTTACACCGCCAGGAATAACTCCTCCGTGCTCCTTATTCCAGTCCTGTCTTTAATGTTGCTTAGCTAAGACGTTTGCTTCCCACAAGGACCACTTTGTCTTTCAATTTTACCCACAAAAAAGTTGGAAGATCTCATATTTGTATCCACGCCATTTGACCAAGATGTGACACATGGATAATGAATTTTATGGACCTATGGATTTTAAGGGAAGAAAAATACCACTTCATTTGGCTGATAATCGTAGGCAAGATATAGGACGCCGGGAAGTAAGAAGATGGCAATTGTACAGGAATGAGGAGAGTTAAGAACCTGTTCCAAGTAGCACCACAGGACAGAGATGCTTTCACTGTGATTGGCAACGTTGGTTGGGCCTGACACGGCACCAGAAGAAAAAGAAGACCAAGTTTGTTTTTGTAATCAAAGTCTTGCCAATTTATGAAACTCCTCGTGATGTTATATATGTTCGGATTACATTCGTGAAATAAAAATAAACCTATAATTAATCCTGATTCAACACAAACGAAAAGTACTCTCCTGGTACAGAATCCCAACGATACCCCGGGGAGCCATTTTACTTGACCAAGATGAACAGACAGGAAGTCAGATTTTTACAAAATACAGTTTTAAAATATATTGGAATCGCGTTAGAAATACATTGAAGCAAATCTTAAATAAAACATAACAAATTGTTCATGAAACAAAACAAGTACATAGTTTGTTTCCTTTTAAATGTGAAAACATAAATATAAACTAAACTTTATAAATTTATTTCAAACTGTATCATTCAGTATTTTTTTACAATGAGGAGATACATTATATTAATAATGAAAAAATAATAATAAAAATTTAAAATCGTTTAAAAGATATATTTACCAGAAGATGGCAGTAAGCTGCCGAAACCGGTCGTAGACACAAACGTTTGCGGAATTTAACCTAATTAACAATTTTAAAAGATTTTTTACAACATTTTTTTTTAGTTTCTTACAGTGAACTTCTACCATAATATTTCAAATATCTTTAACATTATATTAAATAATTTAATATTAAGTTAAGCGTAAATCTTTCCTGATTGTTATAATATACTTTTCACATTTGCTAATGCCTTAAAAAACACGAAACTAGTCACTCCAACATAACGAAATTCCAGATTGTATACGTTTATCCTTAATTAAAATACGTTATATAACTTTAAAATATTATCTTGCGTCATTTAAATTTATGTTAAAAGCAATTTGTTGAATTCCAAATTTTATTCTATTTTTGACCAGTTTCAGAAACTCTTAACAAGATGGCAGCGAGTGCCGAAATCGGTCGAAACTATAATATTGAGCTAGCGTAAAAAAAACTAAATATGCTATTATTTTTTTTTTTTAATTATTTATATAACTGAATCACCCCGATACCAGTATCATTATATCATTTTGTTTGAAACTCCAAGCTAATAATTTTCACCACCATAAAAACACTAATAAAAACAAAATAAATGGAGCAAACAGTGTTATGATTAACCTCTATTGTGCGGCTGGCTTCATTTGCAGTAAATAATTATCTCGAACTGCGGCAGACTATATTTACAGCTCAGATAGCCCTTGTTCATCATTATATTACGTACAATTTAGTAGTACAGAACTAAATCAAAAAACGATTATAAGATATAATCAAATATGAGCTGCAAATGTAGTCTGCCGCAGTTCGAATTCATTTTTGGACTGTAAATGTAGCGAGCCGCACTATAGAGGTTAATAAGAAAACAGCTTTATAGTCAAAACCAAAAACAACATGTATTAGAAACGGAGTCAAATATTTTTTGATAATATTTTTATTTTTTATCGATCTTATTTTTGACCTTTGAATATTTTTTTCCACTCTAAACATCTCTCATTATCGGAATTTTTTCCATCGGAAGGATCTTTTTTTAATAGTCGTGACAACTTTTCGTCATAAATGACACCATAATGTTGCTTTACTTTATTTTTCCATTATTATTATAATTTTTAACTCTTTATGCATTAGTCTCAACTCAATCTTCGATTTTGATTCATTGGTCTCAATTATGAATTATTTTTACCATTTATATCTGTGGTATCATCTGATTGTAAAAAAATATTTTCCTATAAAAATATAACTGCTGCAATTGATTGTCGAAAGTAAAATTGACAGAAAACGAAGAGTCTGCAAAAACGAAAATCCTGGCTAGAAAACCTTCGATAATTGTTCACTTGCAGCACAACATCCCATTTTAGAGCTGCTGTAGCAAAGGTGGAAATAGTCATGATGTTGTCCAACTTCCGATAGGAGAAGAACAAAAGAAAGAAGAAACAGATCTAATTTTTTTAAATATTTTCCTACATATCTCGCGAATCCTTAAATCAAAAATGTTAACGTATTATTTCATCTTAAAATGGGAATATATTTTAACATGTCTGCGTGACGCAACACGTTGATTAATTTTGTATTAAATGAAGTCTTCATTATGAATAGAAAACATTATAACGTAGGACATTTATGTAGGCCAAACATAATGCAGAATATATGCCCGGGCTCTGCGCTTTGTTTCATTAATTGATGCTGTGTTAACTTAGATTTCCATCCAGTATTAATTAATGGTTAAATTAAACACGAATTTAATTAAAATTGTTTGAAATAGTATCGCCAGGCTTACTGAGAATGTGTATGTATATACGAGATAAATTATCTTTGGGAACACAATTATTGTATAGTAACAATCTTCGCTTTGTATTCTATTCTAGTGTATCTATTGTGTAAGATGAAACGATTTTTGTCACCAAGTGACGAATGAAAATTTTATTTTTATACCTTTACTTTACAAAGAAATTTTATATCTCAAATGTACTTATTACTAAACAAAATTACTTACCTGCAGGGATCACATCGAGAGGATGGACCCAGCGAGGATTTCTAAGATCGTGATTCACAAGACTCCAGAGGACCGTCGATCACCAGAACGACCACCAAAGAGATGAAGAGAAAGCTGCACGTCTTCATCACAGGGCGAAATTCGATTACTTGTTTAAACAGTTTGCAAGATTTACATAAAAAAGAAAAAGAAGTTGATTTGAAGGTATATGGTTTAATTTTTTTTTATACATTAATCTTAAGATTTTACTGAAATCTCTTAATGGAGGTTCATTTTAAGCAATAATGAAATAAAACGATATTTTTTCAAGAACTTCCACTTTTGTCTTTATTCCGAAAGCGACCGATTTCGCCATACTGGTGACCAGTCTGTCGATGCCAGCGAGCCTGGCAAAACCGGTCGTTGTCGATAAAAAACAAACATGGAAGTAGTTCTTGAAAAAAATATTGTTTTTTTTAAATTAAATAGTCCATTGTTTTGGCTGAAACACTATGATACTTTAACATAATAAACTATTAAATTAAAAAATCTTTGTTTGATGTATCACAATTTTATTTTTATTTTACGCGACAGCTGTTTCCAAAACCTATGTTGATATCATGATTGTAACACCTGACGATGTCAACAACGGTTGACGAAACAGCTGTCCCGTAAAATAAAAATTCAATTGTGATACATAAAACCAAGTTTTTTTTAAATTTAACAGTTTATTTTTTTTAATTATAATTTTGTACAATGATTACGTTTTGCGATGTTTATGTGTAGAATCTGTATAAAAATATAGGCAGATTGGAATGAATGAAATTAATCTTAATAGATGGCGCTAGTGTAGATTGACCTAAAAAATGTGAAGTGTTTCTAACATAGTAGCATTTCAAAAAAATTGTCAGACGTGGCTGTCGTAAGAATGGCGAAATGGGGAATGTTGGTAACATAAAGCGATTGCTTAACCCAATCAATGACAGGTCATAAGTCCTGTAAACGCCTCTACTACCATATTCTGTTTCCAAAAAAAAATCTTGGTCTCAATTTTTATTTACATCTTCATCTCAATTGGAAACATTTAATCCTTAAAAATGATTAACCCACAAAGGGTAAAATCCAGTATTTGTCTACAAGTATTTGTATACATTCAAAAAAACAAATTATCCTTAAAAGATTTTCGAACACCGTGGCCGTCGCACTTGATGACAGCCTCCGCCTGTCTGGACCACCTGGCCGCGAGTGTATTCTGCGATCTGAATAAATTATGGAGATTCGGCTGAAACTGCTCCCGGCACACCTGCTCGGCTCCACAGGCGGGACTTGACCGCCCTCCCTAATGATCTGGCACCCGCTCCCCAAATGCGTCGGATAATGATGCCATCACTTCGGTTTTTTGGCAACAGACTTGATCATTAAAGTGTTGCATTCTTTGGAACGACTGTTTTAATTATCCAAGGTGAAATATAACTATAATATAATTAACAAACTTATTTGAATAAATATAAATACTTAATTATATCTCAATAGAGACGAAGAAACAAACTGGAAACTGACTATGGACGATCAAGGTGTTTACAGGACTTATGACCTGTCATTGGTTGGGTTAAGCGCACGCTTTATGTAATTACAACATTCCCCATTCCACCATTGTTATGATCATGTATGATACATTTTTGGAAGTTGTATATATACTCCAAATCCATATTTATTTTCACGTGGCAGTTCCAGTTAGCCATCTATGTAGATTTGATTGTACTAATTAATTTTTTAGATTAATCTATACAATCCATCCACTAACGCCATCTATGAAGAATGATTGTTTTAGCATTTAGCAAACTACTTTATTAACACAATGCGAAGAGGCTACCGCCTCCTATCGCTCTGTTAGAAGTCGCCTGGAGTATCCACTCCTATTTTATACGCCAAATAATTGACCAGAATATTTACAAATATTTGTGACGTATAAAATGTGACGTTGTGGCGTATAAAATAGGAGTGGATACTCCAGGCGACTTCTAACAGAGCGATAGGAGGCGGTAGCCTCTTCGCATTGTGTTAATAAAGTAGTTTGCTAAATGCTAAAACAATCATTCTTCATAGATGGCGTTAGTGGAGGGATTGTATAGATTAATCTAAAAAATTAATTAGTACAATCAAATCTACATAGATGGCTAACTGGAACTGCCACGTGAAAATAAATATGGATTTGGAGTATATATACAACTTCCAAAAATGTATCATACATGATCATAACAATGATGGAATGGGGAATGTTGTAATTACATAAAGCGTGCGCTTAACCCAACCAATGACAGGTCGTAAGTCCTGTAAACACCTTGATCGTCCATAGTCAGTTTCCAGTTTGTTTCTTCGTCTCTATTGAGATATAATTAAAAATTTAAATTAACCACCCACAGGTGAAAATCCAGGATTCGTATACAGATATAAGTATACATTTCACAAATAAATATAAATACTTTTCTTCTATATTCGTCATATTTTTTGTTGTAGATGTTTTATTTGTAATATTCTGTCGGGGTTAAATGCATAACCTATATAAGCAGAATCCGACTGCTAAACCAGCATATTTCATGATGAAATATATGACACGAATAACCAAAAACGCCTGACTTAGGACTACTTATCGCAATGATGACATACATTGCACTAGGTCACAAGAGCAGGGCATCGTGTACAAAGGGAAACAAAGCATATAAAAGCGGTACTTCCGACCACCCAATACGTCAGTCAGTATTAGGGCTTCTAACAGACACGAGTCTACGTTAATAAGTCTACGCCACGAGGGATCTCGGAATCCCTCCCCTGCCGACTTCGTAGGTCGCTAGCCACGCTACTACGTCATTCCTTCTTGCGACGTCTAACCGACTCTCTACCGAGCCACGCTATTATCTATACTGCTACGCCGCGTAACTTCCGACGAGTCTTCGCTCCCGCGGACCGACGCTACTGCCCAGTGAACCATCAGCCCCAGCTGCTATCGACGTCTAGCCGCACGCTCCATCACGAGTACATAATACTGTTAACGTATGATTACTTGTGACCTGCAATAAACGCTGAAACCTCCACTGCCTTTAACTCTCACCACACACCCCAAAGTGATGACCCCGACGACGGCCTGTCATCCCCCAAAATTCTTTTTTATATACTTTGTATACAACACTAACTATTAAAAAATTAAAATATCATACATGTTTCGGACAACCCGGTCGTTCCTCAGTGATATTATTAAGATATTTAACAAACTAACTAACTAACTAACCATCACGCCGTCTCCCCGAAGAGGTAGGCAGAAAGAATGGACCGCCACACTTTTCTTTCCTGACATATTTCTATCGATTCCTCTACATTCATACATCTTGTCATGCACGCACGCACGTATATCACTGAGGAAGGACCGGTTGTCCGAAACATATCTGATATATATAATTTTTTTTAAGTTAGTGTTTTATATACTAAGTAAATAAAACATCTACAACACAAATAATGGCGAATATTGAAGAATAATGAAAACAAAAAAATATATATAATAAAAATTTCATTATTATTATTATGTATTTAGTGTGCTTCCGCTTAACACACAAGTGGAAGCACACTAAATACATAATAATAAAGAAATTTTGTATCAAATGTTTTTTGTTTTCATTATTTGAAATGAACTTCTACCAAGAAAATTCAATTAAAAACATTGATTATTTGAACATAGAAGAAATTAAACATTTTCATTACATTTTACATACAAATTAGAATTAACGCTTTAACGTTGAAACTCAAATCCAACGCTTTTAGACTAAAGACCAAACTATTGCTGGGGCGTTGATTAAACAATATGTACATGAATATTCCCCCCTGTATATATAAATACAGTGTTGTAATCCCTTTCCCTAAACTGCAAGACGCCCCATCCTATAGAGATACGCACCGAGGACTAAGCTAGGCAAAGATCTTCTTCATAATTTGTTTTAAGTAACTGATTAATAATTCAGAGAGTCTTTAACGAGAGTGGGTACACCTCCACATTAAGGGTGTGCCGACCAAGTTATTTAGTGCTTTACAATAATTCACTGCCTAAAGGGTAAAGTGCAGCAAGTTTAAAAAGTAACTAACTACTTATCACGCCATTTCCCCTGAGGGCTAGTCAGAGAAGATGGATCGCCACATTGTTCTATCCTGACATAACTCTCGCGGATCTTCTACATTCACACATCGTGACATGCACGTTCGTCGGTTGTTCCTACCTCAACCTTATATATTACGATATATTAAGAAGAAGAATACTTAGCAATGAGAAAATTTGTCATTCATATTAAATATAACATTAAATAAAATGGACAATTCTACAATATTAAAAATGTTAACAAATAAGGCATCTTAATGTGAAGTTGTGTTTTTACTTCTGAAATAATCGATATCAACGAATTTTGTTTATTTATTTGTGAGATATACGAAAACATTACTAACTAACTAACAAACCATCACGCCATTTCACAATAGGCAGAGAGGATGGATCGCCACATTGTTCTATCCTGACATAACTCTCGCGGCTCTTCTACATTCACACATCGTGACATGCACGCTCGTCAATTGTTCCTACTTCGAACAAAAAACAAAACACAACTAACTAACTAACCATCACGCCGTTTCCCCGGAGGGGTAGGCAGAATGGATGGATCGCCACATTGTTCTATCCTGACATAACTCGCAGCTCTTCTACATTCACACATCGTGACATGCACGCTCGTCGGTTGTTCCTACTTCGAACATGGCCGCCTTTCAGTAATTGATTAATTTGGTCATGCCATCTCTTCCTTTCATAAAGACACCAGGGTTGCTGACGTCATGGAACGAGTGACAAAATTGAAATGGCAATGGGCTGGACACTTGGCTAGACAGGGTGGCAACAGATGGGCACCCAGGATACTCAGTTGGAGACCATGGGCAAAAAGGCGAATTGTCGGAAGGCCACCGATGAGATGGACCGATGATATTGTCAAAAGGGTTGTAAAATCTTGGATACAAAGGGGGCAGGATAGAGACGAGTGGAGGAAATTGGAAAAGGCCTATATCCAGCAGTGCAGGGAAGAAGGCTAGCAAAGAAGAAGAAGGAGATGTCTTCCTTGGCCTTCCTCGACTTCTTTTTCCATTCACATTACTTGTAGGTATATATCTTTTTAACCGTTCTTCCCTCATCCATTCGTTCCATATGTCCAAACCATCTTGGTAACCCTTTCTTGATTTTATTTATCACGCATTCATCCGCTTTACATTCCTTTCTTACTTCATCATTAGATATTCTATCATACATTGTTTTTTTGCACATCCTTCTTAGTGACCTCATTTCTACTCTTTTATCTTACTTTCATCCTTCTTCTGCCAACTCCAAGCTTCACTTCAATACATAAGGGTCGGCACTAGAACTCCATTGTTCACTGCCATCTTTGCTTCAGTCGATATGTTTTTAATGAATATATTTCTATTAAAAGTAAACCATTATAATTTTAAATTAAATTAAATAAATCAAGGTTTTAAATAAGTTCTTTCACGAATTTTAATTGTATCTCAATAGAGACGAAGATGCAAACTGGAAATTGAATATGGTTGATCAAGGTGTTTACAGGACTTATGATCTGTCATTGGTTGGGTAAAGCGCACGCTTTATGTAATTCGTATACAAGTATAAGTATACATTCACAAAAATAAAGTTCTTTCACTTTTATCTCTACTTCGACAGCGAACGATTTCGCTAGAATGACTGGCATCGACAGACTGGTCAAGAATTTTATTCTCTTATTATTTAAACTGACCCCTCATCAAGAGATTTTAGTTAAATCATTAGTTTACATAATAATTTTCTAACTATTGTAAAACTATTTTACTTTACTTTCCACAAACACCAAACAAATACACATTACGCCAAACATAAATTATAATATTATGGAACAGAGTTTTCTTAAAAAATGGGATTCCATTGATATTATTCACATTAATAACTTCTTGTTGCCTCCGTCAACCCATTTTAATTTTTGACATTAGAGAAACATTCTGACAATGACGATTTGAATAATTTCTACAATATTATGTTTAAGTTCTTGCAGGTGTTGGCTTGCTTTAAGTGCCTAAATACTACTAATTTTAAAAAAAGGTGGATACGTGGAACATGAATTAAATAGACATCATTTTGTATTAAATTATTTTTATTTTGTTATTTTACTTTATATCATTGTATTTTATATTATTTGTATTAAATTTATTTTGTGGGTGGTGGCGATGAGGTTCGCAACCTATCACACCACGTCTCCCACTGGGCGAAAAGAGAAGAATGGAGTGCCGCATCGTTTAAAGTGTGACAGTCCATTCTTTCTGCCTACCCTTTCGGGGAGACGGCGTGATGGTTAGTTAGTGAAACTTTCTAAATTTTGCTTATAACGCTTACATGTGACTGACATTTCATTATTATACCTTTTTTCAATCATGTATATAGATTTGATTATATTAATCGTAATAAGTGATCGTATATTTTCTAAAAGCGTTACAATATTTCTGAAAGTCAAATTAATATGGTGTATTTACATTATGGATCAAAAAACAATAATTTAATAATAATATCAGGATTAACGAATTTTTACTAGTTGCGGTTTTAATTTGATACCACTCCATTAAAAAATATATTTATAATGATAGAGTGATTGCTTTTTCCGTCTGTCATTGATTTAACTAAAAAACTAACTAACCATCACGCCGTGTCTCCGAAAGGGTTGGCAGAAAGGATGGACTGTCACACTTTAACCGACGCGGCACCCCATCCTTCTCTTTTCGCCCCGCGGGAGACGCGGTGTGATGGGTTGCGAACCTCATCGCCACCAATAGACATCTCCCGCGCACACTTCGATCGTCCAACATCCACAAAAAAATTAAAACAAATAATATAACATACAATGATATAAAATAAAATAACGAAATAACAATAATTTAACACAAAATGTTCTTTTTAGATGGTGCACATAATATTGTCTGTTTAATTTATGTCCACGTATCCACAGTTTTTTTAATTAGTAGTAATTAGGCACTGAAAACAAACCAACACCAGCAAGAACTTTAAAATAATATTGAAAGAAATTATTTAAATCGTCATTGGAACAAATGAATAATTTATTTTAACACCTGTCAAAATTCTTTATAAATATAATATAAACGAAAAAACTTAATTTTAACATCAAAACAGTACAAACGTATTACGTGTCACAATTTACTGTGCGCCAACAATCAAATTGACCAAAACAATTCACTTATACACGAAATTTCTCCAAATTGATTTACTTATACATAATTATTTTATTTTTATTTTTATACATAAATAAATCAATATTAAACCGAAAAAGCAATCACACTCCAATTATACATTATTTTTTTAAGGATTAACGTCTTTTACCTTCCAGATACGCAATTTACAAGTCCTCCACGGCTTGAATAATTTACAGCAAGTTTTTAATAAGCAATTAATACTTTTTAAACCCTTTTGCCTCACTCTACTCTATCGGTCGTATTAATTTTAAGCAAATTTGTATCGAAATTTAAATATTTACTTAAGAATGTTAGCGTGTCCATGCGATGCTAAACATTTCAGATGCACGAAAAATTTTAACCGAATATTAATTAACTACTGCTAAAGAGATAAATATTTGTAAAAGCTTGGGATTTATAAACATTTATGTACTCTCACTTTACATTATACTTTAAAATAGCTAATTCATAAAATATATTATTTCATGAACAATGAATTTAAACTCCATATTAAGGTATACAAATACTTGTAGACAAATACTGGATTTTACCCATTACGGGTTAATCGTTAAGAATTAATTGTATCTCAATAGAGACGAAGATGTAAATTATTTGGAAACGGAATATGGTGGTCGAGGCGTTTACAGTACTTATTACCTGTCATTGGTTGGGTTAAGCGATCGCTTTATGTAATACAACATTTCCCATTCCACCCTTCTTACGAACACCACGTCTGAAAATTATTTTTTTTAAAGTTTGTCTTGAAATTCCTCCCTACGATATAAGGAATTCTTGCTGGATCCATTATCTCGATGTGGTCCCTCCAGAATTGTCTTCTCTGCCTACACCATCTCACTATGTCTTCAATTTTGCAGGATATGCAATTTTTTTCATTGGGAATCCTATCTCTAAGAGTTCTCTCTACAATAGGTCGCAATGTTCTCATTTCTGCTACCCTTAAGGGATGTTTGGTTCTGACAGTGTCTGCTCTTGCTTCGATTCCATATGTCATTATAGGCCTTATGAATGTTTTATAAATTCTAACTTTGCTTTCCACTACCATATGCTTATTGTCCCAGACAGAATCCCTTAGACATTCGGAGATAACTGCAGCTTTATTAGTATGTTTTTTTAACTTCATTATATAGATCGCTGCAACTAGATATCTAAACACCCAAATATCTGAACTTCATGATATGTACAAACAAAAGCAATATATCAAGAAGGTATGCAAATATGTTTATTCTTAGATTTCATTCGTTCTAAGTGATAGAATTATTTGAAAAGAAATAATATCTTGCAATAGAAATGATACGAGTATGTACACATAAAAGTAACATATCAGATAACCCCTGATGCTTATTCAATTTACACCACATCTGGTATAGAGGTATATTTTTTTCTTCACGAGACTCAAATAATTGACGTCATTGTGGCACCATAAAATTTATATTAAATAATTGGAAGAAAGTGGCGCCTTATTTTACTTATTGTAATCTTATTCAATAATGTTTAATCAATAAGAGAAGATCAGGATTTTCCGATACGCAGACAACTCAATTGAATATGCGCAAGTAATAAATACAAGTTAATTGAGTTACGTGAATGTTTTGCTTTTTATTATATTATATTGAAAGGATCCAAACCATAACGTATACTATATTAAAGTTCTAATTTTGTTATACGAATATTTTAGATGTTTTTTTTTATTCAGTAATTACAAGACAGTATAAGGAATAAATATGGTCCACCATATCTTTTTTAAATCTAAAATTAAGGCTATTTATAGAAATTGAATGATTTCATAAATATTATCAAATAGGGTATTGTTCTGAATAAAAATACATTGGATTTGTATCAATTTAAAATGAAAGTTTTTATAATTGTATTTACCTCTTCGTTTCAAATAATATTTTTATTTTTCATGCTGAAAATAACTCTTTGTTATTTTTTTTAATTTTAATTTTAATTTTTCATCTTTAGAATAGTGCCTGTTTTATTCTAAGAATTCAATTATATTATATGTCCGTGATACATTTATTTATAATATAAAAATTTTAATGACATATTTATTGTTTCTTGAACAATGATGTAAAACTCCATATTAAATAATTAATACGAATGAAAACGTCAGTTTTCTAGAAGTTTTATTATATTTTATGGGAATGACATGTTTTGCTCTTCTAAGGTATTATCAAAACTTCTAGAAAACTGAAGTTTGCATTCGTATTAATATTAGTAATGGCATTATCACATGTCCAGAATCTTTTAATAATTCCATAGTTGTGCGAAGCACGTACTTCAATATAATATAATAGAGTTTCTATAAAACGCACGTTTTCAATAACTTGGTGTTTTACACCATTATTTAGGGCAATAAATATTTTTTATTTTGTATTTAGGAAGCTTTTAAATTAAATATTTAAACCAATACAAAAATAATCTAAAAATAATCTACCTACACAAACTTTTGTCTAAGTACATAGATATCACTCATATAAAACGTCAACCAAACCAAAGACAACAAACTGGTGATATAGACTCAAGACGACCACAGACAATATCTGTTTTGAACAAAAAATAACAACAACAAAAAAATTTTAATTAAAAAAATTAAAAACAATGGACGTAGAAATATATAACTTAAAAGCAAATATGGCAATAAAGGAACTGCAAGATTGCATCTTGGATGCCACAACAAAGCTTACTAAGGAGCAATTAAACAAACTACTACCCAAATGCAATGAAATTCTAAACCAAACACACATTATGACAATACAAATGGCAGAAGTGAGGGCTGAAAACCGCATTTTAAAATCCCTCACACAATATCAGACTGCCGAAGAAGCGCATAAGGGCCAAGAAGTGATTGTAGTAGAGCCGAAAGAACCACAGACAACTAAAAAAACACTGGAAGAAATAAAGCTCAATATCAATCCAATAAATTCTGGCATCATAGGAATACAAAGCGCGACTAAAGGGAAAGTAATAATAAAATGCAAAAGCAAAGAGAGACAAAAAGCGACTGAAGCAATTCAAACACAGATCGGAGAAAAATACAACACCCGTATCCCAAAACAACGTCTGCCAAGGATTAAAATAGTTAACGTAACAGACGATTTCACCGAAGATGAAATTATTGAAAAGATAAAATACCAAAATGATTTCCTAGAAGATAATGACGCAAGAATAATGAAAGTTGTTAATGTCCACAAGAACCCTGTCAGCAAAAGTAGTACAATTTACCTAGACCTGGACTCCGAAACACATAAAAAAATTTTGAACAACAAAAAAATAAACATAGGATGGGAAAGATGTAGAGTGCATGATGCCATAGACATAAAAAGATGCTACAACTGCTACAGATTCAACCACAAGGCAAATGAGTGCAAAAAAGACAAACCGACCTGTCCAAAATGTATGGGCGACCACAAGGCCAAAGACTGCAAAGCCGAAATACATGAACATAAATGCATAAATTGTGAAGAAACAACAAAAATTATCAAAACCAAACTCGATTCTAATCATGCAGCTTGGAGTTTTGATTGCCCGGTTTACCTGAAAAAAGTTGAACAAGAAAAAAACAAACTGTCTTTTTTGTGAAGAAAATGGAAAACCTAAAAATTATGTACATGAATATAAGAGGGTTAAAATCAAAAATTGACGAACTAAACATATATATCACAAATCTAGAGTACCAACCACATGTAGTCGTCTTGACTGAAACCTGGCTCAGTGATAGTGAAAGTAAACTGTATAATCTAAACAACTACACAGGAGAGCACTCCTGTAGGAATGGTAGAGCTGGAGGGGTGGCTATTTACATCAGAACACAGACAGACTTTAAAACTATAAAAGAAGAAACATACCTAAGCAACAACAACCTCCTGAAAGTACATATTAATGAAATAGATCTTACAATAAATGCAATATACAGACAACCAGGAACCAGCAACAAAAAGGAATACATAGAATATTTAGACAGAATGTTAACGGGAGAACACAGGAGTGCAAAATGTGAGATCATAATAGGGGACCTTAAATTCAACCTGCTTTCCAGTGATAAACTCACAAAGGACTATATTAATACAATTAAAGGAAGTAATCTTGGATTTATCAACTCAATAAAAGAAATTGATTATACACGGAAAAATGACAAAGGAAAAAATACTATAATTGACCATGTAATGACAAACCAGGAATTAGCTGATTCAACGACACTTGAACTATTCGACACACCACTGAGCGATCACAGAGGAATAAATATTGAACTAAAAACTATACCCAGACAGAGAATAAAACATCAACAATATACCACAAAGAAAATTAACTACAACAAACTAAAAGAAAGCCTAGGAGAAACAATACAGAAAGAAGAACCAGGAACCTTCAAAGCGCTTCAAGACAAAATATCTGAAACAAATCATAATTAATAGTACCTAAGATCTAAAAATGTAACCATATAACCCAATCGGGTTTTTAAAAAAAATAAATCAAATAAAAAAAATAAAAAAAAAAAAAAAAAGAATGGGTTTATTTTTCAAATCTTTTTTTAATTATTTAATCTTTTAAGTGTAAAAGAAGGTGTTTTGATTTTTAAATTAATTTAACTGTTTTAATTAAGACCGAGGAAAACGTCTACGATCAAAACAATAATAAAAATATATTGGCAGCGTTAGGAGTAATTTACGGGCGTTCATGACGTGATGTTTAAAAATTTATGAAAACGAGAAAAGTATATCAGGTAAAAAATTGTCGGTCTAATCTTTCTGCCTACCTCTTCGGAAGACGGTTAGATGATAGATTGATTTAACGATACATTTTATATAGTAGCTACTCTTTCACTGTTTGCGCTTGAACAGTACTTTGAATGCTTTCAAAGACAAACATGTTACACACTCTAGGATCGGTTTGAGGTTGATAAATGGATCCACAAGAGAGGCTGTATCCTTGATCCTTCGGGCTTTGTTCCGTCTAACGATCGAAGGATGTTCGGGTAACTTTATCTTAAATTACAGCTTAGGCACTACCCGTGGGAAGCGAATGAAAAGTTTTGTATACACTTGACAATTAAAACTTGGCCCAAGTATCGATGCTACGTCAGCTCCGGGTACGCTACCGCAGTGTTGAATTGATTGAGTATCGGTTAACACAGATTGAATGTGTTTTATCATAGGATACGACCAATTATTTCGCAGTATCAACTTATAATTTATTTGGAAAACATTATATTTTCAAGAAACATTTTTGAACTGACATTCAACGCTCACATCGAGAGAATATGTGGAGTTGCACTGAAAATGTTGGGATTTATTCTCCGAATTGATAGAGTTTTCAAGAATCCCTATGTTTTGCGAATTTTGTATAACTCATTGGTCCGGGGTCGGCTCGAGTGTGGTTCGGTGATATGGAGTCCCCACGAGGCGAGATACTCACTCATGTTAGAGAAGGTTCAGAAAAGATTTCTGAGATATCTCTACATAAGAGAGTTTGGTAGCTATCCGTGGCTTTATCCCACTGCATTCCTTTTGGGCATGCTGGGGACCAATAGTTTGCAGGTAAGAAGAGATGGGTGCACACTTACCCATTTCTTCAGACTTATCAGAGGATTCTTTGAGAACTCCGTTGTCTTGGAGGCTATCCATCTTTATGTTCCAGATGGTTATCTTCGACAGCGTCAGCACAGAATGTTTTATCTCCCAGCATGCAGAACCAATCTGCCTCTGGTGATGCCGGTGGGGAGAGCAATCAAACTGCTGAACATGATCGCTTCGGAGATCGACGTCTTTCATATTCGTGAAAGTCCGTTCAGAAGACAAATACTCTTGACTTTGGAGAATATCTTGTATTCCTAATCCCGAACCATCTCTCATGCGTTCCTGGTATTATATATTTTTATGTTTAACCTTTTCTCAATAGATGCCTCAAACTAAAATTGTTGTTTGTAAGATCTTTTGAGAAAATAAATTGATTTGATTTGATTTGAAAAAAAATGTGAGATTGAGTAAAATTTACCATATATTTTCATACTACCTGTAGATCTCCACCCCCTTTCATTTTGTGTATAAGTATAATTTGTATCAGTATGTTCTTAAAAAATAAACACTATAGAACTCAGGTCTGCCTTCCAAAACATGTTTTTTAGAAAGTGCAAAAAAGTAATGTGAAAATAAAATGTTTTTAAAAAGATTTTTATAATGTAAATAACAACATAAAGTGATGGCGAATATATAAGAAAAAACATACACATTGAAAATTTTAACGCCATATCAGAACGCAAAAAGCTTCAAAATGGAAATTCCGTTAATAAGATGGACTTCTAGATAAAAATTTATAAAGAGCAACATTTGAGCAATAGAAAAGATGTAGAAGAGGTTAATTCTTGATGTTTGTAAAACCCAGCTAAGGTTTCTGTTGAATTTTTTTAAATATATTAATTCATTTATTTGTTATACCCATAACTCACTCATCAGATTCAAGGATAGATACAACTTTAAGATGGTGGAGGACTTCACTTACCTGGGCTCGTCTATAACAAAAGAAAATGAAGATCACAAGGAAATCAAAAGAAGAATCACAGTTGGCAACAAAACATTATTCTCTCTACTACCAGTGCTCATATCAAGAAACGTACCCAGGAAAATCAAAATCACCCAGTATAAGACAATTATCCAAACAGCGGTGACTTACGGGTGTGAGGCGTGGACAATGACAGCAAAATCCGCAGAGCGACTGATTACTTTTGAGAGAAGGGTGCTGCGCAGAATTCTAAGACCTGTGAATGACGGTGCAGGCTGGAGAGTGCGACATAATGACGAGCTGTACCACATTTACAAAGCTTCCAGTCTCTTCACACAGGTCAGACTAAATAGACTGAGATGGGCCGGTCACGTGCAGAGGATGCCGTCACCGCGAACCCCAAAAAGATTGCTGGAGTAGCACCCAGGTGGTAGAAGACCAATTGGACGACCAAGGCTGCGATGGGAGGATGAAGTTGGGAGAGATGGGGCGAAATTGTTATGACTGTCAGATTGGAGGGTTGAAGCGGAGGACAAGAGGAGAAGAATACTGGAGGCTAAGGCTCGATATGGGCTGTTGGACCATCGAAGGAGAAGAAGACGGATTAAATTCCAATACTTTTTTTATACAGACAGTTAACTTAAATCTAAGAGCATATCATGAGTAACGGTAAAAATTGAGCCTAAGACAAGTTAAGACTGTGACCATTATAAAGAATACAGGATATTTATGTAGATTATCAAAGAAGGAAGGAAACTATTATAAATAAGAATACAGGTTTATAGAATATTAAAAAAGAAGGACACTATTCAAATTAAGAATAGATGTAAACTGATTATTAACGAGAGAAGGGCAATAACAAAAATAAGAATACAGGTATATAGATTTTTAAAGAAAGAAGGTTTAATAAATAAACATACTTGAGATGATCAATGTGAACATGTCTGACAATTAGCTAGTGAACTTGAACTGGTTTGCAAAATTAAAGATTTGGTGGAGGTCGATTATTTTTATGTGTAGAAAGAAAATAGTGTAGATTTATTACAAATATTGATAAAATATTATATTATATAATTTATTTTTCTTTCACTAAATTAAAGTGAGAAGTAACAATATTTTAAACCATAAGTATGCGTACTATTCATATGCTTCTCTCACAGTTAATTTTCAAACTTCCTTAATTAATGTCATAAAGTTAAAACAAAGATACCTTCACAGAGCTGTTAAGTACACAAAGACTATTTTGTGAATTTGTTGCATCTTCCTCAGGACACCGTTGTCCTTATTACTCCTCATGTTTAAGCAATATTTACATCCTAAATGACACCATAACTAGAGTAATTGAAGCTGATTATCCTCTAGCTGTACATCCGGGGAGGAAACGTAAATAATAGGCCTAGGCGTCTTGTACACCATGAGAAATATAAACGAAGGAAGCTGACTCAAAATAACATGAAAACTTTATAAACGAATATTTATGATGGACAGTTTAAAATAAAATATTCGTAAGGGGTAAGTGGCAGTCAGAGGTATTAAAAAAATATAATTTTTTTGTTCTTGTGAATTAATTTATTTTTAAAAATCGACAACACAAAATTATTATATTAAGTTTTAACTTAATTTGACCCAAATTTGAAAAAAAAAATATGTATGAAGTTATCGCCATATTCATCTCAAATCATTCAAATAAAAAATACATTACTTTAATAGTTAATCTAGTGCCTGGTCGAAGGATCTTTTTTTTTCTTTTTAAAAACTTCTATTTTTTATATTTTTTCAAGTTTTGGTCAAATCAAGTTAAAACATAATTTAATCATAAAATAATGTTTGTTTTATATAATAAATTTAATAACTGACAAATTTTTTATTTTGCATATTTGTTTTTTCATACCTGAAATTGCCCCTAACCCCTTAACACGCTGAACGCGGGAAACATAAAAATACTCGATTCTTGAAATTAAAACAGATATTATTTTTGCAAATTTTAGAAATAGCAGCTGTTTGAAAAAAAAATCAAATTTTCATTGAGATTTTAAGTTTAAAAATTTATAGCTTTTGAACATGATACCCAATCAAAAAAACCCGCGTCACATTTCCGATTATATTATTTAAAAAAAAAACATTTTAAATTTCAATCAAATCGGTATGAGTAAATCGGGAGATATCGTGTACACCGTTTTGAAAAAAGTATTTTCGAGAAAAACACAAAAGAAAAAAAGTAGGGAGTAAGTGTCTTTAAATCAAATATATGTTTTAATAAACTTTAGCCGGCGATTCTTGAATATACATTACATTACTTTCGGTACCTTATGAGATACGAGAAATAGAATATGCTTAAACCAATAATTCATGATACATGATGTATTAAGGCATCTCCGTATGGTTTTTAATTCAACTTTTACACTTACAGTTTCGGAATGGTCCGCAAGCCTGAAATGCCCCGTGATTATTCTCCGTAGGGACTCTAATGACAGAATACGGCGTAACTTTGTTATGCCTAGAAGGAAGTTGTCTGTCTTCTGGCGGGCGTTAGAGTCAGTGAAATTGTCCGAAATTTAATTTGTAATCGCCGAGGGTAGAGCGCACTAACGGATCTTCATTTTGCTTAAATAATTCATAATTATGTACTAGAGATCAAAGCACGCGCACGCATTATGTACCATAGTGTCGCACTGGGAACAGGCTATATTAAACGATCTAATTAAGTTAGAAAACTCAGATAGAATATCATGACAAAAAAAATGCTTCGATAAATTATGAATCTTTACACACGCCATGAAGATTTATACATAAATGTTTTAAAATGTTATAAATTTGAGGCGTATAGAAACAAGGATGGCAATGTCAAGCAAAATACGATAATGAGTTAAATATTCAGTTTGATACAAAAAAATTATTACAATCTGAGTGTACACTTGGTTTGAAACAAATCTGCCATTAAAACATAAATTTTCGACTTGTTAAAATCGGATTTGAAACAAACCTTCGTGGCAGAGTGGTAAGAGCTCCGACTACCGTACCGAAGGTTCCGGGTTCGATTCCCGGCGCTGGCAGTGTGATTGTCACACTGTCTTTGGTCTGTTGTAGAATTCTCGTGACAAAAAAAACGGCGATAGATTAGCTACCTATCACATGTCACGAGAATCAATATATCAGCTAAAAACATATTGTAGACAGTAATTGGGTTCAAACGACCTGTTGTATATAAAAAAATAAAAAAAATTAAAAAATTAAAATAAATAAAACCCGGGAGTGTCCAAAAAATTCAGAACAAAAGCGGCAGTTACTAAATGAACCAATCAGAATGCAAGAAATTGCATTTTTCAAGATGGCGTCGTCCCATACAAATATCGTTCGTATGAAAAGGTGTTGATAACAAACATGGCAATGTCATTCTGCATTCAAAACGAAACCGGCAGTGTCAGAAATTTTGTAACAAGAACGGCAATGTCTAACTAACTAACTAACTAACCATCACGCCGTCTCCCCGAAAGGGTAGGCAGAATGAATGGACTATCACACTTTTACTGATGCGGCACTCCATCCGTCTTTTTTCGCCCCGCGGGAGACGCGGTGTGATGGGTTGCGAACCTCATCGCCACCAATAGGCATCTCCCGCGCACACTTCGATCGTCCAACACCCACAAAATAAATCTAAAACAAATAATATAAAATACAACGGCAATGTCAATTATAAAATAGCAGATATCTTGGAAAATAAACCACGGATATAAATAAAATTTACTCAAATTATACAATAGCTGCACGATATGTTTTATATTTTAAAAATTGTTGCATCGTATAACCTTAAACAGGTTTAAATTAAAACATTTTTCATTGTTCACCAACAATTTGATGATGCTGACATTGCCGTTTTAGTTTCTGTACGCCTCATGTATAAAGTGGAATTATTTCGTATTTTCATTATTTTTTTGTTAATATTGTAGACTTAAGGGTTTGTGGTTACAGGATTATCCCCCTGCTAGCGGACCTTCAGCTATCTATACATCGATTGTGTGCTGGTAGACGTCGTCTATCTGACATTCCGTGTAGAGCAATGAATAGGAATCTTGTAGGATTCACGAAATGTTGGTACCAGCAACATACATATTGTTGCCCCATCGGTTCACATCAACATCGCAAACCTCTCAGATCGTGATAATCCTTACACGAGTCTTCTCAGCAATTTTCAGGCATGTATTATACTATACATTTTTTTATTATAACTGAAAACATATTTTTCTTATATATGTTAAACTTAAGGTTGACGCCGTAAAATTACACAATGACCTTTTTTTATTAAAATAATCACGTTTTTTTTCACTTCTAATTGGATAAAAACGGCGTTTAATATTAAATAGTCGATTGTTTTGGCAGCAACGCTTTGATACTTCAGGATTATTAACTGTTTAATTATAAAACTCTGTTTATGTATAAGAATTTTTATTTTTAATTTTGTCTATCTTTCGCGACAGCTGTTTCGTCAACCATGACATTATCAGGTGTTACAATAATACCCGATGATAAAAATAATAAAAAATAAAAACTGTGAAACATAAAAAGAGTTTTATATTTTACAGTTAAGAGTGTTTTATTTAAAAAAATTCATTGTTTACGGATTTTTCATCAACACTTTTAAGGATTTTTTAAGAAATAAGTTTTAAACCATAAATTTTTTTTAAATTGTAAAACCAAGATTTATATCAATGATATTCGATTTTTATTTTACAATCTTCAATATGAGTAGAAAATAGCTCATTATTATGAAGAAGGAATCTGGACGTGTCTAAGCTTGAATCTATGTCCTATGGATAAGGAGCCAATCGTTCTATCCCCTAGATCACCACCCGATTACTATCACCTTCATCATCAACTGATGCAGGTGTAAAACTTAAAAAAACATGTCATGAAAAATAAACTCAAATGGGATAAAAAATACAAATAAATCGATTATGAAATACCACAATGTGAACGCCCTAAGGGACACCCCCTAGAGTTCTAGTCCAAACGCCCGAATTTCAGGTGTTTTTTCACACAAGTAAAACATGAGTGAAGACTGAATGGTGAAGAAGGTATTTGTAAACGACGTGAACGGAGCTAGAAATAGAGGAAGACCGAGGAAATCTTGACACGATCAAATCTATCAAATATTGAATGTCGGTAGCGCATAATGTCGAAGAAATCATCCATGTCACGATGTAGTCACGATATATTAATATAGAGCCTAGGTCCTCAAAGTGGGCGAAAACGCCCCCTTGTGGGCGTTTAAGAATTTCAGGGGGAGTAGAAGACGCAGAGAAAATAGAGAGCATGGGCCGATAAAAAAATATAATCTAAAAAGAAAAAAAAAAACACGCTTATCATTTCTTCCTTTTCTTCGTTCGGTATTCTACCATATGTCGTTTGTTCGTTGGTGTCTAATCTTTCTGCCTACTCCTCCGTAAGTTAGTTAGTAAGTTATATTTCAAATGTCGTGACACTTATGTTCATTTTACAAGAATTGGTATTTCACAAATATTTCATTTTAAACTAGTGGACATTTTGAACTCATACAAAACATCAGAAGATCGCAGGCTACCCACATGGGAGTCAAGTGGTGGTCCGGTCTTCGGGGTAAACAGTTTATACCTAGTGTCCCGCTCACGGTACGGGGATTGTGGTCACCTCAATATTTATAGCGCTTAGACCCGTACAGGGACTTCTGCCGTACAAGGAAAATCCATCCAATACTATTATAATACCGAAATTCAAAGAAAACGTGAGCTATAGTTACGAAGAAAATACAATTGTATTTTTTCTACATATCGCACGCTTAATAGAACACTGGCTTAACTCAAAAAAGCAAGTGTTTGACATGAGTCGGTGTTTTAAAAAAAACAGTCGAAAAACACTTACGAATGAAAAAGACTGATATGTTGTAATGGAGGTCAATTGGCGGAATTTTGATTTTAATGATAAGCGTGCGATATATATAAACTACAATCATAATATCATTGAGTGAGTTACGCCTTGTTCGCTGCATTGTGGATAACTTTAATGAAATAATCATTTTATAAGATTTTAGCACTGTGGAAAAGTATTTGGGGCACATTTAAGCTTTGGTATTTATTTTTACAATCATCAAAACTCGTGTTGCATTTTGTATTAAGATATTTATTTGTCAAAATTTAAAATATGTATTCTTGTACGAGTAATTAAGCAACTGCGCCTAATTAGCCGCAAAATCTTTTACTGTTAAGAATATATTCTAGGTCTACAGATCTATTCGAAACTGAAGTTACACAAAATATATAGTTAAAACATAGGAATATTGACGACCTTCGTGGCAGAGTGGCAAGAGCTATGATCGCCCATACCAAGGTCCCGGGTTCGATTCCCGGCGATGGCAGTGTGATTTCACACTGTCTTCTGTAGAAACCTTATCACTTGATTGGCTGCCTATCACACGACATGCGAATTAATACAAAAATTATTTAAACGACTTGTTATTTTAAAAAAAAAATAGAAAAAAAATTCCCATTTCACAGAGGCCAGATAAACCCAAAATAATGAAAAAAAAAAATTCATTGTATCTTTTCCTTGAGATCTTTTAAGTCAGTTTATGTAAAATTAATTACCTTTGACGACCAGCCTTTCCTTAGATAGACTAGGATTAATGACAATATAAACATGGGCAGACGTTCCTTGAGGGAAAATTGAAGAATTCTCGAAATTACCTGCCAAATTTTGAGAAAGGTAATTGCCAAAGATGTTTCGTGACTTGAATCTAAATGGTTCATACATGAATCCTTTCAAATAAGATATTCTAAGAAGTCTAATTTTCGTGGAATGATATCAAAGGTCCGCCAGAAAAAAGTTCTTAGCTTTAAAATTATTTATATAACGGATAATAATTCAATTAAAGTTATTGAATAAAAGCTCCGGAACTAACTAAATAACTAACCATCACGCCATTTCTCTGTAGGAGTAGGCAGAGAAGATGGATCGCCACAATGCTCTGTCCTGGCGTACCTCTCGGGACACCTTTGGTGATGTCAAACCAAGATCTGACAGCCCCGTTAACCCTGACACAAGCGGTGCTTCCTTCATAGAGGAATGCGATCGCGCGTATCAGTTTTGTGCATACTCCATACTCGGCCAAGACCTTCCATAGTTTTTTCCTATCAACTTGGTCGTACGCTTTCTACAGATCTACAAACGCGCAGACAAGTTTTCGGTCTTTGGCCAAAACCTTCTCTGTTTCAACCTTCGACCTTCTCTGTTCAACCTTCAACTTTCTCTCTCAACAGAGAAGGCTCCGGTATTTTTTTTATTGTTTTTTTTTATTGACCATGCATACAAAATGAAAACAGATTACAAATAAATTTGTTTATTTCTTGTCTCAAAGATTAAGTAGTTTGAAAAAATCGTGTGGGTACTTATGTGCAACAAAAAAAAAGCTTTTTAAAATTTTAAACACAAATTCTGTTTTAATCAATTTTTTCACTACACAATGTAGGAAAAATAAATTAACTATGTATCATTGATGGCCGACTTCAGCATATAACTGCAAAATCGGAGATATGTATTTAAAAAAATTCAAATAATATTGCGCAAAATATTCAAAATTATTCCACTAAATGGGACAGTTCGTTGATACTATTTTACACTTTTAATCACTTACTTCATGCGTGTCTTGTTTCATGACGTTTTTTCGCAACTCTTGAGTTGACACGCGTATCCGGACGTTATTTATCATTGGTGGCTAACCATGTTACACCTTCGTAACAGCGTGCACGCGCAGCTCCCAAGTTTACCCACTACTAAATTCATTAAAATAATTCAATATTTTAAAAATAATTCATTTGAGTTAATCGTATTTAAATACTGTGCCATTTTTTTCTTCTTGTGGCATACCAGGCAACTCTGGCAATAGCCATAATTTCTATTAAGGATTATCTGTCTTGCACAATAATGCCTTCGTGGTCCTTATTGCATTTCAATCTCTTATATTGTTCGGGCAGGTCCACGTCTTCTGTTAAAAAAATTAAATATATATGAAAACAAAGTTTCCATATAGTTTTATTGAAAAACGTAATGTCAAGCAAATAGCTCGTATTCTTTGACATATTTGTCATGGTTTATGTTTATCTCTGGATCGAATATGACCGGTTTAACTCGTCTTTGCTTTTCTTAAACTTCAACTTTAGTATGCATTTATTTAAAAACCTATTGGTTTGAATCTTATCGGTATGTTCCCTTATTATTTTAATATTGGCTGTGGCTTTTCACTGTTTCCTTTAAAAAACTTTTTTTTATATTTGAACAAGTTACACCGTTTCATATTTTTTTAAAATTACCTTTTTCAACTAAGGTTTGTAGCTAAATGAATTAACTAACTTGAAGAGATTACGCCGGGGGTGAAAGCCGTCGGAAAAATTAAGGGCGGGTTTTCAGGACTGGGGTGCTTGATTCAAGCTTAAGTGAAGCTAAGTGGAAAGAGTTATGTGACAGACTTGTTCAGATTATACTTTCAAAGGATTCTCCAATTCTAGGACTCTTTGACCCTTCGAAACTTTAACGTTCATAAAATCATTAGTTTTATTAATTTTATAACTATAATTAATATTTACAAATTATTTCTGTAAATGTAGAGCTAAAATGTTTAAAGTTATCGACAGTAAAAACCTTATGATCATTTTTGGTTTTGTTTTTACTTCTTACTTATTAATATAATGTTAACAATATTACCAGGTAGAAGGGAAATCATAAATCTTAAGTATGCTTATACTTAAGATTTATGTGTCTACAAATCAATCGATAAGATATAATTTTTTTTAATTTATACGAATGAAAACGTCAGATTTTTAAGTGTTTTATTATATTTTATGGGAATGATATTTTAGCCCTTCTAAGGCATTTTCAAATGACATATGATAATGCCTTAGAAGGACGAAACATGTCATTCCCATAAAATATAATATAACTTCTAGATTACTGACGTTTTCATTCGTATTCATTATTGAGTATGGAGTTTTATATCATTGTTCAAGAATCTGTTTTTTTATAATTGAGAGATTGGTTTTAATATCAAAGTTGAAAATAATACATAAATAATTTAACAGTAAAGGCGTATGCTTTGTTTCTTTAATAAATCATGAACTGCAAATTTTTGTGAAGCGATTTCCTTGATATTTTGTATTTGATTTGAACTGCAAACACTGACTTTTTTATCACGTAAATAAAAAATCATATTGCCATGTTTAGGCATTATCGAATAATTTGACATTCAAAATAACAAGGCACCATTCAAAAACCTTTTCAAGTATTTCATATTCTTCTTTATTCTTTCTCATTGCCATTTCGGCTCTCCTAACACGATTCCTCTAAGTTTTGGATCATCTCTCTGTTGAGTCCACATTTTTTGAGAGTGAACTCGACAGATAATTGTCACCAAAGGCCGTTCATTACCCCTCTGGACCTTTGGAATTCATAGGTTAGACTTTATAATGCGATCATCTTCTCGGCACATGACTTGGCCAAGCCATCTCAATCTGGGTTCCTCAACCTTATTTATAACGATATATAAAGAAGAAAAATACTTAGCAATGCGAAAATCTGTCATTCTTATTAAATATAATATTAAATAAAACGGACATTTCTACATTATTAAAAATGTTAACAAATAAGGCATCTAAATGTAAAGTTGTGTTTTTTACTTCTAAAATAATCGATATCAACGAAAAAATTGTTTATTTATTTGTGAGATATACGAGAACATAACTAACTAACCATCACGCCGTTTCCACGGAAGGGTAGGCAGAGAAGATGGATCGCCACATTGTTCTATCCTGACATAATTCCCGCGCCTCTTCTACATTCACACACATGACATGCACCCTCGTCGATTGTTCCTACTTCGAACATGGCTGCCTTTCAGTAATTGATTAATTTGGTCATGCCATGTGTTCCTTGGCCTTTTTCGACTTCTTTTTCCATTCAAACTACTTGTATTTATTTTTTTAACCATTCTTCCCTCATCCATTCGTTCCATATGTCCAAACCATCTTAGCGACCCTTTCTTGATTTTATTTATCACGCATTCATCCGCTTTACATTCCTTTCTTATTTCATAATTAGATATTTAATCATACATTGGTTTTCCGCACATTCTTCTTAGTGACCTCATTTCTACGGCACTTATCCTAATTTCATCCTTCTTCTGCCAACTCCAAGCTTCACTTCCATACATAAGGGTCGGGACTAAAACTCAATTTGCGGTAATGACATTGAGTGCACCACTTATTTTGTTTCCAGCTCCAACCATTCTTCCGACATCTTTCTCCATTTTTCCATCTCTTGTAAACATGCTTCCCAGGTAGACATATTCGGTTACTTGCTCTAATTTCTCAGCGTTCGCACTCATGTCACAATCTGTCATACATTCTTCCTTTTCAAATACCATAACTTTAGACTTTGACACGTTCATCACAAGGTCATACTTATTGCATACTTCGTACATTCTTGACACTAGGACTTGTAGATCGCCCATGCTGTCTGCGATTAAAACAGCGTCGTCTGCATATACCAAACACCTGATGGACATGTCGTTAATAAGGCATCTAAATGTAAAATTGTGTTTTTTACTTCTGAAATAATCGATATAAACGAAATTTTTGTTTATTTATTTGTGAGATACATAGATATATTTATATTTTCGTAAGTATTAATGAAGTAGGATTTTAAAAATTTAAATACAAATTTATGGAGATTCCTTAACTTTGAAGGTCTAAAAATGCTCATTGTAAATTCAAAACCTTTTTTATATTCAAATACATATAAATTTGTTTGAACTTAATATGCAATGTGACTCAAAGGTTTAGAAGTGAACTTCTCTTATAAAAATGCGAAACATGAAAATATTCTGCGCCGCGTTTTATTATTCTAAATGAGGGTAGCCATGATGTATATCCATCAACTTTAATTTTGTACATTTTTTCTACTAGGCGCATGCGTTCTATCCCACTAAGTGATGTTAAACTTGTTTGGCTGTGAAATGAAATTTGCATGTTTTATATGAAATCCTGCTGAACGATGTGAGATAGAAAATTTTATCGTAAATTTGGACATTTCATCAAACTTGTTTGTAAACTTTGTGGTTAATATTAGGTCCTTACATATGAAATTGGCGTTTTGTATGGGAGGAACATAAAGTTGATTTTTTTTAAATATAATATATTTATTTAATCAAAGTATGTACCATTGCTATCTATGCACTTTTGCCATCTCATAGGTAGTTCATCGATCCCTTTACTAAAAAAAAAACCTTCGGACGGGAATCAACAAAATCTTTGAAGTCGGTTTGGACTGCCCCATCGGAGTTGAATTTTTTCCCTTGCAAGAAGTTATCCAAATTTCGAAAAAAATATTAGTCTGTTGGGGCAAGGTCCGGAGAGTACGGTGGATGTTTTAGACATTCCAATTAAAGCTCTTCTAATTTGGTAGCCGTCTGTTGTGCAGTGTGTGGTCTAGCGTTATCATGAAGCAGTGGCCTAGAGCGATAAACCAGCCTCGGTTGTTTAGCAGCTAGCTTTTCCATCATGGTTTGCAGTTCCTGACAAAAGACATCTGGCGTAATCGTCTGGCCAGTTTTAAGAAAGCTGTAGTGAACGACACCAGCACTAGTCCACCAAACGCTCACAAGTAACTTTTTTGGAGTCAATTTTCGCTTGGGGCATGGTTTGGCTGGTTCGGCAGGGTTCAGCCATTGCGATGAGCGCTTCCGATTATCATACAGGATCCACTTTTCATCACAGGTAATGATTCGATTCAAAATCCCTTCATTATTGTGCCGGTTGAGTAATGCAACGCAGCAGTCAACGCGCGTTTGTTGATTTGCTTCACTCAATTCGTGAGGTACCCACCTTTCAAGCTTTTTCACCTTCCCAATTCGCTTCAAGTGGATTAAAACAGTTTTATCACTAACACCGCAGCCTGCAGCTAACTCGGACGTGGTTTGCGATGGATCCGCTTCCACAATAGCCTTCAATTATTCATTATCAACTTTGGTCTCCGGCCGTCCACGGGGCTTGTTCTGCAGGTCAAAATTTCCAGAACGAAAACGTTGGAACCAAAAATGCACTGTGTTTTCTTTTGCGGCACCGTCGCAATACACATAATTAATCCTTCGAGCCGTTTCTGCAGCACTGGTGCCACGGTGGAACTCGCACTCGTAAATAACGCGATATTTCAAGTTTTCCATTTTGTAAACCGAGTGACGCAAAGAAAAAAAAACAATTGAGGAAAAAACAAATGAATTTTAATTTTCGAAACACAAATACTTGAGTAAATAGCTGTATACATTTGAATTTGGAATTCCTAACCAAAGAGAAGATATTTGAGATCAAAGTTGCCAGTACGGCAAAACGCCAATTTCATATATAAGGACCTAATATTATGGGATCTTGATAAAAATTCTACCGCTGAAAAAACATATTTTATTTTTTGTCTCTAGTCTTTGTCTTGTAATTCTGGTGGAAGCTTTGACCGACTTTGTGTCGTTTCTGTAAGCATGATGAATTCAAGTAAGTAACACCACACATTGAGGTGTAGCAAACTAAGCATATACTACCAAAATATTCTCTCTCTGGTTTTAATCCTGGGATAGGTTTGCAGCAATTTCCTGTATTCTTCTCTTCCATTCTTCCTTGTCTTGTGCGGCTCTTTTGTAATCTGCATATGATGAGCAGCGCACGACCACTAACAGGTCCTCCAGGTACTCTCGGAGTGGGCGTTCCCTAGATTTAGTCCCCTCGTACCCTCCATTATGGCCTTCTTGTCGTATTACATGGCCCACGCCTTTCGGACAATGTCAGGAGCAGGTGCCTTCCTTCTCCGATTCCAAAATATTATAAAACTTCTAAAAATGCTCAATACGAAAGAAAACATCTGTTTTCTAGAAGTTTTATTATATTTTATATAAATGACTTGTTTCTAGAAGATTGGTTAAAATGTTGTATACAAGCAGTGTGAGTGGTGCGAGAAGTCATGGAAGACCAAGGAAAGCATAGCATGACCAAATTAATCAAATACTGAAAGGCGGCAAAATCGACGAACGCGCATGTTACGATGAGGAGGAAACTAGAAAGTTATGTCAGGACAGAACGGCATGGCGGTCAATCCTCCGGAGAAACTACTTAATGATTAGTTAGTTAGTTAAACTTGTTTTGCCTTACTACGACATCTTCAAATGTACCAATTTATTGAAGGTTAAGGCACTGAGGAATGATATAATAATTTCTAAAACTTAGGGGTATCATATTTATTTGGTAACCAAAGTATTGTATAAGAAAATGTAACAATATAAATAAACAAGTTTATATACTCATTTTTCTGAAGGTTATACTTGTATGCATTGAGTTTATATTCAAGAATTGACTGAAAACTCTTTTTGATACGTGTCTTATTTTCCAGAAACTTTTAGTCGATAGTCAAGGAGAGGAATTTTATAATGAAATTCTTCAGATAAGCTTTGAAGAGTATTCTTAGAATTTCTGTAAAGTTCAATAAATGTCTGAACGTAAAGAAATAAGTAACTAAACTGAGTTCCGACAACTCACCTTCATACGAAGTATTTAAATATTCAATCTTTTAAAAGGATTAAAAAATCTAAATTAGAATATCTAAACTTTGTATTTTTACAACACTTCACATTACAATTTTTATAAACATGTTTCGGATACGACTCAATTTTGATAATACAATAAATCAGGGTGATCACATATATATACTAAAAGAGGTGGAGTTATATATATAGGTGGAAGTGGTTTAATTAGAATTGAAGAGGGAATTACAAATGTAAAAAGGCATCATTTCACAAATTTAAATTCCATGCAAGATCAGAATCTATAAAACATGCGTGCGACCTATCATGACGTACGCTGCAGAGACGCGGGCCGACACTGTGCGAACCAAGGAACTACTAAGAACATCGGATATGAAGGTTCTAAGATCAATTACTCGAAAAACTCTCCGACATCGTGTCCGCAACGTAGACATAAGAAAAACTTGCGAAATAGAGGATATCGTTCAGTGGAGTAGATCCAGAAGAAGATACTGGAGGGACCATGTAGCCCGAATGGATGGTGACAGACTTGCATATACAGCCGCTTATGAAATCCCCTCCGGACACTGCCCACCTGAAAGACCGCCTAAGCGATGGAGGGACAGCTGGATCTCATCATCCGACGAGACATGATTTCTGTGTCACAGATCGTCAGATCTATTAAAAGAAGAAGAAGAAGAAATTCCATTCCCATGTTCGAAATGTTCCCGTTATCTTTCCCCCTTCTCAATCGAAGTATACCTCCTCCACCTTTATATATAACTCCACCCCTATTTAATATATAAGTGATCACCCTGTTTTATTGTGTTGTTTCAATTTGTACATTGAAAATAGTTGGGTCACAACCGACCCATGTCTATAAATTTTTAATAATTTTTAATAAGTGTAGTCAAATTTCCACAAATTTAGATTTTTTATTTCTTCGAAAATTATTCATGAGTCCAGACGTACATTATGCCTAACTATATTATCCAACAATACATAATACAATATAATATTATTATAAATAAACAAAACGATGTTCTGAGTAAGTTTTTGCCTTTATTTCGACAGCGACCGGTTTCGCCAGGCTAGCTGGCATCAACATACTGGTGACACTGTTATAAACTTCTTCCTTTATATACATACAGATTAGGGGTAATAAACATGATTCTACACATAAATAATATCACAATAATTATGTAAAATTTTCTCCATTTCCATTAATGTCATTTTTGATTTTGTTTTATGTACAAAATAATTCAGACGTTTTACAGCCGACACTGATAAACTTATTTTGAACACAACTGAATTTAATTTTGGATAAACTTGAAGCGTTAACACTGTGGAATTCCATAATGACGAATTTTTATGAATTAAAACACTTTTTTTTTCATTATTGAGTTTATTTTTCTTTCAATGTTTCTATGGTTAACACCTTCATCATAGGAAAAACGATATAAACTATAGTTAATATCGTTTTCCCGATGAAGAAGGTGTTACCCTTCGAAACATGTCGAGAAAAATGAACTCATAAGTGGAAAAAAACAGCGCTTTAATTCATAAAAATTCGTCTTCTGAATTTAAATAAAATATTTTATTTATCTTGGTCCGCTGGTTGGCTTTTCCATATGTTTCTCTGTTTATAGGTCTATTTTATTTATTTATAGATACTTTTTTTTATACGTACATACAGATCAGGGTGGATAGACAAGATTCTGTACGAGAAAAATATTAAAATAATTATGTAAAATTTACTTAATTTATATATTGATATTGATGTGATTTTAAATTTTGTTTGACATTTATGTACAATATAATATTATATATTAAGAAGTAATACCTAACCTACCTATGTACGTATCGTAAATGCTTTATTGACAAAGTTCCCACAACTTCTCTTTGATGTACCTTTTCAAAAAGTTTTATGTATATCGGTATTTATTGCCTACTCTCGAATAAATCAATAGTTCTCAAACTTAGGAGTATAAAAGTCATCAATATAGAAAGCCCCCATAGAATAATGTTCGGCAGTAAACTCGACCAATATTTCATCTCCATAATAGAATCGTTACTTATTCACTGTATTTTACAACTCTGAGCGAACGTTCATTGCTAAGGTAAAAAATAAACTTGCTGCCCTTCCAAACTTTCAAACTGAATTAAACTATTTATCTTCCACAAAATAAAGTTTCGACAGTGCTATAACAGAACATGTTTTGTCAAATAATCTCCTTGTCGTATTGATTGGAATGTCGTATTTATTTATCTATTATTGGTGGTACACAAACAAAGCATTTAATATACAGTTGTGATAAATAAAAATATATATCAAACAGATAGGATACCTCAGTTAGATGTGCCCACCAATATATAACATTAGCAGTTCAACTGTCTTTTACCACCCCTTGGTGTAAAGAATAGTCAGACAAAACAAGACATAGGTCACTGACATCATCCACCGGGTAACGTAGCCAGAAGCTCAGATGAAAATGGACAAGAAGACTGCTGACTTGGAGACCGTGGACGGCGAAGAGAAGTACAGGGCGACCGCAACTACGGTGGAAGGATGATCTGAACAGACACGTCGGAATAACCTGGATGCAGTCTGCACAGGACATAGTGACATAGAAGCGAATAGAGGATGCCTTTGTCCAGGAAATTCGACCACAAAATTCAATTGTGATTACAAATCAAACGAGATCTCTTTTAAGTTTGAATCTTTTCACTAAAATGCACTGCATTTCCTGCAAACTTACTTTATTTAAATTGTAAAATATCTCTACTTAAGGAATGCATTCTCAAAATCATACCATTGTAGCATTTTATGTTACATTGTCAGTATCAATTTCCTCTCCTCCATTATTTGAAAAATGTAAATGAAATGTTGGAGGAATCTTACAGAGTTCTGTAAAGTTTGTACAGTGCCGTATATAAATGATTACCTGATGTATTTTTTTAACATTATTAATGTGTTTCAATGTAAATATCACACTTTACCCATACGTTTCCCAAAACTATAGGAGAGGATTGGGGCATATCTTATATTATGCCTCAAATTACCACACAGAGGAGCACCGAATTACTTCTGTATAGAAGACCTTCTAAGCGAGGTGGCAAATGAGAGTAAAAAAAATAAGCAAGCAGTTCTGCTGCTAATTTTTTACATACATTTATACTTCTCTCGATTCCTCAAAATTCATACATTGTGTCATCCACGCTTGTCGCGATTTCTCCGCCTCCTCACGTGGCCGACATTTAATATTTTATTTATCACATTTTTCCCAATCTTTCTCTATTTTTTAGTTCCGTTTATGTCGTTTATATAAACTTTCTTTGCCATTCTTTTTTTATTCATTCTTTCTGTGTGTCCAAACCATCTAAATGAACCTTTCATTATTTTGTTCACAACGTTTTCATTCGCACTTCATTAACTACCTATTTTTGAGTTTGATACTCTATCGAATACATATTTAATACACATTAGTCTTGGAGATCTCATTTATACCACATTTTTCTACTCTATCGATACGAAAACACTATTGTGGACCGCCATCAAATAAAAATACCATTTTTAAAAACAACTTTTAATTTGTTTCAACATAAATCCTCTCTTAGATTATAGTTAAAATATAATTAAAGGCGTAAATCACTTTATTGGAGGTTGAAAAATTAACACTATGGAATTACATTGGAATTTAACTGACCACACTGTTTTTATTCCACTTTATATAAAAATTAAATAAAAACAGTGTTATTTATTCCAAAGTTATTAGGAATCAATCAATATTTTTTAATCATTGTGTATAATTTAGTTAGTTTTACGAATGAATAACTAGTGCATCATTTCGAGGCGGCTCTGTATACTACAAAGCTGCACGATTTTTTTTATGTCCTTTAATTCTCACTACTTGTACGAAACTTTGCAGTACCATCACTCTCAGAACGTATCTATAAAAGCGCCAAACAACTTCTATTTCCGTATTACTATTTGTATGGGGAGTCTCTTGAAACTTCGGGAAGTAGTTCTGTACCATAATTTATCCGAGCTCCAAGGAATTAAAGATACGATAGTAAACATTCAATGTATCTTGAAAAGTACTTGATCAACATTCAATTTGAAATTGGAATATTCTGAAAAGATTCTTCATTTAACTACTTGTATTAAAATTGATAACAAAATATAATATAAAATGGATAAACAAAACCGACGCTTATGTATGGAAGTGGAATTCATTGGAAATAAGATCTCTTAGACGAATGTGTAGAAAATCTGTGGATGATAGAGTGTCGAATGAAAATATAAGAAGTAATTGCAGTGCGAAAGAAAGTGTCATGAATAAAATAATTAATAGCCCGTTAAGATGGTTTCGACACATGGAAAGAATGGTAAACGTGTATATTTTTAACGATGTAAGCGGACCGTATTGAAATATTGAAATATTAAAACTGAACGTATTGAAATAGAGAATGACCGAAGAAAACGTGGCACGATAAAATAAATCAAATATTGAATGTCGGCCACGTAAGCAGTCTGCAGATTTATTTGATTTTATGGGAATGACATGTTTAACCTCGCTTATTGATCATTGATTCATTATCAAATAAACATTTGATAATGCCTTAGCAAGGCGAAATATGTAATTCCCATAAAATAAAATAAACTTGTAGAAAAACGATGTTTTCATTCCTATTAATTATTTAATATAGAGTTTTACGTCATTGTAAATAGTTAATACTAATGAACGGTTCAGTTTTCTAGAAATTTTATTTAATTTAATTGTAGTGACATGTTTCACCTTGCTAAGGCATTTTCAAACATATGGCAAAATGTATTATTTTATTAGAAAAAATATTATTTTCCTTTTAAATACCATTTTCAGAATAATTATCATTATTATTGTTTTGTTATGTTATAAATGTGAATTTTTTTCAATAATTGTTCCAGCACAGGCTTCACCTCGTGTGATTAAAATTGCCATTATATATGATAAATAAATTAGAATAAAATCTTTAAATAATATAATTAAAATTGTCATTTGACCGGCATCGCCTAGTGTGCCAGTTGAAGGTGCTATAATTTAACCGAAATAAATAAGTAACACAAATATTTATATTTATATTAACAAACAAATCGATAAATAAAAAAATAATTATAAAAAAATCAATAATTAAAACAAGAAGACAGAAATTACTTAAATTACTTTTTAATTGGACAAACAGTGGATTCCTCTATACAGATACACTTTTAGGTGGATGCGGTTTTCTGTAATGACATCATACAGCCAATTTCCGCATTCATACAGAAGAACAGAAAAAATAGTGCATCATTCCTGTATCAAGGCTTAGATACGCTAGTTAATACGAAAGAAAACATCTGTTTTCTACATGTTTCGCCCGCTTAATGCATTTTCAAATATTTAAACTGAATGGTAAAACGGACATTTCAAAATGCCTTAGACAGGCGAAACTTATTACATAAAATACAATAATTGAACTTCTAGAAAACAGACGTTTTCATTCGAATTAATTGTTTATTATGAAGTTTTACATAATTGTTCAAGACTGTAAATTAGATTATGTAGTTATGTAGTATAAAACAAAATTAGTAGTTTTTTTTTAAAGTTCAAAGGATTTAAAAAGCAAAGCTATTTTATTAAACTGACTAGTTTTTAAAAATCGGTCAATTTGCAACGAACACGTCTATTGTTATTCTCGCAAAAGAAAATATAAAAACTGGTAATTTTATTTTTGATGAAAGTCATAAACTGATTATCTCAAGACACGGTCCTTCTTCAAGGACGCGCGATATACACCTATGCGTAAATATATGAACAGAATTACCGTGTCATGTTTCTCCGTTTATGAGTGTATTCAATATTTTTTAAAACGTAAGGGACAAGTGTTTTTTTGAGGTGACATGATACAATCGGCGAACTAATTACAAAATTTTATTTTAGTAACATAAAATTAATATTTAATATTTTTACTATTATTGCCGATGTCAAACAAAAGAGAAATTCTTGATTTGCATTATTTTTTAACACGTTGATTGTGGAGCACTGACCGGGACAGTGGTAAGAGGAGAACCCAAACGGCGGATCCCTGTCGACGTCAGACCCTATACAATAGGTTTTCAATCTTTTCTGGGTCACCGCCCCATTTACAAGAAAAATAAACGTTCAACGCCCTCTCCCATAAAAATTATTCCAAAAAAAGGAAAATGATTACAATACATACAATAACAAAATAAAATAATATTTTTGTTTAATTTACTTTATGAGTACCTAGGTGATTAGCGTGTTTTTTTTGTTATTGAATTTTTAGACTATATTTTTTTATCTGCCCACGCTCTCTATTTTTTCTGGGTCTTCTACTGCTCCCCTAAAAGTCTCAAACGCCCACAAGGGGGCGTTATTGCCAACTTTGAGAATCTAGGGCTTATACCATTTGATTTTTAAATAAATAAGAACTGATTAAACTCTTCCTGGCGGCTAGACTCCCTCCTACTTACGTAAAGCCGAACGGTATAGAACCTGACCTGGACAAGGGTCAGCCGTTAAGTTTCTCCCCTTACCACTGTACTGGTCACTGCTCCACAGTCAACATGTTAAAGTAGTATTAGATTTTATCCTAGCAATGTAAAATACTTTGAAATAAAATAATAATACACTTTTGATATTTGTATCTAAACCACGCCGGATCTTTGTCAGGGTGAAACACTAAACTATTCGTAAAATCAGAAAACATATGAAAAAAGAAATGTCAACTGGAGGGGAGAAAGAGGGGTAGAAGAAAATGTGCGCGAGGACGACTAGGACGTTAGAACGGTGAGTCAGGATCATTAGGGAAAAATTGGGATGTGTGTCGAATGAAAATATAGGAAAAGAATACGGTGCAAATGATAGTGTAATGAACAAAATAATAAAAGGATGTAAATGGAACTAGAAATAGAGGAAGACCGAAGAAAACGTAGCGCGATCCAATCAATCGAATAATGAATGCGACCACGTGAAGAGTCGGAGAAATCGGCGCGCGTGCATGACACGATGTATAAATGTTGATGAATCGAGAGAAATATGTCAGGAAAGAAAAGCGTGGCAGTCCTTTTTTTCTGCCTACCCCTTCGGAGAGACAGCGTGATGGTTGGTTGGTTAGTAAGTTCCTCTTCTTCCTCAGCCTATTCCCGCCACTCCTAGACAAAGGCCTCCTCCGTTCGCTTCCATGTCACTCTCTCCTGTGCAGACTACATCCAGGTTATTCCAACGTGTCTGTTCAGATCATCCTTCCCCGTAGTTGCGGTCGCCCTGTACTTCTCTTTGCCGTCCATGATTTCCAAGTCAGCAGTCTTCTTGTCCACTTTTCGTCAGAGATTCTGCCCATTGCCATGGCTCTTTGGGTCACTCGTAAACTAGTTAGTAAGTTTATTATTATTTATGGAAATGACATGTTTCGTCTTCCTATGGCATTATCAAATGTATAACGTATTACAAATAACTTATTACTTTAAATTAAATCAGTTTCACAAAAAAAATATTATGTCTCAATCTGACCCCAAATGAATTATAATGATATCAAAAATATGTTTTCTCATCCGCTAAACATGTACGAATTTTTGTTGGTAATTTCATTTGCAGTTCGGATATGAATGTATAACAGTGTACATCATATCTTGTTCAAAAGCATCAAAGCCACCTTCACGGAACTGACATGTGTCATTTTACCAGGACACATATCAAAGAGCGTCCCTTATTTACGATAAAACGACGCTACAAACATAAGACTGACATTTTCAATGGTTTTTAGCTCATTTCAAGGAAGCGTGTTTTAAAATAGACTTAATCAGCTTAACAGCAGAAAAAATATTGGAGTAAAACTTAAAGTGAAATAAATTGTTGAACTTATAGTTATGTTGTTGTAGAACTTATAGTTATAGTTATGTCTTTAACTTATAGCTCAGGTTCTTCATAGTTCCGAAATAAGTATTAATATAATATTTTATGAGAGGAGATGAGAACTATAAATAAATATAATATTTTATGAGATGGAACGATGCTCGCCAGGGAAGGTGGACTTATTCGTTCTTCCCCTGCCTGAGGCGAAGAATGAATTCAACGTAGATTACACTGAACCATCACGTCGTCCAGATACTCTCGGGCCACGGTAACTTCCGAGCTAGGCTCCACGAACTTAACCTGGTGCCGGAACCGGAGTGTGTGTGCGGTGGGGGACCCCAGTCAGCCCGCCATATCCTTTGGGAGTGTCGTCTCCTGGAGAGCGCAAGAGACAAAATGATCGAGAATGTAAGAGTTGCTGCCCGGTCGGTCTGTAATTCTGACCTGGTGGGCAGCGAACATAACTTTAGATGCCTGAGGACTTTTGTGAGAGCGTGGACTGATTTTTTTAGTTAAGCTGGCATTGGCTGATTCAAATAGCTACACATAATAGGCAATAGAATCTCGATCACCGGGGCTGCTGCTCATGGATCGCACTAGTGGGTTTCTATGCCGACTATCTTGCCGGAAATCGCCGTCTTGTTTCGTATAACCGCCCCTTTGAAAGGGTGTCGGATTCCTCGCCGGGGAAGAGAGGGCACCTTGCGGGGGCCCCGTTCTATCCTCTTGGATCAATTTTTCTTTTTAAATTATATATTATATTATACATTAAAATTTTAGGTTCCCTGTGTTCCTGTCCCTAGTTTCCATGGCTATTTTCTCTATTTACTTAAGATTTCTTTAATCATTCCAAGTTTTCTCTCCCATCCCACACTCTGTCACAATTTTATAATAGGCCATAAAATCATGTACCATATTTTGCTTTGTTTTGTTAGATTGGGACATAGAAATGGATTGAAATTAAACTGGATTAAATGTAGCCTGGATACCCTTGTCCTGCGTGGATGGGGGACGGGCCATGAGATTGTTTGAGTGAAGCTAACGAAGGGGCGCCGCTGCGTCCTATAACAGCTTCGGGTAAGCGGCGGGTAACCTTCTATGTTTTATTTAACTGTTAGTTTGTTCATTTGCAATTATATTAACAATCACTGTATGTTACCCTACAATATATATTAAGTAGTCTATATATACTCTCTATTTATTGTTTCGGCATTCACTTTGTGGTAGGACATGATTAAATTTAGATAAAACACTTGTTTTTCACCACTTGAGTATTATATTTTACACGATTAGTTTCGGAAGCTACAGATGCTTCCATCTACAGGTTTAAATATAAACTAAAGCGTTAATATATTATATATATAACAATAGTTAAACTATAATATATATAACAATAGTTAAACTTATAGATGAAAGCTAGAAGATATATAGCTTCCAAAACTAGTCCTGTAAAATATAATACTCAAGTGGTGAAAAACAAGTGTTTTATTTACAATTCTATATAGGTTATATATAGGTAGTATTCACACCTGAGGATGGAGGACTTTACTGTAACATGTAGTTTATAATATTTTTGGACGTGGATTAGAACAGTCGTGGCATTGTTTTCTGCATGAGACAAGAACATGTACTCTCCAGTAATAATCGCTCTTGGGGACCATGAATAACACATAAAGAAGTAGAAGAAATTAGAAATACAATTAGGTTTACCAAAACCATAAAAATAGATTACTGAAATCAGTTATCAATCAATCAAATCAAATCAAATCAAATCAAAATCAAATCAAATCAAATTAAAGTTAATGTTGTGTATACAAAGTACGAGTATAAAAAAGGAAAAGACAAATAAATCAAATCAGTTTATTTTCTCAAAAGATATTACACACAAAAATTATAGTTTAAGGCATCTTTTGAGAACAGATAAAATACAATAGGAGTACATATACTCGTATAATACCAGGAACACCTAAGAGATGGTTTGACTTTAGGCATACAAGTAGGTATTCTCTTAAGTTAGGAGTATTTGTCTTCTGAACGTACTTTCACTCATATGAAAGACGTCGATCTCCGAAGCGATCATTTTTACCAGTTTGATTCCTTTTCTTACGATATCACCAGAGGCAGGTTGGTTCTGCATGTGGGGAGATAAATCAGTCTGTGCTGACGCTGTGGAAGATAACTATACGGAACATAAAGATGGATACTCTCCGAGATGACCATGTCGACGATGCATTGTTTTTTTTGTGATGAACACAACATTTTTCAGTATTTTTCTCTTGGAGCTTTTTGGTCAGCCAAGGGTCGCTCATGTTTCTTCGGATTGTCCAACTCCTGATTGAGTTAGTTTGGAGGTGGTATTCCCCGGCTTCGCGACGGGTTATTGAATAATTCATGCATTACTCGTCTAAAAAGTTTCAACGTGGCCGCTACGATTCATAAATACTTTTAGGGCGCTTTGACGTCGGCAAAACATAACAAAATGAGACCTTTTTTGGATCGCGGAGAACGAAAAGTCAAAGGACAAGGTTAAATTATTACGCGCAACTGAAATTTTGTTCAGAACAAGATTTTCTTTTAAAATGATTCTCGATTGATTATTGGTAATAAGTACTTCTGAAAATGCGAAAGATACTTTACTAAGATGTACAATCTAAGAAAAAAACTTGTTTTTTTTATTCTTCTTCTTCTCCTTATTGACGATTTTGCGATCTGTGAAGAACAAATCATTATACATATAATGACATACCTACTTCTTCTTCTTTCCGTATCCTGTCAGGTCTCCCCAACGTTGACTATCACCCTTGAGTAGGCCTTCCAGTCCTGGGCAGCTCGGAACAGCTCCCCCACGGTCCTCAGCCCCGTCCACTCTCGGATGTTCCTCAGCCAGAAAACCCGCCTTCTCCTAACACCTCGTCGACCCTCAATCTTACCCTCCAAGATCAGATGTAACAGTGCGTACTTTTCGCCTCTCAGAACATGGCCCAAGTAGGACACCTTAGTTGGTCAGCAACTCTCTGTCAACTCTGGCTCTACGCAGAACGTTTGTGTTGCTGACCATGTCAGTCCAGGAGATGCGTAACATCCTTCGGTGTATCCACATCTCGAAGGCATCTAATCGGTTCATAACATTGACTTTAAGGGTCCATGACTCCACCCCGTATAACAGCACTGACCATATATATACCAACACTTTATTAATTTTTTTATGTTTTTGTTTAATTTTATCCATGTTTATTTTTAAACCTTTTTCATCATCGTATAATTTCGCATAGGTAAACTGGTCATGAAATAATTTGCTTTTGTGGGAATTGACTCGTAATAGGATAATGTGTACCTAACTTTCGTTAAAAAATTTAAATATTTTAATACGATTATCCATAAACTTAAAGGTTTCTTGATGAATCCAATTTATTACGAATATACATCGAGAGCAGAGAGCATGCCTTTGACACGATGAAGAAGAAGACATATTGTAAGAAGGTTATATATACACATAATATTATTCTTCTTCTTCTTCAGCCGTCTCTCCACTGCTGGATGTAGGCCTCTTCTAATTTCTTCCATTTTTCTCTTCTTTGGGCTTCTCTTATCCACCTGCTACCCGCGACAGGGACAATATCATCGGCCCAACGTTTCTGAGGCCGGCCTATTCCTCTTTTCATGTCCCATGGTCTCCATCCTAGGACTCTGGGTGCCCATCTGTCTGTTCCCTGTCTGGCAACATGACCTGCCCATTGCCACTTTAGCCTGGCAATACGATCCACCACGTCGACAACCTTTGTCCGGCGTCTGATTTCTTCATTTATGATTCTATCTCTCAGACTTATGCCTAACATTTGTCTCTCCATAGATCGCTGTGTACATTTTAATTTATATATGGTCCTATACATGTTAAGTGCTAATTGAAAAATAATACATTTTTTCTTTTAAATTAGATTTGAATTAGTTAACGCAATCTTTACTACTGCATATACGTAATCTTTTCTGCCACGTTGAGTCTGGTTTCTGTTTTAACTAGGTTTCGAACCTTGGACTCTGTTATACGAGTACTAATCTTGGATTGGGAGGAAACCTCTAAACAGACGGATATTGGAACTGTCACTGACAGATTTTGTTTCAGAATTTCTGGAGACGCAATAGAAAGATAAATACTGTCTCACACGTATCTAAATGAAATAGTTTCAGTTTGATTAACTTCATCGCAAGAATAGTTTTTGAGTTAACCCTTCATTTAATGGTGCTAAATTTGCAATTAACTGAAAAATCTGCTAATATTTTAATTAAATATTATATTGATTTTTTATCTCTTTTTTATCATAGTTGGTTTGTTTGTTTACTTTTCATTGTTTCATGCTACTGTATTATTATATTAGGTGTATAACTTTGCTTCCGCCGTTTTGCAATAGATGGCAGTAGCGGTAAGTGGTAGTTGGAATAAATAGATCATAGATGTCATACAATAAGCTTAAGTATTTGTAAACATAACGCCATCGAAATTGTAGTCGATTTGTGTCTGTATCATAAAGTTATTCCCGATTAAACATGTCAGCTTACGAGCCAAATTCTCGTCATTTGCGGGAGGTTTTAATTTTATGCTTTAATATGAAGAAATCTGTGGCTGAGGCTCATCGAATGCTCTCAAATACTTATGGTGACGCCGTTATTAGTGAAAGAACGTGCCGAGAGTGGTTTCAACGCTTCAAGAACGGTGATTTTAACGTCGAAGACCAGCATGGCGGTGGAAGAGAGAAGGTTTTCGAAGATGCGGAATTGGAGGCATTACTTGATCAAGACTCGTGTCAAACACAACAAGAATTGGCAGGATCATTAGGACTATCGGGAATATGGGACCTCGGACTATCACTTGTTTCGATCAATGGCACACGGCCTAGCTGACCAGCACTTCCGGTCTTATGAAGAAGTAAAAAATTGGATCGATTCGTGGATCGCTTCAAAAGATGACCAGTTTTTTCAACGCGGGATTCGTATGCTGCCCGAAAGATGGGAGAAAGTAGTGGCCAGCGATGGACAATACTTTGAATCATAAATATATAACCAGTTTTTTACGATAAAGCCTCGAATTTCGAAGCAAAGTTATACACCTAATACCCGATTTGTGTATTTCTACTTTGTCCTTTGCTTTGCCTTGTTTTACTAATTTTGTTTATTTCTTTATCATACATTGATGTCTTATTTTGCTTGACGGTTCTTTACACCGAGGGGAGGTACAAGACAGTTATGTACTTGGTATACGAGTACACATCTAACTGAGGCATCAAATCTGTTTTAATATACATTTTTATTACTTATCACTGCTGTATTTTTTTACGATTTTACGATTTGTTCGCGATTACGATTTGTTCGCGTACCAACAATAAATAAATAAATTTGGATTTCATACATATTTTGTGGTAAGATACATTCTACATTCCCATCTACTTATTGAACCAAGAAATCTACGAATATTTTAATCAAATATTAAATTTAAATTTTATACATATTCTTGCTATACGCTACACTCTACATCCCAATCTACTTATTAAACCAAAAAATCTACGAATATTTTAAATAAATATTGTATTTGAATTTTATCTTCTTCTTCTTCTTCTTTCTCTTTGCCATTTCCCATCATCTGGGGTCGGCCCTCCTCGTACGAAAACGCCAAATTTTCCTATTTTGACTCATTTCCACTATCAAGTTCTCGCATTCGAGCTCCTTTTCTATGTTGGCCCACCATGTTGCCATTGGGCGACCTCTTCTTTTTGGTTTTGTGGGAATGCTGAGGGCTTTTTGGACAATGTGCTCGCTGTCTCTTCGCATCACATGACCGTACCACCGGAGTCGAGATTCTCTTAATTTTTCCGTTATTGGGGCAACCTTAAAGCTACCCCTCACGTATTCGTTCCTTACGTGGTCCAGCCTTGTGACGCCTCCAGCCCACCTCAACATTTTTATCTCGGCAGCGTGGACTCGTATTTGAATTTTATACATATTCTTGTTGTACGCTACACTCTACTTTCCTATCTACATATTAAAATACATAATCGCTAGTCGCGCTTGTTTACAAAAAATATTTTTATTGGATATTTATGGTATTTGACCATCAGAAGTAACCACAATTATGTCAACCACAACAGCGCAATTACTTGCCCAGGACTTACTCGTATTCCCAATATTGCATTTCAGTCAAGATGGATCGACCGTTCCCTGGCTATAAAGTATGAGCATAAAGCAGGAATTACGACTTGGAGTTTGAAGACGTTTAATTAGATTCGTATTTTTTCCTTTGCGGTATACCGAGCGCCGCCTGGTGACCCGATTCTGGCGGAAGGGCCGTTAATTTAATTAGCAAATTAATTCGTCGGCTTCGAGATGGTCCGAGATTTTCCAGTTGTAAAACCATTCATAACTACAGTTTTATTATTCTCGAACGGATTTTGAAATAGGGAAATGTGCGGAACCTACTCGGTTCCAAGTTTTTTGTTCCCAAAAAGTTTTATATACTATATATAAATGTATTCGTTATTGTTTATATTGCAGACGCTAAATATAAAAGAAAATCAGTATTTTTTTTACACCATTTTGAATGTACACAAATACTTGTAGACGAATACTGGATTTTAAAGATCTTCTGCTTAATGCTTAAATCGTGAGTAGATTAAAACTAAAATGTGAAGTTTGGTGTTACATATTAACATATATACACAATTTCCAAAAATTTGTCAGACATGTGGTCGTAAGAAAGGTGGGATGGGGAATGTTGTATTACATAAAGCGTGCGCTTAACCCAACCAATGACATATCATAAATCCTGTAAAGACCTCGATTACCATATTCTGTTTCCAATTTGAATCTTCGTCTCTATTGAGATACAATTAATCCTTGAAAATCATTATGTTTTTTTATGAAATCAGTATTTTCTTTCTGAATATACTACATTCATCGGTCACCGACTTTATCCTACTGCATTCCTCTTGGGCATGCTGGAAGCCAATAGTCTACAAGTAAGGAGCGACGGGTTCACAATTACCCATGTCTTCAGACTTATCAGGGGATTCATTCAGAATTTCGTCATCTTGGAGGGTATTCAGCATTATATTCCTGATGGATATTTTAGTAGTTCGACTTTAGAAGCGAAGCATGGAACTGGCAAAAGAAGGATGAAAGTAGAATAAATGCAGTAGAAATTAGATCTCTTAGACGAATGTGTGGATACTCTGTGTATGATAGAGTGTCGAATGAAAATATAAGAAGTAATTGCGGTGCAAATGATGGTGTCATTAACAAAATAATGAAAGGATAATTAAGATGGTTTGGACATATGGGAAGAATGAATGAAGAAAGAATGGTAAAAAAATTATATGTTAATGATGTAAATTGAACCAAAAATAGAGGAAGACCGAGGAAAATGTGGCACGATCAAATAAATCAAATATTGAATGTCGGTCATGTGAGGAGTCAGAGAAATCGACGCGCGTGCATGACACGATGTATTAATGTTGAGGAAGCGAGAGAAATATGTCAGGACAGAAAAGTGTGGCAGTCCATTCTTTCTGCCTACCCCTTCGGGGAGACGGCGTGATGGTTAGTTAGTTATTAACTAAGAGCTGTAAATTCGGATATAAACCAAAATTCGGGTAGTCTCATGAACGCTTACATCAACCACAATTCTTGGAATTAATTAGAATATTTGTGACGTTTACAAGTACCACCAACCCGGATAGAAGGGTCTCCTGCGACCGGGTGGGTCAGATTAAAGAGCCGGGGTTATTACCCCGGAACACCACCGTGCTCTGGAGACAGGGGATGTCATCTTCCTATGAAGGGTAACTGTGGTGACATATCGGTTAAACACTTTAGAGACGGGAGCTTAATGTAAGTCAATTAAATTCATCCTTCACCGGAATGAATATGTCTGTTTTCTAAAGGTTTTATCATATTATATAGGAATGACATATTGCTGAAGCGTTTTCTAAAACAAGGATACATGTATTTTTCTTCTTCTTCTCCTCCTTTTGATCCATGGTCTGTATATATTGTAAGACTGGCTTCTTGTGGAAATTGATGGGGATTTGCTTCATTGTTTAAGAAACTTTAAACAAATCTAACCGTTTTCAGATCAGAATTCCAATGTATATAAATAAATTCATTATATTTTTGCAATACACAATAAATTTATAACATTCATGACTACGAAATAAATACCAAAATATTTATTTGTAATAAAATATTTCTACATTGCATTCATTTTTGCTTTATCTGTAAATTTCAAACTCTATACAATAAATTTTTGGAACTCATTAAAAACTCTGAAAATTTAAGATATTTTTTTATTGCATAGAATCCAGAGCTGATACTGTCGACCTCTATTTTACCACTCTCAGAAGCATTGGCGACAAAACTCTTCGTGACATAATATGGAGCACTGATACTCGAAGGTTACGCGAAGTCAACGATATTGTTAAATGAAGATATCCGGAAGGTTCTAGAATTAACATCATTTCACTTCTCAAGAAGGAAGTTGAAGAAGGAAGTTCAAATTCTAGTTCATAAAACCTTTCAATATATTTTTGGCTAAATTATTGTTACTGTCAATAAAGTGTTAAAAGTTCAATGATCATTTTAACATAACGCAACAGTGATTCTACCTTAAACTCTAATTAACTGTTTAAAATGGGGTGTACAAATTGAGATTGTAGTATGTTGACGAAGGGTTTCGTCCGAGCAAGCATTCATGTACCTCCTCTGTGAATAACAATGAAAATAGAGTTGATATTAACTAACCAGATTTGTATTGTTTATGAAGGTAAGACGTGTGTACTAAGATTTACAGTCAACTTAATACTGAATTAGCCTAAAATCGTTTTATCATTGTTAAGATTATTATTTTCGCAACGTCAAAGATTGGTTTTTCAATTGTTTTTTTTTTGATAATCAAATATTAAAAAAAAAACTTGGTTAATTCAAATGATTTTTGCTTATATTTTACATTATATAAATGAATTATAAATGAATTTTTGTCAACAATTGAAAATATGTTTTTTTGCTGAAGAATGAAAACGCTTGTTTTCTAGAAATTAAATTTTATTTTAAAGGGACGACATGTTTCGTCTTGGCATTATCATATATTTTATAATGTCTTAGCAAGACAAAACATGCTATTCCCATGAAAATATAAAAACTTTGAAAGGTTTTTGTTTTATTCCATTCTAGAATGCAAATAATTCTAGAATGCAAATTAATAACACGGTCAGCGCTAGTTTCTTCCACCTAAGACGATTAAAATCCATCAAAAAGAGTATTTCCCATGACTCTTTAAAAAATTTGTAAATTCCTTCGTTGTGTCACGACTTGACTATTGTAATTGAATTTATGCAAACATCCCAAAACAACGATTAAACAAACTTCAATCTGCGTTCAATGCAGCAGCAAGACTTATAAAAGGCATTCCAAAAAAGTACAATAGAACACAACATCTCAAAGAACTTCACTTAAACATTTTCGTTCATATAAAATATTTAATATGCAGATTTACTTTATTATTCGATAAACAATAAATAAGATAAAATTATAAATGAGGAGATAAGACGTCGAACAAAGGTTTCCGATATCGCAGAAACAACAGGTAAGCTAAAATGGCAGTGGGAAGGACATGTGGTGAGACAAGGTTAGCTCAGGTGGTCACCTAGAATCCTGAATTGGAGACCTTGGAACAACAAAAGAGGCAAAGAAAGACAGTAGGTTACAATAGATAGCCCAAAATAGAAAACAGTGGAAGAGTTTAAAAAAGTCCTATATCCAACGGTGGAAAATTGGAAAGAAGAAGAAGAATTAGTAAGTAATAAAAACGACTTCTTATTATTTTGAAAAAATATTTTCACGTGAATAAATTAGTGTTAAAAATTCTCCTTTCAAATTAAGAGTGGAATTCCAAAGTGTTAAAGCAGTAACTCTCAATAAAATAAAGGTCACATAGAATAATAGCGCTTGACCCGGACATTAGAATAAAATATAGAATTGAAGTTGCACGAGCTGCATTTAATAAAATGAGAACCTTGCAACGATAATCTTAACTTGAAACTCCGACAAAGAATGATTAAGTAGTACTCGTATGTATGGTCTGTTCTACTATATGGCTGCAAAACCTGGACGCTAAAAGTGAATGTAATGAACCGTTGGAGGCGATCGAGATGTGGATATACCGCAGAATTCTCCATATACCGTGGACCGATAGGGTCAGTAATGCAGACGTACTGCAGAGAGCCAGAGCCAATAGAGATCTGTTGTCGAGTGTGAAAATTAGAAAGGTGTCATATTTGGGTCATGAGCAAAGGGGAGAAAAATACCATCTCCTTCGACTGATATTAACTGGTAAAATGGAGGGACGTCGGGGAGTTGGTAGACGGCAGCTGTTCTGGCTGCGGAACATTAAAGAGTGGACAGGGATTACAAGAGTTCAGAACCTGTTCCAAGTGGCGCAGGACAGAGATGCCCTTGCTGCAGTGATCGCCAACGTTGGGGGGACCTGTCACGGCACCGAAAGAAGAAGAAGAAGGAAAATTGAATAAGTAAATACTTATGAATAATATGCCTTAATAGCGATGATTGGAAGTTTTTACTTAAAAGTTGATAGCGTTTATTTAGAAAAAAATCGTAAAAGCTAGATTTTTATTGCCACAAAACGTATTATTTACGTGTATTCATATTTTAAGTGTATCTTCGTAACTTAAAAAAAAAACACGTAAATGGTTTTCCCGATACATGTAAACATCCAGCAAACTCATAGGTATTTTTTACCTTGGAAGTAATATAAGACATGTGTATCCTGTATTTTCTTGAAGGCCCAAAATGTATTGTGAATCTTAAGCGTTCGAATCACGTTTAACAATTTTTGGGTTTTAAATTCATGTTTTGAATAGGAAATTCGAAATTTTCCTCCACTACTCGGAAAAGATGGCTCCCGGAGCATTTAGTATTCAAATCAAAATCATGTAAAACATTTCGTGAAACATTTATATTCAGGATAGTTAACACTTTTGTAGCAAATATAAATATGTCAATTTACATATGTAAGTGATTATGTTTGCGGCCATACATAAAGATATTAAATCATTATATTTTTCCCACATTTTCATTCTATACTTATTTTTTCAAACGGTCATTTTTTCAAGGTTATCGCTTCAAATAGAAATATATCCACTGAATCAAATATAGCAGTGCATGGAGTTCTATTTAAATGTATCTTACTTACTAACTAACCATCACGCCGTCTCCCCGAAGAGTTAGGCAGAAAGAATGGACTGCCACACTTTTTCTTTCCTGACATATTTCTCTCGCCTCTTCAACATTCATACATCGTGTCATACATGCGCGTCGATTTCTCTGACTACTCACGTGGCCGACATTCAATATTTGATTTATTCGATCGTGTCACATTTTTAGTTCCATTTACATCGTTAACATATATTTTTTTACCATTCTTCTTTATTCTTTCTTTCTATATGTTCAAATCATCTTAATGATCCTTTCATTATTTTGTTCATAACACCATCATTCGCACCGCATTCACTTCTTATATTTTCATTCGAAACTCTATCATACACAGAGTATCCACACATTCGTCTAAGAGATCTCATTTCTACTGCATTTATTCTACTTTCATCCCTCTTTTGCCAGTTCCATGCCTCGCTTCAATTACACTTACATACAAATAATACAAAAATACAATATAATTAGAAAAACAAGATACACAAATAAGAATATACTATATAGGAGATAGATGTTTTCCGAGAGTAGCCTCACTATCGTGATAAATGTCCACATTCGAAGACACGCAGTTAATGCCCACCGGCATTACCATAGATAGATTGGTTCTTCACAGTGGCAGGTGAAATATTCTATGTTAACGTTGTCGCAGATAATTGTCTGGAACAAACAAAGTCAAGTCATTCAAAATATCCGAATTCTGTATTCGACCCAACCCTTATGTATGAAAGTGAAGTTTAGAGCTGGCTAAAGAAGGACGAAAGCAGGATAAATGTCGTAGAAATGATATTACTGTGAAGAATGTAAGAAAAACTACGTAGTCCATTGTTTTGGCCGATACACTATGATACTTCAAACATTATTACTATTAAAATTTAAAACACTGTTGTCATATCACAAGTTCTTTTTATTCGCTGAGAGTGTCTGATTTATCAATCTGTCGTCTCGCCCAACGACCATACTTTTCGTCTTATCATTGTTTATTGTCATCAGATAAGAAGAGATGGGTGCACACTTACCCATTTCTTCAGACTTGTCAGGGGATTCTTTGAGAACTCCGTTATCTTGGAGGCTATCCATCTATATGTTCCAGATTATTTTCTTTGACAGCGTCGGCACAGACTGTTTTATCTCCCAGCATGCAGAACCATCCTGCCTCTGGTGATGCCGGTGGGGAGAGCAATCAAACTGCTGAACATGATCGCTTTGGAGATCGACGTCTTTCATATTCGTGAAAGTACGTTCAGAAGACAAATACTCTTGACTTTAGAGAGTATTATGTATTCCTATTGTCGAACCATGTCTCATGTGTTCCTGGTATTATTTATTTTTTTATGGTTTACCTGTTCTCAGTAGATGCCTTAAACTGTATTGTTTGTAATATCTTTTTGGAAAATAAACTGATTTGAATTGATTTGATTTGTTTGATATTTTATTGCTATATTATAATATTTTGAAATCTTTGAAAGACCTTGTTCAATTCAGTATCTGTGTCTTCAAGCAATGCGATGTCATCCACATATCTGAAATTTAGTAGTAAGAAACTAGAGCAAATAGGTTTATAGAACACATTCCTACAAGAACTGCAACTGTTGTATGCCAAAGTTCCAACATTTTTTTAACTGGAAATGTAGCCAGCCGCACAAGAGGGGTTAAAAATATTAACCCGCGTGCACGTACAGGGAATTGTAAACTTTGATAATTCCCAGTCAAATGTATGTCAACTTTTTTACACTATACATTTTTAATATCATGCTAGGGAGAAATATCTCCTAAAACGTAGTTCATAAATTCTAAACTAGAGCGTAACATTTGTCAGCGAGACTTGTTAAATATGTAAATTCTTTTTTTCCCTCAGAATAAAATGCCTACTGGGGCGACATCTACTAGAAGCGTTCGAAAGAATAATCATCCCGTTTTTACACCTGCTAATTTATTTATACGAAAACCTGCGTCAGTTGGCCTTTGCTTGTTAGTAAGAGAAAGATAAATATGTTAAATTCAATATGAACATCAGAGTGTCTTCAGCATGTTGTGTAAATTAAACAAATATGTTCTCATATTATTGTTTGAACAAATAAAATTAAACTTGAATAAAAAAGGATCCCTGGGATGATTTGAAGATATGGAACGAATGGATGAGAGAAGTGTGGTTACAAAGTTTTATACGAGCAGTGTGGGTGAAAAATGAAACCGTAGAAGACCAAGGAAAGCATGGCATGATCAATTAAAAAAATGTGCGTGTTACGCTGTATGAATGAAGAGGTATGTCAGGACAGAGCAATATGGCGGTCCATTATATAGTAGAACCTGGATAATTGGCGCTCCAAGGGACCAGGTCTACGATAGTTTTCCAGTTCCACCAGATTTTCCAATTATCCAGTTTTTCATGTATCCAAGTCCAGATTGTGCTCTGGTTTTGTAACCAGGTTTTGTAACCACATTAACAGAAAAACAATAAAAACGATTCATGGATTGATGCATAAAATAATCAATGATAATTTAATAAAAGTTTCATAAGTTAATTATAAATGTGGATAAGTGCATACACATATAAAAAAATAAATTTAATTATTGTGGTTTTAAAAAATCAGTCTGTTTCACAAGCTAAAAATGTTGCACAACTCTTTGCGAGATTTACTGGCCTCAAATTCTTGGATTACTTTTAATTTAGAGTTCAAATTAAGGCCGTTATATTTACGTTTTCCTTTTTATTAATATTAGTTATTCTTTGTTTAGTTATTATTATATATTTACACTTGAACATGGAGTTATCCTCCGATACATGTCGTGTTTTTTAATATTTTTAATATTTCGTGGAAAATAAACAAAGTTTTTTTCAATTTCCTAAGTATATTATTATGGAATTCCACAGTGTTAATACCTTAGCTTTCAATAAGCTGATTGAAATTTCTAATTAATAATGTATCATTAACATCGTTAACTTTTTTTTCAGAAATTTGAATCTTGTATCCATATACAATATTTTACTCGAATTTTCGCGGCATGTTTACGGTCACATTAATCAAATTTTATTTGTAAATTGGTCAGATGTAATGCTTTATTACTATCGTTTCCGTATTACGAACCAATTTATGGTTTCATGCTGTGATATTGGAATAAATTCGTGGATTCTATAGGGCTAGCGGCTTTTATTATGTTTTCGTTATCCACAGATATTATTCCGAGAGACGTCTGCTACTGTCCGGTCGCTATTATGCAATGTACGAGTATATGTAAAAACTAGTACTTTTTTAAGTCAGAACCGAATCAGTATATTAATTTGAATAGACTTTAAAGTTTAACATGCCTATAGAAAACAAAATGGCAACACATATGTGTATCCTATTTATAGATTTGTAAACAGTTAAATATAAAAAATAGAATTTTCTTTTTCGTATCAATTAAAGTCACATTAAAACATATTTTTGTTTTTAAACCATTTCATTTTGTTTTTGAAACTACCATCAAGAGCATCATCAGGGTTACAAAACAAACATAATGGTCAGAGCGAAACAACTGATAGTGTAAACATAAAATAAAATAGTTTGTTCTTTGAAGTTTCTTGTGAAAAACATCAAAATTAATAATTGAAACAGCTGTGTTCTAGAAGTTTTGCGGAAATAACAAGTTAGTTCGGGTTTATAAATGGTAACGCGTTTGATTCTCGCTACATTTGATAATACCTTTGCAAGGCTAATAATAATACTCTGCATAAAATAAAATAAAACTTCTTGAAAACTTACGTTTTCAATTGTATTCATTATTTGCTTATTGCATTTTGAATAATGATATTAAATACATATTTAACATTTATTTTAAATGTGTATTTAATACGAATGAAATTGAAGAAACAATGGTATAGGAAGTATAAGTTAACGACATAAACGGATCTAGAAATAGAGAAAGACCGAGGAAAACATGTGAATATGGATAGGGGGCGGTGGCCTGCTTTGGGAGAGGCTTACATTCAGCAGTGGATGACAGACGGCTGAGGATGATGATGATGATGAGAAAAACATGGCACGATCAAATATCGGCCACGTGAGGAGTCGGAGAAATCGACGTGGGTGAGTGACACAATGTATAAATGTTGAAGAATCGAGAGAAGTATGTTAGGAAAGAACAGTGTGACTCTTCATTCTGCCTATCCCTTTTGGCAGACGGCGTGATGCTTATTGAGTTAGTTATGAAATCGTCTGTTTTACTTTGTTCTGGACGAAATCCATTAATATTAAATGTTATGATTTAAAACACTGTTATTATACGGATCACAATTCATTTTTATGACATATGTTTCGCCAACCTATGTTGGCATCATCGGGTAATACAAACAACAACTCAGTTGTTTGACATGACGATGACAATAATGAGTTGTTAATATGAGATAAGTTGTTAATATCAGTAATCGGAAGATTACTATGCATACGATAGAATGCATGGCTCGTGATCCAGGGGACTCGGGTTCGAGACTAGACATGATCAAATTCCTTTTTTTTGGAGATTATGTAATGAATTCTAATACCATTTATTGGAATCCATGGTGTCAATCTTTTTTGATAAAAAATATGATGTAACAATAACTAATCGGTTTTCTTAAAACAATAACTAAACTTATTGTTTTAAATGTTATATTGTTTATCATTGTCATCTTTTCTTTGAAAATTAAGCCGGTTGACGAAATAAAATAAAAACTATTCACAACTCTGGTTACAGTAAGATGGACACGCAACGTGATTACCATAAATGTCATTTGCGTCATCACTTTTTACCGATGTTTCTTTGGAGAATCAATACTACATCTAAAAACCGTCTACCAACTGTATTCATCTACCCATTTGCTAACCTATTGCCAACGGTAAGTTTCAAAGTAAATACTATTATCGATCGAAGATACGTTTATTCAGAATGAAGATATATTTGTTGAGAAAACGGAAAACGCTTTCCGAGCATAACCCTTTAGCCGGCCCTGGCGGTCCTAATAAAACAGGAAGACCTTACAACCGTTTTGGTGAATAACAGCTCATACAGACTTGTCATAAGGAAGTTTACCAGAGAGATATAATAATAAAGAAGACTTAACGAGCCCATCTCGCTCTAACCCCGTGATTTAATGACGGGGGAGTGGGATGCGGCTATAAAATTGATCTTACTGTAAATCAATAAGAACCGTATATAACATAGTGGAGGCATTTTACGAGAAAATTTAAGGGATTATTATTACTGACACTTAAATACACAAATCTGAAGGGATTGAAGCTGAATTTAGGGCCGAATGAACGAAAAGGAATTTCTCTCTGAAATAATGAAATCATTATTCGAACCTTTTTTATATTTTACGCGTATAATTATAGTTACAAAAAATAAACTGTAAAATTAAAATACTTTATTATATTTAATTGCATCTCAATAGAGACGAAGAAGCAAACTGGAAACTGAATATGGATGATCAAGGTGTTTACAGGACTTATGACCTGTCATTGGTTGGGTTAAGCGCACGCTTTATGTAATTACAACATTCCCCATTCCACCATTGTTATTATGATCATGCATGATACATTTTTGGAAGTTCTATATGCCTATCTTCACGTGTCAGTTTTAATTGGCCATCTATGTAGATTTGATTATACTAGTCAATCTTTTTAAGATAATCAAATGATTTTACTGAAATCTCTTGATGGAAGTTCATTTTAAATAATAATTAAATAAAACGATGTTTTTTAACTACTTCCACTTTTGTCTTTATTTAGACAGCGATTCGCCAGGCTCGCTGGCATTGACAGACCGGTGTGGTGACCAGTCTGTCGATGCCAGCGAGCCTGGCGAAACCGGTTCGCTGTCTAAATAAAGACAAAAGTGGAAGTAGTTAAAAAACATCGTTTTATTTAATTAATCTTTTTAAGATTAACCTATATAATCCACCCACTAACGCCATCTATGGAGAATGATTTTTAGCATTTTAGAAAACTACTTTATTAACACAATGCGAAGGTTATCAGCCTATTAGCGTATTGTTTAGAAGTCTATTATATGTATCATACGTTTATTCGAACTTTATTATATGTATCACAACTGTATTTTATTTTACGCGACAGCTGTTTGGTCAACCTATGTTGACATCATCATAGGTAGTTTGGACGAGAAATGGACAAAAAAACTGATGACTTGGAGACCGTGGGCCGCAAAGATAAATTGAGAGCGACCGCAACTACGGTGGAAGGGTGACCTGATACGACCCGTCGGTATAACTCGAATGCAGTCTGCACAAGACAGAGTATCGTGGAATATAATGAAGGAATTATGTGTCGAAGAGTGGTAATAGGCTGAAGAAGAATAACCATCATGGCCTGATAACATCCAAGATTCTCTGAATCCTCCCAAAACATATAAATATGGTATTAAAAAATATATACATTAAGAAAAATGTGTTCTGTCATTGTAATGATAAAAAAATATTATAAAACATTAAAATATATTTGATGTGACAATTGCCAATATATTTGTTTAAATTTTTACCCCTTGCTAACTGTACGGCAAACTATGTATAAAAGAAGTGGTCTTATTTTCAATACTATAATATTTGAGTATGAAGAAGTTGAACGGCCGTAACGTTGAAAGGGTGGAGAAATTTAAATACCTCGGCAGCATACTAACACAATCTCTTGACCTAGATGTAGAGATAAAATGCAGAATTAAGGCAGCAAAAGTTACATTAAATAAAATGAAATCACTCTTCTGTAATAATAACATAAATTTGAAACTCCGTTAGAGAATGATCAAATGCTATGTGTGGTCTTTTTATTGGATGGATGTGAAACGTGGACCTTAAAAGTCACCTCAATTTACACACTGGAAGCATTTGTTATGTGTCTCTAACGCCGAATTCTCAGAATTCCCTGGACAGACATAATTACCAAAACCGAAGTCTTGAGGCGAGCTTGATAGGGAAATGTTATCCACAATCAAGGTTCGAAATATTTAACATAGTGCGTGGGGAAAAGTACCACCTTCTCCAACAGATATTGGAAGGGAAAATTGAGGGACTCCGAAGGCCCACGCAGACAAATGTCCTGGCTGCGAAACGTGAGGGAGTGGACCGGCATCCGAAGTGTGGAGGAGCTATTCCGAGCGGCGCAGGACAGAGGCAGGTTCGCCGAGGTGATCGCCAACGTTGGGGGAACCCGACAGGGTACTTGAAGAAGAAGGCGATGAAGATTTTATTGATCTATTATGTATTACTTATTATTGTGTATCTCTAACTTGTATCTTCAGTGTATTGGAAAAAAAAATCTGTAATGCTTTAGAAATGTTTAAAATAAATAAATGAAATGAAATGAAAAGTAGTGCTCACGAGACTTTAATAGCCTTATATCATATATCCAGAATTAAAAAAACTAATCTACTAAGCAAAATTTTAAAAGCTATGAAAAGCTTTTATGTATGTACTTTTTTCCACTTTAAAATGTATATTTCCCGACATATCTCAAAATATACTTTCTTCATCAAGTATGCAAAGCAAAATTGAATTTTAGTTTAAAAATCAGTATTTTACTCCTAATTCATATAATGATTTCATTGAAATCTCTTGATGGAAGTTAATAACTAACTAACCATCATGCCGTCTCCCCAAAAGGGTAGGCAGAAAGAATGGAATGTCACACTTTAACTGATCCTTCTCCATCCTTCTCTTTTCGCCCCGCGGGAGACGCGGAGTGATGGGTTGCGAACCTCATCGCCACCAGGCATCTCCCGCGCACATTTCGATCGTAAAACATCCACAAAATAAATCTAAAACAAATAATATGAAATAAAAATAATTTTAAATAATTATTTAATAAAACGTCTTATATTTAATTAACTATTATGTCGATATCGGCTAGCCGGGTGAAACCGGTTCGTGTCGAAATTAATACAAAGAGTGGAAGTAGTTATTAAAAAAACATTGTGTTTTAATTATAAGTAATTTAATTCATTGAAAAAAAAACATTATTATGATATTCCGCAGTCTCAACGACTTAAGTTAATAAAAAAGTTGAATTGCTTCTGTGGAAAAATACTTAAAGCAAGACAACCATTATTCTTAGATAATATGGAGTCCAGCACTTAAGTAGATAGCCAAAAGAAAATATTAGATCTGGAAAATACAGGAAATGTGGGTTCGCTTTAATATGCTGCAGAGATTTCCGCAGAATTCCTCTCGAGTCAGATCCTTTACAATGGATTACCGCCCGTCACACGCCAAGCGAGGACTAAAAGAACCCAAGTACTAGGAAAGAAAACAACCACCATTAACAGTGGAAGCTGGCTTCTCTAAGTTAATTAAAATCAAGAGAAACTGACTTAATTTCTCAAGCTTCTATTTTTATCTGCCTTTAATTAAAAACGTAAAAAGAAGACGTCTCCTCGTTGCGCTCCGCTCTACGATATTTGGCTTAACAATGGTAATTGCAATTTATAATGATTTAATTAAAAGTAAATCTGTTTTAAGATGTGAAGGGTTAGAGTATTTTTAGCGTTTCCAGGTTGCACGATGGGTCAATATCTTCACAATTCTCAAACTGTAAATTGATATTTTGTATTGAACTGATTTTTTTTTAATTAATTTAAAATCAATAGTTGTCAAGTATTCAGATACAATTCTTATAAATATGATGCAGTATTTTTCTTTAGTTCTGTACTTAAAATTATGATTAGTAATATTTATTTGCTAACATTTAATGCTTACGATGATAGATATGGAGGGTTATCGTTATATAATTTGTTTCATGGTCACGTACGAGTATACGAGTATACAATACAAATGAAAATTATCTTTATATTATAAACTAAAGAAATAACCATCACGCTGTCTTCCCGAAGGGTAGGCAGAAAGAATGGACTTATACATTTTTCTTTCCTGACATATTTCTCTCGTTCCTCAACATTCATACATCGTGTCATGCACGCGCGTCGATTTATCTAACTCCTTACGTCGCCGACATTCAATATTTGATTTATTGGATCGTGTCACCTTTTCCTCGGTCTTCCTCTATTTCTAGTTATCGTTAACATATTACATCGTAAACATATACTTTTTTGCCATTCTTTCATCATTCATTCTTTTCATGTGTAAACAAGAGCTGCACGCGCACCCTGTTACAGAAGTACATGATGAAGTTAGCCGTCGATGATAAATAACGGCCACACATTTCACGCGTGCCAACTCACGAATTGCAGAAACATGTCATATAAGGGTACGGTCACACAGGAGTGCCTGGGTAGGTATCAAGACACAGTTCGCTTGTAATCACGCCCTGTGGCGCGGAGCGTATAGTGTGGCCGGTCCCATAGTGCGCTGTACGTTGGTTCGCCGGGTGTTCATTTTGACTCCTTCTATGGCACTTCGGTGAGGCCGTACCCTAAGGAGACATGAATGAAGTTAATTGTAAAAAATGTAAAATAGTACCAACAGGCTCTCACATTTAGTGGGGTAATTTAAAAGGGTTTTTAAAAATTAAGATTAAATATTTTCGCAATCATACTTCTTTTCGCGCTTTTTTATTTCAGCCCCATTTAAATGAAAACTCTCTATTCCCAGTGAAAATCTAATAATATTGTTACTTTCCTTTTTTTGGCATAAGTTAAATAACAATATCTTTCTTTAAATAAATTTAAAAAGATTTATGATGCGAGTGATACAAATATCTCAGAGGCTTAGGAAACTGTTCACAGACGGATTACTCCTACTCCAGCAGGTCATAAAAATACAGCCCGGTGACTTCTGAAAGCTTATTAAACATTAAATATTCCGAAGCTTTGCAAAGCTCCCATCGTTAAGGAGAATATTAAGGTGATGCGAATATTTCCTGGCTTTTATTAAAGACCTGTTGACTTTTATTTGACAAGCGTAGAGAAGATCGAACGACGGAGTGTTTTTTTAAATTCTGTGGTATTGATTTTCTTTTCAAAGGATGATAAATTTCTTAATAAAACTCTAAGCTGTCCTGACTTTATTTTTAATATTAAAAATGTCACCTTCACAGTTATAAATTAAGCATTCACTACACTTCACGTCATAAGGCGACTTATTCTTCAGAACTTGGACAAATATATCTTTATCTATTGCCCTAAATGTATTGTATCTAATTTAAAATTCTCTTCGTCATGGTTTGTAGTGACATGTGTATTAAAATGCGTACAAGATAAATAAATTCACTTTTTAGTGGGTTATAAGACATAAGCTTTAAAATATATATAATTTAAAACTCCTAACTTATTTATTTATTTGATTGATTTGATATATACGTGAGGAGTCAGAAATATCGTCGTGCGTGCGAGACACGATGTATGAATATTGAGGAGAGAGTAGTATGTCAGGATGACGATCCATTCTTTCTGCCTACCCTTCGGAGAGACATGGCGTGATAGTGTAGTAAGCTGGCTAGTTATATACATGTACCTACTTATGTACTGTGTATTAAAAATTAAATTCCATATTTATTATTAATGAATATTTTTGTTTTCTAGATGATATATATTTTATCAGATTGACGTGTTTAGTTTTTTCTGAAGATTTTATCAAGACATTTGATAATGCCGTAGCAAGGCGAAGTGAATGAGCTATTTTCTGCTCACATTGAAGATTGTAAAATAAATTCTTATATCATTGATTAAAATCCTTGGTATTAGTCTTTTTTTTTAAATAAAATAAAAATTATATGTGACAAAAAAGTAAATGACAGTAGCATCGTTTATTGTTTATGTAGGTTTTCGAATTTTAATAATCATACGGAAAGAATCAATAATTTTAGTATTAAATAAATATATTTTCAACTCCGTTATATTTATAACCTATGTTAATATTTTAGTATAGGTGATATTATATATATATATATATATATAGAGAGATATATATATATATATATATATATATATATATATATATATATATATATATATATATATATATATATATATATATATATATATATATATATATATATATATATATATATATATATATATATATATATATATAGCATATATATATATATATATATATATATATATAAATAAATATAATATATATATATATATATATATATATATATATATATATATATATATATATAGCAGTTATATATATATATATATATATATATATATATATATATATATATATATATATATATATATAGAGATATATATATATATATATATATATATATATATATATATATATATATATATATATATATATATATATATATATATATGTATATATATATATATATATATATATATATATATATATATATATATATATATATATATATATATATATATATATATATATATATATATATATATATATATATATATATATATATATATATATATATATATATATATATATGTGAGTATAAATTTATCTTGATTCCTTATTCTAATTAATCTCACTCACCATATACGAGTATGTGAAAGTTATTTGACAGAGGCGGTTTTTAATGTTAATTTATTAATTTTATCACAGAGTGCTTATTACCCATAAAATACTATAATAGTATCATCTATCATGTTTGTGAGAGTATGATTATCAAATTATTGCCGTAAAATGAAAATTTATCTGCTTCATATTGCAACGTGCATAAATCAATTATTTTTCATTCGACCCTTCGTTTACAATAAAATGTGTGTAATTTAAGTTGAATTATATTCATAACCAAGTATGTAGGTATAAAAATATGTATTAAATTTGAATACTTAATCAAATATTTCGCTCAATAGATTAATATTTCAGACGAAATATCCAAAAACGCTTCTTTGGTGCAAGTACGACTGCCACACCGAAGGAGTGGTTCGATTTCTGGCGATTGCAGTGTGATTGTCACACTGTATTTTGTATTGTGTAGATTCACGTGACAATAAATAAGCGATAGATTAGCTGCCTATCACATGTCATGAGAATTAATAAGATAGCTATACCCTTTACATCGATTTGGCCCGCGCTGTAATGATATAAAGAGCGATTCAACAAAATAATTTTGATTTTAATTTATTAAAGCCAACACGTACATATATTTTTTAAATCGTTTGATCTTAATTTCAATTAACTTCCAGTCAAGTTGTTTACATTTTTTTTATTATTATTATCAGACGGGCATTCAATAAAATAAAAATTGACCCCCACTGGAGGATGGGACTTACAGAATCAAAAAAATCTTTAGTTGGAAGTACTGAATAACCAGAATACAGAGGTGAGATTCTGTAAGTCACAACGACTACGGTAGGTTGGCCATACAGAAAGATTTTCAGAGGGTAGAGTACCAAAAATTACGTCCAAATGGGTGCCGCGCGAAAAGAGATCAAAAGGTAGACCAGAGAAGGGGGTTCCCACCCCATACCCGAGACTGTTATAGGGCGCAGCATCGCCTTTTCGTTGGCCTCGCTCATGCACTTCCTAGATCTGTTCCCCATCCATCCGGAATTAACATTTACTATAAATCAATCGCAAGAGGATGCCAGACCGTATTTAATCTAATAAAGATAGAAAAATATACCCTGATTGCGTGGAAACGGACTGGGAGAAATTAAAAATATCTGGAGTATAGAGAAAGATTGCCAGGGACAGGAGCCAGTTGAGGACTGTTGTAAAGGAGGCCAAGTCCCACACAGGGAAGTAGCACCAAAAAGAAGAAGAAGAAGATTCAATAGGACTAAAACCCTGGGTTAATAAGAGCTGTTTGCCGCCAATATTCAGGCTGCTTCACCCACAATGTGGCAATTGTCGCAGACTTAGTTTAGTAAACAACATTTGCTTTATCACGGGTCCTTTGAAAAAAATCATTTTGCCTACCCTTATTCAATCTAACAGTAAATATACGAGTATGACATCAGCCATATCTTTGTTTTTACAGATTAAACCACGTATTTTAGTACAGTACATAAAGCTTAGTTTTCTTTACCTTCCTTATATACCACGCACTTCATTCGGGCTGCAGAATTTTTCTCTAAAATTTCTGGTTCAGATCAATGTTTATATTTTGATGCATACGAGTATACCAAGACAAATTTGATTTATGTTTATCAAATATATTGTATTTTAATTTTTAAAAAATGTCGATATTTTTCCTATATTAAAAAAAAAAGTATTAAAAATAATAAAAAATATGTTGTTATTTGAAATTTCATGGTAAATTCATTGTAAGTAATGAAAATGAATAAATGCATTTTTTAAAGTCTTATAACAAGGATTTAATTCAATGATATTAGAATTTTTTTACAATCTTCAATATGAGCAGAAAATAGCTCATTATTATGAAGAAGAAATCTGGATGTGTCCAGGTTTGAACCCAAGTCCGCTGGATCAGAAGCCGAGCGTTTTATCCTCTAGGCAACCACCTGATTCTTAATGTATGTTTAATTAAAATCTACTAACTTTTGTGTTTTTGACCGGTTTCGGAAGTTCGCTTCCATAGTAGCAAACTGCCAAAACCGGTCGAAGACATAAGCATTGATATATTTTAACTAAATATGAGAAAAAATGCACTTTGTATTCTAGCTAACTGTAAAATATGTCCAAGCAAACCAATAATATAACACATGTTTTAATTTTAATACCGTCTATGGTATGTTCAATATTATATAAATCATAACAGCATCCTTCCTTCTCATTCGTTCGGGAGATTTGTTTGGGCAATAAATAACGCCAATAAATTTTTATCCTTTGTCGTCTCCCTTATTCAATGGCCGTCTCCAAGATGTCGTTAGCATTGGGAGGTCAAAGCTTTATTCAAAATTTTCCTTGCAGTAACAATGTTTGCCTTTTGGTGAAAACCAACGTGATAAATAACCATGCGAGAGGTGTAAAGCACATATGGCAGAGGGTTGCGCCGCTTTATAAACCAGTTGAGGTAATATTAAAATATGTACTTTCGTATGAAGCACTTAATTTGTGGTGTGACATTTATACAAATAATAAAAAAGTACTTTTACTTGTTTATACACCACTTTGTTTTTGTTTAAACCAACTTAGGTTGGTTTTAACAAAAAGAAAGTGGTGTAAAAACTCTGTCACACTCTGAGACAGAACCCAGCCTGCATTGCTCAGGGTGCATTAGACTGGTCCCCTTTGGGGGGAAAGAGAAAGCGAGGCAGACCTAGAGCCACCTGGAGAAGAACCCTGCAGGACGAGGTTAAGGTAGCAGGCCTCACTTGGGATGATGTTAGGCATCAGGCATGCGATAGAGTCGGGTGAAGAAGATTCTTTGAGGCGCTATGCACTACGACAAAAAGAAGAGAAGAAGGAGAATGCGTTTTGGCAAAATAATAAATATACTCAAAATTAAAGGAATTTCTTTTTTTTTTAATAAGACTATGATTTTTATTGAAATTTATGGAATTTATATAGCTCACTGCTAAAACTTAAAAAAATATTACGGTAAATAAAATAAAAAAACTCTATTTTTAGCAGAACACTATGCTACGAACTGGAGGTTATCTACAATTACGAGTATTAAAATAAAAATGTACTTATACACTCATCAAAATTTCAGACATTCGTGGGATATAAAAATAAAATTTTATTTAACGATATTCAAAAATGATTTTTATTTATAAAATAACAAGTTAGTTTCACATAGAAAGGTTTATATTTCATTCATGTATACTCATTATGTTAGGTTAGGAAAAAAAAATACAAATTGCTAGTACTAAATTTTCATAAAACGTCAAATTTCTTATTTCAACAGCGAAGCTTGCTTGAAAATTCTTATTTGTTGCTGAAAATTAGTGTTTACTGCTAAGTGTCAAACATTTTGGTTCTCGTTGACTTGGGAAGGGACTTTATTCTGCCGATCTTTCTCAGGGAGCAAAAACCAAACTTCCGAAATTTACATAACGCGTTGAGCAGCGGCAAAATCGATGGCGTCAATGTTTTTGGGGCATTCCCACCGAGCGCGATCAACGGCCTGTATGGTTCAATTCGACAAAACTCCTAATCCTTTCATATAAACATTACATATTTTTAATTTTAAAAACTTAAAGCATCAGTCACTTTTCCATGAAACAGAACTAAACTTTCTTAAATAGTCCATTGTTTTGGCCAAAACACTATAATCTTCTTCTTTCTTCTTCTTCAGCCGTCTCTCCACTGCTGGATGTAGGCCTCTTCTAATTTCTTCCATTTTTCTCTTCTTTGGGCTTCTCTTATCCACCTGCTACCCGCGACAGGGACAATATCATCGGCCCAACGTTTCTGAGGCCGGCCTATTCCTCTTTTCATGTCCCATGGTCTCCATCCTAGGACTCTGGGTGCCCATCTGTCTGTTCCCTGTCTGGCAACATGACCTGCCCATTGCCACTTTAGCCTGGCAATACGATCCACCACGTCGACAACCTTTGTCCGGCGTCTGATTTCTTCATTTCTGATTCTATCTCTCAGACTTATGCCTAACATTTGTCTCTCCATAGATCGCTGTGTACATTTTAATTTATATATGGTCCTATACACTATAATACTTCAACATTATTTCTGTTAAAATTTAAAACACTGTTATAATATCACAATTTCTATTTATTCACTAAGAGTTTCGCCAACCGATGTTGGCATCATCGGGTGTTACAATTAACGTTTCATCAGGTGTTCATACAGCATCATCAGGTGTTACAATAAACAATTTATTGTAACACCTGATGATGCCAACATCGGTTGGCGAAACAGCTGTCGCGACACTCTCAGTGAATAAAAAGGAATTGTGATATTATAAGAGTGTTTAAACACGTTCGCTGCGTCGAATACGGCTCCCGTGTCCGTGTGGTCACGGGAGCCGTGTTCATATGGTGCTTTCAGTGTTACCAATCAAATATTCTACAGCTTGTCTACAATTATTGTTACTTAGAACTGAGATAAAATTCAAAGTTTTGTGGTTTAGAATGTTTGGTATTTTTTAGATTCTCTGTAAAGCATGCGACTTTTTTACGCAGCCAAAGTGTTAAATCTAAACAATAAGCTTTCTTATGTTGTCAGTAGGGAGAACGAGGAAATTCTTAACACAATTTCTTTAATAAAATGTCATTAAGATGGTTTAGACATATGGAAAGAATGAATGAAAAAAGAATCGTAAAAAAAGTATATTTTAACGATGTAAATGGAACCAGAAATAGAGGAAGACCGAGGAAAGCTTGGTACATGGCTACACGTCAGTCATTATTCCGACTTCTAACTTGCACCGTCTTTCAACCATCACCACAACCTTTTTTTAAATAAAAGAACATTGTTTGGCTTTTATTTGTCGAATATTTGTTCTAGTTTTGTCAAGCCAACATTGGTACGCGAGATGGCGCCCTGTGAGGACGGACTTTTCTCCCACGAGTGTACGGGAAACGAAATTGAGCAACAAAAATACACAAAATTGAGCCACGGAATACGTAAGTTTCCGAATAAATATTCAAGGTCTTGTACCTACGATTTTCTAACAGGAGTACTTACTGCGCGAGGTGAATTTTTATTATGGAAAAAAACATTACCGTCGTAAGTCGTCCAACACAATTCGTACTTTCAAGAAATGTGCTTAGTTTCTTATTGAGGTTATGTTTCACACCTACCAAATATGTTTTGAGTTCGAATTTAATTTTGTTATCAAAGATTCTCAATATTAACACTCCTTTGATGTTATGGTTCAATGATCTTAAGTTTATTTTTTTATATTTATTTAAGAATATACTCAGTAAATTGAAAATAACTTTGTATAATCCACAATATATTTTAAAAAACATTAAAAACACCACGTGATTCGGAGGATACTTCCATCTTCAGGTGTAAAAATATAATAAAAACTTAACGATGAAAGAATAACGTAACAACGTATTTAAAATTCGATACAATAATTCAAACATAAAAATTAACCTGAGCTATTTTATATATTAATATGTTTTTATCAGTAAAAACTAATAAATAATAATAAAACATGATGATAATAAAAAAAATAGATATATAATATAAAAAATTGTAATTTAGAAAAACCATACATTTGAAAAGACATCATTTATATAAAAATGAATAAATGATTAATTTGCATTTGATTGGGAATGGGAGCTTGGGAGATTAATTGTAGACAAAGTATTTTAAGGAGAAAGGAGTTAACGTAGGAATCTGATTATAAATTATGTTTTCACCCAACTTCACCGACTTGAGGATTTAGAAATCCTCAAATCCGAAATTTTGGAAATTAAATAAAGCAATTAAAAATTTTGAAAATATTATTAGTAATCAAATCAAATAAATTTACAAATATTTAAATAATCAATAATTGATTTTTTCTTTTGTTGTAAGATTTACCTGGACCCCAAAAAGAACTACAAAAATGTTGGTGCTGAGACAGTATGTTGTGTAGCACTTTTTCAAATAACTTTGCAAAAACTGTGAGTTTTGAAATTGGTATATAATTTGTTTTTAGGTTCCTTTCACCGTCCTTTTACATGGGTGTGATTGTTGCTGTTTTCAGTTCCTCTGGGAAAGATCCCTCTTTTATATTCATGTTGATGATTTTAGTATTTGTTGGTATTATTTGTTCGGTTATGGATTTAATTGAGACTATTTTTATTTCATAATATCCTGGTGCTGTGTTCTTTTTCATTTGGTTTATTATTCTTCTGATTTATTCGTTTGTCGTAGTTCTTAAGAAAAGCTTCGAGCTGTTTATTCCGTGTTGTTTCAGTAATTACAAATTCATTTGTAAGTTTTTTTCTGATATTTGTAGTTTTTCCGGTATTCGTTTTTTATTTCAGCTATTTCTTCAGCGTCAGTTGTCTCAAATCCATCATCGTTTTTATGTTTTGATATATTGTGTTTTGTTGTACACTTTTCTGTCATGATGTTTTTGATTTCTTTATATATTTTGTGACTGTTTCCATTTACTTCATTAATACGTGATGAAAAGATAACAAAAGTAATATTAACCGAAATATGTAAGTGTATGACTCGCTGTATGAATGTGGAAGAAGCTAGAGAGGTGTGCCAGGATAGAGTACTGTGGCGGTCCATTCTCTCTGCCAACTCCTAAGGGAAAACGGCGTGATGGTTTGTTGTTTTTGTTGTTAAAAATAAAATATAATTGAAGATAAAATATAATACAAAAATGTGAAAAAAAGAAAGCGCCGAGTAACATAGTTTCATTCGCTCCGAAGAAAACACACGAAGATGGAACACATCGATGTTATTAAAGCACTTATTGTAAATGTCACATATCCGGTATATTGCCGCGCTCTGAGCGTAGTTTGTTCGATAAGCAGAAAGGTGGAATATTTGGTTCGCAGTGTGTTAATTTATTTTGGAAACGAATAAACATAAAAATGTTTTAAAAAGTATTACAAAATTTAATAAATTAAATACCAACGTAACTTCAAATTCGAATATATTTTATTCACTCAAAAGACATAAGCAAAAACTTAATAGTTTAAGGTATCTATTTGAGAACAGGTAAAATACCTGGAATGCATGAGATTTGGTTCGACCCTAGGAATAGAAGTTACTCTCTAAAGTCAAGAGAATGTTCGTTTATATGCCTGATTTTAATGTTAATACACTTCGCTTTAAGAATGTATAAAGAGAGGAAATATGAGACATCTCTTCATCAAATATTATACGTTCTCTCCCTGTTAAAACATTTATCGTATGAAACCATTTCGAGATAGTTATCTTTCTGTCAGAAGTTACTGAGGTGACTTATAGCTTTGAATAATTTAAGAGAGGTATTAATTCAGCGAACATTATTTCGAGAATCACATTACTTCACATGACTTTGTACATTGTAGCTTCACAATATATAATGTAAACCACGCGACATCTTCTTACCGCGATATTTCACATGATTCAATCTTAGTTACGAATAAATTGTCATCGTGATAGTTACTATTAAAATTACATAGGTATAACATTTTGGTGTTCTTTAGTGGAACTCCTGACATCACTACTCTCATCTGATGCTGCGTTCGGCCTACAGTCAGCAGCTTTGTTTTGTCTTAATTTATCTTCATGTTGTAGTTATTTTTGTATTTTTGTAGCAAATCTAATCATATCCACCTTTTCCCCTTGTATCTTTACAACTACTCTGTGACTCATTCTCTCTCTCAAGTCGTCAATGTTTGTATACCTCGGGAGCAAAATAACATGGGACGGTCGGTCTAAGAGCGAGATCGACAGCCGTGTACATCAGGCTGGGCTTGCATTTTATAAAAGGTCGAAAATAATAGAATCGAGTAATATAGACCTAAAACTGAGAATACTTCTCATCAAGACCTATGTATGGAGTATCTTGATGTACGACTGTGAAACATGGTGTCTATCCGAAAGAGATAAACGAAGACTAGAGGCTTTTGAGATATGGTCCTATAGAAGATTATTAGGAATTTCCTGGAGAGACCACATTACAAATGAAAAACGTTTGCATTCTACGAGTTTTATTCAAGTTTATGGGAATGACTCGTTTCGCCTTTTTAAGGCATTATTAAATGTTCTTATTACAGAAATAGACGTTGAATAATGCCTTAGAAAGGCGAAAATTATTGTTCCCATAAAATATAACAAAACTTCACATAAACAGGCGATACCGATCTTAAAACCTTCTGAACAGACGTTTTATACAGTTTTTAATTCATTGAAGTTTCTGAAAGATTTTATTATTAGTTTCCTTAACAATATGAAATAATATTTGCAAATCAAATATTATAAAACATAGTATTTCAAATTACATGTATATCCACAAAACTACCATCAACGTGTAACGTGCAACGTAAGTGCATTGACTACCACTCCGAAGGTTCCGGGTTCAATTCCCAACGAGGGCAGTGTGATTGTCACACTGTCTTTGATCTTGTATAGAATTCACGTGACAATAAAATGGCGATAGATTAGCTACCTATCACATGTCACGAGAATCACTATAATAGCTATAATACCATTTACATCGATTTGGCTCATGCTTTCATGATGTGAAGAGCGATTCAAAATAATAATAATAATGATAATAATAATAATTCATTTCTAAAGCATCCTACAAATCTGTTCGCAACAAAACCTTCTTGATTACCCACCCTTCAATACGCAAGATAATCAACGCGATTTAATAAATATACGTAAAACCTTTCGCAGTGATAACGCGGAAAGTTATTATATCCCTGAAAAAACGTGCAAGTTTTCCAAATATTTTTTTCTCTTTCAAAATCTATATGCTGATTTAAATATACAATTTGACCTCAAGACACCGTTATCCATATAATGTCAGATTTTATGACTGAGGTCAGTGTCGTTAACTCGAAAGAATTCCGAGCTTTTACACATTTGGTAACTGATTCATGAAGGTCACTTGAAACCGAAAAGCTCTCACTGAAACCGTTTAAAACAGCGTACTCTCATTGGTCGTTACTATCAGATATCCAGGAATATGGTATTTGCTAGGTGCAGTGGATTGGAATATAAAAATTCGTTAAAAAAGTTTATACTATGAATATAAATAATAACATAGATTTCGTCATGTTTAGTTTATTTCATTTAGAAATATCGTAGTTCAGTTTAAAATCTTTTGTACAAAGGATTAATTGTATCTAAAAAGAGAAGAATATGTAAATTGTTTTGTTTTAGAAACAGAATATGGTGGTCGAGGCGTTTACAGGACTTATGACCTGTCATTGGTTGGGTTAAGCGATCGCTTTAAGTTAACAACATTCCCCATTCCGCCCTTCTTACGACCAATCTGACAAATTTTTGTAAGATGTATATATGCTACTATGTGGAGACACACTTCACATTTTTTAGGTCAATCTACACTAGCACCATCTATTAAGAGCATTTGTAATATTTGATATTTGTTAATATTTGTAATATACATTTGTAAGAATATTTGTAAGAATATTTGTATGAATATTTGTAAGAATATTCGTAAACAAAAATCTTTTATACAAATATTAAAATTATCACATTATTTTCATTTCAATATTTCGACATTTCAAAAACAAAATTGCTTTTTAATACTATTTTTAAAGGCTAACGTTAATGATTTATGTAAATAGTCTTAAAATTAATTACATTACCTTCAACAAAAGCAGAATGTAGCTCATTATTTTGAAAAAGGGATCACTCGTGTCCGTGCTTGAACGTGTTTTTTTTGATAATCAAAATACTTTTATTATAAATAATTCAAGTCCATTGTTTTGGCCGAAACACAACGATACTTCAACATTATTAACTGTTAAAATATAAAACGCTGTTTATGGTATAACAATTTAAAAAAAATATTTCGACATTTTTTTCAACTGTTAAAATTCAGTTTCGTGAATTTTAACAGTTGAATGTAAAAAACAGTTGATTTAGAAACTTAATGTGCATTATTTCCAATGTCAATTTCAATTATTTAGTTGATTGTTATTTTAACAGTATAACAATATTGTAACACTAGATAATGTCAACATCGGTTGACGAAACAACTGTCGCGCAAAATAATAAATAATAATAAATTGTGAACAGCGTTTCATAATTTAACAGATATAATGTTAGTTAAAAATAATTGAAACTTTAATAGCTCATTTAGAAAAGCAACTAAAATTATTTTTTAAATATACGTGAAATTTTTTTGTATTTTTTTCAATTCGCGAATGCAATTTTAGTGTGGACAGTATTTTTTCATATCAATAATATGAAAAAAAAATATTTTTTTATTTGATGTTTAAGAAATTTTTGAAAATTAAACAGAATATTAGATACTCTGTTTACGAAATGCATAATGTGATCTGTTTATCCTTTACGTATTATATATTGAATTTAACACATGTTTTAGGCCATAACTATTTTATTTCTTGTTCTTAAACACTGGTGTTAAAATCCACATTTAATAATAAATACGAATGATAACGTATATTTTTATTACTTTTATTATATTAAATGGGACATACATATTCATATAGTTAAGGCCTTACATTTGATAATGCCTAAGAAAAACTAAACATGTCATTCCCATTAAATATAAAAAAACTTCTAGGAAACTGACATTTTCATTTGTATTGGTTATTTAGTTGTTTAAATACAATTTTCCATAAAAATTATAGGTTCTATATTCTCCTTGTAGTTGCGCAATATAATCGTTTTCTTTGAAATTAAATTTTGAGTATTAAAGTCTGTATATACGAGTATAATATCGCTGTCTTAATAAATTGTTGGTATTGCATTTTATCTTATAACTATCTTGAAGCTTACAATATTGCAGTAAACAGGGCGTCTTTCCAAGATGAGACAATATTGCAATATAAGAGTATTCACAATTTACAAGAAGACTTATTTTAAGCGCTGAAAGAGTCATTTATCAAATGAAAATAACCCAGATAAACTTAAGTATGCACGTGAATCAACGATCCTTTTAAAAATTATTTGCTTTATTATAGTTAATTACTTTTGAATGGAATAAATATTGCAAAAATAATTATCTGTTCAGATTATCGTCTTTTATTAAAAAAGATTTAAAGAAAATATATTGCGTCTGTGAAGAAAAACTTTTTTTTTTGTTGTTGCTTTATTCTGTTTTTGTTTTTTGTTTAGTTTTTTGTTTTGTTTTTTCTGTTCAGTGTATCCAATTCTGTTTTAAATAAACCATTGTTTTTGGCGGAAACAAGTCTATATTATAAACTGGTTAATTGAAACACTTTTATAATATCACAATTGATTTAATTTCTATGAAATTGTCGTGACAGCTGTTTCGCTATCGCAGTTCATTGTAACACATGATGATGCTAACATTGGTTAGCGAAACAGCTGTCGCGACTATTCCATAGATATTAAATCAGTTGTGATATTATATTAAAACAATGTTTCAAATAAACCGTTAATAAATATAGTTTTATTTTTATCGTTCAATAAACGAAAAGGCATAGAATTTATCCAAAGTTCATAAAAGTGTATCAAAAATTATAATACGAGTATGTTACAACGCAAGATTTATTTTTTTATAGATTAATTTTTTTTATAATCCCCTTGCACTATAAAAATCATTAAATGATTTTGACTTTTTAAAAATGAAGGTTTCTTGGTGAAATCACCATCATTGAACGAAAACGAGTTTACGGATTATTGTATACTAACAGCTAGATAAGATTAAATTTGTTTCACTACCCTACACAAACTTTTAAACCCTTAACAAAAGAAAAGCAAATCGCACACTGCATTAAAGCCGGCTCTCATTACGGGACGTAAACACCAGGTAAAAAGGTTGTATACAAAGCATTTTAACTACGGTACGTACTACGCTTCTCGGCGGGGTGTAAGCCTGGAGTTAACACTAGTTAAAAGACCAGGTCGTTTGTAAACCGGATGGAAAGTGCAGTCACTGCATTCCAGTTTGTGTGGAAACGTTGTTAGCGGATGTTATCTTATCCAGAATTGATTGCATTATGCAATATCCGTTGTTGATGCAGACTACAAATCGATTCATTCCCAACAGTATACTCATACAATTAAAAAGTATTTTAAAAAATAAGATATGATATTGAAAACCATCTAGCTTACTGGTGATTTAAGACATCATACTTCTAGAACATATTTGTACTTAGTTTTTCAAGACATTTCATCAAAAACTTTTCCTTCTTATTTAAAAAATTGGAATAAAAGTCTATAAAATATCACTGTTTATGAAAAAACTTCGTTTTTATATCACGATTGTATTTTATTTTACGACAGCTGTTTCATCAACCAATGTTGATATCATCAGGTGTTACAATAATATATCAAATGTCAAATTTTCGTTTTTCAATAATTTGAATAATTTAAAATAAAATGCAATTGTGATATAAAAACAAAGTTTTTTCATTAACACTTATAAAATGTTCAAGTATCTTAGTGTTTCAGCCAAAACAATGGTCTATAAAATAGTTAAAATTGGAATAAAAGTCTAAAAGGTATTTTTATCTTGACCTTTAAATCATGCTTCTTCTTCTTCTTCAAGTGCCCTGTCGGGTCCCCCCAACGTTGACGATCACCTCGGCGAACCTGTTCCTGTCCTGCGCCGCTCGGCACAGCTCCTCCACACTTCGGATGCCGGTCCGCTCTCTCATGTTTCGCAGCCAGGACATCTGTCTCCTACCGGGCCCTCGAAAAGTTGTAAAAAAAATGGACCGCCACACTATTATTTCCTGATATACCTTCTTATTCATACATCATGTCATGCACGCACGTCGATTTCACCAACTACTCACGTGGTTAACATTAAAAAATCCACCACTTATATATTCATGACAACATTGTATTGCGGATTTATTGTCCATTGTTAATTTCTTTGTAAACAACACTTCTATAAAAAATAAAATCAAATTAACACAAACATGTTTCGGACACAGAAGCCCTTCATCAATGTAATTGATCATTGTTCAAGAAACAATAAATATTGTATGGAGATGCTTCGTTCTGACGCTGCTCTTGAAAAAATAATAAGAAAAAAGAAGAAGAATTGTGTTTATATCATAGAGCGCCTCTGAAATGAATCTCTCACAAAAATGGCGCTATACAAATCATCATCATCATCAGTTATTTAATGTCAAGCTATCTTTCGTATAATTAACGTTTTTCTGAAACAAAATATTTTGGTAATATATAACATTGAAGTGTAATATATAACATTGAAGTGTAATATATAACAAGAAGCCTGCGTTTTGCCAGTTGGTACCCTTGGTCTTGAAACTGTTACATTGTCCAAAAAAGTGCCGAGAAACTGCGAGTGACCCAAAGAGCCATGGAAAGAGCCATGTTAGGAATAAGCCTAAGAGACAGAGTCAGAAACGATACGGTGAGAGAAAAAACAAATGTCACTGACATCATCCACCGGGTGGCGACTCTAAAATTGCAATGGGCGGGTCATGTAGCCAGAAGCCCAGATGAAAAGTGGACAAGAGAACTGCTGACTTGGAAACCGTGGACGGCGAAAAGAAGTGCAGGGCGACCGCAACTACGGTGGAAGGATGATCTAAACAGACACGTCAGAATAACCTGGATGCAGTCTGCACAGGACAGAATGACATGGAAGCAAATGGAGGAGGCCTTTGTCCAGGAGTGGACGGGAATAGGCTGAAGAAGAAGAAGAAGAAGATATAACATTTTAAAAAGTCTATTTTTGAACGGAATATTTCTAGTGAAGACATATTTTTAATGACTCGTAAAAATAAACGGTGCGTCATTAAAGTCTGTGAGAGAAAAACGGTCCAGCAAAGTGTGGGTAGCGGGGATCCCTCTCCTAACGGCTAACTGCGGGACTAACGCCATTGTAATAAGAGCGATAACTGAGATAAATATGAATGTGGTTCTTGTGCAAACTGCAATATCGCAGCAGCGGCCACGGTCAGAACTAGACCAGAGGCAACGCTATTTTGCGGTTGCAGTGGGATATCAAATGAAACGATTTGGCCTGCGAACACATCTAATAGGATCATACAATTTAAAATCAAAACAAGGAAACTTCGATAATCCATTGTTTTGACCGAAACACTTTTATACACTATGATGAATTTTGGAACACATCATTTTTCTTATATAAAATAAGATTTACATTTTGTAAACTAACAAAATGTGAATGATATAAATAGTTTTAGTTTTAAAACAATTTATTTTACTATTTTCTGAATGTTCTACAATTACTTTAAATGCAACTTATCCATAATGAGTTTTTTACTCATGGGAATACAATAAAAATATTATACGTTTAAAAATTAATAAAATATTAAAAATAAATAAATATATTTGGTATCAATTTAACTACAATCTAACTTGTGTTACATATTATGACAGTGTTTTAAAATTTTAAACAGTTCATATCGTATTTTTATGATTATTGAATTCATTACTATCCTTATTTTTTCAGGATGAATTTTACATTAATTAAACTGGTTGGAGCAAACTGTACTTATCTCCCGAAACATTATGATACCTTAACATTTTAAGCTGTTAATGAATAAACTTTGTTTTTTGTATCACAATTGTATTTTATGTTACGCGACAGCTGTTTCATCAACCAATGTTGACATCATCAGGTGTAACAATAATATATCAAATGTCAAATTTTCGTGCTTTTTCAAATCTTTATGTGTATTTGTTCCTATGTCAATTTGAATAATTTCTTTGATATAATTTTGATGTTCTTGCTGAAATTGAGTTAGGTACCTAAATATTTTAATTAAAAGAACGGTAAGTTACTATTTTTAGGAGAAAATATTAAAGGTGAAAAATATAGTAATAAAAATAATAAAAACAGTAATTAGAGGGAACAATTACACATAATATAGAGAAAAAAACAATGAAATATAACAAATTAGAAATCATAAACAATAACAGAAAGTACATATATTACATTAATAGGAAAGGTGACAAAAGTTTGAGGTAATATTATTATTGTTTTGCTAGATTGTACTACGTACAAAAATCAAATTGAAAATAGTTTTGTATTCAGTATTGGGTTACTCAAATAAAAATATAAAAGAGTTGTAACAGTTCTATAGATAAACACGAAAACGACCATGTTACGTATTTTATTTTAACCCCTATTCAATTTACTTTTTAATACCACCAACCCGTTTTACTCCAAGCGGAGCTTCTCGGAGACACAAAACAAACCGTTTGATAGTTTACAAAAGAGTGACGAAACTCTGTTATGAGTACTGAAGTGTCGTACGAGATTTAAAAATCGAAACTGTTGACTTATTGCAATCAAAAGGAACTTCAGTGAATCGGTTTTCTGTACATAGATAACTGAGAGATAACAAGAAAAGAAGAAAGTGTGCAATAGAAGATTAATTGATCAACAAAGAAATAAAATTAGTTTTACGCTACCTTGATGAAGCTGCGCAAGAAGCAAATGATATTGGTTGTGTTAAAGCAAACGAATAATAATATTAATAAATTGGATGATTCAGAAAAACGCCAAATTTTATAAATGTATCAAGGACGCTAAGAATGTGTTGTTAGAACAAAATATGAAGGTGTTTTTATTGAATAATTAATACGTTTTCTAGAAGTTTTATTATATTATAATATATGGGAATGACATGTTTCGCCCTTGTGAGGCATTATCAAACATTTTTTGCTTTTGATTTGGCAAAGATATTTGTTTTTATTGGTTTGTAAACCATCACAACGCGAAAAGAATCTAATTAAGTTAATATGTTAGTAATATACCTGTTTGTTACTATATATATATTAGGGCAAAATTTGTAAAAGTTTCATTATTTTATTTTCATTTTCATTATTTAGAAAAAGGCAAGGCTTCGGCGGTTTCAGGTTGTCTCCAGGATAGCATATGGAACAACAAGTATATGAAAACTGACAGTAAGGTCAGAAAGTACAAAACCTGCGTTAGGCATATACTGACATATAGCATTGAGACCAGAGCGGATACCACAAGAACGAAGGCTAAAGTGCGGGTGGCAGAGATGCGGACGCTGAGGATGATAGCAGGAAAGACTCTCCGAGATAGGGTGAGGAACACGACTATCAACAGGAACAGACCAATGATCTAATAGAAGAATTAGAAGAAGAGAAGCCGAATAATATTTTCAATTTGAAATCTACATGATTGTATAATTAATTGGCTATTTCGGAATGAGCAGTTACGAAACAAAATATATTTTTAAACCCTTTGATATATTATAATGGAATTTTAACACAACCGGAATACAAGCACAAAAACATCCCTTTTCCTCACGTAAACATAAAATATTATCATATGCTTTCTTTGTACAACACTTTAAATGTTTGCACCACAACCGTAGACAAGCGTAGAGATTAATATTCAAAAGTTTTCATAACGCACATAAGCCATGAAAGCTAATATACCAAATATGAACTTATTTAAATACAAATGGAAATGTGTTTTGCTGAACAAACCAGCGTTAAGTTTTTTTTATATGTTTATGCAAATATACCCAACACACGCCGCAGTTTCCCTACTCCTATTCCGGAATTAATCAAAATTCATATTAAATACGCACAAATAGTAAAAAGGGAATGATGAACTATATGACATCAAATTCAAAAGTTTGCAATATTTGAGTATTTCTCTTGACTTGACTCAATTTTAAGCATTGTAGATTTATTCATAGCACGTTCTATGTGGAAAAAACTACTTTCTGTCACTACAAATAACAGAATGTTAAAAAATAGTGACGAAATATAATTTTCAAATAATTTTATAGCAGATACGTGATAACGACATGCAAAGTTGACATCTAAAAACGAATATGAAATTTAAATTTTATTATTTTATAAGGCTTAATAGTGAGATACATGAAATATTTTAAAAAAATAGTGAGAATGATAATCTAATGATTTTACTGAAATTTCGTGATGGAAATTCATTTTAAATAATAATTAATCAAAACGATCCTTTTTTATTAACTACTTCCACTCATTGTGAATTAAGACACCGTTTTTCCACTTTTGAGGGTATTTTTATCGACACGTTTCGAAGGTTTTACACCTTCACCATCGGGAGAACGATATAAACTCATCGTTCTCCCGATGATGAATGTGTAAAGCCTTCGAAACATGTCGAGAAAAATAATAATGGAAAAAACAGAGTCTTAATTATTTACTACTTATTTTTATGAAGTTTTTTTCCACTTACACAGTTTATTTTGAAAGTTGTTTTATTTCTGTCCAAATACAGTCGAAGTAGTTAATAAAAAAAATCGTTTTATTTAACTAGAAATAGTGAAAAACAATACACATAAAGATTAGAAAAATCACGAAAATTTGACATTTGATATATTATTGTAATACCTGATGATGTCAACATAGGTTGATGAAACAAATGTAGCGTAAAATAAAATACAGTTGTGATACAAAAACAAAGTTATTTAATTTAACAGTTTGAATTGTTTATTTCAATAGACAATGGAAGATTATGGCAAATGAACACATGCTCAAAATGTTAATGAATGCAACACATATTTTTACAGTAGATTTTTTATATTTTAAAATACAAAATAGCTTTGTAAGATGGCAATGTACCTAATCGTTAAGAAAATAAAATAATGGACTGCCGCACTGTTCCTTTCTGACATACTATTTTTTTTTCGAAATTAAAATATTATACAATACACTTTGGAAATAGAATAATAACATGGCTTTTTATCCACTAATATAATAAATATCACATATTTCTGAGGAGACCTCCATCTTCAGCTTTAAATATATAACAAAAAAATAAATAAATAAAAATTTAAAAAAACGCCTTTAAAAATCGATACAGTACAATGAAACAATAGATTTGAAATTTAAAAAAATAACCGGGACTAATTGATTTAAGTGCTATTGACGACCTTCGTGACCGAGTGGTAAGTGCTTTGACTGCCACCCCGAGGGTCCCGGGTTCGATTCCTGGCAATGGCACTGTCTTTGATCTGGTGCAGAATTCACGTAACAATAAAATGGCGATAGATTAGCTACCTATCACATGTCACGAGAATCAAAATGAGAGCTATGCCCTTAACATCGATTTGGCTTGCGCTGTAATGATGTAAAGAGCGATTCAACACAATAATAATTTTTTTTTATTTTTTTATTATCAATAAGAACTAATTAGTAATTTTTTTCGCAATAATCATATTTAAATATTATAAATGATTATATAAAAATAATTAAAAATTGTAATTAGGAAAAAACATACATATGAAAATGTTAATAAATTATTAATTTCCGCTGAAAATATTATTGGGAATGGGAGCCCGGAAGACTAAAAGCTGAAAGGTTTTTAAGGAGAAAGGAGTAAATGGAGGAATCTGATTATTAATTATGTTTTCTTCCAATTTCACCGACCTGAGGATTTCTAAAGATTCTATTTTTTTTTTATTTACTGCTTTTCTTAATTGTGTTATTATACAAAATATGTTTCGGGGGTGGCGACCTCTATCTTCGGGCGTAAATATTACTAAATAAAAACCATAGTAGTAATTGTTTTATTTTTATTGAAAGAAGTCACCTCCAAAACTTTAGTGTATAATATGTATTTTTTTAAACACACTCCACTTTATTGAAAAAAATGTTAAGTGTTTAATAAATAAAGTGCAGTGTGTTTAAAATTCTCCTTCCAGATTTAAAAAATATTTGTAATATTATAACCATACTATGTGCTCGTAAGAATTTGGAAACTTTATCGACACATTTATAATAATTTTCATTGATTTATAATAGTAAACACGATTGTTTGGAGGTTTTACTTTGGTTTAATTTATATAAATTATATAAATTGTGCCACCGGGTGGCGACTCTAAAATATCAATGGGCAGGTCACGTAGCCAGAAGCACATATGAAAAATGGACAAGAAGACTGCTAACTTCGAGACCGTGGACGGCAAAGAGAAGTGCAGGGCGACCGCAACTACGGTGGAAGGATTATCTGAACAGACACTTCGGAATAACTGTATGCAGTCTGTACAAGACAGAGTGACATGGAAGCGAATGGAGGAGGCCTTTGTCCAGGATTGGACGAGAATAGGCCGAGGAAGAAGAAGAGAAGAAGAAGATATAAAATGTGATAAATATGTTTCTCCTTGCGAGGGAATTCTCAAATTAGAGTTCATTCTCAAGAGTTTGAGAATGCCCTCACAAGGCGAATCAAATTTGTCACAATTTATATAAATTAAATTTGTCGGGGTTAAATGCATAACCCATATAAGTGGACTTCGACTGCTGAATCAGCATATTTCATGAAGAAATATACTACACGAATAACCAAAAACGCCTGACTTAGGACCTACTTATCAAAAGTAATGAATCGGGGCCCAGATTTATTCACACAGGTCACTAGGTCACTAGAGCAGAGCATCGTGTGAAAAGGGAAGCAAAGCATATAAAAGCGGTACATCCGACCACCATTGACAGTATTCCTTCTCGCGACTTCTAACCGACACGAGTCTACGCCGTCAAGCCTACGTACAAAGAACCCCCAACTCTTTTACCGAGCTACGCTACTGTCTACACTGTTACGCCACGTAACTTCCGACGAGTCTTCGCTCCAGCCGACCGACGTTACTGCCCAGCGAGCCATCAGCTCCAGCTGCTATCGACGTCCAGGCGCACGCTTCATCACGAGTACATAATACTGTTAACGTATGATCACTTGTGATCTGCAATAAACGCTGAAACCTCCACTGCTTTTAACTCTCACCACATCCCCCAAAAATTCGAGTAAACCCACTAAACAATCGTGTTTAGTACGTTTATTATAAATTAATAATGGAGTTTTACAAAACTAATACCTCAACCATCAATAATTTTCACTAAACCCACTCGTAAATTCCGTAAAATATCTGCTTAAACAATCATCATACAAGTGGTTCTGGGATAAGAACCTTTGCTTAGCACATAAACTTGAAGAAAACCTCCCTTTAACTAACCAAAATGTAATTAGCTCCTTACGACATTAGAGGTTGGCGGTAATGCCAAGTCGCTTGGAGTGCCTTTGGATTAAACTTACAATCACTCTCGGAGGTGTTTGGTGTTTGTATACTGTGTGCACGTATATCTCTTGGGTAATTGCATTCTGATAACATCACGCTTCAAGTTAATGTGGAAATGTGAGTGTTAACTTAAAATGTAAGTAAAATGTTTAAACGTAATTCAGATCAATTTTGTTTTTTGAAATTTCGTGGTTGAAATTCATTGTAAATAATGAAAATATTTTGTTTTTGCAAAAAATCTTTTTTAAATGTAAACTTAGTTAAAATCCACAAATATTTATTTCTTCAACCAGTTTCCAGCTCGCTATCATCTTCTGGTCTGACTGAATATGGCATTGGTATTAGGTGAAATCGGTCAAAGACGGAAACATTTGTGAATTTTAACTAAATATGTATTTTAGGAATGTTTTGGGTTTTTTATCATTCTTTTGTAATTCCGGTTTTTAAATAACAAATAATCATGAAACACTTATCTCGTTCCTCAACATTCATGCGTCGTGTCAAGCACACACGTCGATTTCTTTGACTTCTCACGTGGCCGACAGGATTTGATCGTACCACGTTTTCCTCGTTCTTCCTCTTGTTCCGTTTGCATCGTTAACACAATATACTTTGTTTATAACTCTTTATTTATTCATTATTTTTATGTGTCCAAACCATCTTAATGACCTTCTCATTATTTTGTTCAGAACACTTTCATTAGAACCGCATTCATTTCTTATGGGTATTTTCAATTTATTAATAATGCACTTTTAAAAATTGGTTATAAATCACTATATTCGTTATAAATACCAACCGGTTTCGTTCACGCCGGAGCTTCGTCAGGGTAACAAAATATATACTCATACTATATAATAATCAGTATATTCTGTTACCCTGACGAAACTCCGGCGGGAGCGAAACCGGTTGATGTTTACAATAAATAATGTGGTTTATATTCAAATTTCATAAATGTTTTTGTTGTATTTAATAATGTTTTTGTTGTATTTAATTTTATTGTAGTAAAAATAATATTTTTGTTGTATAAATAATGTTTTTATTGTATTAAATATTATTGTTGTATTTAATAATGTCACACCATAAATTAAGCGCTTCATACGAAAATCTCTTTCATTCGACACTCTATCATACACAGATTTTACACACATTCCTTCCTTCATCCTTCATTTGCCAATTCCATGTTTTACTTCCATACGTAAAACTAAAAATGTATACAAAATGTTTTTTTGTTATTCTGATTTCAAAAGAATTAATAATCGTATTAAATATTTAGAATAATTTTCAAATAATTCTTCTTTTTTCAAACTTTTTTTTTTGAAAGATTTTTATTTGATCACCCACGAATACGTCTATAACGACATCTATCTATTTTCATGACCAAACAGTTTCAATATAATATGTAAATTACTCACATATGAATAATTTAATCCTTATTTTATCGAACAAAACGCTACGAATCTTTGTTTTAGTTTATATCCCGTTATGGAGATTTGTTGTTTGAATAATCAAGTGATTTCACTCATTGACTTGGAAGTTATGAAATCATTTGTTAGGCATTATCAATTCAAGAAATATGAGAAAAACATCAAAACTAAGACGAGGCAATAAACAAAAACATATCCCTATTCGAAGAAAAATGAGGGCTTGAAACAACAGGACGATTGTAAAATTGTTGTACAATGAAAATTAATAACAGGTTATTAATATTTTAATAAATTTAAGTATACTACAATCTATAAGTATCTTATTCTGAATAAACTTTTGACAATTAAATATGATATTCAATGTAACTTAATTTTGAAAGCTTTTATAGGAAAAATACATTTTGAAATTTTCGAATTGCCGTTAAATAAACAAATTAATAAAAAATATTATTCTAATTTCAAACGTTTCTATAACCGATCATAGAAATTTGAATAAACCATCAATTTATTAATAAATAATAATGCGTATGAAAACTAATCGTCTGTATTGATTCTCGATCTCAGGCTGTACCTTGCACGGTTCTGAGTATCGTCCTCACTCAAGCCATTTCTCTGCAAGACGCTATTGCACTGAATCATCCACGTATCGTATTCCTAGGTCTTCCTCTGGATGGTTGACGAGGAAGATTCACATACGCATGAAAACTTCTATTTTTAATTATTATATTTTATGTGATTGATATGTTACGACAGTCTAAGGCATTATCAAATGAATTCACAATTGATAATGCTTTTGACAGGCTGAACATGTCATTTGCATAAAATATAATAAAACTTCCAGAAAACGGACGTTTTTATTCGTATTAATTATTTTTTTTAAATTTAACAAATTGAAATTGAATTTAGACACCCTGTTTCCGATTGTTTTAATCATTTTTTTGGTGAATAGAGCGAAATTGCAATTAAATAAAAATTAAACTGATGTTTAGCGAATTCCGTATAAAACCTTCAATTAAATAAATTAATAAATTTAATTATGTTTATTATTTCAGAAAAAATATGTCATATGTTTGATAAACTTAAAATGCCTTAATCATAATGAACCTTTTTTTTGGTATGTGTAAAATTTAATAAGACTAAAATGTTGGACAACCTTGAAAAGCTCATCATCATGGGCAAAGTGGAGGGAAGGCGACCACATGGACGAAATCCTGGTCTCTCAGTAGCTGCAGCCTGGATACTGGCGGGTGACGTGCCACGGTCAGGTTATGCGACCGTCAATCATGAGGAATACGACTGAAAAGAAGAAGAAAATGTTTGAATACCCGGTGCTTCCATCTTACCAGCTCATCGTCAAATTCAATGGAAATAAATCTTTGTTCCAAGTAATATTCGTGAAATTGGATACACAGAAGTATTCTACAAAGTTTTTGTGCGATTTGATTTTCTACGAGTGCCAATACGTGTAAGATTCCGAATAGAGCCGTTACGGTAATGGAGTACAAAATCGACTACATCAATTTTTATTATTTTTCTTCATCTTTTATTATTTTATATTTATGAGTTATAGCATTTTTCCACCGCATCAAAAAATATTTTTTAAACATTGTTGTACATCAAAACTTCATGTATACCGATGAAATGAGGCATGGAACTGACATAATACGAGAATCTTGAATGTGCGTAACTAAAATCTCTTGGACAAATGCGTATTAAATTGATTTTAATACAATATACCCCGATTTAAATACGTAATGTCAATGAGTTAATTGAATTGTTTCTAGATTTATGAAATTTATATTTATTTTATGTAAAAATCAGTTATATTATAGTACAATACATTTTTGTGTGATAGAACGCCAAAAGATGAAAATGCAAGTCATAAATAAATTATTTTTACAAAATAATTCATATTATAATATTAATATTATATATATTTAATTATTGTTTCTTGAACGATGTTGTAAAATTCCTTTTTAATTAATTAGTTTGAATTTAAACGAATATTTTGTAGAAGTTTTATTATATATATTGGAAATGACATGTTTCGCCTTGCTTTAGCATCATCAAAATCTGTGTATGAAAGAGTGTCGAATGAAAATATATAAAGTGAATGCAGTTTGAATGATAGTGTTATGAAGATAATAATGAAAGGATCGTTAAGATGGTTTGGAAATGGAATGAATTAATTAAGAAATAATTGTAAAAAATGTCAATCTCAACTATGTTAACGGATCTAGAAAAAGAGGAAGAAGATGGGAAAACGTGGGACGCACGTTTTTCTGTTTACTCAATCAGGAATATGGCATGATAGTTATTTAGTAAGAAAGTCATTTAATAACTGTGTTATTTGGATAATGCCCGTTATTGAAGACGCCTCAAATATGTTGCCTTATAACGCCAAATCTATAACCAGTTACGAGATAATTTGAAATATGAGGATTTGATGATATTGAAAAATCATAATACGGATTTTGATGACACTGCTTTTTTATAATACCTGTTTTATAAGATGATCATATCTCTTAAAAACCATAAGAAGAGGGAAAAGCACGTTTTCCGAAAATTAACTGTTAAGCTTTTCCGATTCGCAAACAAATGATGTCACGCGTTTCCCAATACAAAGGTACATAGAAGATTTAATGAAATCAGTTAGAAACCTTTGGTAGCATAAAAGAATTACAAAGTATAAAAAAGTAAACTAAAAGAAGGGCTAAAGATTATTTGGGCAAATAGAAAGATTTTTTTTTAATAGTGAAGAGGAATGGAATTCAAATACGATAAAAATGTTAAAATAAAGTTTAAAAAAAAAACATATTTTATGTTCTAAGTCGATACGATCGACGAAAATGCATGTCAACGGTGAATGAATGTAGAAGAGACCCAAGAGTTATGCAAGGATAGAATAATGGCGGTCTATCCGCTCTGCTTACCTTTCCGGTGAATGATATGGTATGATAGTTATAGCTTCGTGAATTTGATAAAGTACATTGAATAATTAATACGAATGAAAATGTCAGTTTTCTAGAAAATTTATTATATTTTATGGAAATGACATATTTATTCCTTCAAATGACATTTGATAATGCCTTAGATGGGTGAAACATGTCATTCCCATAAAATATAATAAAACTTCTAGAAAACTCACGTTTTCATTCTTATTAATTTGTTAATATGGAGATTTACATCATTTTTCAAGAAACAATAAATAAGTACATTGATGTTTCAAAACACTTACAAAAAGTATTATTACTCTTAGGAAGAACAGTGTTTTTATATTGTTACATTATTATTATACAATCGCATATTAAAAATCTTTTAAAATAGTCCATTATTTTGGCCGAAACATTATGATACTTCAACATTATTAACTGTTAATATATAAAAGACTACTCGTATTTTCGCTACCTCTTTTTTTAATCTTTTTTAATGGTTTTCGCGACAGTTCTTTCGTCAACCTATGTTGACATCATCAGTTAAATCTTGAATTTATGCCATTCTAGCTTTTTTGGATAGGTTTTTGTTTGCGATGACAACTTTAAGTGCACCATTCACTTTGTTGCCTGCCCCAACCCTTATTTCAATATCCTTCTCCACTCGCCCATCTCTTGCAAACATACTACCTAAATACACGAACTCAACTACTTGCTCCAAATTTATTTATTTTAATAAAATAAATTATCTAAATTGATTTAGCAAAAGATATTTTTTTTAAAATAGAATTATGTGATACCATAAGCAGCCTCATATATTTTAACAGTTAAAAAACGTTTTTATTAATCTCACTTGACCCATGAACCACCCCGGTCTATACACAACACAATTTCAGCCGGTGATATGAAACTTGTCAATATCCCCTACGGATAGCGGTCGACTAGCCGTGCGTTCAATGTTCAACGTTCAATGTTATTGAACATCCATTGACGCGTCACATTTTCTTGACGGGTTTAATTAAATTCCGGTCATCTTGACACCGAGGCTGACCACCCTGTCACCATTGTATATCATCGCAGCCAATTAAAATCAGTTGCCGGCCAGGGCGGGTAATTTGGGCGGAGGAATTTATCGGATAATAGATTCTCTGCAAAATTTAAAATCAATCGGTGATTGATTACTCCAATATAATAACTGATTCATCTAAATGTTATAGAACACTTTACGTTAAAATTTGATTGATAGATTAAAATTCATTAATCCATTGTATTTCCCGACACATATATTTTTTTTCTTCAGCCTATTCCCGTCCACTCCTAGACAAAGGCCTCCTCCATTCGCTTCCACACAACTCTGTCTTGTGCAGACTGCATCCAGGTTATTCAGACATGTCATTTAATTCCTTAAACAACATTATATACTATTTATTTATTTATTTATTACTGAGGTGGCTCTACGGATAGGTGGGCTGAAGTGGCGGTGGGCTGGCCATATCTGTCGAAGAACCGACAGCCGATGGGGAAGACAGGTTCTGGAGTGGAGACCGCGTACAGGATTCCATAGAGTTGGGCGTGCCCCTGCCCGCTGGACCGACGATCTGAAGAGGATTACTGGACATGGATGGATGGGAGCGGCAATGGATAGGGGGTGGTGGCGGGCTTTGGGAGAGGCCTACATTCAGCAGTGGATGACAGACGGCTGATGATGATTTATACTTTGTATTACAGTACTTTTTATATTCACTGAACTCGGACATGTTTCGGATAAAAGTAACCTACATCAATGTATACAATTTTAAAATTATTTACATTGGTAAAGGTTACATGTAACCGAAACATGTCTGAGTTCAGTGAAAATAAAAGTGTTGTAATAAGAAGTATAATTTATTAAACATCTTTTCGGAAATAGCCAATCCTTCCACCGTATTTTCGATCGCCCTGCACTTCTATTTGCCGTCCACGGTCTCCAAGTCAGCCGTATTCTTGTCCATTTTTCGTCCGAGCTTCTGGCTACGTGACCAGCCCAGTACCACTTTAGAGTCTCTACCCAGTGAAAGTTGTCAGATGAGGCCGAAACACAATGATCCTCTATGCAAAACACCGATATTGGCATCATCGGGTGTTACAAACAACTAAAAAAGTGAATTATTAAAATTGTGATATCATAACAATGTAATAAATTTTAAAAGTTTTTTAATATTTTTTTGAATGTATACAAATACTTGTACACGAATACTGGATTTCACCCATTGCGGATTATCGATTCAAGAATTAATTGTATCTCAATAGAGACGAACATGCAAATTGGAAACAGAATATGGTTGATCAAGGTGTTTACAGGACTTATGACCTATCATTGGTTGGGTTAAGCGCATGCTTTATGTAATACAACATTTCCCATTCCACCTTCCTTCTTATGATCACCATGTCTGACAAACTTTTTGGAAGTTGTATATATGTTAAACTCTAAGACAACTCTTTATGTGGAAGTTTATACAATCGTATAGTCTTAGAGTTTAACATATATACAACTTCCAAAAAGTTTGTCAGACATGGTGATCATAAGAAGGAAGGTGGAATGGGGTATGTTGTATTACATAAAGCGTGCGCTTAACCCAACCAATGACAGGTCATAAGTCCTGTAAACACCTTGATCAACCATATTCCGTTTCCAATTTGCATCTTCGTCTCTATTGAGATACAATTAAATAAAACGATGAATATATTGAAAAACACAAATTTCCTAGAAGTTATAGATGAAAAGTCTTGTTATCAGGCATTATCAAATGTTTTACATTTTAAACGCATCATTAAATCAATACTTTGTATAAGCATTATACGAGCATTAAAAGCATTATTTATTTAAATAATAATTAAATAAAACGACGTTTTTTAACTACTTCCACTTTTGTCTTTATTTAGACAGCGACCGGTTTCGCCAGACTCGCTGGCATCGACAGACTGGTGGAAGTAGTTGAAAAACATCGTTTTATTTAATTATTATTTAAAATGAACTTCCATCAAGAGATTTAAGTAAAATCATTTGATTATTATTTATTTATACTGCTGTTAGCATAAGTTATTTGTGCTGTTGAAATAAGGACAATTTAATCCCATGACTACGCCAGGATTGACGCCTTTCAAATGTGGTGTTGGCGTCGCATACTGAGGATACCGTGGACTTCAAAAAGGACGAACGACTCAGTCCTCAGTGAATCCAATATAACATGAAAACTATCTGTAATATGCAGTCGGCGAGTATTGAGTTTCTTTGGTCACATTGCCAGAAGAGAGCTTGGTAACCTGGAAAAAAGTATTGTCACCAAGTGTTCCACGCAAAAAAAGTAGAGGGTGATCTCCTGTGCGGTGGTGTGACCAGATTAAAGAGATAACCGCGGAGAACCTCTACTCGACGCTGCGGACTGCGCAAAAAAGAGAGGATTTGAGACGTTTTTATTTAGCCACGGGCAGTTTCATAGATCACAACCCTTAATAATTAGGAAACGAAGAAAAAATAAGAATAATATGAAAATGAATTATGATTTTAAAATATCTCACTCTCATCAATTATTATGTATCGCTACCCTGAAATAATGCTTAAACAATCTATTTTAACTGTTTTTAAATTACTTCTTCTTCTCTCCTATACATGTCAGGCCCCTTAACATCTCCTAAGCAGCTCAAAAAAACCACGTTCCAAAATTAAAGCAAACGTACATTTAAGAAAAGGGATGAACGCGTATACTTTCGTACTAAAAATATGTTCTTCTTCTCTGGTTTCAATCCTGGGATTGGTTTGCAGCAATTTCCTCCATTATTCTCTTCCATTTTTCCCTGTCTTGTGCGGCTCTTTTGAGATCTGCATATGATGAGCAGCGTACGTCCACCAACAGGTCCTCCAGGTACTCTCGGCGTGGGCGTCCCCTAGAGTTTGTCCCCTCGATCATACCCTCCATTATGGCATGCAAGAGACCTTCTTGACGTATTACATGGCCGATCCATCTTGCACGCCTTTCGGACAAGGTCCTGAGCAGGTGCCTTCCTCCTTCGATTCCTTGAAGAACTTCCTCATTCGTGATGTGGTCTCTCCAGGAAATTCCAAAGAGTCTTCTATAGGACCACATCTCAAAAGCCTCTAGTCTCCGCTTATCCCTTTCGGATAGGCACCATGTCTCGCAGCCGTACATCAAGACACTCCATACATAGGTCTTGATGAGGAGTATTCTCAGTTTTAGGTCTATATTATTTGACTCTATTATTTTCGACCTTTTATTAAATGCAAGTCTACGGCTGTCGACCTCGCTCTTAGACCGACCGTCCCATGTTATTTTGCTCCCGAGGTAGACAAACTCCTTGGTGTTCTTTAGTGGAACTCCTTATGTTATGTTTCAATATATTCATATATGTTAGTATTTCATTAAGAATATATGATTCGTAAAAAAGAAAATAACTTCTCTTATTCTTCCTTGTTGTAGACCTATGTGGTCTGTTCTCCGGAGTGTTGCTCCTCCTGTGAGATAGACTCCCAGCTGTCCTTCCATCTTTTAGGAGGTCTTCCACGAGGACGAGTCCCATTTGGTTGATTATGCAATGCAATAGAGGGGAGTCTGGTGTTGTCCATTCTTTGAACATGACCGCACCAGTCCCTTTTTTGCTGTCTACTTCTTCTTATTATCTTCAACCTAGCATATCTTTCTTATTTTGGTGTTCCTCACGCGATCTCTTAGTGTTTTGCCTGCTATCATCCTCAGTGTCTTCATTTCGGAAGTCCTCAAAACTTGTCTTTGTTTTTCCATATTGTGGATTTTAGAGCGCCAGAGATTGCAGCTGCCTTGTTAACTTGGGCTTGTATTTCTTCCGGCAGATCAGCTTCTCCCACCAGGTCTATGCCTAGATACTTGAAGGTCCTGACCTGTTCTATGGGTTGATTTTTTATAACCAGGTTACACGTTTTGGGTGTTTTGGAAAAGGTTTTTTCGTTTTTTCAAAGGTTTCATTTTGTTTTTTCGATAGAGATCGTCGAAAAGAAAATATATATTTGTAAATTATTATAATAGCATGTTATGTCGATTTTTCCATCTCTCCGCTAATTGAAAATTTGATTAATTAAGGCGTGCAATATTTTACTCGGCTTTTATCCATATCATGCTTTATCCTAATCATTGAGGTAAATTGTCTTAACCATTTTTCCTAATTGGCTTTTTCTGTGTGTTTAAACCAAATTGTAGATCCTTTGTTCTGTTCTCGTATTTTTTACCACGCTTTCATTCTCTGTGTATTCTCTTGTATGTTTTATTTTATCTTGTGTTGATGTTTGGTATTCTAGCAATAAAATATTTTAACTTAAAAATAATTTTGGTTCACCTCTATGTTTTCTTATTCTCTGCATTTGTACTAATAAATGTTAATTGTTTCTTCCCGCAGCATCCTGTTGTCATGGTTAATAATAATTTCATATTTTGTTTCAGTGCTATTATGTACGTAACCGAAACCTAGAATATGTATTACTTATTTTATTTCCGAATACCGAACGATACTGGTATTTGTGAACCATTTGTCTCAAATGTTACAAGTTTTTAGCAATGTAACTATAATATCGACGAATTTATTCACATTATAAATATTCACATGTGACGTCATCACTTTTTTTCTATTGCCAACCTTTTAATGACTGGCTGCAATTTATGTGTAAATTAATACTACCCTAATAAGGTCATAAATAAAATTATTAAAGTTTTCGATGGTATTGTGAATTTTATTTTGTTGACTTCAAAAAATCTCACTACCAGGTTGATGGACAAAACTATTACAATGATGCATTATTATATAATTTTATGACAAACAGTATCTTGGAAAATCTATAAGAATAATTTGAATATTCGAATTCGATTTTGCTGCTCGACTATGCGCTCAAATGGTGGCGATGAGGTTCGCAACCCATCACACCGCGTCTCGCGCGGGGCGAAAAGCGAAGGATGGAGTGCCGCATCGGTTAAAGTGTGGCAGTCCATTATTTCTGCCTACCCTTTCGGGGAGACGGCGTGATGGTTATTTAGTTAGTTAATAATAAAAATAAAGTTCAATAATTTTATGTGAAAACAAAAAGAAGATTTCGTACTTTTAATTTATCTTCGCACAATTCCAATTGTGTTAAATAAATTATTGATGTGTGATAGACAGATGGTAGACTATTTAAAAAAAAAACATTTATTTTTTTCTTTTTAAATCGCTTAATGTTATTTTTATAGTAGTTACTAACAAAAAATTTATTGTAATTTTGTGTTCTGTGATTTGGCGTTTAATTATTTTTATTTTGTGGAGTTAAAAAAAGACAATGCCAGGTTAATTGAAAGACTATTAAAATCATGCATCATTATATAATTTTATGACTAACCGTATCTTGGAAAATTGATATTAATAATTTGAATATTCGAATTCGATTTTGCTGCTCGACTAAGCCCTCAAAAGCTCCCGGTAACGTGATTAACGGTGCCATCAATGACCGCCACATTCGAATCGCAAATTCATTTTTCCTATTATGAATTCAAAATTCCATTAATCAATCTTTCAGGGAATGGAAATCTAATTTAATTTACAGCAAAAGGTGAAAGCCAAGACCCAAATTGCCGAATCGCGAACACTTTTATCATAAAGGCAATATTGCGGGAAATAAGTTGTGGGAATTTCGTTAATGAGTACGGATTTTTGTTCACGGTTTGCATTGTTCGCTAAATGGTTTGACTCCGTAATTACGGAAACGGACCTTGACTCAATCATAATGGGAGATCGCCATACAAACCTACCTATAAATAATTTCTTTCAAGTTTAGAATTCTTCTGCTTTATTTATAACTAAACCGCGGTCGTAAAAAATGCGATATCGTCATCCATATAAAAAATCTGAAGATGCCAACATCGGTTGGCAAAACCGCTGTCGTGAAAAATGCGATATCGTCATCCATATTAAAAATATATATATCTGAAGATGCCAACATCGGCTGGCGACACCGCTGTCGTAAAAAATGCGATATCGTCACCCATTTTAAAATAATAATAAAATGTCGTAATGTCTGAAGATGCCAACATCGGTTGGCGAAACCGCTGTCGTGAAAAATGCGATATCGTCATCCATATTAAAAATATATATATCTGAAGATGCCAACATCGGCTGGCGACACCGCTGTCGTAAAAAATGCGATATCGTCACCCATTTTAAAATAATAATAAAATGTCGTAATGTCTGAAGATGCCAACATCGGTTGGCGAAACCGCTGTCGTGAAAAATGCGATATCGTCATCCATATTAAAAACAACAAAAAAATCGTTATATCTGAAGATGCCGACATCGGTTGGCGAAACCGCTGTCGTGACCGTAAAATATTTTCGGAAGTAAAGATTTTCTACCCTTGAAACTTGGTTCACAATACAATCGAAAACTGAAAAAATATTATTTATGACTTTATAAAGGTAACATACAGCAATATCAATAACATATATTAGAAAAAAAACTCATAATTAAATAAGGAAGTGTCTTATGTATGGAAGCGAAGCATGGATCTGGCAAAAGAAGGATGAAAGTAGAATAAATGCAGTAGAAATGAGATCTCTTAGACGAATGTGTGGATACTCTGTGTATGATAGTGTCGAATGAAAATGAATGCGGTGTGAATGATGGTGTTTGAACAAAATAATGAAAGGATCATTAAGAAGGTTTGGACACATGGAAAGAATGAATGAAGAAAGAATGATTAAAAAAGTAAATGTGGATGATTTAAATGAAACTAGAAATAGAGAAAGGCCGAGGAAACGAACAAATAAATGAAATATTAAATGTCAGCCACGCGAGGAATCAGAGAAATCGACGCGCGTGTATTGCACGATGTATTAATGTTGAGGAAGCGAGAGAAATATGTCAGGAAAGAAAAGTATTGCAGTCCATTCTTTCTGCCTACCCCTTCGAAGAGACGGCGTGATGGTTAGTTAGTTAGTCAGTTTAATATAGCAAGGTAAATTTTAACTTTTAATATAATTTTTATTTTTACACACGTTAAATATTTCAATAACAAATTATTATTCTTTCGTTTTCCACACTACTGCCATACGACAATAATTAAAATAAATTTGAAAATAATTCAGAACGTTTTTGGGCATGCGCATCGTGTGCATTTCGAATTACTTTTAGAGCTAGTCGAAGTATTCCTCTCTCGATCTCTTGTATTCAAAATATTATCGTACTCTTTCTTGGTGACATCTAAGTTTTGGCCTATTTATATTATGATTTTTCCCCGTTTCATCCAAAATGCGATTTTATCGATATCTTCATCGAGTCAACGAAACACAATTTCTGAATTGAACCATGTTTTTTTTTAATAATGCTTTCTATTATAAAATACACAAATTACTCTTCCTACCTTCATCACACAAACCGGATTGCTTCTGCATTTCAGGATGTATAACACTTAGGCTCCCACTTAAGGGGCAGTACCGCCCCTTGGTGGACACTTGAGGCTCCAATGATAGCGACAGAGGGTACAGAAGAAAATGGGGGGCGTTATGGCAGTAAAAGGGGGCTGCCGTGGCGTACCTGTACAAGTAATTAATAATAATAAAACACTTATAAATAAACACTGAAAACATTGAACGGCGGCCATGTTCGAAGCAGGATTGACGAGCGTGTTTGTCACGGTGTAAATGTAGAAGAGGCGCGAGAGTTATGTCAAGATAGAATAGTTTGGCGGTCCATCCTTAATGCCTACCTCTCGAAAATGGCGTGACGGTTAGTTAGTTAGTTAAAAAATACTTTTTCCACGAATAAACCTTAAATCTACCTACCAATTGTGAATAAATAATATGAAATTATTGTTGTCGCATTAATCAATATTTTTTTTAAAATTAAATTTAGCATTAGTTATTCGTATACCAAATTTGCTTGGGCGAGTATTGTAATTACAAGTTGAAAAGCAAAGACGCATTTCACATAATAATTATGTTTCCATGGATAGATAAATGAAATATAGATAATGTAAAATAATATTCTTATATTTGGTATATAAATGTTATGGGAAAGAGGACTGTGGTCCATAAAAAGAACCTATGATATAACAGTAAACGTTAAATTTCACGTGACTATTAAACATGTATGCACATTTCTCAACCAAAATGTTAGAGCTGTAATTACTTCTTAAAATGTATGGAAAGAAGAATGTAAGACAATTTGTGACATAAACGCGAGAACGCTGAGAAACTGGAGCAAGTTACTGAATTTATTTATCTGGGAAACCGATTCACAATATATGGAAAAATGGAAAAAGATATCGAAAGAAGGCTTGGTACTGGGAACAAAAGTAATGGCGCTCTCAAAGTCATCACTGCAAAAAGAAATATTACAAATAAAGCAAAGATGGCAAGTGCATAATGGAGTTCTAATGCCAACCCTTATGTATGGAAGTGAAGCTTGAAGCTAACAAAAAAATGATGAACGTAAGATAAATGCCGTAAAAATGAGATCACTAAGAAGAATGTGCATGAAAATGATAAATGATAGAATACCGAACGACAAAGTAAGGAAGAAATGACAAGCAGATGATTGTATCATATGTTAAATTAAAAAAGGATCCCTGAGATGGTTTGGACATATGGAATGAATGGACGAGAGTAAAATGGTTAAATTGTTGTATACAATCAGTTTGAGTGGAAAGACAAGTCGTGGAAGACAAAGGAAAGCATGGCATGACCAAATTTATCAAATTCTGAAAGGCTACATACAACATTCGAAGTAGGAAAATTTTACGAATGGGCATGTTAGGACGTACGAATGTGGAGGAATCTAGAGAGGTATGTCAGGACAAAACGCTATGGCGGTCCATCCTCTCTGCCTACCCCTTCGTGGAAACGGTGTGATAGTTAGTTAGCTGGTTATGTATGATTGTCAAATGAAATTATTTAACGTTAACGTGGTATCTAGAATCAGTAATACGCTTCCTTATTTCTACGCTAGTAATGCGAATGTTTAATACGAATGCACTGGCGTAAATGGAATGCAGAATCTTGGTAACAAGTTCTCGTAATATTGCAGATGTTACCATCGCTGCGCCGACTGATTACAAGCAGGCACTTTTCCGCCTATTAGATTCTGCATAGCTTACTAGAGCAGCGAAAGGCAACTGTCTTGTAAATAAAAAAGATTTTTGTCCACATGTATTGGTAAATATCCTTATATCTAGTGAATAAATATAACTTATATTTTGTACAAATGCTTACAAATCATGTTGGGACTTCTTCTTTTTCCGGTGTCATGTCAGGTCTTCCCGAAGTTGACTATCACCTAAGAGTAGGCGTCTCTGTCCCTGGCAGCTCGAAACAGCTCCTCAACGCTCCTCAAGCCAGTCCAGTTCCGTGTGTTGTGGAGTCAGGAGATTCTCGTCTTGTCAATATCTCGTCGATCCTCTAGTTTTTCCTCAATGCTGGAACTAATGATGTTCAAATAATTAGAAATGAATTTACCCAATAATTATATTAAACGATTTTTTTTAACTACTTACTACTAGCTGGCATCGACAGACCATTCTGTAACCGGTCGCTGTCGAAATAAAATCTATAATTAGAAGTAGTTAATCAGAAAACAATGTATTATTTAAATAAAATTGAAAATGAACTTACATCAAGATATTTCAATAAAATCAATATATGGTATGTATTATGAATTTAACGCTATCGTTTTTAAGGAAGATAAAAAGTAACTAACATGAACATCAATATGAAACAAGAAAGAAAAATAACCTAAGGCGCCCATTCAGATAAAAACCCAATCTCAGAATTCCCTTATGTATTATATAAAGCATTTAAAATTTATGAAATATACCGGAGGATGTCAAAAGTGTGCAGAGCATAAAAAAGTTTCGAATAGAATTAAATAAATATGTAAACAAAATGTAACCTTATATTGATGTGTAGGAGGATTATTATAATTGAATATTTAATTATTTTTTAAGAAAGGGATGGCTGGACCTTATCATCCCAGGACAGCTTACCACCACAAACAGGTCTTACGACTTAAAATAATAATTATAATAAGAAGAAGAAAATGAAAACTTTGAATATCGCCATTTTCTATTTAAATCGAATATTAAATACAACAACGTGCAGAATACATAAAACTGTTTCGGCCTTTTCAGAATTGACCTTGAACACGTGATTTTGCTTTAATATCTTCTGAATGGTATTCGATGAATCTGAAATATTAATTTTGTCATTGAAATTTTATGACAATAGTTCATTGTAAATAATGAAAATTAAAATTATCAAAAAACCGTTAAATTAAAAAACTTTGTTTTATGTATCACGTTTTTATTTTTATTTTATTTAAAAAATATACATAAAACAAAGTTTTTTAATTAAACAGTTTATAATGTTAAAGTATCATAGTGTTTCGGCCAAAACAATGGACTAAAATAATATTGTACGTTTTTTTATGTATATTTAGTTAAAATCCACTAATCCATCTTCTGATGGCCAAAAATGGCAGCGAATGCCGAAACCGGACGAAGACAAAAATATTAGTGGATTTTAACTAAATATACATTTAAAAAATACAGATTTTCATTATTCATAACTTTAAACGAGGTGGAAAAATAAAATACGGTGGATTTGGTCCTGCTGGTAACTAATGCTATTTTTACTTATGAATATCACACAAATTACATTTTTTCAATTCTTTATTTTGACCTATACGGGCAATCATTCGTGTAGAGACGTCCACCATTAAACATACAAGTGTCAACGTGCTCCATTTCTCCTCGTTTCCTCAAATATTACTGAGTTTCTGTGTTCAGGTGCTTTACTTTCTGTTCCCCAGTATATCTTGTGTGTATCGTGGGTGTTAAAGTTGTGTTTTTTTCATCATTTCATGCAAAAAAGATTACTCAAATTGTTACTTACCAGTGGTTCCCGAACTGTTGCGCCATCTTTTCGGATAACTTTGTTCCCGTGCAGGTACTGACTTGGCCGACCGCCCGGGCGCCATCTTGCCGGCCATCTTAAATTCATTAGAATTGTGTGCTCTTATTTATGTATTTGTTTTCATTTATCATCATGTTCGTTTGAACTAGGTCAATGATTCTGCTCGCGCGATAAGTTGTATGGTCTCGGAATCTTCTTAGATATCAATTGGGTGGCCAATGATCTTGTCAAAGCTGAGATTGCTAGTGTGTCCGAGGACCATGATACTCCTTGTGAATCTCAATCGTGCGAGAAACTCGCTTATACAGATGAATGAATCATATTTGAGAGCTCGCTCCAAAACCTTGGTTACCAGGTCGACACCAAAGTCCAGGTTCGTATGATCACAAGTGTTTTACTTGTTTAATTGCTATAATAAAATTGCACAATATTATTCAATATTCTTGTGCCAAGTCTTGTGTATGGAAGTGAAGCATAGAACTGGCAGAAGAAGGATTAAAGTATAAAAAATGCAATAGAAACAATATCTCTTAGACGAATGTGTGGAAATTTTGTAAATATGTAATAGAGTGTAAAATGCGAATATATGAAGTGAATGCACTGCGTATGAGAGTGTTATGTGCAAAATAATGAAAGGAACATTAAGATGATTTGGAGACGTGGAATGAATAAATGAGGAAATAATGGTAAAAATATATGTAACGATTTAAATGGAACTAGAAAATGACAAAGGCCGAGAAAGACGTGGTACGATCAAATAAATAAAATATTATAAACTGGTAAATTATTATATAGAACTTTGTTTTCATTTTTATTTTAATTTTACACGTTGACATCATCAGATGTAACATTATTGTAACACCAGATGATGTCAAGATATCTGAACAGTTTATGATATTGTAGTATCATTGTGTTTCGGCCAAAACAATGGACAAATAAAATATTGAATGTCGGCCACGTGAGGAGCCGGAGAAATTGACGAGCGCGCACGGCACGATGTATGAATGTTGGGGAAACGAGAGAAGTACGTCAAGAAAGAAAAGTGTCGCAGACCTTTTTTTCTGCCTATCCCTTCTGGGAGCCTGCTTGATGGTTAGTTAGTTAGTTTTTCTTCCCCAGTCCCCATATATTTTTATTTTTTTATATTGTGTTTGTGTAAAGTCTCTATTTTATGGATTGGTTAACAGCAAAGTACAATAACTTTGCTGGTTCTTGGTATGCCACTCGGACCATTAATGTAATAGTTCAATTCAATATTTTGTATATTTTGTATACTTTCGCGATTGACTAGCTTCTTATAATTTGTTTTACCCTGTTGTCACCGGGAATCGAACCCGGGACTTTCGGTAGCGGAAGTAAAAGCTGTTAAAACTTTGCCACGAAGATGGTCGGAATTTATATTAAACCTAACTAACTAACTAACTAACCATCACGCCGTCTCCCCGAAGGGGTAGGCAGAAAGAATGGACTGCCACACATTTCTTTCCTGACATATTTCTCTCGCTTCCTCAACATTCATACATCGTGTCATGCACGCGCGTCGATTTCTCTGACTCCTCACATGGCCGACATTCAATATTTGATTTATTTGATCGCGCCACGTTTTCCTTGGTCTTCCTCTATTTCTGGTACCATTTACATCATTAACATATAATTTTTTTACCATTCTTTCTTCATTCATTCTTTCCATATGTCCAAACCATCTTAATGATCCTTTCATTATTTTGTTCATGACACCATCATTCGCACCGCATTCACTTCTTATATTTTCATTCGACACTCTATCATACACAAAATATCCACACATTCGTCTAAGAGATCTCATTTCTACTGCATTTATTCTACTTTCATCCTTCCTTTGCCACTTCCATGCTTCGCTTCCATACATAAGGGTCGGTAGAAGAACACCATTGTGCACTGCCATTCTAGCTTTTTTGGATAGGTTTTTGTTTGCGATGGCAACTTTAAGTGCACCATTCACTTTGTTGCCTGCCCCAACCCTTCTTTCAATATCCCTCTCCACTCTCCCATCTCTTGTAAACATACTACCTAAATACACAAACTCAACTACTTGCTCCAAGTTTTCACCATATTACTATTACCTATACTATACTATTGAATTTAACCTATTCTATTTAATTTCTGTATCTTCTTCTTAAAGTAAAACGTGTTCCTTTTTTTTACTCCTGTGTCAGGTTTTCCCATCGATGCGACGATTGCTCCGGTGCCGGAGTGCTAAGTGTTACCTGCAGTGGTTTCCCGTTGCATATTCCATTAATGAACAAGTGAGTTTCCAATATTCCTTTATTTTTAACCGATTTACCTGTGATTTAATGGTGTAAACACTTTATTACAAATAAGGATATAAACTGTTAAGTTAAATAACTTTGTTTAATGTACCACAATTTTATTTCATATTACGCGACAGCTGTTTCGTCAACCTATGTTGACATCATCAGGTGTTATAATTTTATCTCTTCTTCTTTCTCTTTGCCATTTCCCATCATCTGGGGTCGGCCCTCCTCGTACGAAAACGCCAAACTTTCGTATTTTCACTCATTTCCACTGTCAGGTTCTCGCGTTGGAGCTCCTTTTCCATGTTGGCCCACCATGTTGCCATTGGGCGACCTCTTCTTCTTGGTTTTGTGGGAATGCTGAGGGCTTTTTGGACAATGTGCTCGCTGTCTCTTCGCATCACATGACCGTACCACCGGAGTCGAGATTCTCTTAATTTTTCCGTTATTGGGGCAACCTTAAAGCTACCCCTCACGTATTCGTTCCTAACGTGGTCCAGCCTTGTGACGCCTCCAGCCCACCTCAACATTTTCATCTCGGCAGCGTGGACTCGACTTTCGTGGACTTTTTTGTTGGTCCAGCACTCTGCTCCATATAGCATGGCGGGCCTCACTGCAGTCTTGTAGACTATGCCCTTAGTTCTGATTGGAATTTTTGGATCACACAGGACACCTGATAGAGACCTGCACTTGAGCCAGGCGGTGTTTGTCCTGTGTTTGACATCAGTGTCTACGTTGGCGTCCGCAGTAAGGACCGACCCGAGATACTTGAATTGGGACACCTTGTTAACTGGAGTATTGCCAATGTGAATTGTGTTTTCATGAGCCAAATCTGTAGCGATGTCCTCATATTCACATTCTAAATATTCGGTTTTACTCCTGCTAATGCGTAGTCCATTACACTCTAAGGCATCTGCCCACTCATTCAATGTAACTTGCAATTGTTCTGCCGAGTCCGCAATCAAAACTATGTCGTCTGCGTAGAGAATGCACCACGGTACAGACTGCTGTATATTCCTGGTCAGGTAGTCCATAACTATGTTAAAAAGGAAGGTGTTATAATTTTATATCAAATGTAAAATTTTCGGGATTTTTCGAACCTTTATATGTATTTGTTCCTATGTCAATTTGAATATTTTTATGATATAATATTGGAGTTCTTGCTGGAGTTGAGTTAGGTACCTAAATATTTTAATTAAAAGAACGGTTAGTTACTATTTATAGGAGAAAATATTAAAGATGGAAAATATAATAATTAAAAATAAATAATAATAATAATAAAAGTTATTAGAAGTAACAATAACACGTAATATAGAGTCAAAAACGATGAAACATAATAAATTAAAAACGATTAACAATAACAGGAAGTACATACGTATATTATAATACATTAATAAAAAATGCGACAAAAGTTGAAGGTAGTATTATTATTTTTTAGCTAGATTGTATAGGGAAAAAGTTTTTAATGTACTGTATAGAAAAGTTTTTAATGTACTATAGAAATTTAATATACTAATGGGTAATAAGCTGGAATTTAGCTATTTATATACATAAAACAAAGTTATTTAATTTAACAGTTTATAATGTTAAGGTATCATAGTGTTTCGGGCAAAACAAAACTAACTAACGTTCACGCCGCCTCCCCAGAGGGGTAGGTAGAAAGAATGGAACGCCACACTGTTCTGTCCTGACATACTTCTCTCGCTTCCTCTACATTCATTCATCTTGTCATGCACGCACGTCGAATTTGCCGACTCCTCACGTGACCGACATTCAATATTTGATTGATTTGTTTATGCCACGTTTTCCTCGGCCTTCCTCTATTTCTAGCTCCGTTCACGCCATTTACATATACCTTCTTTACCATTCTGTCTCCACTCATTCTTTTCATGTGTCCAAACCATCTAAATGACCCTTACCTTATTTTGTTCATAACACTTTCATTCGCACCACATTCACTTCTTATACTTGCATTTGTCACTCTATCATATACAGATTTGCCACACATTGGACATTGGCCAAAACAATGGACTATCAAATTAGGATAATTATGAATAGTTTTCATATAAAAGAAAATGTATACGAGTATTTCATAAGTGTGACCGACAAAATCTTACAAACTAACTAATTAACCACTATAAGTGTGTGGACGACATTGGCATCGCTATCGAAAAATGTCGTATATCATTAGGTGCTTTATTGAATGCAATCGACCCGAGTGCAACCCATATATATTGTAATAGAAAGTAGTGCAACTTCGCTACGCGAATCATTACGATTTGCTTAATCTAATTCATTTGCTTTTCATTTTGATTTTTGCACATTTACACAACTCAATTCATTTAGTATATTCATTTTAACATAAAATAAAATAAACTCAATTTATCCGCCTTACCTACGTACGTGATACGAAATAGCGCAGAATGGTACAGTCAAAGTGTACGTTACACTAACGTTCATGTACTAAGGGTGGTTAATTCAACTAATATGTAAACACAACATTTATTGAATCTGAAGCGGTACGAAGTTCGCTGGGTCAGCTTGTACAATAATATAATAGAATAAGATAACTAACTAACTAACTAATCTTCACATTGTCTCTACGAAGGGGTAGGCAGAAAGATTGGACTGCCACACTTTTCTTTTCTGACGTATTTCTCTAGCTTCCTCAACATTCATAAATCGTGTCATGCACGCACGTCGATTTTTTTGACTGTTTACGTCGAGAGGCCGACATTCAATGTTTGATTTATTTGAAATATGTTCTCATTTTATTAAATGCAGCTCGTGCAACTTCAATTCTGCACTTTATTTCAATGTTCGGGTCAAGCGCTTTTAAATGTTGAATACTGAATATATTTTAAAAGCAAAACAGACCCATGCTCTGTTTGTTTGCTCACATAGTTTTGAACTGGGATTCATTCATGATTACAAAATACTGGACACATATTTACCTCCGACCGCAGCGCACTGGCAGTCTGCCCCAAATCCCGTACTGTATAGGCTACAAAAGAAAATCGAAATGGGCATCTCCTAGAGGAATTCTGATACAAAGATGTGGTCTAACCCTTGAGAAAACCGAGACGGAAGTACCCTTAAGGGCCCTTAGGACAATAGCCGCCGATCCAAGGGTCCTTGTACCCTCTACGAATTAATACTACCTACAGACACAATGTATTTCTTGATTTTCTGTGCCGATCAACAAACATTCAAAATAAATAAATTGGTATGTGTGTTTTTTGAGGATTGTTACATTATTTGGCTACCGCTGTATAAAAAAGCGATTCACTAAAATTATTATCCTTATTGTATTATTATTATTTTATTATTATTATTTTGTATCTCAAATGCTGATATAAGAAAGAAATGTAGAGCGGAATAAGGTATTATGAAGGAAATTATGAAAAGATCGCTGCGTTGGTTCGGATATGTGGAGCGCATGGATGGAGAAAGAATGATTATGAAAGTATAGACCGAGGAAAACATGGCATTATCAAATTAATCAAAATTTAAAAGGTTGGTCATGTTAGAAGTCGGAAGAATCGACGTGCGTGTATGACTCGCTGTGTGAATGTGGAGGAATCTAGAAAGGTATGTCAGGATAGAGTAGTGTGGCGGTCCATTCTCTCTGCCTACCCCTGCGGGGAAACGGCGTAATGGTTTGTTTGTTTTGTTGTTGTTGTTGTTATTATTATTATTATTTTGTCCGCTGTATAAAAAAGCGATTCACTAAAATTATTATCCTTATTGTATTATTATTATTATTATTATTATTTTGTATCTCAAACGCTTATATAAGAAAGAAATGTATTATGAACAAAATTATAAAAAGATCGCTGCGTTGGTTCGGATATATGGAACGCATGGATGGAGAAAGAATGGTTATGAAAGTATACGTTAATGATGTTAATTAAGTACGGAGTCGAGGTAGACCGAGGAAAACATGGCATGACCAAATTAATCAAATTTTAAAGTTGGTCATGTTAGGTTAAGTCGGAAGAATCGACGTGTATGTATGACTCGCTGTATGAATGTGTAGGAATATAGAGAAGTGTGGCAGAATAGAGTCGTGTGGCGGTCCATTCTCTCTGCCTACCCCTACGGGGAAACGGCGTGATGGTTTGTTATTGTTGTTGTTATACTGTTATGATCGCATTATATTTCTTTTTTTGAAAAAATATCGTAAAATATATTCTAAAAATACCGATCCATTTTCAATCGGTTATATAATTTGACAGGCACAATATTTTAAAAGGTTTCTTCTTCTTTCTTAATTATTTAAAATGGAGTTTTACATCATTGTTCAAGAAACAATAAATAAGAGGAGAATGGTTAAAATGTTGCACAAAAACAATGTGAGTACAAAGAGAAGCTGTGTAAGATCAAGGAAAGCATGGCATGGCCAAATTAATCAAATACTTAAAAGACGGCCATATTCGAAGTCGGAAAAATCGACAAGGGGTGCATGTTTTGATGTATGAATGTAGAGGAAGCTGAAGTGGTATGTTATGACAGAGCAGTATGGTGATGGTTAGTTAGTTATAAGATCTATTAAGCTAGATGTTTGCGGGATAAAGGTCCATTTACACTGGACCGTCATCAGCCGATACCGACACGTCACGCGTTTACAAGTGCCCTGTCGGGTCCCTTCAACGTTGGCAATCACCTCGGCGAACCTGTCCCTGTCCTGCGCGGCTCGGAACAGCTCCTCCACACTCCGGATGCCGGTCCACTCCCTCACATTTCGCAGCCAGGATATCTGTACATCCCACCGGTTAATAGGTTAAATTGTTTGGATATCGCAGATATATGGTAAGAAAACTATTTTAATGTTCACCAAAACTATAAGACATAAATTATTTTAATTTTGCAAAATAGAATATTTTTGAAAGTAACATAAAAATTATTGTCATAATTAGTTTTCATTTCTTAATATAAAACAATGTTTTAAAAATTAATATTTTTACCCATTTTATGACCAGCTTTGTCATCGAACTAACTAACTAACTAACCATCGTACCGCCCCCCGAACGGGTTAGCAGAAGGAATAGACCACCACAATGTTATTTTCTGACAAACTTAAATTACTGCCTCAACATTCATAAATCGTGTCACGCATGCACGTAGATTTCTCCGACTTCTCACGTGGCTGATATTTATATTTGATTGATTTGATCGTGCTTCATTTTCCTGGGTCTTCCTCTATTTATTGTTCCGTTTACATCATTTACAAATACTTTTGTTTATCATTCATTCTTTCCACGTGTCCAAACCACCTAAATTACCTTATCATTATTTTGTTCATAAACTTTCATTCGCACTGCATTCACTTCTTATGTTTGAATTTGACTAACTAACTACGCCGTCTCGCTGAAAGGGTAAGCAGAAAGAATTGTCTGTCACACTTTAACCGATGTGGCACTCCATCCTTCCTATTCGCCCCGCGGGAGGCGCGGTGTGATGGGTTGCGAACCACATTGCCACCAATAGGCAACTCCCGCGCACACTTCGATCGTAAAACATCCACAAAATAAATCTAAAACAAATAATATAAAATGCAATAATATAAAATAAAATAACAAAACAAAAATAATTTAATACGAAATATTCTTTCTAGATTCTGCACATATTGTCTTATTAATTTATGTTCCACGTTATTCACCTTTTTTTAATTTGACACTCCAACATATACAGATCATTATATTTTCGTCGAAGAAATATCTTTGTACTGCATTTATTATTTTTTCATCCTTCTTTTTCCAGTTCCATGCTTCAATTTCTTACATAACACTTAAAATATTAATAATATGTTTGCATATTTTCTGATTTCTACAGAAATCTAATCAAATGATTATACTGATTTTCAAATAATGCTTCTATATAACAAAAAAATTCTAATAAATACGAAAATGTATAATTTTCTAAATAAAAATGCAATATTCAATTTCATTATAAATGTTTTAATAAAATTGGATATTGGCAACGCTTCGATGCAAAACAATGGTTACATTTATTCATACAGTGTATTATATTACAAACGGAAGAAATTTTCTTCTTAGATATTGCTGGCATTAGTCCAGTGTACTTACATTAAAACAATTTCCTTTTTTCTGAATCCCAGAAATACGATTACATGAACTCATGAAAGTGAAAGTAAAGCATTTTGATTATTAAAAATAAAATATACATTGGTACATTTCTGCGAAATGCTAAACTATCATAAATTTGAAAATGTTAAACGAACTGTTAAGTATCGAGACGGCTTCTCCGATTTTGTAGTTTTGTGCATGGTAGTATATTTCTTGGTGTTTTGCTTTTAAAAGATACCGTACCGATCCTTGTGTATGGAAATGAAGCATGGAACTTTCAAAAGAAGGATGAAACTAGAGTAAATACAGTGTCGAATGCAAATATGTGAATGAAAATGTTATGTCAAAAATAATCAAACAATAATTAGGATGGTTTGGACATATGGAAAGAATAAATGAAGAAAAAAGTATATGTCAACGATATAGACGAAAACTTTGTGGCCGAGTGGTAAGTGCATTGACTACCACCCCCAAGGTTCCGGGTTCGATATCCGTCGAAGGCAGTGTGATTGTCATACTGTCTTTGGTCGGGCGTAGAATTCACGTGACAATAAAATGGCGATAGATTAGCTACCTATCACATGTCACGAGAATTACTATGATAGCTATAATACCCTTTACATCGATTTGGCTCATGCTGTTATGATGTAAAGAGCAATTCAACAAAATAATAATAATAATAATAAAGAGGAAGACCGAAGAAAACGTGGCAAGATCAAAGAAATCAGATATTGAATGTCGGCCACAAGAGGAGTATAAAAAAACAACGTGCGTCCATGACACGATGTATGAATGTTAAATAGGCGAGAGAGATATGACAGGAAATAACAATGTAACCGTTCATTTTTCTGCCTACCCTGTCGGAGAGACGGCGTGATGATAAGTTAATTAAATATCGAAACAATAAAATACATTTAGCTTAATTGGATTTTTTATTGTATTTTTACACCAGATTTATTTAATTACTTAAACCATTTCATTGTTTCGCTCAAACTATAGCTTCATTCATAACAAAACAAACTATTTTAATAAGATTCTAGACGTGATTTTGGAGCCAAACCGGTTGATGACTTAAAAACAAAAAAATATTTGTTCCAATATACTACAAACAAATTATATACTAAACAGTTTCACACCACAATTTTTTTTTTTTTACGTATACAACAGGTCGCTTGAACCCAATTACAGTATACAATTTGTTTTTTTTAAGCTGATATATTGATTCTCGTGACATGTGACAGGTAGCCAATCTATCGCCATTTTATTGTCACGAGAATACTACGCCAGACCAAAGACAGTGTGACAATCACACTGCCATCGCCGGGAATCGAACCCAGAACCTTCAGAATGGGAATCAGAGCTCTTACCACTCTGCCACGAAGGTCGTCTGTGAAAATTAAGTGCTTTATACGTTTCACCCGTGGAAGAGCTTTTTCAGGGCGATATCATACAATTCACGCGACGTGAGTGGATCAGGATGGTTTTTGAATAATCAAATCAGTTGAATAATTTATTGAGTAACATGCACTATCTATTTATAACATAAAAAAGGAAACTATAAAAAAATCTATTTTCAGTTTAGAAAGTGAAAACATCCTTTGCTTTTCAATGGTTTAGAATATTCATTTTTATGAACCCCTAAGGCTCTCACGTTCATTCTTAGATGGCGGTATTTCTAGTTTTTTATCTCTCTATTTTTGTACCTTAGAAGAAAAGAGTTTTTTATTTCATAAATAATCTATTTTTATTGTCTATGTTATTTATACTAGTCATCAATTATGTAATATAATTATATTTCTGGTGTTCTAGAGTATGTCCGTGCCTCTTGGTATCTTCATCAACCGACGATTCGGAGATTCAGACACCATCAGAGTTCATGATTCGCTTAACTCCACATGCGCTGTACCGTGCCGCCGGCAGTATATGGGTAAGTAATAAGTCCTTAGTTGTTCGAGGCGCTACCGTAACGCAGTACAACATATAATCTAAAGTTGAATTATTTTGTTTTGTTTTATTCAACAACTAATCTAATAGATCATGATTAGTACAAAACTATTCTATGCTGGTATAAATATGAAGACCAAAATTATAATACAATTAGAAAATTGAAAATAAATATGTTTTTTATTCACAAAATATTAAAAAAATACGACATTTTTTGTAGGATACCTCCATCTTCAGGTGTAAATATATAATAAAAACTAAACAAAGAATTACTAATATAAAAAACGCATTTAAAATACGATACAATAATTTAAATTTAAAAATTAACCCGGGTTAATTGTTATAAGTAAAGGGTGTGTTTTTTTTTTAGAGGTATACAAATTCAAAATAAAAAAAGCACATTAAAATAATATTAATGTCTCTGATATTGCTTTTATTTAATAGATAATTTTATACCATTATTGTTTAGACATAATTTTGGGCATATGAGCCCCACGGCTAGCTCGAATGAAGCGCAATCGTGAAGTCCAATTTTCGACAACTTTATCGAGCAACTGGGGCCATATGTCGGCAATAACACGGCGAATGTTGACTTCCAAATGGTCCAACGTCTCTGGTTTATCAGCATAGACTAGTGACTTCACATACCCCTAAAAAAGTAATCTAATGATGTGAGATCACATGATCGTGGAGGCCAGTTCACAGGTCTATTATGTGAAATTATGCGCTCACCAAAAGTTTCCCGCAAAAATTGATGGTGGCACCCGCCGTGTGGCATGTTGCGCCATCTTGTTGAAACCACAGCTCTGTCACATCAATGCCATTCAACTGAGGTACCCACATTCGAAATCGGAAAAATTGACGAGCGTTCATATTACGATGTATGAAAGTATAGGAATATTGAGAGGTTGTCAGGACAGAGCAGTATGATGGTCTTACCTCTCTGCCTACACCTCGGGGAAACGGCGTGATGGTTAGTTAGTTAGTTAGAAAAAAATGTTTTTTTGTTCTTGGATACTAAAATGCAAACAACAATTAATTTTTAAAAACGCATTGAATACCGTATGACATGTCATACATGGAGAAGTATGGGGGAGGCCTATGTCCAGCAGTGGACGACAACGGCTGTTAAAAAAAAAAAAAAAAAAAAAAAAAAAAAAAAAAAAAAAAAAAAAAAAAAAAAAAAAAAATTGAATACTTAATGCGTAAATTACAATTTGGCTTATACGGTTATAAATTACGGTTACGGTTATAAATATCGCATTATACTTAAGTCGAGTTTTTATTCAACCATCGTGACCATTATAACAACAAGAACATAAAGCTCGTAAAACTCGAACTTAAAATACTTTAAATAGTGTTGTGCCGGAAAATAATAAATTCACAAATTTCGTGGCAAACTGTCCTCGCGCCGCGACCAAATCGGAACAACTTCCCTTGAGAAACTAAGGGGCATTTAGCAGTAGCGGACATCCCCTTGCGGATACGTAGTAACTGACGTGTTTAATTTACTGTATTTCTGAAGCGTTCGTTACGTTAATTGTGATATGTTTATAATGTATTAATTCCTGTTACTTTAACCCTTAATTGGGCGCTAGGAAATTGATTAAAAATTACCAAAAAATAATGATTAATACACCCGTAATGGGTGAAATCCAGTATTTGTCTACAAGTATTTGTGTACATTAAAAAAACAAAATGTTGTATAAAAACTGGTCAAAATTAAAAAGCTTATAAAAATTGGAAAGTGTTCTCCAGGCGTTATCTAGTAATATGTGATAATTGGGTTGATAGCCTTTCACATTACATTAATAAAGATTTTCTGCTTACCTCTAGTCTCAATAGATGGCGCTAGTGTATATTGAACTGAAATATGTGAAATGTTTCTCAACATGGTAGCATGTATACAACTTTCAAATAATTGTCAGACGTGGTGTTCGTAGAAGGGCGGAATGGGGATGTTATATTACATAACGCGATCGCTTAACCCAACCAATGACAGGTCATAAGTCCTGTAAACGCCTCGACCACCATATTCTGTTTCCAAATAATTTACATCTTTGTCTCTATTGAGATACAATTAATTCCACCAATAAATATGTTCATATATTCATATAACATTTTGTAAATAATGCAATCTGTGTCTATTAAATGATTTAATTTCAAAACACTCTTATTGTATGTAATTATATATAATACATGTATTATACTATTACAAGATTGTGGCTACAGATGTATAAGAATTTTTCATCATACTATTCATAACATTATACTATTCACTATACTACTATACATAACATTATACTATACATAACACTATACATTCTATACTATACATAACACTATTATACTATACATAACACTATACATTCTATACTCACTATACATAACATTATACTATACATACTATTCATAACAACATACATGATTCAATCCTTTCTGCTTATCTCTTCAGAGATATGGCATAATATTTTATATAGGGTTATCAACTTAAATTCTTCCAATTTCCATTAAATAAATAAATACAAAAAAACTCCAATCAAATATTTATTTTTTGGGTAAGAAATTAAATGACGTGTAGACGCCTATAACGACCCAACAGCTTTTCGGGGAGTTGCCGTCAGGAAGATGGTACATTACTCAGTAGCAATCCTTCATATAAGTACTTGAACGACCCCAATAAGTGCATAATAACACTCTCTAATTGGCATACCTATATATTAAATAGATAACATTTATAATTTGTACTTTTTTATGGTGAGTGATAGATTTGATTTGATGTTTTGTATGATGTTACGAATTGTTTCATGTTTTTTTTTTCGGTGTAAAATAAATATAATTTTACTAACTAATAAATTAAAATGGTTCACTCTGGAATTGAAAAAAAACAGTCTTTATTTTCCATTTAAATATTAAATATCACGACATGTTTCGAAGGAGACCTCCATCTTCAGGTGTAAATATATAACAAAAAACTAAACAAAGAAAGACTTATTAAATCGATACAGTACAAATAAAACATACCTATTAACTTATAATTAATTTTTAAATGTCACAATACATAATAATTGTAAGTGATAATATAAAACTGTAATTTGAGAAAAAGACGTACGTTTTGACTAGATATTGATAATTGATTTATTTGCGTTGAAAATAGATAGAGTATTTAAGGAGAAAGGATTTAATGGAGTAATCTGATTATTAATGATATTTTCTGGTATTTAAGGAGAAAGGAGTAAATGGAGTAATCTGATTATTTATGATGTTTTTTCCCAATTTCACCGACTTGGGGATTTCTAAAGATTCTAGCTAAATTATTTTTATTTATACAAATTATGATTTGATGTTTTGTATGATTTTACGAATTGTTTAATGTTTTTTTATTAGGAAGGAGTGTAGAGCGAAAGAAGGTATTATGAACAAAATTATGAAAGGTTCGCTTCGTTGGTTCGGACATATGGAGCGCATGGGTGAAGAAAGAATGGTTAAAAAGTATACGTTAACAATGTAAATGGAGTAAGGAGTCGAGGTAGACCGAGGAAAACATGGCATGACCAAATTAATCAAATATTAAAAGTTGGTCATGTCAGAAGCCGGAAGAATCGACGTGCGTGTATGACTCGATGTATGAATGTGAAGGAAGCTAGAGAGGTGTGCCAGGATAGAGTAGTGTGGCGGTCCATTCTCTCTGCCTACCCCTGCGGGGAAACGGCGTGATGGTTTTGTTTGTTTGTTTGTTGTTAATGTTTTTTTTAACTTTCGGTGTAAAATAAATATAATTTTAAGAACCAATAAATTAAAATTGTTCACTCTGGAAATTCGATACAATGGTTGACCATCTCCGAAAATCGTTTCGAATATGACAATTTTTTGACAGAAAAGACACAATATTTCTACACATAATTAAGGAAAATTGAAAGTAAGTTATTTAAAATGTTTTCAAAACATTTTTTAAATTCACAGTACTCAGGGTCTAAGACACGAGCATAAAAATTATTCTCCCTAGTTTTGAAGATACAAAGATTTTTTCGGAGCACCAGAAGGCTTCACCCCACGCCACTGGCAAATAAGAAAGGATGTTACAGTAATATCAGAACTTTACTCAGGCACATAAGAAAGGACAATGTATTTACACAAACTCGGGCGGAAAACACAATACAAATGGATCTCGCCAGGATGTGGAAACTGTTAATTTAAACATGGCCTCATGCAGGAGCCAGTAAAAACTCTGGATTATCCCCCGCAATGGGGATAAAAACGTTTCTTTTCTCGGTAAACGATGCTTAAAACGCAGAAGGGTGATTCCGTAGTGCGTGGGAATCTGTTTTATTGACTAGTTTAATAAGAACCACGGCGCATCTAATAAGAACATTACATTTTTATTTTTAGAAGAATTGTATTCATTTGATGTTGCTTTTGATTACTAATGCAAAATATGAGACCCCTCCAAATATTTAAAAAGTCCTAGGAAAAAAATGTTTTCCCTAATGGTTTTCAATTGAAATTTCTTGATAATTGTTAATTGTAAATATTGTATTGTATCGATATTTAAATTCGTTTTTATAAGCCTATCTTCGTTTAGTTTTTGATTATACATTTTCACCTGAAGATGAAGGTCTTATCCAAAACAAGGCATTTTTTTTAAATATTTTAGTGGATAATAAACAACGTCATCATTCAATTTTGAAAGTGTATTACAATGGGTTCCACAGTGTTAATGTCTTAACTTTCAATAAAATAATATTTAATAATAATTACTGATTCTGTAAGTTATTTACACTATCAAGACTTCATTTGGAGATGAGAGTCTATAACTACGAGTATAATACATCCAACATTTAGATGCGCTTGATCATATATCATAGTTTTAAAAAGAGGACTTCTTTGTTAACTGTTTATTCGGTGGTATCAAAATCGATTGGGTATGGGAAAATATCTTGTGTTGTAAACAAGGCAGCTACGTAATACAAATATACGAAAAAATATTTTTTCTAACGGTGATAAAAAACAAGTTTTATATTTAGAGAATTTCTTGTTTTAGATTTTTTTTTTCGTAAACAACAGGACGTTTTATCCGATTCATCAGCTGACAACATGTGCAATTTTTATTTTGTTATTTGATTTTATATACTTGTATTTTTTTTTTATTGTTGACATTTTAGTTACGTAGTGCGCCCGGGAGATGCCTATTGGTGGCGATGAGGTTCGCAACCCATCACACCGCATCTGCGGCTGGGGCGAAAAGAGAAAGATGAAGTGCCGCATCGGTTAAAGTGTGGCAGTATATTATTTCTGCTTACCCCTTCGGAGAGACTGGTATATAAGGACGATTTAACCCAATAACTGTATACAATTTGTTTTAATGTGATTGGTAGCTAATCTATCGCCATTTTATTACCACGTGAATTCAAACCAGACCAAAGACAGTGTGACAATCACACTGTTATCGCCGGGAATCGAACCCGTGACCTTCTGTGTGACAGTCTAAGCTATTGCCTATTCTAAGTTATTTTTAAAAGATGGAAAAATATTTTTTTATGATCATCGATTGATTATAGTTAACATTTGAAGATAAAGGAAAAATATTTTATATTATAAATATGTTAATTTTTCAAAAGTCCATTGTTTTGGCCGAAACACATTATTACTGTTAAAATTTATAACACAGTTTATTTTTATTTTTTGAGAGTGTCCCGACAGCTGTTTGGCCAACCGATGTTGGCATCATCAGGTGTCACAATAAACAGTGATTAAAAAAAAATTGTGATATTATAACAGTGTTATAAATTTTAACAGTAATAATGTTAAATTTTAAAGCGTACGAAATAAAAAAGAACACCTTTTGACTGCGAGGGAAGAACATTATATTTTAGTAGTGGATTTGACATTATGCTCTCGCCAGGATCGATTTAAGTAAAACATATCTCCCAGTAAGCAGGCTAAGACAAGGCATAAACACAGATCTGATCTTTAAATCTTTGGCGGGAGATATAAACGACGACACTATTCCGAATTCAAATTCGGGGGAGAAAAATTGGCGGGATCCAAGAAATCGTTCGCACACAACCCAACTCTTAATGGAAATATGTAGAGTCATGCCAAGATAAATATGAAGTAGAACTGTTAACCCTTTGTTCGCGGGGATGATTGGTATCGTGCGTAGCAGTTGACTGAACAAATAAAATAGTCAATTTCAATCTAACTAACCAACTAACTAACTAACTAACACGCCGTCTCCCCGTAGGGGTAGGCAGAAAGAATGAACTGCCACACTTTTCTTTCCTGACATGTTTCTCTCGCTTCCTCAACATTCTTGGCCGACACTTCTCACATGGCCGACATTCAATATTTGATTTATTTTATCGTGCCACACTTTCCTTGGTCTTCCTCTATTTCTGGTTTCATTTACATCGTTAATAAAAATTGTCATCGTATCAAAATTATTAAATTATACATAAGTTATAATTATACATAAGTTATATAGTCACATAAAAAATATGTTGTTATTTGTAATTTCATTGTAAATTATGAAAATACTTATGGTTTCGGCAGCTAGCTGCCATCTTCTGATGCTTTATAATCATTTGTTTTTATTTAATCCGATTGGGTGATTTAGCAAAAAGATTTTCACTTTCTTAATAGGTTCAGCAACAAAAAAATCCATTTTTTTTTATTGTATCTCAATAGAGACGAAGACGTAAACTGGAAACTGAACATGGATGATCAAGGTGTTTACAGGACTTATGACCTGTCATTGGTTGGGTTAAGCGCACGCTTTATGTAATTACAACATTCCCCATTCCACCTTTGTTATTGTGATCATGCATGACAAATTTTTGGAAGATGTATAACTAACTAACTAACTAACCATCACGCCGTCTCCCCGAAAGGGTAGGCAGAAAGAATGGACTGTCACACTTTTACTGATGCGGCACTCCATCCTTCTCTTTTCGCCCCGCGGGAGACGCGGTGTGATGGGTTGCGAACCTCATCGCCACCAATAGGCATCTCCCGCGCACACTTCGATCGTCCAACACCCATAAAATAAATCTAAAACAAATAATATAAAATACAATGATATAAAAATAAAATAACACAATAAAAATAATTTAACACAAAATGTTATTTTAGATGGTGCACATTTGTCTGGCCCAATTTGCGTGTATATGTACTTCAATAAGATGTATATATACTTCAAAATCCATATTTATCTTCACGTAGCAGTTTCAGTCAGCCATCTATGTAGATTTGGTTGCACTTGTGAATTTTTTCAAGAATTAACCTATACAACCGACCCACTAACGCCATCTATGGAGAATGATTTTTCGGCATTTAGCAAACTACCTTATTAACACAATGCGAAGGCTGTCGACCAACATATTGTTAGAAGCCGCTAGGAGTATTATTCCATTCTATATGCCAAAGAATTTTGACCAGAATATTTGAAGACCAAATATTTGTGAATGTATACTTATACCTGTATACAAATCCTGGATTTACACCAAAGGGTGGTTAATCCATTTTACTAGTTTTTATGTATCAACCGATAAAAAATAAAATACTGAAAAGTTAAAACGAAGTATATTCGTGAGCGTTTTGCCCAAATAAAAGCCTATAAATTATCAAACAGTAAATAAACAATCACTCGCATTTGGAGGGTTAAAGGAAGAATTCGGACATTTTATTCCCGTTTGTTTGATTCTACTTTCGGCAAAGGAAAGCCCAAATCGCCATGTAAATCTCCATTTCATTCTGACCCATTTTCCAGAGACATTCTCTCCCAAGAGCGCCCAAATACTATTGATGCGAATGAGTATTTCAAATGGTCTGGTACGTATTTAAAAATAAGCGATCAATATTCTTTTCATATCGGATTCCAATAGATTTGCCCGATATCCTGTTTTCTGAATCAAAATTTATTCGCAGTTTTTCTACGCGTTTGTATAACGTGATATCGTATTCTATACTGATATATATTTTAAGCGATTTACGGTACTTTATTTTTAAAGTTTTATTTAAAAATTCTTCTTTATTCACCATTACTTTGTGGTGTAAATTCGTAATAAATATTTTTAACGTCTGTCAAAACTGACCAGATTCATGAAAAATTCGTTTAAATATAATTTTTCGTCGGTTTAAAGGTAAATTTCATTAAATGACATTTAATTTTTTTTTTGCAATTTCTGTATCAGACTTGTGAATTCTACGTCAGAAAATAATCACCAAGTGTTTTTATTAAAGAATAACTGTTATTCTTTAATAAATACACTTGGTGATTATTTTCTAACGTACATAGAATTCACAAGTCTGATACAGAAATTGCAAAAAAAAAAAAAAAAATTTAAATGTCACTTAGTGAGTTTACCTTTGAACTGACGATTTATGAAAATTATTATTATACAAAAACGGCATTAAAAAAAATAAAATTCATTTTTCTTGACATGTTTCGAAGGCCTTACACCTTCATAATCGGGAGAATGATATAAACTCTAAATCGTTCGATATCGGATAAATATACAATATAAACAAATATACATTATAACTAACTCTCTGCAGCTTCGATGAGATGGGCATCTCATAACCCACTTCTTTAGATTACTCAGGAGATATTTCGAGAACTCGGCCGTGCTGGAGGGTGTTCGGCTTTTTGTCCCTGATAGATATCTCCGACAGCGACAACATATATTGTTTTACTAACCGGCCGCCAGAACCAACCTGCCTCTGGTGACACCGGTGGAAAGAGCAATTAATCTGCTGAACACGGTCTACTCGGAGATCGAAATCTTTCATATTACTGAAAGTACGTTCAGAAGGCAATTACTCTTAATTCTGGAGAGTATCATGTCTTCCTAATGTCGAGCCATATCTCATGCGTTTCTGGTAGTATACTATACACAATATATTATTTTACCTGTTCTCAATAGATGCCTTAAAAATTATTTTGTAATATCTATTGATGAAATAAACTGATTTAATTTGAATTTAAACATTAGAAAAAATCTGATCAAGACTTTTGTCTGGAGTGTGCTGTTGTATGGCTGCGAGACATGAATCATTGGCCGGAGTGAGTGCAGACGTCTAACTGCTTTCGAAATGTGGTGCTACAGACCCATGATGGGAGTTGATTGGTCGAAACACATCCAAAACAGCGAGGTAATGAGAAGGGCCGAAGTCAAATGCTCAAAAGGATTGCCCAGCAACGAGCAAACTCGATAGGCTATAACATTAGGCATCCGGGGCTGTTGATTACTCTCGCAGAGGGAATGGTTGTGGGCAGAATTTGCAGTGGCCGCCCAAGTGACGCATACGAGTATATGCCTGTTGACGCATATATATGTATGACGCCTGTTCTCAATAGATGCCTTAAACTATAAAAAATGTTTGTAATGTCTTTTGAGAAAATAAACTGATTTGATTTGATTTGATATATGGACCAGGGGATAAGAGACATGCTCTGTGGCACTACACAGAAATGAAAAAAACTGGCTGGAGACAGGACTGAGTAGATTGAACGAGTAAGGCTTGTTACATGACTTGACCAATCCGCAGGAGAGATATAGAAACATTCATTATAAGGTCCCTCTTGCTTCATTCTTCTTCTTCTTCAGCCTGTATTGACCGTCCACTCCTGGACGTAGGCCTCCTCTCGCATTTTCCATTCTCTTCTGAGCGATCCGCATCCAGGCACTTCCCGCACTTCTCCGGACATCGTCGCTTTGCCGTCCTTGGCCACCAGCACAGCAGTCGCCTTGTCCACTTTTCATCTGGATCGTTAGCGACATGTCCCGCCCATCGCCACTTGAGGGTCGCCACTCTTGCTTTATACATTCATAAAATATGAGTGTATATAACACTATAGTATGGTACAACAATATATTATTTCTAACATTTTATTGAAGTCTGATTCTACGTTTATTTTACCACAGCGATATGTACTCACGATAAAATGTTATGTGGCAAATAATTCGTGGTTGAACTGATAATTGAACTAATTGACATACAAACCATTGAAGCGCGCAGATTAATAATACCCTGTTGTTAAAGCTTATTATAACAAACAGATGTTTGGCAAACAAATGAACCGACCCATAAAATTATTATGCGCGATTCCACAAACCTAGTTTAAGCAAAAAGCGAACTAAAAAAATAACGATGAAGAAAATGTATGAAAATATTGAAGTTAAATAATACAATGTTTAGACACTTAATTTTAACACTAATTGTGCGACTAGCTACATTTGGAGGGGGAAAATATTGGTTTCAAATTACGGCGTACTTCATTTGCAGCAGATGAGATGAGGTCCCTAAGACGTATGTGTGGTAGAACGATGTACGACAGAATCTCTAATGCTGATATTAGAAAGGAATGTAGAGCGAAAGAAGGTATCATGAACAAAATTATTAAAGGATATGGAGCGCATGGGGATGAAAGAATGGTTAAAAAAGTATACGTTAACGATGTAAATGGAATACGGAGTCGAGGCAGACCGAGGAAAACATGGCATGACCAAATTAATCAAATTTTAAAGGTTGGTCATGTCAGAAGTCGGAAGAATGGACGTGTGTGTATGTCTTGAATGTGGAGGAATCTAGAGAGGTATGTTAGGCTAGAGTAGTGTGACGGTCCATTTTCTCTGCCTACCCCTGCGGGAAAACGGCGTGATGGTTTGTTGTTGTTGTTGTTGTTGTTGTCATTTGCAGCTTTTGTTTGAATGTATCTCACGAACCTCCGTACATTAGTTTCTTACTACTAAATTATTCATAATAGTTTAATAAACGGAGACTTTATTTTTGAGCTGTAAATATAGCAAAGCGCAGTTCGGGACATTTTTTTACTGCAAATGAAGTTAACCACACAATGGAGGTTGAAGAAAACTTACATGAACAAGAAGTTTTTCTTATTTTTCATTTTTATATACTTAGTAAAAAACACTAACTTTAAAAATAAAAAATTAAATATCAGACATGCTTCGGACAACTCGGTCCTTCCTCAGTAATATTATAAAGATTTTTATTACATCTGTCAAAACTTTACCTGTATAACATCTGTCAAAACTGATCATATTTGCAAACAATTTTATAATATTTTAAATATCTTCATAATATCACTGAGGAAGGACCGGGTTGTCCGAAACATGTTTGATATTTAATTTGTTTTGAAGTTAGTGTTGTATACATAAAAAAAATATATATATATATATAATATATAAAATATCTACAACACAAAGTATGGCGAACATAGTAGAAAATAAGTTTTTCTTCTAAATTCGCCTTCACTTTGTATTGTATATTCATATTTGAATAAATATTATTGCACTTACAATGTACATACAATATTTTGAAAAAGTGTACATTGAAAAGGTTATGTTTTAACCGAAACATGTCTGTGATAAATGAAATAAAGTGTTGTAATACTGAGTACTGTTATATTTATTCAAATAAGATTTTTTTTTGTATAATATTTAATGGCGATATAATGCTAAGGCACTTTGCGAGGACATATCGAATCAACATTTGTTAATACAACAACAAATTATCATGCCGTTTGCCCGGAAGGGTAGACAGATCCAGACACACCTCTCACGCGTCTCCCGCTACTCCGTACTCCATTCACATCTTTAAAGCTCCAATCACTCATTTGTTAATGACCAAATATATCATTCTCATATTTACAGATTTTTGTTGGTCATTTAAAATTAAATACGACGTTTTATAGCATATTATAGTAACATTTATATAACATTTAATTTTAAAGGATACGCTTTTAAACCTAAAAGATTTATTATATTTTGTGGAAAATACATGTTTTGTCTTGTTAAAGCAATATTTTTTTAATTTCTTAACAAAGCGAAACATGCGAATTCCATAAACTATTACAAAACTTCTAGAAAAGAGACGTTTTCATTAATCTAAATTAGAAATATGGAGGTTTACACCATTTCTCTTTTTCTTTTTAATACACTTGGTTTATACAGCACTTACATTTAAAAAAAAATTACATAGACATGTTTCGGACAACCAGTCCTTCTTCAGTGATAAATATTATAAAGATACATATTTAAAATATTATAATGTTGTTTACAAAAATAATAATATTTTTAAAATGTATCTTTATAATATGTATCCCTGAGGACTGGTTGTCCGAAACATGTCTATGTAATTTTTTTTAAATTATGTAATTTTGTATAAACAAAGTGTATTAAAAAAGAAAAAGAGAAATAAAGCAATTACAACACAAAGTATCGCGAATATATTAGAAAGTTTACAACATTGTTCAATAAACAACAAATACATTAATATGTTATCAGTCAGATAGTATTATTATTATTATTATTATGTTGAATAGTTCTTTACACGATTACAGCGCGAGCGAAATCGAATTAAATGAAATAGCCATTTTATTGTCACGAGAATTAAACGCCAGACCAATCCCAATACATCGTCCATCGTTCCAACCCGGGACCTTCGATGTGGCAGTCACACCTGTTGCCACTCTGCCACGAAGGTCGTCAATTTGAATATGATTTGAAAACGTTTGTGTGAAAAAACGAGAAGAAGAAGGGATAAGATTGATTTAAAACCGAAAAATGTTAAAAAAACTAATTCCGAGGCGATAATTAGCGATATCAACACAAAATATCTAAAATTCTTTTCAGCAATCGCGTCTGCCTCATTAAGCTCTGGGTCCATTCAGATGAGTCATTAATAAAATTGCAGAAAATTGTCTCTTGTTCACGGAAGTAACAAAGTAGTGTTGTATTGTGAGATGCTTTCCCGGGAAGCTTTTTGCGGGGCTTTTTTCTGGAATTTCTCCCGTATTGTCAGAGAATTTTTTTACAATAGTATTCTTTGCAAATTTGATGTATAAAGAATCTTGGTATCCATATATATATTTGAGAACTTCAGAGACGGCTGGTATAAAATTTACGCAAAATGTCATAATTTTGTTTTTATGATTTAAAGCAAGTTTATTTTTAGTTTTGAGTTTATTATCCTTGACATGTTTCAATGGTTTTATACGTATTGTGGTTTTTATTTTGTCTTGGACTTGGACTTGGATCTTCTGGCTTACAGAGGTTCAGCTCATGTGGCTATTCCTCTTACGTCTTATGGGAACATTGTTGGAAGGTGATTTGGTGGGTTGTTAGTTTATTCGGGGGCATGATTTGTGTGGCCCGGAGTGTTCCTCTGAAGGAGAATCGATTTTCGGCGCTTGTGGCGGCTGGAAGTGTTTGGGTCGTAATTAGAGAGGTCTTTTACTGTGGGGTTGGGATGTGAAGGGAGTCCTTTGTAAAAACGTTCGGCAAGTTTCAGAATGAATTCATCTATCATCGGGATTCCCGATTCTAGGTGCAGTTGTGTAATCCTGGTCCATGAAAGCGCACCAAGCGATAAACGGATAGCCTTATTTTGCAGGATTTGGAGTTTTTGTATGTGACTCGAAGCTGCATAGCCCCAGATTGGGGCTGCATAAGTGAAGATCGGCCTTATAACCGTTTTGTATATCAGGAGTTTATTGTCGATGCTTAGTTTACTGTTTCTAGCTAACATTGGGTAGAGGGCTGAGATTGCTTTTGACGCGGCTTTGACTTTATTTGTAATGTGTGGCCTCCATGTCAGCTTAGAATCCAAGGTAACCCCAGGTATTTGATTGTTTTGGTCCAAGGAACGTCTTGGCCGAACATTTTTATGTTGGGAATGTTTGGAGGAATGTGTCTTTTACTGAAAAGGGTAGCTGCGCTTTTACTCGGGTTGATGGTAATGCGCCAGTTTCTGCACCACACCTCTAGCACATCGGCCTGTTTTTATTTTGTATAACTCTGTATTACAATGATTTTTTATTTATTGTATATATTGTATTAAAATATATAAATACTTATTACAAGTTTGTTTCACCTTCCGAGGGGAGAATATGAGTTTGAGAATGCCCTTGCAAGGCGAAACGAATTTGTAACAAGTACTTATATATTAATAACAAGGTTTAATACCTTCAGTTTATTCCGTTTTTCCGATAATGAGGAACTGTAGAACCTTTAACACATGTCGAGAAAAGTAAATTCAAATGTGGAAAAACATTACTTTTGAGGATATAATATTATTTCATTTTTTATGTCTTCTTCTTCTTCTCAGTCGTATCCCTCATAATCTAGGGTCGTGTCCATTATGTAAACTATTGACCATGGCATGCCATTTTATGTAACAAGGTTTAAATCACAATTGAAAAATGATTTTTAAAGTTTATGAAATGCAATTTAATTTCAATGTGTTATTAACTAACTAACTAATCATCACGCCGTCTCTCCTAAGTAGTAGGCAGAATGAATGTACCACGACACTGTTCTTTCCTGTCTTCTTTTCCTGGATTCTTCAAAATTCATACATGTACACACGTCCATGTATCCGACTCCCCACAGGGCCGACATTCAAGTTATTTGATCGGCCCAAATTTTTCCCAATCTTTCTCTATTTCTAGTTCAGATTACGTCATTAACATATACTTTCTTTATCATTTATTCTCTCAATGTGTCCAAAACATCTTAACGAACCTTTCATTTGTTTAATATAATGTTCATGAAACCTTCTTTTGCTTTACATTCCTTTCTTATATCAGCATTTGAGATTATGGCATGACCAAATTAATTAAATTTTAATGGTTGGTCATGTTAGAAGCCGGAAGAATCGACGCGCGTGTATGACTCGCTGCATGAATGTGGAGGAAGCTAGAGAGGTATGTCAGGATAGAGTAGTCTGGCGGTCCATTCTCTCTGCCTATCCCTGCGGGGAAACGGCGTGATGGTTTGTTGGTGTTTTTGTTAATAGATTGTGGAATGTCTTATATGATAGTAAATAAAAGTAAATGAAAATCAATACACATTTGAGACTTATTGCAAGTACGAAAAATACTTCTATGGATATTTTCAAACGTATGGTAGTTACCCGTTGCTATATCCGTTGGGATTCGTAATAAGCCTTTGCATTCGACTCGGTAAGCGATTTCACAAATACTCCGCAGCTTCATAAAAGAGATTGCATTACCTTTTAACTTGCATATCCAACCTTCATCCGGTAACATTATGGAGAATGTATTTAAAGATGCAAACAATCTAGAATTATTATTTAAATGTTTGAAATATAAAATGTAAAGTTGTTTTTTAACAACTGATAATTGAATTGCAAGATTTAATAATAGACACAATTTGATTTCGTTGATTGAAATCTGACACTAATAATAAAACATACCCTCTCTTACATAATATTTTGACGGTATCTAATCCAGATACCTGAAAGACACTAGGATAAGACATAAATAGATTAGGAACGTTCTTGAATAAAGTTAAAACCCATCCCAGGTTATTAAGCTAACAAAGATTTAATAGGGTGAACGCCCCAATAAATGGCCACAACGATCTTATTCTATTTATAATCATATGATATGAAATAGATTTTTTAATTTTTTGTAAATTCAACCTTCGTGGGAGAGTTACCAAAGATATGACTGCTACACCGAAGGTCCCGAGTTCGATTCCCGACGAAAACAGTCTTAGAAAAAAAAATACAAATTGTCTCTGTTGTACAATTCACTTCACAATAAAATTGCGAAAGATTAGCTACCTATCACGTGGCATGAGAAACAAAAGCTAAAACAAATAACGTTCTACAGTAATTGGGTATAAAAAACCTATCGTATAGAAAAATAGATAAAAAAAAACTATCGTATACGAAGATAGCTACAACATGAAAATAAATAAGGACAAAACAAAGCTGCTGACTGTAGGCCGAACGCAACATCAGATGAGAGTAGCGATGTCAGAAGTTCCACTAAAGAACATCAAGGAGTTTGTCTACCTCGGGAGCAAAATAACATGGGACGGTCGGTCTAAGAGCGAGGTCGACAGCCGTATACATCAGGCTAGGCTTGCATTTAATAAAAGGTCGAAAATAATAGTCAAATAATATAGACCTAAAACTGAGAATACTCCTCATCAAGACCTATGTATGGAGTGTCTTGATGTACGGCTGCGAGATATGGTGTCTATCCGAAAGGGATAAGCGGAGACTAAAGGCTTTTGAGATGTGGTCCTATAGAAGACTCTTTGGAATTTCCTGGAGAGACCACATCACGAATGAGGAAGTTCTTCAAGGAATCGAAGGAGGAAGGCACCTGCTCAGGACCTTGTCCGAAAGGCGTGCAAGATGGATCGACCATGTAATACGTCAAGAAGGTCTCTTGCATGCCATAATGGAGGGTATGATCGAGAGGACAAACTCTAGGGGACGCCCACGCCGAGAGTACCTGGAGGACCTGTTGGTGGACGTGCGCTGCTCATCATATGCAGATTTTAAAAGAGCCGCACAAGACAGGGAAGAATGGAAGAGAATAATAGAGGAAATTGCTGCAAACCAATCCCAGGATTGAAACCAGAGAAGAAGATACAAAAAATAATAATCGCAAAATGTTTCGGGTATATAACATTTTTTGTTTATTGTGCCATCGATATTATGTACACTCATATCAGCCGTCTGCCACCCACTGCTGAACGTAGGCCTCTCCCAAAGCACGCCACCGCCCCCCTATCCTTTGCCGCCCTCATCCATCCATGTCCAGCAATCCTCTTCAGATCGTCGGTCCAGCGGGCAAGGGACTGCAAGGGACTCCAACTATGCGGAATCCTGTACGCGGTCTCCACTCCAGAACCCGTCTCCCCCATCGGTCGTCGGTTCACCGACAGATATGTCCAGCCCATCGCCACTTCAGCCCGCCCATCCTCAGAGCCACCTCAGTTTCCTTGGTTTGTTGTCGACTAAATTCGTTTCTAAATCTGTCCCTCAAAGTAATTCCAAGCATGGCTCTTTCCATGGCGCGTTGGGCGACCTTGAATCTGTAGACTAGACCTTTTGTCAGTGTCTACGTTTCAGCTCCGTACGTCATGACTGGCAAGACGCACTGGTTAAAGATTTTAGTCTTGAGCAGATTATGTACACGTAATAATTCAAATTAAAGCATAAAATGAGATGCTTTATATTTAACTTATTGAAAGTTTTTTTTTTTTCTTTTTTTAAAAAGACTAATATCAAGGATTTACATCAATGATATTAGAATTTATTTTACAATCTTCAATATGAGCAGAAAATAGCTCATTATAATGAAAAAGGAATCTGGTCGTGTCCAGGCTTGAACCCATGTCCCCTGGATCAGGAGCCAAGCGTTCTATCCCCTAGACCACCACCATATTTTACCAGTTAAGGCATTAACACTGTGGAATTCCATAGTAATCTACTTTGGGAATTAATTAAACATTGTTTAGACCACTTTTTTATAAAAAAAATATTAAAATACACGACATGTTTCTTTCTTTGTTTAGTTTTTGTTATATTTTTTACACCTGAAGATGGAGGTATCCTCTTAAACATGTCGTGTATTTTAATATTTTTTTTATTAAAAAAGTGGTCTAAACAATGTTTAATTAATTCCCGAAGTAGATTACTTTATATTTATCTACATAAAACACATTAAAGAAATTCTCATATTTCTACAGCTAACGAGAATAAAAAAAATATTTAAATATTTTTTTACGTATCCGTATGTCGAGACCACCTAGAAAAAAATATGAATACATTTTTGCATTCCTTATAATTACGATTTTTTTTCATATTACTATTTTTTCAGCAGGTTCATTGGGGTAGGTCAGTTCACTGGCGCATTTCACCTAATATATTTTTTTTCTGGATCACAGAGGCATAATTTGTTTTTCTATGTACGACAATCAAATTTCCACAATCCTCCCTTGACGTACAAAGAGCATTCTGAAACGTCTTCATATAAAAGGCATTTTACCTTAGTTCGCGGTTTTCTGTATGACATAATACCGCTGGGAGTCGTGGGTTATTTTTTTGAACAAGATCTCTAGTAAACAAATCTTGAATACGTAAGATTTCATCTCGCGAGAAACACTTTATGTTTCCAATTTCATCGGCTTTATTGTTGTTTTTATTCCTACAGAGATCCGAGCTCATATTACGTACGGCAGAAATTTTACTTCATGCTTCTGATAACTTATTGAATATAGAGATTTTTTACCTTTTCCATAAAACAGCGAATCGCATGTTTTTTATATTTATTAGTTCTTAATTCTCGGATATAGGATAGGAGAAAAACTCATTAATGTGGTATGCTATGCTGACGATGCAAAAATACAGGCAGAAAGTGAAGAATGCTTTATAGGTTCCACCTTGCGTCTGAGTGATATAATATGATGATATCCGTCGCAAAAACAAAATCGCTCACAATATCCAGAAAGCCTCTCAGATGCAAATTGGTTGTAGACGATAAACCCATAAAACAGGCCTTGAAGTTCAGATATCTGGATGTGGAGATATCTAGTTACAGCGATCTATATAGCAAAGTAAAAAAACAGACTTATAAAGCTGCAGTTATCTCCAGATGTCTAAGGGACACTGTCTGGGACAATAAGCATATGCTAGTAGAAAGCAAAGAATTTATAAAACAAGCATCAGGCCCATAATGACATACGGAATCGAAGCAAGAGCAGACACTGTCAGAACCAAACATCTCTTAAGAGTAGCAGAAGTGAGAACATTGCGACCTATTGTGGGGAAAACCCTCAGAGATAGGATACCCAATGAAGATCGCATATCCTGCAAAATTGAAGACATAGTGAGATGGAGTAGGCAGAGAAGACGATTCTGGGGGGACCATATCGAGAGAATGGATCCAGCAAGAATTCCTAATATCGTGATGCACGAAACAACGACCACCAAAGAGATGGAGAGAAGGCTGGTCGTCTTCATCACAGGAAGAAAGTTGATATCCTGCATAAACAGATCGCGATCTACAATCAGAAGAAGAAGAAGATCACAAAAATAAAATTCCTTTAATGTACCACACAAGCTCGTAATGAATTAGTGATGATAATGAGTTATATTTTACCCCATGATTAAGGCAGCTTCACACGGGTAAAGTCATACAAAACATTCGCTTACGTATGTTGTGTTCATTACTTATGTATGCATATTGGTTGCTACCCCGGTGGGTTTATAATTGAATTTTTTAATAGACTTGGTAAAAGGTGTTTGTACTCTTAAGAGAACAATGTTGGTCTGTTTGAACATGGTAAAACCATTAGTGATTTTAATTTCTCGCATACAAAAAGATTTTATCGCGTATTTAGCAATTATTGTGGTGCCCACTGTTGTGAAGCAGTGATGTCTCTTGGATGGAAAATCTCCAATATACATAAATGGATTTTAATTCGATTTGAAATTGTATTTTCTCAAACTTCTTTTCTCTCTCAAAACATGAAAGAGACCCATTATAATTGCTTAGAGCCCTTTTCGTGTTTTTTTCTGGTTAAACTTTTAAAATAAATTATTGATCACTCAAACTACAAAAACGTTAAATTTCCGGATATTTCAATTCGAAGAGTGACTTAGCTTTATAGTGAAATAAAGTGTTTAAAAAATTTCTTGTACATAGTAACAACAATAATTGAAGGCGAATATAAAAAATATATATATTAAATGACTCATATTAAATGACTGCAAGCATTTGAAATGTGGCTACATCGCCGAATGCTCAGAGTTCCCTGGACAGACATGGTTACCAATACCGAAGTCCTGAGGCGAGCTAGAGTTGACAGGGAATTGTTATTAACTATCAAGGTTCGAAAGATCTCATATCTGGGTCATATACCGCGTGGGGAAAAGTACCACCTTCTCCAACTAATATTGGAGGGGAAAATTGAGGGACGCCGAGGGCCCGGAAGGAGACAAATGTCCTGGTTGAGAAACGTGAGGGAGTGGACCGACATCCGAAGTGTGGAGGAGCTGTTCCGAGGGGCACAGGATAGGGACAGGTTCGCCGAGGTGATCGCCAACGTTGGGCGGACCCGACAGGACACTTGAAGAAGAAGAAGAAATGACTCATACGAAATTAAACGTTTATTTTTTAGAACTTTCGCTAAATTTTATGGACAGGACTTGTTTCACTTTGCTAAGGTATCAAACATTTGATAACGCTTTTGCAAGGCAAACATGCATTTTTTAATAGTTAAGTGAATCGGTTTTCGGTTCTAAAAAATTCAATAATTTTAAACATTTTTTTACGAATTAGATCACAGCTTTTTCCACTATTGAGTCTTTTTTTCTCGACACGTTTCAAAGGTATTTCACCTTCAACATCGGGAGACTGATATAAAGTGTTAAACCTTCTTAATATGCCACGGAATTCTACAGTATTAATAATACTTTAAATTTATCAAAAATTAATAGTTATTTAATTTTCGAAATTCATATTGGAATATATTATCTTCCTTTTCTTCTTCTTTTAATAGATCTGACGATCCATGACACACATATCATGTCTCGTCGAATGATGAGGTCCAGCTGTCCTTCCATCTCTTAGGCGGTTTTCCAGGTGGGCGGTGACCGGAACGGCTGTATATGCAAGTCTGTCACCATCCATTCAGGCTACATGGTCCCTCCAGTATCTTCTTCTGGATCTACTCCACTGAACGTTATTCTCTATTACGCAAGTTTTTCTTATGTCTATGTAAATAAATCTTATGTAGATAAACAAAATTATATATAATAATTAAATAAAACGATGTTTTTTAACTACTTCCACTTTTGTCTTTATTTAGACAGCTGCTTGCTGTCTAAATAAAGACAAAAGTGGAAGTAGTTAAAAAACATCGTTTTATTTAATTATTATTTAAAATGAACTTCCATCAAGAGATTTCAGTAAAATCATTTGATTATCTTAAAAAAATTCTATATTTTTTTTTCTATATTTTCTTATAATTATATTGATTGTTGAGGTTTTTGTTTTGTAAAACTCCATTATAATTATTATAATAATAAACGCGAATGTTTAATGGTTTTACTTGATTTAATTCATATAATTACTTATATAAATAGCAGTTACAAATTTGTTTCGCCTTGCGAGGGCATTTTCAAACTAAACCTAGTCGCCAAACAATGTGTCCTTATATTAATTTTAAAAACTTTAGGGTGGGGGAAAGAATTTATATAATGCAAATCGATGGGGCCATTACACTAAACAATTTGAGGTTTTTTCACGAACTGATTAATCATTTGAATTCATATAATGAAAAATTTATATAATGCTAGTAGATAGGGCCATTACACTAAACAACTCAGATTTTTCCAAGAACCAATTGGTTATTTGGACCTAGAGAAAATTAATTTATTAAACAGGCGAGTACATTTATTCAAATATGAATTCACAACACAAATCTAAGGCGAATATATTCGAAATTCATTTTTATCATTTTCTTGGGATAATAGTATTCTTAAGATAATATATTATTCTCTTTTTCTATTATCGACCACTTGAAGTTTGTTAAAAGGCATTCTTTTCTCTCAAAGAAGGATTTCAAATAGCTGCTACGAACCATTGTTATCTAGTGCTCAGTTTTCTCCGACAAGGACTCAAGCTTTTGTAAAATGTATTCGATATTTTTCTCTTGTTTTTCTCCGACCATCTTCATTATTTCAGTACAATGACCTAATTAAATATACAGTGCCCGCCCGCGAGTTTGTTTTTTAACTTGAACACTTTGTGTATTTGTTTCGCTCTGTGAAAGCAATTTGTCCGCGGTGAAATGTTAAAACACATTTCACAGGACAAAACCGCGGGCGGAGTGGATTGATAATGCATAAGTGGTGGGTGGATTTGCGAAATGTCGGCAAAATCGATAGGGGCCGAATTCGGGAGACAAGGATGGGGAGTTTAATGGGCGCCCCGCAGGCATTGTTCCAAAATAATGCACGGGATAATGGCCCTTGAGGATTTATATTAAATATTCGGTCAGGTGGATGGAAAACGTGTACCTTTGAAATCGGCGGATACAACAAGGCGAAATGGTAATTTCTGAGTGGTGACAACTGGAGCGCCTGCAGGGCGAATTCGGGTTCTCGTAGATACAAGTACAAGTCATAATATTGGGTCGATTGCTATACCTGCTTTGTTTTATCGGGGACTTACGTAACTCATGTACGAATATATTGAATTAACACTATAACACATATTTTTTTAAATGGAATTACGTGACATAATATATAAAATTATATTTTTTCTGATAAACCAATGATGTTACTGATGTCTCTTGATGGAAGTTCATTTTAAATAATAATTAAATAAAACGATGTTTTTTCACTACTTCCACATTTGTCTTTATTTCGACAGCGACCGGTTTCGCCAGGCTCGGTGGATTCGACAGACTGGTTTATCGATGCCGGCGAGCCTGGCGAAACCGAAATAAAGACGAAAGTGGAAGTAGTTAAAAAACATCGTTTTATTTAATTATTATTTGTATATATTTTCTTATATATTTGCTTTCACTTTGTATTGTGGAATCGAATTAATAGAATAACACTTTGTATTTTGTAACCAGATATTTTAAAATTTGCAGACATGTTTTAGTTGTGGCACAACCTTTTTCAATGCACAAATTTTAACTAAAAAAAATATATTTGTGCATCGAAAAAGGTTGCGTCACAACCGAAACACACAGGTTTTGGGAAAATACAATGTGTAATTCGATTTATTAAAAATATAGACTAATAAAGCTGACAACGGCAAACTATATACAAGTATAAATGCTTCATTATAATCGTTGAATACAATATTCCTTGAAATAAAGGATATTAAACTATTACTAAACATGTTGAGAAGGTAGATTACTACGCTCTTATATATTTTTGTTCCTTGAACAAAGATGTAAAACTCCATAAATATATAATAAATAAATATATATTAAGTTTTTTTTATTTTAATGCTACTTTACTTTGTTTTTCAACAAACAACCGACCGGTTTCGATCCAAGCGGAGCTTCATCGGATTAATTTAATAGAAATCATATACATTTATTATGTTACCTTGGCAACAATTTCTTCAATCTTATAAAACATCATAAACGTATTTTTGTTTATTTATTATTTTCATATATCTTAACCATACTTGTGCTCGTTTCATTATTGTGTTTGCAAAACTCATCCCCAATGCAGATGGGGGATGAGTTTTATTAATTATTCTTATATGTGATCTTATTTCGACCGCATTGAATGCAATTTTAATTGTTTTTTTCCAATTTTCTGGTTCGATTACTTATCTAATGGTAGGTACAATAACAACATTATGTACTTCAAGATTTTATATATAATGGTGAATTTTGTGTGAATTCAGTAACTTTTGAGTTCTCAGATATTTCCGTATCTTGGGGTTTTCTCTGTGAATCGCCGACGATCAATCCGAAAACGTTTTCGTGATATTACGGGCATTCCCAAGATCCAATAAAATACTGTTTTCATTATGTCATCATAAGGTTATTAAAAAAATATTAAGTGAGTTTTCATTAATCGAGCGAAATAAATGACCGAACAAATAAAATAATAAACATAATACAAATGTATGTTTTCTAGAAGCTTCATTATATTTTATGTAAATGGCATGTTTCGCCTATCTTAGGTGTAATTCACATAAAATTTCTTGAAAACAGAGATTTTCATTCGAATCGATTATTTAATATGGAGTTTTATATGTATTTTTTTAAGAAACAATAAATAAATAAAAACTAACGTGTTTGGTTTTTACCTTCCATTAACAGTATTTAACAACTCACTGGTTCAGCTTACAAAAAATCTTAGGGTGACCAAAAAAATCACTATTTAGATTTATTCTAGTCAATTCCACATCACATATAAAATCATGTTATATTTTTTTATTCATTTAAATCCATAGTTTGCTTGGTGAAACAAACTTAATTTATTGCCCAAGATAACTCCTAACCCAGGAACTTAGGCTCAACCCCGGACACGACCCGGTCATTCTTCACAAATTCTGTTACTATTGATTTAAATCCATTTGACTGTATATTTAATTAGAACTAAAAGTTCTATTTATCAACAAAAAAATACCTATATAACCATCACACTATCTCCCCGAAGGGGTAGACAGAAATAATAGACCGTCACACTCTTCTTCTTTGACATACTTATCTCGTTTCCTCGACATTCATAGATCGTGACATGTACGCACGTCGATTTTTCGGATACCTCACGCGGCTGACATTTAAAATTCAATATATTTGATCGTGCCACGTTTTCTAATGTCTTCTTTTATTTCTAATTCCGTTTAAGTTGTTTTCGTGTATTTTATTTTTTCATTCGTTCTTTCCATGTGTCCAAACCGTCTTAATGATCCTTTTGTTATTTTGTTTATAATACTTTCATTCGTACTGCATTCACTTTTTATATTTGCACTTGAGACTCTGTCGTATGCAGATTTAACACTTATTCGTATAAAATATCTTATTTCTACTGCATTTATTATATTTTCATTCTTATTTTTCTAATTCCATGCTTCACTTACATACGTAAGGGAAATCAAAAGAGAAATATTTATTTTTAATAAGCAGTTGGCCTATTTAAACGTTCTGTTTTCGTAATTCTCCCGATCATTTAGCAATGTTGAGTTCTGTACGCTGATCGAGTTCCACGGGGTAGGTACTAGGATTGCTGGTTCTGGAAAACTTTTGTTGAATTATTTAACCCTTCATAAAGCGTTAATGGACCCCCCTTTGCTGATCATTGCCCAAAATGGCGGGGGCTCCATTATTCAGCGGGGTATTTGACATTTTGCAACACCAAGCGAAAGTCCGCCCAATATCATTTCAACCGATTTGAAAAACTTTCCAATTAATTTGGCTTTTAATTTACATTCGTCGCCAATAGAAATTCTTCGCCAAGGGAAGATTCTTCGAAAAAAAAATCGCAAGTAACTAAAGATAAAATCGCCTCTTTGCGAGAATAACGTGACATTTCGAAAATCAAATCCGCCGTGTTCAACTTTATTTTCTTTTCTTTTTGAGGGAATGAGACAACACAACAGTGGAATATATTGTGTTGTCACGTTGTCTCCTTCAGACGGGTATCTTGTTTCATTTTTCAATTTTTCAGTTTTTCGAGATAACACGCTATTCTCGCAAAAAGGCGAAATATTATGTTGTATTGGCCCAGTATGTTGATGCCAGCTAGCCTAGCGAAATCGGTCGCTGTCGAAATAAAGACAATAAGTGGAAACAGTTAATAAAAAATCAGTTTTATTGAATTATTATACATATTCATACTATCATATAATTTAAACAATCGTTACAAAATTAACAATCGAACGCATTCAGAAATAAAACAATTGATTAACTTTTTTAAAACCTGCTATAAGTTTCAAAAGTTATTCTTCTTCTTCGCTAGTTTCAATCCAAAAGGATTATTTTGCAGCATAGTTGCTTTAATGTGGTAGTTTTCCGTTGCTTTCCACACTGGTACACAGCAGGTTATTTGAACCCATTTTTTTAACACAACTTTTTAACTATTCATTCTCATAACATGTGATAGGTGGCTGATCTATCGCCACATGAATTCTACACCAGACCAAAGACAGTGTATACTTCTAGTACAACAACAACAACAACTAACCATTACGCCATTTCTCCTCAGGGGTAGGCAGGTAGCCTATGGAAGGTAGATCACACCTGACCTCGATAAATTTAAAAAAAAACTTAAATTCATTTTATCTCAAAAATAGTTCGCTTTTGCATAGTGACTTAAATGACATAATTCATCGGTAATCACCTTCCCTATAACTTCCTAGAAGAAATAGGTTTAATAACCAATAACCCTGTATATTTTAAAAGATTTTATCCCTACGTGAAAGAGAAGATAAAGCGTATTAATTAAACATAAATTGAAACACTTCTGTACTTTGTTTTTACACCATTTTATTTTGTTTAATCATAACAATCGTCCCGCCAGAGTTTCGTCAGTGTTGCAACAACAATTTAAATAACATGCAAAAAACACATAATATAATATCATTTGTAATAATGAGAGGTTATGGCTTTACGTATTTATTAATTTGATTATTCAGCAACATGAAGAATCCGATTTAAAAAAAAACAAATTGAATGACTTTTGGGAAACATTGTAGTATCACTTTTTTACGCTTTTCACAAACATGTTTCGGGACACAAACTTCCTTCTTCAGTGTATGATTTTTTTCATACATTGAAGAAGGGAAGTTTGTGTCCCGAAACATGTTTGTGAAAAGCGCAAAAAAGTGTTATGATAATACAATGTTTCCAAAAAGGTATTCAATTATGAATTCACAACACAAAGTGATGGCAAATGTGGAAGAAAAAATCTTATTTCGTTCCATCGGGATTCAATTAAGAATATTATTTCTTGATTTTTATTTTTTTGTTGAATTTTTCAAAGATAAAATAGGTGTAATACAAATCCATGCCGTGCTATTTTCATGATTTTTGAAACCTATCAGAGAAAAACAAAAGAACACAGTGTTTGGATGTGAAACAAAAGACTCGATATCGTGTGGTATCAATAAAGTATACTTCCGTTTCTTGCGGGTCTTTATTTGTCGTTTAGCGTCGTGAGAGCGAAATTGTGAAAATAACGTCTCTTCACAGTAAAAATGTCATATTTGCTTTAGCTTTAGACAATTTTGCCACGTCTGAAGTGCTGAAATACTTATTAACATATTTACTCTATATAATCTATGGAAGTAAAACTTGGAGCTGGCAAAAGAAGGATAAATGCTTTAGAAATTAGATGAATGTTGTGGTACATATATTTTGATTTTTTTTAAACAAACTCTGGTTAAAAGTGTTGCGTAATTATTCCGTTTAAAACCATGATATTTATTCATTGTTTTTCGAACAATAGTGTTGATTAAAAGATTTGCGATATTATTTTGTTTAAAACCAGGTAATTTAGCTTTATATTTAATAGGAATGAAAAGTTCTGTTTTCTCTAAGTTTTTTTTCATATATTTAGTGAGAATGACATGTTTTAAAATTGAGTTTACTTTTTATCAAAATCGAATCGGTGATCAATTCTCTTTTTGAAGAATTCGTTATTTCAATTATTCACCGAAAAGCAATTATGTGCGTAACAGAACTATTTTGGTTCCCTGATTTAAGAACTCTTTCCCTAACGTCCCCTCGAAGCTTCTACGAAAGCATTGAATCATTCTACGCCTTTTAAAGCAAAACCATTCAACAATTCCAATTAAAATGGGTCGATTGATTGGCGTTTTAGGAGCTCTGAATAAATAATCCGAGTAAATAGGCTTAATTCCAGTTAGCTCTAGTCGTTATCGGAACATTGAACAGGACACTATTTTGTTTTAATCAATTTGAATACAAATACATACATATTTATACTTCGTAGTACTTTTACACTCGTTTAAACGAATCGGCACCTGTGCATTTCTCATAAATCGTGCAACATCATCGCACCAGCAGTCTCTCTGGCGTCCCTCCATCGGAGTGGGAAACGTCCTGGATTTCGGATAACAGTTCTAGGATCCAGTAAAAGAGGCGTATCATCCATTTATCGTCAGAGTTTTAAGAAACATGGCCTGCCAAGCGCCATTTTAGTGCTGCCAACCTTCCGATAATATCCGATACTCCTATTCTGGCATTAATAGTAGTAACTTCGTCAAACTGATTCCCAACATTGCTTTGATCATGGCTCTTTGGACTATTTTCAGTTTATTGAAGCTTATCTTAGATAATTTTATAGTTTCAAACCTATAAATTAACACTGGTAGGACGCAGCAGTCAAACACCTTCCATTTAAGATTTATGGGGGTAGGTGTTTTTTTTTTAAATATGCTCAATTTTTCGGAAAGCAGCCCAACTCACAACATCTTCACTTTCACAACATTTAAAAGATCTTTACTAGCTCAAGTGTCCTGAAGGAATTCAGAATAAACTATGCTAGGCGGTTTTTAAAGCGCTTAACGGAATGCCGCCAGCCTATATTGTATTGGCTATCTGAACTCTATATTGGCAATCTACGCTTCGATCTGAAAACTTCTCGGCAATAGGCAGATTAGTTGATCCAATAGGTCACTCCAGGGCAAGTTTCGAAAATAGAGCATTCGCAGTAGCAGGTCCGTTCGTCAAGAATATGCTCCCTGCACGCCTCAGATGCATTGACATTTCGACTGATTTTTAATCTAACCTTAAAACCCACCATTTCAAAATATCACATTAAATATAAACAAATTTAATTGTATCTCAATAGAGACGAAGACGCAAACTGAAAACTGAACATGAATGATCAAGGTGTTTACAAGACTTATGACCTGTCATTGGTTGGGTTAAGCGCAAGCTTTATGTAATTACAACATTCCCCATTCCACCTTTGTTATTGTGATCATGCATGACAAATTTTTGGAAGATGTATGTATACTTCAAATCCATATCTATCTTCACGTGTCAGTTTCAATTACCCATCATTGTAGATTAGATTGCACTTGTGAATTTTTCAAGATTAACCAATACAACCAACCCACTTTCAGTTTCCAGTTTGCGTCTTCATCTCTATTGAGATACAATTAAATTTGAATTAACCACCCTTAGGTGAAAATCCAGGATTTCGTATACAGGTATAAGTATACATTCACAAATATTTGTAATTATTCTGGTCAATTCCTCGACATATAGAATGGAATAATACTCCTGGCGGCTTCTAACAATACGTTAAATAGGCAACAGCCTTCGCATTGTGATAATAAGGTAGTTTGCTAAATGCCGAAAATCATTCTCCATAGATGGCGTTAGTGGGTCGGTTGTATAGGTTAATCTTGAAAAATTTACGAGTGCAATCTAATCTACATAGATGGCTAATTGAAACTGACACGTGAAGATAGATATGGATTTGAAGTATATATTCATCTTCCAAAAATTTGTCATGCATGATCACAATAACAAAGGTGGAATGGGGAATGTTGTAATTACATAAAGCGTGCGCTTAACCCAACCAATGACAGGTCATAAGTCCTGTAAACACCTTGATCATCCATGTTCAGTTTCCAGTTTGCGTCTTTGTCTCTATTGAGATGCAATCAAATTTGAATTAACCACCCTTTGGTGAAAATCCAGGATTTCGTATACAGGTATAAGTATACATTCACAAATAAATATAAACAATTATCTGATTTCTGGTGTCAGATGCAGCTCTCATGACTAAAAACATTGTACTAGCGCCCTTGAGGTGAGTTATTCACGAAAACAGTGCTATACAAATTTACCTTATTATTATTATTATAAACCAAACCGTTTCGATTCATTCGATTTTAACGGTTTGATTTTCTCTACCCAGTACTATTTTGTGGCCCAAATTTACAATTAGACTTCAATGACATGTTTCGCCTATCTAAGACAATATCAAATGTCAAACAATTGATAATGCCGTTGACAGGAGAAAAACATGTCATTCACATTAAATATATTAAACTTCTAGAAAACAGACGTTTTCATTTGTATTAATTATTTAATATTGAGTTTTATAACATTTCTTCTATATTATCACTTTGTGTTGTGGATTCACATTTGAATAACTTTTTGGTAACATTGTATATCACATCACTTTTTTGCAGTATTCACAAACATGTTTTGGGACACAAACTTCCCTTCTCCAGTTCATGAATTTTAATAGTTAAATGAAAGAGAGTTATTAATTATAAACTAAATGACGAGTGCAGAGTGGAGGGGGGGAAAATAATTTAGCGGCAGGGTAAATTGTTGTTTAGCTGAAATTATGAGACAGGGCTAATAAATTAATTATGGGACTAGTAGTTATGTTTAGTTGTTTGTTTTTAATATCTTCGTCTATTTTTAATTCTAGAAAATTTGGAAATTAAAAATTACATTAAAAGCAACACAGATATTATAAACAATTAACTAAACTTAAGTTCTAGTTCCATAATTGATTTTTTTCCCTATCTTATAATTCCAACCAAACAACAATATACCCTGCCCCTATATTTAATTTTTTCACCTCCACTTTTTCACTCATTATTTAGTATAGAAGTGTTGTGATAATACAATGTTTCCAAGAAGTTATTCAGAAGTGCTTTGACTGCTACCCCGACGGTCCCGGGTGCGATGGCAATGTAATTGTCATAATGTCGTTTGTCTGGGCAGAATTCACTTGACAATAAAAGGGCGATAGATTAGCTACCTATTACATGTCACGAGAATCAATTTGATAGCTATAGGTACCCTCTACATCGATTTGGCTCGCGCTGTAATGATGTAAAGAGCGATTCAACAAAAAAATATTATTATTCCTCTTAGTTTAGGTCGTATAACCTGTTTGTAACGGTGGGCTGTCCTGAGATGATGATGTCCAGCAATCTCTCCATCTCTTTGGCGGCCTTCCTGGTAATCTCTTGCTGCTTGGGTTTTTATCTTTAACAATTTTTGCAATTCTTGTATTCTCCATGCGGTCCCCGTGGTCTCTCTAAAAGCGCCTTCTGCTTCTTCCCCATCTCACTATGTCTTTAACACCACAGACAGACCTTATTGTTTCATTTCTGATCAGATCTTTGAGGGTTTTGCATGCGATGGAGCGTAGGGTTCACATTTCTGCTACTCTAAGAAGGTTCTTAGTTCTTTTGGTATCGGCTCTGACCTCTATTCCATACGTCATGATGGGGCGAACCCACAACAAAATAATAATAATAATAATAATAGTCCATTGTTTTGGCCGAAACACTATGATATTTTAACATTTTATAATTGTTAATGCAAAAACTTTGTTTTATATTACATTTATTTTACTTTACGACAGCTGTTTCATCAACCAATGTTGACATCATCAGGTGTTACAAAAATATATATTAAATGTCAAATTTTCGTAATTTTTCGAATTGACTTTGGAACAAATGCACAGAGATTCGAAAAATTACGAAAATTTGACATTTGATATATATTTTTGTAACACCTGATGATGTCAATATTGGTTGATGAAACAGCTGTAGTAAAGCAAAATAAATGTGATATAAAACAAAGTTTTTGCATTAACAATTATAAAATAATAATAATAATAATATCGGGAGAAATGGAGCTCAAATATTTGATACCAGGAAAAAAGTCGCTAATTTGACGGTAGATAAAAAATGTACTTCCAGGGATTATTTTTGGGAGTAATTAATAACGGCGAATCGCAACCGTTAGTAATAGTGGAGCTATGAATCAATTGGAGGGCGTTCAATGGACCGGATATTGAGATTACAGTCACCTTTGTAGGGAATAAAAACCGCCATTTGTGAAAGTGTTTTTAAATATTTGAATGAAATTAATTGGGTAAGACCTCGTTTGCAGGAATTGCATTTTTTCAAATATTAAAAAAATTCGCTTGTTTATTCGCGTATTAACAATATAATATGAATTTTGGGAGTTTTATTGCTCGACAGCACACAATATCACATAATTTTGTTGAATGACTCTTTATCCTTTTATAGGTCATAAGCTAAAAACGGATAGTTTTAAGACCAACAGAATTAAGGTCTATATTTCTATAACTTTTGAATTTATATACACCCTAATTGGTTTTAATCATTCTCAGATAACATACAGAGGTCTTGAATCTAACCAACCGCCCTGAAGTTCGCAGATATTGAGCAGATGACGAATAATGCGTCCCGGTCAGATAACTCAGATAACTGACCGGGACGCATTATTCGTCATCTGGCCAATATGTGCGAACTTCAGGGCGTTTATAACTTGAAAAATTATAGAAATATAGACCTTAATATAGATCTGGTCTCAAAACTATCCGTTTCTATCTTATGACCTATAAAGCGTTTAATTATTACAGCGCCAGCCAAATCGATGTAAAGAGAATAGCTATATTTTTTGTGAATGTATACTTATACTTGTATACGAATACTGGATTTCACCCATGGTGGGTGATTGATTCATGAAATTTAATTGTATCTCAATAGAGACGAAGATGCAAACTGGAAACTGAATATGGTTGATCAAGGTGTTTACAGGACTTATGACCTGTCATTGGTTGGGTTAAGCGCCCGCTTTAAGTAATTACAACATTCCCCATTCCACCTATTTCTTTATGACCATGTAAGACAAATTTTTGGAGGTTGTATATATGTTACAAATCTATACCCATCTTCACATGTCAGTTTCAATACGCCATCTATGTAGATTAGATTACATATGTTAATCTTTTTAAGATTAATCTATATAATCCACACACTAACGCCATCTATGGAGATTAATTTTTAGCAGGAGAAATAGGTGGAATGGGGAATGTTGTAATTACATAAAGCGTGCGCTTAACCCAACCAATGACAGGTCATAAGTCCTGTAAACACCTTGATCAACCATATTCAGTTTCCAGTTTGCATCTTTGTCTCTATTGAGATACAATTAAATTTCGAGAATAGCTATGATATTAATCTCACTAATTGCTTATTTAATTGACATGTGAATTTTACATCAGACCATAGATAGCGTGACAATTACGCTGCCATTACCGGGAATCGAACCCGAGACCTTTGGTGTGGTAGTCGTAGTACTTGCCAGTTGACCACGAAGGTCATCCTTTGGGGAAACGGCGTGATAATAAGTAAGTTTGTTCGTTTAAGAAAATATATTCTAGATCCCTAACGAGGTGGTATCGAGCTGCCAATTGTATTGAATGGAATAGAAATTATGAAAAATAAAATTGATTTATTTCAATCATCATGCTTATATGGTACTCGTATATCGATAAATTTTATTTTTTTAATTTAAAAATTGAAAATCCATGAAGCACTCCATCCACTTGTACGTATATGAATTATCACCCAATACTTAATCATATAATATTTATAATCGTTTATTCATAACTATTCAACAGTAGGCACTTCATCAACAAATACGAACAATACGCATTCCGATTTCCGGTACTCACTGTATTATGCATTGATTAGGCATACTATTTGTATTGTCCGCTTGCATATTCAATACCACATTAAACCCTTTCAGGTAAAGAGACAGATGCAAAGGTGGAGAAACAATTGAACTAATTATGAATAAACCAACAATGAAATCGTTCATTGTTCAATTGGAGAAATATATATTTTTTAAAGCATTTCTGAATCCAAAAAAAAAATAAGCGAAATTGGGTGAAAACATAATTAATAATCAGATTCCTCATTTTACTCCTTTCTGTTTAAATAATTTGTCTACATTTAATCTCCCAAGCTCCCATTCCCAATCATATGCATATTAATCGTTTATTAATTTATATATAAATTATGTTTTTTTAAATATTTTTTCGAAATTACTCTTTTATATTTTTTATATTATCATCATGTAATATTATTGTTTAATATTATTTATTAGTTCTTACTGATAAAAAAAAAATATTAATACTCATAACAAATAACCCAGGTTAATTTTAATTATGGTATAGAACTTTAAATGCATTTTTTATATTAGTCTTTATTAGTTTAGTTTTTAATATGTTTTTACACCTAGAGGTATCCTCCGAAACATCGGTCGTGTTTTTTTAGTATTTTGTGGATTAAACAAAGTTATTTTCAATTTTTTAAGTATATATCTAAATCCTTCTAAAAATAAGAAAGGTTTTCTTGATCCATAGATATCTACGCAAAGTCATCTCTAAGTCAAATTATTTATCAACAAAATAAATTCAAATTTGCATGTGTAATTTCCCACACTCCTAAGTTATTTGAAATCATAAGTTTTATTTACTTATTCTTCTATTCAGCCTATTTAAATCCACTGCTGGATAGGCCTCTTCTGAACTCATCCAGCATATTCAATCTTGAGCCAGCTTTTGCCACCTACAATTTGGATAATATCATCTGTCCACCTTTTCTGTGGTTTTCCTATGCAATTTCTGTGGCCTCCACTTCGGGATTCTAGGTTACCAACTGAGCCCATCCTGTCTCATCACATACCCCGCCTATTGCCATTTAAGCTTATTATTCTTGAATATTTCTTTAAAACTCCATATCAAATAAATAATACGAATAAAAACGTCTGTTTTCTATGAGTTTCATTATATTTTATGTAAAAATACATGTTTCGATTTGTTAAGGCATTGTGAACAATGGCAAATTGATATTTGATATTTAACATGGCCACACATGTCATTCTATAAAATATAATAAAACTCCTAGATGTTTTTTTTGTATTGATTATCTAGTATATATAGTATCTTTCTTACTGTTAAAATTTAAAACACTGTTATAATATCACAATTTATTTTATTCACTGAGAGTGTCGCGACAGCTGTTTCACCAACCGATGTTGGCATCATCAGGTGTTACACAGTTTATTGTACCACCTGATGATGCCAACATCGGTTGGCGAAACAGCTGTCGCGACACTCTCAGTGAATAAAAAGAAATTGTGATATTATAACAGTGTTTTAAATTTGAACAGTATTAATGTTGAAGTAGCATAGTGTTGTAATGGACTATTTATATCTTTCTTATTTACGATATACTAGTTGAAACCCGTGAAATATTCAAGGAAGTACACCAAATTCTACATCGAGTTTCATGTTTTTTTTTGTTTGTTTAATGTCATACAATAATAATAATCAGAACGAATTTCAAAATATTCCAGGAACGTTCTCGGGTATACACATTGTGTGATTTCGAAATACTTTCGCAAAGAATCGAAGTATTCAAAATATTCTCGTATTCTCTTATTTTGATAACGGTTTTTGCGTATTTATATTATGATATCAGACAAAATTTTGAATAATTATTTACGTGAGATAAGAAAATCCCTTGTAACGCGTATCCTGATTGCACCCCATCACGGCCGCCCTCCCAGCGTAATGGGATTTCGATACATCGCACAGTTTGTGTCTGAAGCTCGGAATTTAACAATGGGTATCCATTGTTTGCAGAATCAATCGCAATCTAATAACGCTGAGCGCGCGTATACGGAGATATTGATAGAAACCAATATCGAAAAAAGGGAATGAACAGCCTTCGAGCAGTTACTTAATCCCTGGGCTAACACTCGCGATGGAAAGCTCCCTGCAAACACGGTTATTGCTCTAATTCTCCTAGGTGCGCCCGTTCAGTCTGGAATCAATACTAGATAGAGAACAGTCCGTAAAGAGCACGGATTCCTTCTTGTTTAGTACAATTTAACTTTTTTTAAACAAATAATCGACAAATGATTTATAAAGACGTCATTAAGGAGATCTCAATCTTAGGGAGTATGGATATTACCCATGGCTCTTTCCGACTGATTTCTTGCTAGGGATGCTGGGCTACCAGTCACTCGAGAGGAAACGAGACATTCACTTGGGTGTTCACTTCTTTCGACTGATAGGCGATTGTATACACAACTCGGAAATCCTGAGAAATGTAGGTTTATTCGTCCCTGATAATTATCTTCGACAAAGGGATCATAGATTGTTTTATCTCCCACAATGCAGAACCAACCTGCAAATGGTTGTGCCAGTAGGTAGAGCATTATCTGTGCTGAATCGTATCACCTCGGAATTTGACGTATTTTGTGATAGTCTGGCTCACCTAAGGGAAGCACTGCCCTTATTATAATTGTATATTCATTTTATTAATTTGTCATGTATCTTATGTTTCTCGCTCTTTTATTATTTTATCATGTTTAACTTATTATTGTGTACCTCCAACTTGTATTAGAAAATAATTCTGTAATGCTTATGATATATTTAAATAAATTAATGAAATGAAATGAGATAAAAATCAATGGCCGGCACAAAAAGGGCTCCCCCGAAGTAGTTAAAGGCATAACGGCGTATTTCGTCAGATTCGCTCATGAACTCGCTCGGCCTGTCCTTCATCCATGTGGGACTTGTGTCAAAAAATAAATTTATAATATTTAAAATTGTCAATATAATCTGTACGATGCTATTATCGTACGATGCTATTATCATAGCTGAAAACAATAATGACATACAAAAAATGCTAGACAGACTACATCACGCCTGTAAGAAATACAACATGACGATTTCTATCGAAAAAACAAAATGTATGACCTTTTCCAAAACATGTAACCTGGTTATAGAAAATCGACCCACAGAACAGGTCAGGACCTTCAAGTATCTAGGCATAGACCTGGTGGGGGGTGCTGATCTGCGGGAAGAAATACAAGCCCAATAAACAAGGTAGCTGCAATCTCGGGGCTCTAAAATCCACATTATGGAAAAACAAAGACATGGCAATCAAGAGTAATATGAGAATCTATAAAGCATGCGTAAGACCAATAATAACATATGGCTTCTAAGCAAGGGCAGACACGGAAAGGACCAATCAAGTTTTGAGGACTTTCGAAATGAAGACACTGAGAACGATACCAGAATAAGAGAGATATGTTAGGTTGAGGATACTATAAGATGGAGCAGACAGCGAAAAAGGGACTAGTATGGTCATGTTCAAAGAATGGACACAACTAGACTCCCCTATATTGCATTGCATAATCAACCTTATGGGACTCGTCCTCGTGGAAGACCTCCTAAAAGATGGAAGGACAGCTGGGAATCTACCTCTCAGGAGGAGTAACACTCTGGAAAACAGACCACAAAGGTCTTCAATAAGGAAGAAGAAGATAATATATATTTATGCAACCATGGGAGACCCAGACCATATTTAAACAACGCTACTCTCCCTCCGGATAACGGAGATATAAAGACGACCTTCGTGGCCTAGTGGTATGACTGCTACGTCCCGTGATACCCGACGATGGCAGAGTGATTGTCAGAATGTAGTTCGTCTTGTGTAGAATTCACGTGATAATTAAATGGTGATAGATAAGCTACCTATCACATGTCACAAGAATCAATATGATTGATATACCCTTTACATTGATTTGGATCGCGCTGAATAGATATTAAGAGCCATTCAAGAAAATGTGAAGATGTGTTTTTCCTCATATGGCCTATACATCAAGACTCTTAGTGCCCATTTATCTGTTCCCAGTTTGGCGATACATTCTGCCCATTTTCACTTCAGTTAGGCACCACGATCTATCACATCTACAAGTATTGGGTATGAAGATGTATATAATCATAATAATCGACAAATAAGTTAAGAATATGTCATAAAGGAGATATAAAGAGAAGCTATGATTTTACAGCCGTTACTAGAAAAGATGCAGAATAAACCAACAAATGACAGTTGGTGGATTAATCGATTGACTGAATGTATTCCTCGACATATTTTATAAAAAATATTATAATATTTGTAAACCAAATACTCTTCACGGGCATTTCTTAGAGACTTATTATTTTCCATAATGAAAACAAAAAATATTTATTTTGTATTTAGTGTGCATCCACTTGTGTTTACGTTCGACCGGTTTCGCCCCCTTGTTGCCATCTTCTGATGAAAGGCACCAGAAGATGGCAGCAAGCTGTCGAGACCGGTCGAACATAAACACAAGTGGAAGCACTCTAAATACTTAATAATTCAGAAATTTTATGTAATTTTTTTTTTGTTTACATTATTTAAAATGAACTTCTACCAAGAAATTTCAATTGAAAACATAAATAAGAATTAATTGTATCTCAATAGAGACGAAGATGTACATTATTTGGAAACAGAATATGGTGGTCTAGGCGTTTACAGGACTTATGACCTGTCATTGGTTGGGTTAAGCGATCGCTTCATATAATACAACATTCCCCATCACGCCCTTCTTACGAACACCACGTCTGACAATTATTTTTGAAAGTTGTATGCATGCTATATGTTGAGAAACATTTCACATATTTTAATTCAATCTACATTAGCGCCATCTATTGAGATTAGATGTAAGAATTAAGCAGAAAATATTTATTAATGTAATGTGAAAGGCTATCAACCCAATTATCACACATTTCTAGACAACGCCTCGAGAAAACTCTCCAATTTTTATATGCTTTTAACTTTGACCAGTTTTTATACAACATTTTGTTTTCTTGAATGTATACAAATACTTGTAGACAAATACTGGATTTTAACCATTACGGGTTAATCATTAAGAATTAATTGTATCTTAATAGAGACGAAGATGTAAGAAGGCTTATTTTTCTATCGTGTCCATGGCAAGCAACTTTCACAGGAATAGAAGACATTATCTTTCCTATAGTTTTGCCATTGTGGTGGAAAGTTAAGCCGACTTTGTGTCGTTTCAAGGTACACCGGTTGTTATATTTTTAGTAATAACACACATGGAGTCTCCTTCCTTGCCCTGATATTATTTTACTGGTTTAATGGATCCTCCCAATTTTTTTATTAAACTAGCATATACATAACTGTCATGTCTCTTTAGAAAAAAAACATAGTTTCATTTTAAATTTGACATTTAAAATGAAAGAGAAACGTGGAAATCACAATTTATTTTATTTTATAAGCAGCAACCTATTTTTAAGACGTATCTAGGAAAAGCAATTTGTTCGAAATCCCAATGGGACGCAAAAGTAAAGGCACACTGAAGTTGCATTCATAAATAAGACCTTTGGATAACTACCATACTCTGGACGAAAGAGATTGAGTTATGTACTTGTCAAGTGAAAGTCTATCAACATATTGATTTCGTTTTTTGAATATCTTCGTTACATTATGTTCTATAGGAATAGCGTGTATCGCCTTACTAAGGCTTTATCAAATGTTTCCATTCCACTTATATCACTTTTATTACACTTTGTTTCATTCATTCCACTTAATAATCGGGTGGTGGTCTAGGGGATAGAACGCTTGACTCCTAATCTAGGGGACTTGGGTTCGAGCCTGGGTTCAGGATATACCGATCATGGGATCCCGCTAAGATTTCAGTTTTCTACACGTGTCAATTTTATTTCTTAACTAACTAACTAACCATCACGCCGTCTCCCCGAAGGGGTAGGCAGAAATAATGGACTGCCACACTTTTCTTTCCTGACATATTTTTCTCGCTTCCTTAACATTCATACATCGTGTCATGCACGCGCGTCGATTACTCTGACTCCTCATATGGCCGACATTCAATATTTGATTTATTTGATATTGCCACGTTTTCCTCGGTCTTCCTCTATTTCTGGTTCCATTTACATCGATAACATTTTTTTTTTACCATTCTTTCTTCATTAATTTTTTCCGTATGTCTAAACCATCTTAATGATCCTTTCATTATTTTATTCATAACACCATCATTCTTATGTTTCCATTCGACACTCTATCATACACAGAGTATCCACACATTCGTCCAAGAGATCTCATTTCTACTGCATTTATTTCATCCTTCTTTTGCCAGTTCCATGCTTCCCTTCCATATATAAGGGTTTTTAGAAGAACACCATTGTGCACTGCCATTCTAGCTTTTTTGGATAAGTTTTTGTTTGCGATGACAACTTTAAGTGCACCGTTTACTATGTTGCCTGTCCCAAATCTTCTTTCAATATCCCTCTCCACTCGCCCATTTTTTTTTTCTATTAATAGATCTGACGAATTATTTATATGATGGGGTCCAACTGTCCCTCCGTCTTTTAGGTGGTCATCAAGGTGGACGGTGTCCAGAGGAGCTTTGTTTTATATCCTCATGTTCTCTGATTTGTTATTTTTTTTAATTTTATGTTTTGTTCTCTTATTTTTTTTTCTTGGAAAATACGTGTTATTATAATATAACATTCATAGTATGATGGATGACGTAAATAAAGTGTATACAAATACAAATACTTGTAGACGAATACTGGATTTTACCCATTGCGGGTGAATCATTTTTGCTTACATTTAATCTTAATAGGTGGCGCTAGTGTAGATTGACCTAAAAAATGCGAAGTGTTCTAAACATTGTAGCATATATACAATATACATCTTTCAAAAAGTTGTCAGACGTGGTGGTCGTAAGAAGGACGGAATGGGGAATGTTGTTAACATAAAGTGATCGCTTAACCCAACCAATGACAGGTCATAAGTCCCGTAAACGCCTCGACTACCATATTATGTTTAAAAAAAATTACATCTTCGTTTCTATTGAGATACAATTAATCCTTAAAAATGAATAAAGATCAAATACATATATACAATCATTTTAAGTCAGTATTTTTCTAATCTATAAGCCACTAATGTTTGCTTCTTAAAATACTAACTTTCCAAGAATACCTCTCTAATGAATTTATCATTGCTTATTTGACGTGGGTGATTAAATGTATTCAAGAAGATTGGAAATTGAATAATAAATTTCAGTTATTACTCCATGATCTTGAACTTAGATGAACGTGAATTTGATCTAACCTACGTCAATTAAACTGTTTACGCTTGACGTATCCTTCGTGGTTCCCAAACATTATCGGGACACTGCCCTCTTTGTAAGACATACATTTTGTAACGTCCCACTATCATAACAGTTATCTGCGTTCGGGTATTTTACATATTATGCAATTAAAAATCTTTACAACATTTTGAATGTATACAAATACTTGCAGACGAATACTGGATTTCACACATTGCAGGTTATCAATTCTGTTTAATGCGTAATTCCAATCTTCATAGATGGCGCTCGTGTGTAGATTGAAACTAACATGTGAAGTTTGGTGTTACATATTAACAAAGATACAACTTCCAAAAAATTGTCAGACATGGTGGTCGTAAGAAAGGTGGAATGGGGAATGTTGTATTACATAAAGATAGTAAACACTTCGATCACCATATTATGTTTCCAACTTGCATCTTCGTCTCTATTGAGATACAATTAATACTTAAAATCTTATTTAATAATTTTTAAATATTGGCCAAAATATGCTTCATCGTTGACACAAATAACGGTATATCGATTTGGATACAATATTAATCCGACTTGCATAGAAAACTGATTTAGATTCAGATTAACCCCTATAGTGCGACTAGCAACATTCGCAGTCCAAAAAAATGGTTTTGAACTACGGCAGACTGCATTTGCAGCTTAGATATGAATGTATCTTATAAGCTTGTATACATAAATCGTCGCCACTAGATTATACGTATATTATGATGATCTGTCTGAGCCATACTCGTATGTAGTTAAACAAAGTTTGAAGCTATTATTTTTTACTGCACATAAAGTCAGCCGTACAATGGGCATTCATCATGTTAGGTGGGCATTTGAAATTAAAATACTGCAATAACAAAATCACGAAAATTAATTTGTTTTTATATATATTATTTATTATTTTTTTAGTATCTTAAGAATGGTCCTGGGACCCAGGCCTGGTATTGCAGCGGAAACTTAGAGCCATAAGAGCAACCAAATAATGACTTGGCGTTTCGAGCCGAGAGACCAGAGCAATCAGCGCGTTACCAGCTCGAGTTAGACCTCTAGGAAGACCTAGACAACGCCTAACAGATAATGTTCAGACTGATCTGTCCAGCTTGGTGAAATCGGACTACTGTAAACAGAAGGCGGAGGATCAAGGAGCTTGAAAGAAAATCATCAAGGAAACTAAAACTATTCAAGGGATGTATGGCCATTGAAAGTGAGTAAATATTATTATTATTGTTTTTTTATTTTTTTTATTACTATTATTATTATATGAAGCTTCATTTTGTGGTTAGACATTTTACACCTAAAAATATTAAATAATAAACATTTTGTTTTTAACCACGGTATGGTTATTATAATTGATGCCAACTAGTTTCGTTTGGACCCAAAGCTTCACAGGGTTAATAATTACAGTTATTATATAATACAACCCTGATGAATGATGGGTCCAAGCGAAACTAGTTGACATCAATTATAATAACCATACCATGGTTAAATACAAAGTGTTTTATTATTTTATATCTATAAGTAACGCTCCTCCCCCCCCCCCTCTCCCCTTCCTGTGTTTCTAAAAACCACTTTTATTAAACCTTCATCTACTGGGAGATGATCCCATCCACTTTGAGAACCTGTGGTATACATAATTTCATTCGTACCTTAATATAATTAAATATCTACCAATCGCCCGGCTTCTATAAGATGTCAGTTATATCTATTATATATTTAGATATATTATTAAATAATTTATGATCATCATCATCGGCTATTCCTCTTATTTTTTTCCTTTTATTTATTTCTCAATGATATAATTGGTTAATATAAAAAAAATTCTCAATTTTTTATTTAATTTCGACTGTACAGGCCTGACTCAGTCAAGGTTTGGGGTCCATTCCCTCTCTAGATATGTTCTGACATTCTTCTTATAGCTGAGGAAACCATGAAAAACCTCAACCGGAACGTTAAGGATAGAACTATGGGGTAAATAAAAGGAGATGTTCAGAAATGTTTTTTTTATATAGGAATAATTGTGTACACTTAACGAGGCTTAAGATGAGATTTTCTTTATTCACAAATTTCATCATTTAAATTATCTTAATTTATATATAATTACTGGAATGTCAGTAGCAAGTTTTGATTCTTGAGGATAACCGGAAAGAGCGGCAACTAGTTTCACTCTATAACGAACTTCGTCAGGGCTATACACAAACTGAGTTTGTTTGTGTATAGCCCTGACGAAGCTCGTTACAGAGTGAAACCAGTTGGCGCTCCTGACTCAAAATAAAGTGGTTTTATACAACGTTTTAAAAGTGTTTAATTCTAATTTTAAATATGTCAAACTACCAAGTAATAGCTTCTTTCCAATATTTTATAATACCAGTGTTTAATATGTAATAACCAAATAAATCATATACGTATTTTTTTTCATGCATATGAAAAATAAATATAAAAAGTATATGGAATTTTATTGTCAGTCCTTGCGCATGGAAATGAAGTTTGGAGGAAAAGAAGAATGAAAATTGTCTAAATGCCGTACAAATGAGATGACTGGGAATAATGTACAGGAAAACGGTGTCAGATAAAATACCGGATAACGAAATGAGGAATAAATGTAAGGCAGAGATGATTGCAAAATAAATAAAGTTAAAAGAACGATCACTGAATGGTTTAAACATAACAACATTATGATTCAAAAGTAGTAAACAAGCAGTGTGACTGGAAAAAAACCCGAAGGCGACCGAGGAAAACATGACCTGACCAAATTTATAAATTATGAAAATATGTCTACATTCTAAGTCGAAAAAATCGACGAACGTTGATATTTCGATTTATGACTGTAGAGGAATCTCGAGAGATATGTCAGGACGGAGTAAAATGGCGATCTATTCACTCTTCCTACCTTTCCGTGAAATGGGCGAGATGATTAGTTAGTTAGTATGAAAAGTGAACAAATTTGAAAATATATTGAATATTAAATTTTTTTTAGTACGTAAAAGTTTCAAGAAACACCATGCCCAGTTCACATCATCAGTGCAATCTTCCCTTCGCGCAGTCAACAAACTTCTTCATATTCCTGTCTCATCTTCCAAAGTTTCAAACTCATTTTACACTTCACGATTCCGTGGGCGAAAAACTTTGGGAGAGCTTTTAAAAAGCTCGGCTTGTGAATAGAGGATCGAAAGCGCTTAAAAATTTGAGTAAGCCCTAAAATGATAATAGGGAGATTGTAAATTCTTGAGGGAGCGAGGGTAAAAAGACGGGTGTTTTGTCGCAAAACGTTTCACGACTCCAGTTTTTACAGCGTGTGTTTTATCATTGGGAAATGTGCGCTGAATGGAGAAAAATCCCGTATTTTATTCAACCGTTATAAGCTTTATCACAAGCTTTGACTCATTCTAACTTTTAATATAAAACATTATTATAACTAACTTATCATCACGCTGTTTCCCAGAGGGGTAGGCAGGAATAATTGACCACCACACTCTTCTGTCCTGACATACTTCTTTCGATTCATCTACATTAATATATCGTGTCGTGCACGCACGGCGATTTCTCCGACTCCCCTCATGATCGACATTTAATATTTGATTGATTTAATAGTGCTATAATTTCCTCGGCCTTCCTCTATTTTCTGCTACATTCACATCATTTACAAATACATTCTTCACCATTCTTTCTGTATCCAAACCCTATACGACTCTATCATTATTTTGTTCATAACACTTTCATTCACACCGCATTCACTTCGTATATTTGCATTTTACACTCTTATATATACATATTTACAACACATTCGTCTTAGAGATCTGACCTGTACAGCTTTTATTCTACTTCATCCTTCTTTTGTTAGTTCCGTGCCTCGCTTCCAAACCTAAGGGTCAGCACAAGAACACCACTGTGCACCGCCGTTGTTATAAAATTCGTAAAATAAGGTAAAAACACGTGATTATTTTTCAAGCATCTTTATAAGAAGTGAAATATTTTGAAATAAAACTCAACATCTCAAATTATCAGACATTCATGCTGAAATTAAGTATGATGTATTTTGAAAATCAAGCAACATAATATGTTTGCAGACGTCTAGATCTCGAACCCGGAAAAAAAAAATCATATTAAACGTTGATGAAAACCTGTTTCATAGAAGTCTTATAATAGTTAATGGAGGTAACAGTTTCGCCTTTTTAGGACATAATCATTTATTTGCTTATGTTCTAGCTAGATGAAGCCGCCGTCCCCCCGAAGGGGTAGGCAGAAAGAATGGACTGCCACACTTTTCTTTCCTGATATATTTCTCTCGCTTCCTCAACATTCTTGTCATGCACGCGCGTCGATTTCTCTGACTCCTCACATGGCCGACATTCAATATTTGATTTATTTGATCGTGCCACGTTTTCCTCGGTTTTCCTCTATTTCTGGTTCCATTTACATCATTAACATATAATTTTTTTGCCATTCTTTCTTCATTCATTCTTTCCATATGTCCAAACCATCTTAATGATCCTTTCATTATTTTATTCATGACATCATCATTCGCACCGCATTCACTTCTTATATGTTCATTCGACACTCTACCATACACACAGAATCCGCACATTCGTCTAAGAGATCTCATTTCTACTGAATTTATTCTACTTTCATCCTTCTTTTGCCAGTTCCAGGCTTCGCTTCGATACATAAGGGTCGGTAGAAGAACACTATTGTGCACTGCCATTCTAGCTTTTTTGGATAGGTTTTTGTTTGCGATGACAACTTTAAGTGCACCATTCACTATGTTGCCTGCCCCAACCCTTCTTTCAATGTTCAATATTGCTATTATTTAATTTAACTAATTTTTTAAGGCAGTTATTTTCACGATCATTAACTCTGTATTAGAGATAAACTCGATTTGCTTTGCTTTTTTTAATTTTAATAAAATTAGTAAAACCTAAAAATATTTTTATTCACAAATTATATAAAATTAATGATCACATACCTTTAGAATACGAACAATTTATAACAACAACAACATGAGCGCTACAGCCCACTATGGGCCCCAGCCTCTTCCAGAATTCGTCGCAACTCTTCCCAGTCCATTCCAGTTAGATATAAGCTGTATAAATAATGGCATAACTGTTTCACTTCAATCCAGAAATAAACGTTGAAATCAATTATGTGATACGCTAGTCTCACCTGTTAACAGCAAAAGTAAATTTAACATCCAATCATTTATCTGTTCCAACAGATGAACCAATGAAATTTCTTTTGAATGCATAAAATGCTGAAAACTTCAGTGGATGTGTGTTCATTACAGAATCGGAGATAATACAATTATTAAGGGCAGATGTTCGTCGTGAATAGGGCTGGGAAAAGTAATGTTTTTCAGTAATTCGGTTTGCATTAAGCTTTGTGCCAAGCTATCCAAGGGTAAAGGTGTTTACACTCGCAACGAAATAAGGGGAAAACATTTTAATGGTGGAGCGATAAGAAGGAATGAAGTATTAATCCAATTTGGTAACAAGTACTTGAAGTGAGAACAGTAAAGGAATTTTTATAAAAGTGATTATTTATATACGGAAATAATATGGAAAGAATGATTGAAAAAAGAATGGTAGACAAATTATATGTTAACGATGTTAATAGAACTAGAAAATGGTGCGATTGATAGTGTTACTCGTATAAGCATGTTCATGACTCTACTACAATTATCTTCAAGTAAAGTGTGGAAAGAGAGAAAAAGTAAAATAGTATTTTTTCAACGTATAATAATTCTAAGTATGTATATCGTTAATTAATATACAATTACTATTATTAATGTGAATGAGGTATTAGCTTTAACAGTTTAAATATTAAAATGAGACAGTAAAAAAAGCGAAAAGTTTCGGTGAACATTGGGGTCAGATTTTTTGAAGCGGCAAAAAGGTCCAATAAAGGTCTCTGGGCACCACCCTGGCACCCTCAATTTAAACTCATATAAACATACAAGTAAAACAAACTGTACTGAAGGTAGGAGATAGGAAATAATAACGTTAAGGACCAAAGGACTAATGGACAAATAGATAGGGTTCTATGTCAATTCGTCGCCAGCTGTTCTTCGAAACCATTTTTTCGAATACCATTTATTTTTACAAGCAGAGAAAAATTATCAATTCACCAGAAATTATTCATAAATTAACTAAGTTTGAATTTAAATTTAAAGAATGCAAAATATAATAATAAAAAATTATCAATGAAAATTCAAATTCAGTAGAGGTTTTCTTTTTCTAGAAAGATAAGAATAAAAAAGAATACTTAAATGGTATGAATGGAGCTTAAAAAAAAATTTAAAAAAAAACAGGTAGTATATCGTGACGCTAATTAATAATAATTTTTTATATTAAATTATACTAGGATATATGTTAAATTTGGTGTGGAGGATCAGATCAATGTGCGTATATTACATACTGCATACATTTTATGGAAGCTAGAATAAAGTGGTAGTTCATCATCTATATAATTCGTATTGATTGATTGAACACTTCAAACTATATGCAAAATTTATACGCGATGAATTCTAGGCGAATAATTGTAGGTGATGAATTGTTGGTAATGAGATTTAGGCGAAAAAAGAAAAGTCTGGCAGTCCTATCATTCTGCCTGCCTCTTCGGGGAAATGGCGTGATGGTTAGTTAGTCAGCTAGTTTGAAATTATGTAATTTTACAAGATAATGATTTACAAGCAATTAATTACTTGCCACAAATTATACACGATAAAATTAAAGTGATAAACTGAAATCCATGAATTGAACACGTAAAACCACAGGAAAAATTTATACGCGATGAATTTTAGGCAAAGAATTGTAGATGATGAATTGGGTGATGCGATTTAGGCGAAGAATTCTCAAAATATCAATAGGTAGGGACAGGATACCCAAAACATGGACTAAATTTTTGTGCTCACAAAGTAGGGTTGTTTAGAAGCGCTTCCCGCAAAAACTAGCACTTCTCTTTAATATACGTTTTCTAAAAGGAAGACATTAATTAGACTGAGGTTGGTTTTGATAAATAATGGCATTGTTTAATTCTTGGCGGTTTCGGCTTTTAGCTCTAGGTCCAGCGTTTACTAAATAAAGTGCTTGTTTCCTGATCACGAAATTTCTCATCCAAAGAATTGTTTTGTTCCAGTTTTTGTTGTTACCTTACAACCTATTTCATGTTCGTACGCTTATACGTTAAAATAAATATCCCTTAACAACGCATTAAGACAATAATTTAAACTTTTTTTTTCGGTTAGCTGAATAGACAACATTAACTGGTTCATGGGTGTTTTAATCGGTGTGGGTTATCCTTGAAAAGTTTCAAACAGCACAGAATGATCTGAAAGCATATATTTATATATTCGAATATATTTCTCAACATTTATTTTAAAAATCGCGTAAAATTAAATCTACCCTCATATCACCTAAATTTGGATAACTTTTTGAAAAGATTTTTTGCACTTTTCACAACATGTTTCGCGGCACAGGCGCCTTTCCTTAGCTAAGATGGCATTGCACAATGATGTTCAGACCCTTTTCTATGGAAATAAAGCATGAGACATTTAAAACCAGGATGTTAGTAGAATAAATGCAGTAGACCTCTTAGACAAATGGTGACACCGGTTGGAAGAGCAATTAATCTGAACCTGGGAGATCGATGTCTTTCAAATTAGGGAAAGTACGTTTAGAGGGCAAATAATCTTGATTTTGTTATTCATGGGTTTGGTTTTATTACACGTATTCTTCTTCCGATGCCGTGTTAGGTCCCCCCAACGTTGGCGATCGCTGCAGTGAAGGCATCTCTGTCCTGCGCCACTCGGAATAGGTTCTGAACTTTGCTCATTCCTGTCCAGTCTTTTATATTTTGAAGCCAGTACGTCCCTCTATTTTACTCATTAAGATCAGCCAAATATTACACATGTTACTTATATATTAAATTACACTTCTTGTGTTCAATGTTTACTAATTATGGGGGATGAAAAGGCAGGGACAGGAGCGTGTGGAGGATGCCAAATCCCAAACTGGGATGTAGCACCGAGAAGAAAAAAAAATATTATAGTATTCTCTATTCTAACGAACCTTCTATCCTTACTAACAAATATAGGGACATACGTAAACTAACTTTCCAAATTTTATGAATCCCTTTTCCATTATTTTTATTATAACTAATATGGTTTCCTACAAAGTCTTACATTTTTTTATAAATCTTAAGATGCGACTTAGGCTACTTAGTTTACCGTTGCTTCCCACATTTTTGTATACAACAGGTTATTTGAACCCAATTACTAGAAACAACTTAACAATTAATTGTCATGGCATATGATAGGTAGCTAGTCTATTGCCATTTTCATTTTCACGTGAATTCTGCTAGACCAAAGACAGGAAATCGAACCCGAGACCTTCCCTATGATAATTATAGCTGTTGCCACTCCGCCACTAAATCTTTTATCATTATTATAATGATATTATTAAAATATTTTTAAAATTCTGCATTATCATAACATTCCATATATTTTTTTTTTATGAATATACTTTAACTTAATTTTATATATTTTCTACTGAAATAATATGTTTTGGAAATTCTAAAACTCCTTATCTAATTTTACCCTTGTTGGCGTACTTCTGCGAAGCTGAAACGGGTGGATTGCAACAGAGTTAAGCAGGTTTATAAATATCACAGAGACAGGATGAGATAGAGATTGGAATAGTGTGGAGAATATTATATTCGTAGGTAAATATTATATTTGAGGTTAAACTCAAATATAGCGAGAGGTTGTATTTAACATGACGAAATACTAAAAGTTTATTTTACACCCCTAATATCTGTGAGTTTAAGTTTGACGTTTGATACACGTGCCAAACCTACACGTTTATTTGAAATTTTTCAACTTATTTGAAGGTCTTATTGTCCGAAAAAGTTTCAGAATTCTACTTTTTCCAGATTTCTCTACAGAAGTCACGAGTTAATTCAATATTTTTTATGAATCAAAACACATTTTTATAATATTCTATATATCCGTTTGTTACACGTTTAAAGTAAAAGATAAAACTTATATTTAACTTTCTTCTATGTTCGCCATACTTTGTGTTGTATGTAGATGTTTGCTTTTTCTTTTTTATATACTTTGTATATACAACACTATTAAAATTACATATCAGACATGTTTCGGACAACCAATCCTTCTTCAGTGATACATATTATAATATAGAGATACATATTTAAAATATTATAAAATTTATTACAAATATTATCAATTTTGACAGATGTTATATTTTGATTTTCTAAATAATGAAGTTAAAACATTATTACAAAATTACCAAGGTTAAAGAACAAGAAAAAAAATCTCCCTCACACACAATTAGAATCTTAAACAAAATATATATTCGATCATTTCAGTGTATTAAATTATTTTTTACACATAAAATACGAACCGTTTATGCTTTTTTAATTCCATACCCTTGGTATTCTGTCTAATTTATATTTATACGTGTTACATCCTTGGGTCCTTGTATTATGAATAAAATATGTTAAGTTAGTTTATGACTTTCTTCCGGTGATAAATATACGAAATACGTAAAGGAAAAAAATAATCAACATTTGAAGAAATAAGTATTAATTCATTTTAAAAACTCACCATTATACCATATCGTCGGTTCAAAGGTAAAACTCATTAAGTGACATTTGAATTATTTATTTATTTTTTTGCGATTTTTGATCAGACTTGTGAATTCTACGTCAGAAAGTAATCACCAAGTGTTTTTATTAAAGAATAACTGTTAATCTTTAATAAATACACTTGGTGATTGTTTTCTGACGTAGAATTCACAAGTCTGATGCGGAAGTTGCAAAAAAAATGAGAAAATTTTGAAATGTCACTTAATGAGTTTTACCTTTGAACCGACGATATAATGCAGTACCTTAGTGTTAACGCATTCTTTCGATAAAAGAGGTTTTATTATGAAACATCACGATATAAATTACCTATATTTTAAATAGTAGAATAAACTACGTTTTGACCAAAAATCACTCCTAAGGAATTTCTGTATACTTTGAGTTTAAAGAAAACATTAATATTATTTGTCTGTATCAGTATATTAATAATAAATAAAATAAATAACAGTTTAGCAAAACGTATGTAATATCGATAAATTTTTCTGAACTCGTTAGCGCACCTTCAATGAAATGTAAAAAAATGTACATTAAGCTAAAATCTATTAATGTTTATGTCGTTGACCGGTTTCGGCAGATGGTGCCACCTTCTGGTTAACGAGCAGCCAAAACTAATGGAAGACACAAACATTAGTGGATTTTAACTAAATGCATATTTTAAAAAATAATATTTTTTTATAAACTTCTTACTGTTAAAATTTAAAACACTGTTATTATATCATCAGCTGTTTCGCCAATGAAATTTATTGTAACACCTGATGATGCCAACATCGGTTGGCGAAACAGCTGTCGCAACACTCAGTAAATAAATAAAAATGTGATATTATAACAGTGTTTGAAATTTTAATGGTAATAATGTTGAAGTACTCATATCATAGTGTTTCGGCCAAAACAATGGACTATTTAATAAACTTGTATTAAAAAATTCAAAAAGCATTTTTTTAATATCTTTTTACTTAATTGTTATTTAAACAGGCGTAATTTATTTCAATAAATTAGACTTTGGGCTTATATAAATGTTGCAACGACTCCAAAGTATCATATTAATGTCAACATGACGTGTACGAGTATTTACCGTTTCATTTTTCTCTATTTTCTTCTCTCAACAGACTCCCATCAGATAAATTACTACGTTTCTGTGATATACTGAACTATCACAAATTCTAAAATGTTATATAAAAAGTTATATAGAATATTTTGTATCGGTAGGGCTTCTTCGATGTTTAAGTTTTGTGCATGGTAGTATATTATTGATAATTTTCTTTAAAAAGCTATGATGGCATTGCGCAATGATGTTCAGACCCTTATCTATGGAAGTGAAGCATAGTACATTCAAAATAAGGGTGTAAGTAGAATAAATGCCGTAAAAATGCGATCTCTTAGACGAATGGTGACACCGGTGGGAAGAGCAAGATCGACGTCTTTCATATTAGTGAAAGTACGTTCAGAAGGCAAATTGATTTTGAAGAGTATCTTGTCTTCCAAATATCGAACCATCTCTCATGTGTTTCTGGTAGTATACAATGTACAATATATATTTTTACCGGTTCTCAAAAGATGCCTTAAACCTTAATTTTGTAATGTCTATCGATGAAATAAACTGATTTGAATGTGCGGTAAATCTGTATATGATAGTATCGAGTGCAAATGTAAGATGTAAATTCAGTGCGAATAAAACTGTTATGAACAAAATAATGAAAAGATCATTAGGATGGTTTCGGCATATGGAAAGAATAGTTGAAGGACCCATGGTTAAGAAAGTCTATGTAAATGACATAAACGAATCTATAACTATAAGTCTGAGGAAAACATAACACGATCAAATCAATCAAATATTAAATCTATGAATTTTGAAAATACAAGAGAAAAATGTCAGGAAAAAAATAGTGTAGCGTTGCATTAATTCTGCCTACTCCTTCGGAGAAACAACGTGATGGTAAATTAGTTCGTTAGTTAGTGATTTGTTTTCTTTTGAAGAGGATGCTAACATTATACACTGAATGTTAATACTGTTTTCGTATACATTTTCCTTAAATTGTAATTACGGCTGGCACCTAAAAAACAAAATGGTTAATATCCAAATGTTGCCAAGACCACATTCGAGTGTGCGGCGCCCAAATACACCATCAACCCCGAAGCGTCCATTACGTGGATACAGTTTTGGGTAAACTGCCTGTTTCAACATCAAGATGGCGGATTTTCTGTACCATAAAGCAGACGCTAATTGCACACATAAACAATTATGTTTCCTTCTTGCGTTACCTAACTCGCTACCGTTTCTTTCCCGCCGCCTGTTCAGGGCTGTTAGCCTTCCATACACCAACAAATGCAAATTTCCCCTTATATCAAATTTTATTTTGTAAAACTAAGAAGTTGAACATGCAAATCAATTTTACTTATGTACATAAAAGATAAGTTTTTTTACCTAAAGTACAACGTAGCTTTTTGCATTATACACCAAAAGCTCCATTTAAAGTTGCAGTTGTGACTGCCATTGTATTATATTATAGTATTTGAGAGGCAAATAACACATTGGCTTCTCTCTCTCTCTCTCTCTCTCTCTCTCTCTCTCTCTCTCTCTCTCTCTCTCTCTCTCACGAGCCAAATCGATGTAAATAGTATATAGCTTTTATAATAATTTTTATGACATGTGATAGATAGCTCTTTAATCTATCACCATTTTACAGTCACGCGAATTCTACTACATGGCAGTGTGACAATCACACTTCCATGGCTATGATGAACCTTCGGTGTGGCAGTCGTAGCACTTTCCACTCGGCCAGTCGCCAATTGATATTAACTATATACAAATGATTTCAATTATATACAATGTACTTTAGTTAATGAATGTAATATAAGCTTTGTTTTAATTTTATTCTATATTTGTTAAGGTTTTCTCAGCGTCTATAGGGTGCTAATAGAAAACAGTGGCAACAAGTCTCGCAGTGGGGCCTTTACTTGAATATCCAGCTTTATCGCGTTACTAATGCTTGCTTCTCAGATATGAATATCAAAATATCACAGTCATTAAGATCGACCCGATAACTAGAATAATTCTATCGTTTTGAATTAAAGGTAAAATGTGCTCGGAGTGTGCAATGCCTTTTCGAATTTCTGAGAATTGAGTTATTTTTGGCAAATTATTGTATGAGAATCTTTAGATCCACAAAACATGCACGCTTATTACTTTAAAAATAACGTTTCGGAAGATCACGCATGCTAGATTAACTAACTAACTAACTAACCATCACGCCGTCTCCCCGAAGGGGTAGGCAGAAAGAATGGACTGCCACACCTTTCTTTCCTGACATATTTCTCTCGCTTCCTCAACATTCATACATCGTGTCATGCACGCGCGTCGATTTCTCTGACTCCTCACATGGCCGACATTCAATATTTGATTTATTTGATCGTGCCACGTTTTCCTTCGGTCTTCCTCTATTTCTGGTACCATTTACATCATTAACATATAATTTTTTTACCATTCTTTCTTCATTCATTCTTTCCATATGTCCAAACCATCTTAATGATCCTTTCATTATTTTGTTCATGACACCATCATTCGCACCGCATTCACTTCTTATATTTTCATTCGACACTCTATCATACACAGAATATCCACACATTCGTCTAAGAGATCTCATTTCTACTGCATTTATTCTACTTTCATCCTTCCTTTGCCAGTTCCATGCTTCGCTTCCATACATAAGGGTCGGTAGAAGAACACCATTGTGCACTGCCATTCTAGCTTTTTTGGATAGGTTTTTGTTTGCGATGACAACTTTGTTGCCTGCCCCAACCCTTCTTTCAATATCCCTCTCCACTCTCCCATCTCTTGTAAACATACTACCTAAATACACAAACTCAACTACTTGCTCCAAGTTTTCACCATTCACGCTAATGTTGCAGACTGTCGTGGTTTCTTCCTTTTCAAAAATCATTACCTTGGACTTATTAACATTCATCATCAGATCATTTCGCATGCATACCTCATACATACAATTCACCAGGACTTGTAGTTCATGCTCGTTGTCAGCAAGTAGGACAGCGTCATCCGCATACAAGAGACAGCTTACTGACACTCCGCTCATTTTGGCACCTACATCCAACCCTTTCAGCTCTCTCATACAATTGTCCATATACAGATTAAATAACCACGGGGACATTACGCAACCTTGTTTTACACCTTTATTGATATCAAACCAGGCTGTAAGATCTCCATTTACTCTGACACTAGCAGTGCTTTCCGTGTATAGCGACTTAATGGCCGTGATCAGTTTTGTACTTATTCCATATTCAGACAATATTTTCCACAACTTTTCTCTATTAACGTAATCATATGCTTTTTGTAAGTCGACAAATGCACAGAAAAGTTTGCGATTTTTGGCCAGAAATTTCTCTGTCAATGTACGAAGTCCAAAAATTTGATCCATACATCCTCTGCCATTCATAAAGGCACCTTGCACATCCCAAACTTTGTCACTCGTAAATTTTCTTACTCTTTCTATTAAAATTCTGCCATAGACTTTACCAACGACACTCAAAAGACTAATAGCTCTGTGGTTTCCACATTCCATACGCGATCCTTTTCCTTTGTACAGGGGCATAATTACTGCTCTCCTCCAGTCTAGTGGCGTATATCCCTCCTCCAAGCACTGGTTAAATAACTTACATAACCATGTAGAAACCACTTCGCCACCGCTTTTAATAAAGTCTATGGCAATACAATCAAACCCAACAGCTTTTCCACTTTTCATTGCACTCACGGATCGTTTCATCTCATTCGTACTTATTTTTTCAATATTATCATTCATAGGTCCCGCACTCGCACTAGCTGTCATATTTTCGATCACGCTTGTATCACCACCATACATCTCCTTAAAATATTCCATCCATCTTTCTTGTATGATCTTACTCTCCGTTAACATTCTTCCCTCGTTGTCTAAAATTGCTTTCACACATCCACTATCAGGAGGATTTCGGGCTTTTTTTAACTTCTTTCCAAAACATTTTTAAATTTGCTTGGAAGTTGTTTGTCATTTTGAGCCCTTCTTCCTCCTTCAGCTTTTCTTTCCGCGCTTTCACTACCGACTTCACTCTCTTCTTGCATACCTTATACAAATCTTTTGCTCTTTCATACTTAACTTCACTTTAAATTAAGTTCACTTTAAATTGTTATTTATACATATTTAACATATATCGGATTAACGATATAAAGATATTTTAGGTAATCCATTGTTTTGGCGGAAACACTTTGATATTTTAACAATATTCACTGTTAAATTAAAAAACACTGTTTTAATATTACAAATTGAGTTTATTTTTTAATAAACAACGAGTTTATTGTAACACCTGAGGATGGTTACATCGGTTACCGAAACAGCTGTCGCGACGATTTTATAATAAAAAATAACTTTTGATATTAAAACAGCGTTTTTTTTTTTCATTTAACAGTGAATAAAGATATTTTAATTTATCGTGTGAAGGACTTCATTCATTGTATGATATATAAGAAATTAATTGTGGATTTATAATATTTGGATTTGACTAAGACTTTTTTTGTTTTTTAACCGAAATCATGCGGTCGGCTACATTTGCAGTTCAAAAAATGTTTAAAAATGGGGCAGGTTAAATTTGCAGCTCGTATATGAATTTTATTACTAAATTATGCGAATATATAAACTTAAAAAATCCGTCTGAGATGCAAATGAAACCATCCCACAGAAGATGGTTAAAATGGTGTCCGGTTTCGCTCTAGGAAGAAATTAATCAGGGTAACTAAACTTAAGAAGATAGCAAGATTCACGGATATTTCAAAGTATTGTTTATAAAGTAAAGAAAAGGATAACAATATAATACCATGAAAATATTTTTTTACTTTAAATGCATTTTTTCCTTATTTTTTATTACAGAGTTTAGTTTTTAGGGTCAATAGACTAAATATTATACGGCCCTAAAATCATTTGCTTTGCTTTAAATACGTTGAATGCCTCTGTACTTTTAGGATTCCGGTGTAAAAAGGCAGTTTAAATTAACCATATTACATTATTAAAACTTCGTTAAAGCGTGACTGACGGCTATTGAAAAACTTTACTTTAATTCAACTGTTGGCAGTCACATATGATGGCGTGATACGTGTAGTAAACACACTTAAGTTAAAGCCAATTCCGAATAGACGAGAGCCAAATCTAGGAAGTGCAAGAGCAAACCTGACACAGAGGCCCCGCTGCGTCCCATAACTATTTCGGGTGTGTGGCGGTCTTCATATATCCATGTATTTACCAATATACAAAGATTTAAATAAATACATTATCTATCTTTAGGCCTTGCGGCCTGTTTCTTTAGAGGAATCGGCCTCCTGCGAGGTCGATTTCCAGCTTTTGATATTTCTCTTTGGTGGTCTGCCCGGGGTCGTCTACCTTGGGGTTGGCCGTGCAACAAAATGAGGGCGAATCTGGATGGATCCATTCTCCTCACATGTGCAAACCAGTATCTTCTCCTTTGCCTACCCCACCTAACGACATCCTCGACCTCGCATATCTCTCATATCCTTGACTTCCTAAGAAAGAAAGTTGGCAAGATACTACGATATAGAATTAGGAACTAAAAACAAACTAGTATCTTTACTTTTTGTACAAAAAAACAAAAAACAAACCATCACGCCGTTTCCCCGCAGAGGTAGGCAGAGAGAATGGACCGCGACACTACTCTATCCTGGCAAACCTCTCTAGCTTCGTCCACATTCATACAACGAGTCATACACGCACGTCGATTCTTCCGACTTCTAACATGACCAACCTTTAAAATTTGATTAATTTGGTCATGCCATGTTTTCCTCGGTCTGCCTCGACTTCGTACCCCATTTACATCATTAACGTATACTTTCTTAACCATTCTTTCTCCATCCATGCGTTCCATATGTCCGAACCAAGCAGCGATCCTTTCATAATTTTGTTAATTTTTCCTTCTTCCGCTCTACATTCCTTTCTTATATCAGCATTTGAGATTCTGTCGTATATCGTTCTACCACACATACGTCTTAGGGACCTCATCTCTACCGCATTTATTCTACTCTCATCCTTCTTCTGCCAGTTCCATGCTTCGCTTCCATACATTAGGGTTGGGACCAGAACTCCATTATGAACGGCCGTTTTCGCTTTCATTGATAAATTCTTGTTTCCAATAACTATTTTTAAAGCTCCATTCACTTTGTTACCCGCACCAACCCTTCTTTCGACGTCACTATCCGTTCGGGCATCTGCTGTGAACATGCTACCTAAATACACAAATTCCCTCACCTGTTCCAAGTTCTCTTCGTTCACACTTATATTACATACTGTCATTTGCTCTTCCCTTTCGAAAACCATCACCTTTGAATTTCCGACATTCATAATTAAATCATTTGACTTGCATACCTCATACATTCTCGACACCAAGACTTGTAATACTTTTTGTATGTAAAAAATATAAGGAATATAGTGAATTAATTTTGTTTTTGATATAATCTGTACAGTATCCTGCGTTGCCCCTTCAAGTGAGCTGCGAAATTCGGTCAAGGATATAATAAGAGTCCTAAAGGGACTGAAAAGAAAAGATTTTCGACTAAGTGGAAATAAATGCAAATATTTTATATAGACAAGAGAAAGGTAGGACCGGCGGTCAAAGGGTAAGCGGATACAAAAAATGGAACGCTTAATCATCTCGACAGTTCCCCCAATAAACTTTGATTGCCCTTTTAAACCAGACACCCCTAAGTTATTGAGCTTTCTTTTGGGAAAATGCTATATTGCGAAAAATAAACAATATTATTTTTATTACAGTTAGCTATATTAACCAGTAGAAGCCATTAAACTAATTGGAAATCATAAAACAATTTGTATTTAACCACGGTATGGATATTATAATTGATGCTTACTAATTTCGCTTAGACCCAAGCTTTAGTAAACTAACTAACCATCACGCCGTCTTCCCGAAGGGGTAGGCATAAAGAATGAACTGCCACACTTTCCTTTCCTGACATATTTCTCTCGCTTCCTCAACATTCATACATCGTGTCACGCACGCGCGTCGATTTCTCTGACTCCTTACATGGCCGACATTCAATATTTGATTTATTTGATTGTACCACGTTTTCCTCGGTCTTCCTATATTTCTGGTTCCATTTACATCATTGACATATATATTTTTTACCATTCTTTCTTCATTCATTCTTTCCATATGTTCAAACCATCTTAATGATCCTTTCATCATTATGTTCATGACTATTATATTGCCCTGGTGAAGCGTTGGTCTATGAAAAAACTACTTTTCATCAATTAAAATAATAACCTTGGTTATTGTGGTTAAATACGTAATGTTTTATTATTAATAGTAATATAATAGGGCAAGTACCTAAATGTATCTAAATAGCTAAAAACATACAATTACAAGAATTAGGATTAACACATATTGAGTTGAGAGAGATTTAATAACCTAAACCTATTGATTTAGTGGAGGAACTGTTTATATATTTAAGCAATGCAATTTTTAACAAAAGATTCATCTCACGGTTTTTATGATTTTTATGATTTATACATAATATATTCTCTTTTAAGAAATGGAATGAAAGTCCATGACACCAAAATAAGTTTAAAATGTCTAAACACAAAGTGAGTGCTTCATATGAAATTTAAATAAATAAAAAAATAGTCGTATATTTATTAAAGATTCTTTTTTATATGTTTTTATTTTCATTGTTTATTTTATGTTACTTCATAACCATTGCACCCTTTCCCAGAGAGGTAGGCAGAGAAAATAGTCTGCCATACTGCTCCGTCTTCATATACCTCTACATTCATACATAAAAACATGCATGCTCGTCGATTTTTCCCTCTTCTAATGTGGCCGCCTTTTGATATTTGATTAATTTGGTCATGCCCGGCACGATGCTTGTATACAACATTTTAACCATTCTTCTCTCATCAATTCGTTCCATATATCCAAACCATCTCAGGGATTCTTTTTTATTTATTTATTTATTTATTTACGTATACAACAGGTCGTTTTAACCCATTTACTGTATACAATTTGTTTTTAAGCTGAAATATCGATTCTCATGACATGTGATAGGTAGCTAATCTATCGCCATTTTATTATCACAAGAATTCTACACCAGACCAAAGACAGTGTGGCAATCATACTGCCATGGCCGGGAATCGAACCCGGAACCTTCGGTATGGCAGTCAGAACTCTTACCACTCTGCCACGAAGGTCGTCGAATTTTATTTATGATCCAATCATATGCCTTATATGTCTGTCTTATTTCGTCGTTCGGTATTATATCATATATCGTTTTCCCGCGTAATTATAAATAATATTAAACTTACGTTATTTTAATAATAAATTCAAACTACCTGATGATAAATACATATGAACATGTCCAACACAATTGATTTATATAGAAATTGTGACAAAATTTATTGTATATTAGCGCGATTGGATAAATTTTAGAAATAAGTGGATGAATTTATATAGTTAGGAAGTTTAGGTATTTATAATACATAGGATGCACGAATGAAAAGCGATATTGAAAGAAAGGCAGGGACGGGTTACAAAGTAAATAATACACTGTAAGTTATTATATTATCTCAAAAGTCTATCCAAAAAGGTAAGATGATAGACATTGGTGTTCTTATACCCACCCTTATTGTAAAAGTGAAACATTGAACTTTCTTAGAAGGATGAAAGTAGAATCAATGCAGTTAAATTGAGATCTCTTAAATGAATGCATGGTTAGTTTTTTAGACCCTTATGTATGGAAGCGAAGCATGGAACTAGCAAAAAAAGGTTGAAAGTATAATAGAATAAATGCAGTATAAATGAGATCTCTTAGACCAATGTGTGGTTTACTCTGTGTATGATAGAGTGTCGAATGAAAATATAAGAAGTGAATGCGGTACGAATGATGGTGTTATGAACAAAATAATGAAAGGATCATTACGATGGTTTGGAAAAAAATAATAAATAAAAAAGTATATAGAACTAGAAATAGCGGAACACCGAGGAAAACGTGGCACGATCAAATTAATCAAATATTGAATGTCGGCCACGTGAGGAGTCAGAGAAATGTTGAGGAAGCGAGAGAAATATGTCAGGAAAGAAATGTGTACCAGTTCTTTCTTACTGCCTACCCCTTCGGGGAGACGGCGTGATGGTTAGTTCGTTAGTTAGTTAGTCTTTACACGATGAAGTATTAAATGCAGACATTATTAGAGACAATAGTAACAAATGTAATTTAATTTCGTGATTAAAAGAAATCTCAAAAAATGGTTCAAATTGAATCAACCCTTCATATCTTAATTTAACAAAACATTGGATTCAGTCCTAGAAAAAAAAAAGCTCAAATTTACCTAAGCTCAATACAAATTTAAAAACAGAATACCATTCAATTTACCTTGGAATAAAAACAGCCGGATTTATTTTCAAGTCCGGCTCATGGGGAGATTTCCTGAAAACACTTTTCACTTCTCATTTTCGCAATTGACTTCTGGAATACCCCTTCATTGTTAGGGAGAACGTCGAGTGTCTATTGAGAGCGGCCAGCTGCCAGGGGCGTCCGGATGTTATTCGATTGTGAAAAATATAGTCTGTAAATGATACTAAGCTTTGAATTTATTATCTTCTTCTTTTTTCTCCTTCTAGACCTTGGGTCTGTTCCTGTAGTCAGGCTGACCTCTCTTAAGAAGTTGATTCCCAGCTTTTCCTCCATCCCTTTGGCCGTCTTCTGTTGGGACGTTAGCCAACAGGAATCTGAAGCACCACAACGTGTGGGATTCTGGAAGGATCCATCCTCTGCGCGTGCATATTTCTTCTGCCGCATCTGACAATATCTATCACCTTGCCGAATTGGCGGTTAGCCGTGTTCCTTACCCAATCTTGAAGAGTCTTTCCTTATTTTCTTCTCAGCGACCGAATCTCTACCACCCGCACTTTAACTTTCGTTCTTGTAGTGTCCGCTATGGTTTTAATGCTATATCGCACACTTAATAGGACACTGGCTTAACTCAAAAAAGCAAGTTTTGCTCATTCTGACATGAGTCGGTGTTTTAACAAAAACAGTCGAAAGACACGTACGAATGGATAGCGTTAACATTGTGAAAAAGAGATGGATAGCGTTAACACAAGCCTCTGTCTAATGTTAACTCAATTAAACCTAAACCATAATCGGTCAGTTTACTATTGAGCGTGCGATATGTCAATATAGGCTTTATGTAGGTTTGAAATATTTTGATTTTACTGACAATTTTCATACATATATTCCTCCATATGATCTCCTTGAGACAACCTAATACCGCCGAAACTTTGTTACCTTGTCCTATTATTTCGCTAACAAGGTAATTTTGACTTAACAGAATTAATTATCATTATAGCAAAATGAATTATATTTCACTATGTACTGTGAAGACCTCTCAAATGACATCTGACTTTCTTGGAAGAGTGGCAAAAGCTACGACTACCATACCGAAAGTTCCAGGTTCGATTCCCGGTGATAACAGTGTGATCCTCACACTGTCTTTGACCTGGTGTAGAATACACGTGACAAAAAAATAGCGATAGATTTGGCTACTAATCAATATAATAGCTACACCCCTTACATTTGGCTCGCGCTGTAATAATGTAAACAGCAATTTAACAAAAATAACATAATATTAATAAGAATATCAGAATTTGACGACAATTGTATGTCTAGATGAATAATACTCGTACATTCGCTAGACGAAACATAAAAATTATATTATAATATATTTCATTTTATCTCACTTGATTTTTTAGTTTCAACCAGCTTCGCTAACTCGCTGCCATCTTTTGGTGATAATGGCAGTGAGGCAATGGCAGAAGATATCATATAATGATGGCAGAAGATGATTGCCAAATTCATTATTTATTTATTTATTTTTTTTTTATTATTTTTGCTTCTAAATTCGATGTATCAACTACTTGTTACTTTAAAAATTTCATTTATTTATTACCTTTAGTAGTAAACGTATTTATTTTTGATTCAATAGTAAACTATAACCTATCGCCACTGATGTCTCACACAGCCACCTCCATCCACATCCGGTGCGATCGATCTATTATCGGCCTGTTTTGTTTTAGTCACGACACCCTTTGTTCGAGTCCTACTTCATACCATTAACGCCTTTACCTCCTGCCAAGAACGCTTTTTGCCGTTTTTTTTTATATATAATACTGTATCGAGTTTCACAGAATCATGTTATAACCATTGCTTTTAGCATCCATCACATTCGAATACTTAAAGATTTAAAAAAAAGTTCGAGAAAAGTACTATTGTTATCCGAATGTATTCAGACGAATACATTATTTTTCAATTTATTGTTATTTCATAGATTATCTTGTATATCAATCTTGAACCTCGTTTACTTTCCATCAACGTCATTTTAAAATACATTGAAATATGTAAAATAGTAGCATGAAACTGGCATGAGAAGAAATGAGATCACTTACGAATTTGTGGAAAATCTGTGTATGATGGAGTGTCGAATGAAAAACGTGAATAGAGTTCGGATAAAAGTGTTATGAACGAAATAGTGAAAAAGGAAATTTAGACACATGGAAATAATGAATGAATAAAGAATGATTAAAAAAAGTATATGTTAGCGATGTAAAAGGTAAAAGTAATAATGGAAGACCGAGGGAATCGTGGAACAATCAAATAAATCAAATATTGAATGTCGGCCATGTGAGGAGTCAGAGAAATCGACGCGCGTGCATGACACGATGTATGAATGTTGAGGAATCGAGAGAAGTGTGTCAGAAAAGAACATTGTGGCGGTGCATTATTTTCGCCTACCCCTTGGGAGACGAAGTGATGGTCATGTAGTGATGGTTACATAGTTAGTTTGAAATAATATAATTTTTCAAGGTAATCGGCAATGATTTTCAAGCAATTGCCACAAATTATATACGATAAAATAAAAGTTATGAACCGAATTCCATGAATTGAACACGTCAAACTACAGGCGAAATTTATACATGATGAATTCTAGGCGAAGAATTGTAGGCGTTGAATTGTAGGTGATGCGATTTAGGCGGAAAATTCTCGAAATAACAATTTTTAGTCAGTTTTATAACACACATTGTATGAAGTATTGCTTGATATAATTAAAATAGTTTCAATACTTTAAATATTTACGAAAGTAAACCGAATTCTACGTTAAATTTTAATATTCGTTTGTTTTATTTAATGTCATACAACAATAATCAGAGCAAATTTTAAAATAATCCACAAAAATTTCAAAATAATCCACAAACGTTCTCGGACGTGCGCATCGTATTCATTTCTAATTATTTTCGCAGAGAATTTGACTCTCGTTCTCTTTGATGACAAGCGTACGGGTTTTACTTACTTTACTTTTACTTACTTACATTGATTTATATTATTTGTATCATATTTTCTAACAAATAATAGGTGTAGTAAAAAGAAATCCATTATTTTTGCAATAGATGGCTGTAGTAATCTGTATCTCGCGTTATATAAGTGCGATTGGATTACGCTAGATGGCGTTAGAAAGATGAGATTTTGTACTAAAAAATCTTCTGAAACAGATTTGTGATTGCTTGACTCAGTAGTGTTTGAGCTCGTGTCGAAGATGGACACCAGCAAAGAGAAAATACGCTATATTCTACAATTTCTCTTCGATAAAGGTGAAAACGCAAGTCAGGCAGCTGAAAATGTAAATAGTGTTTATGGTCCTGATACTGTAACAGCCAATCACGCACATTTTTGGTTTCGTCGATTTCGTTCTGGTAATTTTAATGTCAAGGATGCACCACGTTGCGGAAGGCCAATTGTCGAAAATGTCGATAAAATAATGGAAATCGTCGAGTCTGACCGTCATGTAAGCACCGTTTCGATTGCCCAGGAGCTAAACATTGCAAAAAAACCGTTTGGAACCACTTGAAAAAGGCCGGATACACAAAGAAGCCCGATGCATGGGTGCCGCACGAGTTAACGAAAAAAAACCTCATGGACCGAGTTTCCATCTGCGAATCACTGCTGAATCGCAACAAAATCGACCCATTTCTGAAGCGGGTGATAACTGGTGATGAAAAGTGGGTCACTTACGACAACGTCAAGCGAAAACAGTCGTGGTCGAAGGGCAGTGAGCCGGCACAAACGGTGGCCAAGCCAGGATTGACGGCCAGGAAGGTTTTGCTGTGTGTTTGGTGGGATTGGCAGGGAATCATCCACCATGAGCTGCTCCCCTACGGCCAAATTCTTAATTCGGACCTGTACTGTCAGCAATTGGACCGTCTGAAGGAAGCAATCGACCAGAAGCGCCCAGCTTTGGCCAACAGGAGAGGAATTGTGTTTCATCAGGACAACGCCAGGCCTCACACATCGATAGTGACTCGACAGAAGCTCAGAGAGCTTGGTTTGGAGGTTTTTATGCATCCACCATATAGTTTGAGCCTCGCACAAAGTGATTACTACCTGTTCCTGTCTATGGCGAATGATTTGGCTGGTGAAAAATTGACATCAAGAGAAGTTTGTGAAAATCGACTGTCTCAGTTTTTTGCCAATAGGGACAAGAGTTTCTACGAAAGAGGCATAATAAAATTACCTTCAAAATGACAACAAGTTATCGAACAAATCGGTGCATATTTGACCTAAATTGAATTATTCTAACTATGGTAAATAAAGACTTCAATTTCGTACAAAAATAATGGATTTCTTTTTACTAGACCTAATATTAATTTTGAAAACTTACAACAGACTGCAAAATGTTGATTTGAAACAACTCCCAAGTTCCCTGTAAATTCACACTTTGTATTACGCACGCTGTCACTTTTTCCGATTTCGAACTTGGCTGCCTTTAAGTTAATGTTTTCCAAGGCGTTTTTCGACTTATTCGTTGTAATATTTTCCATTTGTTCGGTAACATTGACATTTTATAAATATAAATAATGTACATACATATGGAAGCGAAGCATGGAACTGGCAAAAAAATGATGAAAGTAGAATAAATGCAGTAGAAATGAGATCTCTTAGACGAATGAGTGGATACTCTGTGTATGATAGAGTGTCGAGTGAAAATATTAGAAGTGAATGCGGTGCGAATGATAGTGTTATGAACAAAATAATGAAATGATATAATGGTTTGAAAAAAAAGAAAGAATGGTTAAGAAAATATATGTTGATGATGAAAATGGAACTAAAAATAGAGGAAGACCGACGAAAACGTGGCACGATCAAATAAATCAAATATTGAATGTCGGCCACGTGAGGAGTCAAAGAAATCGGGTGCATGACACGATGTGTGAATGTTGAGGAATCGAGAGTAATATGTCAGGAAAGAAAAGTGTAGCAGTTCATTATTTCTGCATACCCCTTCGGAGATACGGCGTGGTGGTTAGTTAGATAGTTAGTTAAATAATGTATTTTGAATTAAGCGATTTATTTGTGGTGTGGCATTATTTAAAAATTATTTTACAATACTTTTACTACTTTTTAAAATTCTCAATACACGACCAGATGGAAAAGATTCTCACTACACGATCAGAAGGAAAGATTCTTAATTCACGACTAGATGAAAAGCGATGTGTAGGATGACCAAAACTGAGGTATCTGAAGGTAGCTTGGCGTGGAAGGGGAGCTCAGAGCAATTGGTGTTACCAACTGGAGAATGCGGGTGATGGACCGGGGAAAGTGGCAAAGAATTCTGGAGGAGGACAAGGCCCATGGTGGGCTGTAGCGCCATTGTTGATTGATTGATAAACTTATTAATTTTTACACCACTTACTTTTTGTAAAACCAACCGGTTTCGCTCTTGCCGGAGCTTCTTCAGGGTAACAAAACAAACCACTTTGTTTTGTTACCCTGATGAAGCTCCGGTGGAAGAGAAACCGGTCAGTTTAACAAATTAAAATGGTGTAAAAATAATTATTATTATAAATTTTATTTAAATTATTTTAAAAATAAGTAAATTGTAAATAAAACACTTGTTTTTCACCACTTGAGTTTTATATTTTACACGACTAGTTTCGGAAGCTACAGATGCTTCCATCTACAGGTTTAAATATAAACTTTATATTTAAACCTGTAGATAGAAGCATCTGTAGCTTTCGAAACTAGTCGTGTAAAATAAAAACTCCAGTGGTGAAAAACAAGTGTTTTATTTACAATTTAATCATGTCCTACCACAAAGTGAATGCCGAAACAATAAATTAAAAATAAGTAGTGTTAATGTGTATTTCTCTTTTGTTTTATATTAAAAAGTTATTCGAATAATTTGAAAATGAGAATATTTGTGTGTTTTTCAATGTTAAAAGGAGTGTCATGGACTCCTTTCAGTTGAGAAGGAAGCGGAACCCGTCAACAGATTCTAGGAAGAGCAGCGACCCAGAAAGAGCCTTTATACCTTGCCGCAAACATTCTAATTTCATTCCAACTTACAGTATAAAGCTATCAGCCATGAGACAGGTGAGGAAACTATTCCGAGTAACATTCCGAAAATCTTTATCTCGATTTGCTTATTTTCTGTACGAAAAGGTTCTTGATTGAAAATTTAATCAGCCTTACAAAATTCTACGTTTCTATTATTTTTCCTTCTTTTTGAATAAGAGCTTCAACGGATTTTAATAAACATATTTGATAATTTGTTGATTTATGATAATTTTTTTGTTAAATATTTAACTAACCGTTCAACCTGTCATGGACGTACATCAAATTTTTTTTCTGATGTCAAAATTTTGTGGTTATGTTTACATATTATAATTTCGCATTTTCTCGTTTGATAACCGCACAAGATGATTAAATAACAAAATGTGTATCAACTTATTGAACGCTAAGGCATTAATACTGTGGAATTCCGTAGTTATATACTTAGGAAATTGAAAATAACTTTGTTTAATCCACTTATTATTTAAAAATAATAATAAAACACGCAATGTTTCGGAGGATACCTCTAATTATACACCTGAAGATGGAGGTATCCTCCGAAACATGTCGTGTTTTTGAGGTTATTTTCATTTAGTTTTTGAATGTATTCAAATACTTGTAGACAAATACTGGATTTTACCCATTGCGGGTTAATCATTTTTAAGGATTAATTTTATTTCAATCGAGACGAAGATCTACATCTAATCTTAATAGATAGCGCTAGTGTAGATTGAACTAAAAAATGTGAAGTGTTTCTCAACATAGCATACTCGTATATACATTAGGGTGTCCCTTATATGGTCAAAAAAAAATTTTTTTGGATTATTGAAACGCATACCCCCTAATTATGTTTAATAGTCTACTAGTTACCCAAATACATAATTTCAACTTCCTACGGTTATTCTAACCCGTGCCGACTTGGCCTCAAAGTTTTAGAAAATAGCTGCTTTAAGTGTATCTTAAATGTAGTTGTAGATGATCACTTAAAACCATTTTATTAGATAAATATTGATGAAAACATATATTTATATAATGTTTTTCTTGTAATTATCAAAAAAGATCCAAATTTATATTTATTTACTTGGATATTTCCTCTTCAAAGTCCCTATTTTTTACAGTTACAATGTTCTTCATCTGCGGTAGTCAAACCATGAAAGTTTGTAATTAGATTAACAGCTCTTTCAGCTGTGTTATTAACTGCTTTTAAGCTAGTAGCCGTCTTTTTAGCTTCCACAAACGCCACGTTGTCTTTCTATGAAGATACAATTTCTTGAAGGAAACTACAATCAAGTTTCAGTCGTACAAATAAATCTTTACTCTTGACAGAAACAAAATCACTCAAAGATTTCCATAAAACAAGATAACAAATACTTGTAGTATCTATAAATAAAACAAATAAGTTCTCAATTAAATACCAGGTTAAACACTACATACGTACCATATAGAGAGCCAGACATCTGTTCCTTCGGAGGAACATATTTCTTTCCCGAATCACCAAAACTTTATTTTTGTAAGTTTTTTTACAATGTTTCCTTTGGTCTGCTCATCAACGTTATCATAAAAAATTAAAATGATGGCTCTGCCTCTGGCAAGTACCACAAATGTTCACTGAACTTGTTTAAGACCGCTTTGGAAATTGTCAACTTCTTCGTAATTTTTTAAGGTCTTTAAAACACAAAAATCATGATTCCGAGCTTTTATCGCCAAACTAAATTCAAGCCAGGGCTTCACATAAACTGTCACAATAAATAAACAAACATCTCGTAAAGCTTGTTTGTCCTTAGCGCATATTTCAAACTGGGGCTGCAGCAAACGTATTTTTAAGGAGTAAATAGCTCTTGCCATCCATCGTGCTTGATGTATTGGGCCAACAGATCTGATTTTTATTTTATTTTCATTGCTTCCACCCAGAAAAACAATAACAAGCTCAATGAATTTACTATATTCATCTCGTACAATCGATTTTGCGATTCAAACGCACTTTTGAGCATCAGTTCGTATATATGATGGCGGCAAGCAAAGAGTAACAAATCTCTTTCTAGTTTTTGCACACAAGCTCCGTTTAAGCATCCTGTATAAGATGCTGTCGTATCACAGCACATCCAAGAGCATTGACGTGTGCGATATCGAATAAATTATATAATTCAAGTTGAAAATTCTCTTCGCGGTGCTTATGTAAGTCCTGAATCTTCTTGCTATTTTTTGCAGTTCTCATCAGACCTGATAAAGATCCACTAACTTCTTAAAATAATTAAGAATAGCTCTGGTAGTTATTCTAGCCTTTTTTTTAGAATATATTGCACTCCAGAATGACAAGATGTGCGCTTTCATTAACAGTCAAATTAACTTCACGTATGTTGAAAAATAGACCTGCAAGAACTTGACGATTAGATGGTAATTTACACCTATTATTTGGTGATTTACTTCACCAACCAAGAAAATACTATTTTAATTGCTTCTTAGTTCCACTGACATCTTCGAAATATAAAACAATCCGTGCTTGCTACCCGGCAAGCCGAGGCTAAATTAATAACTACGACAACGCGCCGCTCCTGTTAAGCAATTTGTATGGGACATCTTTGCGCACAAGTCGGCACGGGTTACAGTGTTCCGAATAAGGAAAAAAATTGTTTTCGAATATTTTAGGCCCGAATGAATAAAATAATAGCCTATGCATTGTAAAATTAAAACTTTGAAAAATAAGGGACACCCTAATATACATCTTTCAAAAATTTGTCAGAAGTGGTGGTCGTAAGAAGGGCGAATTGGGGAAAGCGATCGCTTAACCCAACCAATGACATTTCATAAGCCCTGTAAATACCTCGACCACCATATTCTGTTTCCAAAACAATTTACATTTTTGAGATACAATTAATCCTTAAAAAGTTATTTTCAATTTCCTAAGTATAAATGTGTATCATATTTAAAAAAATATTTGTAGACATTTAATTGTCAAATTCTTGTTGGAAATCTATTAGATAAGTGGAAAATTTACATTTGGTGTTAGATACGTTTTTTTATCCACACATTCATTTTATACCATATACTCCTGCGACGGGGATATTGTTTTCTGAGCTACTGCCGATCCCAATATCGACTAAAGAGGGAGGATTCATCGTAGAGCTAATCACCCTGCAATGTAAAAGAACACATAATTACGAATACCAAAACAATCGCTTCGCAACTCGAATTCCCCAATGAACAAGTAATATTTATTGCAGGGTAACATACAGTGATTGTTAATACACCCGAAGCTATGTATTATAGGACGCAGCGACGCCCCTTCATCAGCTTCGCTCAAACAATCCCTAGGCCCGTACCCCATCCATGGAGGACTTACATTAGCTGGAGAATGCACCATTCCAAAAAAAAGTAAAAGGCAAAAGCAAAATATGGTACATGATTTTATGGCCTATTATAAAAATGTGACAGAGTGTGGGATGGGAGAGAAAACTTGGAATGAATTCCCCAATGAACAGGGTACTAGGCAAAAACATAAAGACAAACGATTTAAGAAAACTGGAAACACCTGAAGAATGGAGAGAGGTGGCCAGGAGCCAGTAGATTAGGCCAAATACCTTCCACCATACCATCTGAGAAGATGTTTTGTAACATTTATGACATTCGAAATTTGAATTTTCATTTAAAAACAATACGAGTTATAATTATCCACGTGAATAAACCAGGTAAAGAACAACACAATCCAATTTATTTTTTTTAAATCGCAATTTTAAAGGACACGTATTTTAATTAGCGGTATAATGAAAACCAGAAAAACGTACAGCTTTTGTTTTCTTTGCCTTAAAAAGGAGTTGTTTAATTTCCGCTTTAATTTACATAAATAATTTACCATCCAACTTTTTTTACTTTTTTCGGTACTTTAATTTCTAGTTCAGACTTAATTCACTGCCGTAGAATTACTCCCGAAGAAATAAATATTTATATATAAAGCTGGCGGAAAATCAAATCTATCATCAAATCTTTGTTTAAACAGTCGATTTCAGTTTTATTTTTTTTATTTAGATTGGTATGCTTACATGATTCAATATAAAATGATATTAAGGCCATTTATTTACAATTTTAAATAACTAATAATAATTTATTTTTTTTGACGGGGAAAATAAATTAGGTTTTTTTTTCAATACTCTTATATCATTTTTTAAGTGATTAAATGTAAATATATATCGTCGAAACCGATTGGCAATACAAGTGTTTTGTCATTTTAATAATATATCAAATCATACTTTGATATGAAGCAATTAATCTGTGGTGTAGCATTATTAATAATTAAAAACAATTACATATTTTGCTTTAACACCACTTTAATAATTTTAACGAACCAACCGGTTTCGCTCCCGCCGAAGCTTCGTCAGTGTTACAAAAACGTGATAATTGTTAATCAAAAATGTGTTCTTACGAAAATTTAGGCGATTGTCAAAATAAATAGAAATATTCAGAATTTGTTTCAAAGCAAATTCAAAATTATTTTAATCATTTCATTCAAATTCTTAACGGCGTTGTTATAGTTATGTGTGTCTAAATCCTAAACCGGAATTTAATTAATAGTTCTAACTACAACAACAACAACAAACCAGAGAGAATGGACCGCCACACTACTCTATCCTGGCACACCTCTCTAGCTTCATCCACATTCATACATCGAGTCATACAAGCACATCGATTCTTCCGGCTTCTGACATGACCAACCTTTAATATTTGATTAATTTGGTCATGCCATGTTTTCCTCGGTCTACCTCGACTCCTTACTCCATCTACATCGTTAACGTATACTTTTTTAACCATTCTTTCTTCACCTTTTACACTTTTGACAACTACCAAAATGTCAACTTGACTATCAATTAAAAACTTTTTGTAACCCTGATGAAGCTCTGATAGGAGCGATATCGTTTAGTTCGTTAGAACAAATAAAGTAGTGTAACAACAATGAACGAAAATGTTTTAAATTTATTTTTAATAATGATGTACTTAAAATTAATCCGTCATACGAAAGTATGATTTAGTATATTATCTTTTTAATTAATATTAGTAAACACGATTGTTTAGCGGTTTTACTTGGATTTAATTTATATAAATTTGTCACAATTAATATAATTTTTGTAAATTAAATCCAAGTAAAACCACTAAAATATCGTGTTTACTATTATTAATTAATATGGAGTTTTACAAAACTAATACCTCAACCATCAATTTAATTTTTTTGTTTCAATCACCGAATACTTTATTAAATAATTCATTAAAAGGGTGAAATGTGTCATTCCCATAAAATGTATATTCATTAAACTTTTAAAAAACGTATTTGAATATGCAGCTATTTTCATTTCAATTCAGACCGGTTTCGATAAATCGTTATCTTATTAAAAAGCTGATTTATTATTTCTTGAATAATGATGTAAAACAACACAAAAAATCATTGTAACAAATGAAAGCTTCTGTTTTCTAGAAGTTTGGATATATTTTGTGTGAATGACACGTTTCGCCTGTCAAATCAAGTGTCTTGACATTTGATAATGCCTTAGACAGCTGAAACATTTCATTCTCATAAAATATATTGTAATAAAATTTCTAGAAAACAGACGTTTTCATTCGTATTAATTATAGAATATTCTGATTCATCACATTAGATAATATTAAGGAACACCCAAAGATTAACATATTTAAGCTCTGAATATAAGATCGTGGTGGCTACCCTTGATATACGGTATCCAGTTAACGATTTAGCCTCTATTCATCCCTTGAGCTGGGGGTGTCAACCCCGCGGTATTAACACACACCGTCTATCGGCTTTGAAGGCGTTAAAGCGAATAACAAAATGATAAAATTCTGCTGTACAGCAGTCTTCGGATCCCATAAAAACGGCGCATTATGTGTATGTAAAGTTTTATATACGCCCTTCCGAATCTGAATGAATTTCTCCTTATTTATTTCTTGCTTGTTCAAATATTATTTGAAATGTAATGTGTATAAATTATATTTGTTTTTTTAAATATCTTTGTAAATATTCACCATAATTATTTTGTTTTATTTTATTTATTTTTATTTAATAAAGTTTTAAAAAATTACCGGAACATTTTACAACTAATAAAACAATATTTTATAAACAATTCATTTATAATATAAAAATCTCAAATGAGAAAAACATAAAATATCAGTAGGTACTTAGAACATATTGAAAGCATTTACGATGAAATATCGCAAGAAAACCAGCATCTCTTACCTCATTCGGCAATTCGTTATATTATTCAAATCCTCTATAAAAACACCTTTCTCTGTACTTTCAGGTCTGGGTCTCCGAAGTCGAAATTTATCACGAGTAGGCATGTATTTCATAACTATATGCTACATTTTTAGTTAGATATGCAGGCACCATATTACTCTTAATTTTACAAATAAAAATCAAAGTGTTGTAAAGAACTAGATTTCTTGAATTAAAAATTATTCATTTGCTTAACATTATTGAAATTCTATTATATTTACCCCACCCAAGTATAGCTCTCATTCCTTTATTCTGTAAAACCTGTAGTTTTTCAATATCTCCTTTATTTGCTAAAAACAATACAGAAGAACAATATTTGAAGCGAGGCAATATTAAAGCAATATAGACCAGCTTTCTACTATTTATATTCAACTTATTTCTGATTCTAAATAAGAACCGATCCTTTTACCATTTTTTTAGACTTGTTAAATTTTTCGTCGAATATAATATTTACCACTTCTATCAATTCATCGTTAATTTTTAGCATATTTTGAAGGTTTACTTTATTACTCGTACCCGCAATCATGCACTTGGTTTTTATCTACATATAATTTTAATTTATTTGAATTCAGCCAGTCGTCCACTTCATTCTGATCCCGCTGCATTACTTCCAAACCCTTCATTATATCATTACACTCCTAATATTTTATAATGTCATCAGCAAACAATTTAACTTCAGCGTCTTTTATGCACTTCACAATGTCATTCGTGTAAATAATTCATTTGTGTTAACGGTATCGGGCCCAGAATAGACCGTTTTACTACAATCCTGACCGTTTTCAGCTGACTGTTGCCATCCTCTTGAGCTTAAACATGCCCTTGGCTAAAACAAAACGCCTCCATTATTCTCTGTTCTTCGCAGCCTGCACCGCCGAGTAGAGGACTCTCCCGGTTATCTCCTTAATCTGGTCACACCACCGGGCAGGAGATCTGCTCTACTTATTTTGCCCAGAACTCTTCCTGTGACAATACTGTTACCCAGCTCTCTCCCGGCAATGTGAATAAAGAAACTTATTAGGGTCGAAGCACCAGTATTTAACCGCCCCCCCGTAAATGACCGTTGGTTAATAAAACAAAATATAATAAGAATTGCTCTATGTGTCCAGTCAAAAAACTTTAATCCCAAGAAACTATGACAAAAGAGGTAGGCAGAGACAACTATCAGTTTTGAACTGTGCCGTGTCAAACGGTAAAAGTGCGTCTTCCCGTTGTTGTTCTGAGATTGTTAGAAGTTTTTTATAAGGAAAAGTGTGGTACCTAAGTGTTTTTTTTAATGTTATTTCTTAATTTGTTATTTCGCAATTCTTTGAATATTTACATATTTTTATATGTTAGGGTGTTTCATAATGTGACAATGTAACAAAATCTATGTATTGTATCAATATAACCTGAAGTGGTCATTTACTGGTGATTGTGCTATTTTTTTAGAGAAATATTAATTTTAATAGTAACACTCATATTTCAATAAAAAAAGTTTGAGAATTTAGAGAAGTCAATGTATTTTTTATTGTTTTCTTTTATTTTGTACACTGAAATAATGAAATTAATGCCTTTAATGTGGATTTCAGTACAAGCTGAACCTTAAACGGTCATTCATTGGTGCTTTGACCCTACTTGCTGGCGGTATATTATCAGATAGTATTGTTCTTGTTTGTCCGTTCCATAGGTTGAGTAGTGATGTAGTTTCCCTTTACCTTCTGAAACATGATTTTAATTTCAATTCATAAAAAAAATCGTCATTATAAAATTCCACAGTGTTAAGGCCTTAAGTTTATCTAAAATTTAATTTTTATGATTTCATCTCTATATCTTTCTACATATCAGAAATGATCTTAAGTTATATTTGAAAAACCATCTTTAAAATTTGTGTTTTTTATATGTTAAAACTACTTAAAGTTTATAACTAACTAATTTACAAACCTTCACGCCGTTTATCCTGATGGTTAGACAGAGGATAGACCGCCACACTGCTTTATCCTGACATACCTCTCAAACTTTATCTACATTCAAACATCGTAACACGCACGCTCGTCGATGATTTCGACTTCGAATGTGACCGCCAATCAAAGTTTATCATTTGCATTCAGCAATGTTTACATATTGAATTGTTATATAAGTTAAGCTTCATTTTTTAAATTATATTACCGTTACGAAATTCTGCGAAAAGTGAAACCTGTAATTTTTTATATTATTTTATATAATCCAAAAAATTCCGCATTGCGCAAACTTCGTCAAATAAACTTTTAATTTAACGATTTCAATGCCATTTGAATATTTTTACTCGTACATATCAAACTTTTAAATCAACATACTGCATATATTTTATAGCTTTTTTAATATTTCGATAACAATTTATATAAGTGGGGTGGAGGACTAGATAAAGCACGTTGCCTCCTGATTCAGGGGAGTTGGGTTCAAGCCTGGACACGACCCGATTCCTACTTCATAAAAACGAACTATTTATGTTTGATTTGGAGATTGTATAAAAAGTTCTAAGATAATTGGTCCTTAAAAGAATAGCCTCATTTTATATGACTCTAGAGAAATTTAAGGCCTTAACACTGTGGAATTCCATAAAGATGATTTTTTTATGAATTAAAACACTGTTTTTTTTTCACTTTTGAGTTTATTTTTATTAACATGTTTCGAAGACTTCATCATCGGGAAAACGACATAAACAATACAAAGTGTATATCGTTCTCCCGATGATGAAGGTGTAAAGCCGTCGAAACACGTGGAAAAGCAGTGTTTTAAATTCATAAATTATTTATCATAATATGATTCTGTTTATTATCAACAACAACAACAAAAACAAACCAACCTTTCATCATTTTGTTCATAATACTTTATTTCGCTCTACTTCCTTTCTAATATCAGCATTTGAGATTATGTCGTACATCGTTCTACCTCACACATACGTCTTAGGGACCGTTACCTACCGCATTTATTCTGCTCTCATCCTTCTTCTGCCAGTTCCATGCTTCACTTCCATACATAAGGGTTGGGACCAGAACTCCATTGTGAACGACCATTTTCGCTTTCATTGATAAATTGGTTGTTATCAAAGATGTCTAAAATAACTTTATTTTTTTTTCTATGCATTTCAAATCGCTCTAACATCGATGGACTTACCATTTTTCGAATAAGTGCAAATAATCAAAACAGTCAAGTCGTATAATTAATTGATTACGTTATTTGCACACTTAAAGTAAAAGCTTACGTTTCGATTGAAAAAGCTCCCACGAGAAGAAGTCCTTATTTAAAGTGATCTCTGAAATCCTTTCAGAAGACAGGGCAGCTCTGAAAGCGGTGAGTACAACGGAGATCTTAAGGAGGCGGGAAGACAGAGCTGGTCCTAGGTCATTGCTAATTAGGCGTTAATATTAACATCTCTGTGCGTACCTCCCCAACCGCGGGGCGCTAAAATACCGATTTAGATAGCGTATAGGCCCATGCGTGGGGCGCAATGATTATTTCTAGATAACGTCAGGATTAAAATTCAAACGTCATAAATTGATTTGACCGTTCATTTAAGTAATAAATATGATAGTGACATATTTTAGCAACTAAACAAACGATACCTATTTCAAAAAGTCAAAAATATCTTACTTCTCGGAAGTTAAAGCAATATGCAACATTAGAGTCGAATTATAATACAATCTGGGCTTCATGTAATCAATCCGCTTCGTCGGGTCTATATTTTATGAGGGATTTACCCAATCTTTGTGTATACAAATAACAGATAAAGAAAAATAAACCACAAGTTCATTTGATAGAAATATTATTTACCCTTATGAATGAAAGTGAAACTATGGAAAAATAATAAAATAGAGTAAATTTAACAGAAATGAGATCACTTGAGTGTTTATAAACAATAATATATATCATAATATTTATTGAAAACATTGTATTATTTTTCACTCATCACAAACATGTTTCGAGACACATACACCTTTTCTCACTGTAGAAATATTAATCAAAACATGTTTATGAAAAGTTCAGTAAAGTGTTGTTTAAATATAATACAATGTTTTCAAAACAATATTCAAATGTGAATCGATAACACAAAGTGATGGCGAATATAGAAGAAACTATAATATTTCATTATATTTTCTTTTTTTGTAATTTTAGAATTTGCAATTGATATGCCCATTGTTACATTCAATGGTAATTCTTCTTTAAGTGCCCTGTCGGGTCCCTCCAACGTTAGCGATCACCTCGGCGAACCTGTCCCTGTCCTGCGCCGCTCGGAACAGCTCCTCCACACTTCGGATGCCGGTCCACTCCCTCACGATTCGCAGCCAGGACATTTGTTTCCTACCGGGGTAGAATGCCTATCTCCAATGGTAATTAAACATCGTAAAATATTGGGCAGATTTCGAGAAAATATTTTTATTTAAATATCGAATGCTACCCTGTAAACGTGAGGACGCCCCTCCTTATCTGAACTGTCAGTTCCCACCCATATTAGGTGCCGCTTTAAAATTTCAGATTAACGATCGCATACAGAAATGCGGTCTTTGATACGTGCTGGTAATATTAGAACACTGCTATTCCGAGAATATCTCGAGTTCATATGACACTCGGATCGGAAGATGTTGATAATTTTATTCCATAATAGAATATTATTTTAGTATATTATTAAAGTATATTTTCAGTCTCCAAATAGTGTAGCGTGATATTTATTATTTTTATGTATGAAATAGGTTTGTACATAAAGTGTGAGAAGTTTTATGATTTCAAAGTTGAGTTTTATTATTTCTGGAGAAATGATTTAAAACTTAATATAAAATACTTAACCCAACCAAAGATAGGTCATAAGTCCTGTAAACACCTTCATCAACCATATTCAGTTTCCAATTTGCATCTTCGTCTCTATTGAGATACAATTAAATCATAAAAATTGATAACCAGTATTCGTATACAAATATATGTATACATTCAAAAAATATTGTAATATAAAATATTTAATGTTAACGAATACGTCTGTTTTCTGAAAGTTTTATAAGAAACCGAAATATTTTATAGTATCATAATATCCAACTCTTTTTACTATTTGATTAAAACACTGTTATAGTATATCATAATTGATTATATTTCTTTTGAAATTAAAAAAAACAGCTGTTTCGTTAATCGTAACACCAGATGATGCTTAAATCGGTAAGCGAAACAACTGTCGTTTTTCACAAGAATTTCAAAAGAAATTAAATCAATTGTGATATTTTATGTGTTTTAATTAAACAGTTATTAATGTTTAAATATCATAGTGTTTTCGCCAAAACAACGGATTTTAATCAACTCTTTAATTAATAATTAAATAAAACGATGTTTTTTTAACTACTTCCACTTTTGTCTTTATTTAGACAGCGACCGGTTTCGCCAGGCTCGCTGGCATCGACAGACTGGTAACACTATTGTAAACTTAGTCCTTTATACACATACAGATCAGGGGTGGTAAACATGATTCTATACAATAATCTTCAAATATTTATGTAAAATTTTCTGAATTTAACTATTGGTATTACAGGTATTCTTGGAGGTTCGTATTTAATACAATGGGTTTTAATTTTTATTATCTCTTACATATTCATATATATAAAGATAATATATAAGAGATAATAAAAATTAAAACCCATTGTATTAAATACGAACCTCCAAGAATACCTGTAATACCAATAGTTAAATTCAGAAAAATTTTACATAAATATTTGAAGATTATTTTTGTATGGAATCATGTTTACCACCCCTGATCTGTATGTATATAAAGGACTAAGTTTACAATAGTGTTAACAGTCTGTCGATGCCAGCGAGCCTGGCGAAACCGGTCGCTGTCTAAATAAAGACAAAAGTGGAAGTAGTTAAAAAACATCGTTTTATTTAATTATTATTTAAAATGAACTTCTATCAAGAGATTTCAGTAAAAGCATTTAACTCTTTAATTGTTTTTCAGTTAATTTTATTACTTATAAATCTTGCGTTGTTTTAAATCAGCGTTTTAAAGTTTACATTGTTCTGAAAAAATGTATAAAGTTCTTCATTAAAAAAATTATATTGTAGAAAACGTATGTTTTCTGAAAGTTTTATATGAAATCAAAACATACTATGGCGCTTTGTTAGAAGTTTTGGCGAATAAAATATAATATTATGAATCTTCTAGAACATAGTCGTCTTCTAGAAAAGCGAAGCATGGAACTGGCAAAAGAAGTATGAAAGTAGAATAAATGCAGTAGAAATGAGATCTCTTAGACCAATGTGTGATACTATGTGTATGATAGAGTGTCGAATGAAAATATAAGAAGTGAATGCGGTGCGAATGATGGTGTCATGAACAAAATAATGAAAGGATCATTAAGATGGTTCGGATATATGGAAAGAATGAATGAAGAAAGAATGATAAAAAATATATATGTTAATGATGTAAATGGAACCATAAATAGAGGAAGACCGAGAAAAACGTGGCACGATCAGATAAATCAAATATTGAATGTCGGCCATGTGAGGAGTCAGAGAAATCCACGCGCGTGCATGACACGATGTATGAATGTTTAGGAAGCGAGAGAAATATGTCAGGAAAGAAAAGTGTGGCAGTCCATTCTTTCTGCCTATCCCTTCAGGAAGACGGCGTGATGGTTAGTTAGTTAGTCGTTAAATTTGAAAGATTTTTATACAATTTTATTTCCTTTTAATCTTCTGCTTATTAGTATCGTTGTATTGTAAGTATAAATCTCGGAAAAGTTATTTCATTATTTACAGTAGGTACCTACACAGAATTCCTACTCTCCATACAAGGGCTATCACTACTCAACAGGCTTTATAGTACAGCGTTGGTATCACACGTATCTCGGTGAAAGAGGCCTCACGTTCTTCTTTTGAAGACGTTACTCCATCTTTAGAATAATTAAGCAGCGTTTACATCTTCCTTATTACGGAAATTTAATTATATTTAGCACATTTAACTCAAAACATTGTACAAAAGTCATACCTTCGTGTTCAAATTAACTTTATGTGAGTGTTAGCATAAGGTACACGTGGTTCGGATCATCAAGATAATGTGATATGTGTGTAATTCTTAATAAAAGTAAATATATGTTTTACAGAGCGACGCGTGCTTAATTCTCGCAATGTTAGTTTGCATTTTAACATGTATTATTTTAAACAGGTTTCCAGGACAAATGAGTATAAGACGAGAAAGGATAGTGAGCAGGTATGTATATTTTTAAATATAGAATCTCGATCTGGAACTGGCAAAAGAAGGATGAAAGTAGAATAAATGCATAAGAAATGAGATCTCTTAGACGAATGTGTAGATACTCTGTATATGATAGAGTGTCGATTGAAAATATAAAAAAAGTGAATGCGGTGCGAATAATGAAAGGATCATTAAGATGGTTTGGACATATGGAAAGAATGAATGAAGAAAGAATGGTAAAAAAATTATATGTTAATGATGTAAATGGAACCAGAAATAGAGGAAGACCGAAGAAAACGTGACACGATCAAATAAATCAAATATTGAATGTCGGCCATGTGAGGAGTCAGAGAAATCCACGCGCGTGCATGACACGATGCATGAATGTTGAGGAATCGAGAGAAATATGGCAGGAAAGAAAAGTGTGGCAGTCCATTCTTTCTGCCTACCCCTTCGGGGAGACGGCGTGATGGTTAGTTAGTTAGTTAGTTAGAATATCGATTTTCGCGCTAAACAAATGTTTGAATTGTTCTTAAGCATTAATTATATCTCAATAGAGACGAAGATGTAAATTGTTTTTGTTGTTTGTTTTTGTTTTTGGAAACAGAATATCGTGGTCAAGGCGTTTACGGGACTTATGACCTGTCATTGGTTGGGTTAAGCGATCGCTTTATGTTAACAACATTCCCCATTCCGCCCTTCTTAGGACCACCGCAATGGGTAAAATCCAGTATTTGTCTACAAGTATTTGTATACATTCAAAATGTTGAATTGTACTTGTACCCGTGATCTTTTAACCCGTAAACGTTTTTACTTTTAACCCGTAAATTTTTTTCTTAATTAATGAACATAACAGGTATTTATAATCATCACAAAAACTATAATTGTCTCTCCACATTAGGAAATATTAGACGAAAACATTATACATTTAAAATAATTATTAAATAAAAAGATGTCTTTTAACTACTTCCACTTTTGTCTTTATTTCGACAGCGACCGGTTTCGCCAGGCTCGCTGACGTTTAAATAATTTATATCTTCGTCTCTATTGAGATACAATTAATCCTTAAAAATCATTAACTAAACAAACCATCACGCCGTTTTCCCGCAGGGAAAGGCAGAGAGAACGGACCACCACACTACTCTATCCTGGCAAACCTCTCTAGCTTCCTCCACATTCATACAACGAGTCATACACGCACGTCGATTCTTCCGACTTCTAACATGACTAACCTTTAAAAAAAATTATTTATTTTGTCATGCCATGTTTTCCTCGGTCTGCCTCGACTTCGTACCCCATTTACATCATTAACTTATACTTTCTTAACCATTCTTTATCCATCCATGCGTTCCATATGTCCGAACCAACGCAGCGATCCTTTCATAATTTTGTTCATAATACCTTCTTCCGCTCTACATTACTTTCTTACATCGGTATTTAAGATTCTGTCGTATAATTAGGGTTGGGATCAGAACTCCATTGTGAACGGCCGTTTTCGCTTTCATTAACCCGCAATGGGTAAAAATCCAGTATTTGTCTACAAGTATTTGTATACATAAAAACAAATTGTATAATTATTCTGTTTGAGAATGCTATTCCATTATATCTGACTTAAACATGAATAATGTCTCGGTGTTCGACACTCTGGAATTCTCCATCACGTACGTACGTTCATGAATATTTACTACCTAAACATTATCACAATATTATTCATCGTATTTAATTTAACCCATGATGTGACAATGTTTAACAGCCTGTTTACTTTTCGCACTACTATCATCAGTGGCAGGTTCGTTCTGCATAAAATGAAATATTAAAACCTTATTTACTAAATGTTAGCTGTTATTGAACCAGCTAGAGGTGTTTGAACATTTTAACATTATTTTGCAACGATAATCTTAACTTGAAACTCCGACAAAGAATGATTAAATGTTATGTATTGCTGCGAAACCTGGACTCTGAAAGTGAATATAATGAACCGGTTGGAGGCGTTTGAGGTGTGAATATACCGCAGAATGCTCGGTATACCACTGATAAGGTCAGTAATGCAAACGATTTAAAGAGAGCCAGAGCCAATAGAGAGCTAGTGTCGAGTGTGAAGGTTATAAAGATCTCATATTTAGGCTATGTGCTAAGGGAAGAAAAACACCTTCTCCTTCGGCTGATAATCATAGACAAAATAGATGGACGTCGGAAAGTTGGTAGAAAGTAGTTGTCTTAGCTGCGAAATATAGGAGAGTGGTTAGGAATGAGCAAAGTTGAGAACCTGTTCCAAGTAGCGCAGTGATAGCCAACATTGGGGGGACCAAACACGGAAATAGGGAAGAGAAATATTCATTGCTGCTCCTAATCATTGAGGGCCAAATAGAGGGTCAACGAGATGTTGGCGGAAGCCAAATCTTCTGGCTCCGCAATATAAAAAAAAACTAGATTGGGAAACAATTAGGAGACTTTTTTTTTAATGTACACAACAGGCGTTTGAACCCCCAATTACTGTGTACCCTTTTTTTTTTTGCTATCGCCATTTTATTGTCACATTTATTCTACACCAGACCAAAGACAGTGTGACAAACACACTGCCATCGCCGGGAATCGAACCCGGAACCTTCAGAATGGAAGTCAGAGCTCATGCCACTCTGCCAGGAAGATCGTCTTGAGTCGCCAGAGACAGAGATAGAGACATTAGAATTAAAAACAACACTAGGTTACAAATAACGAACTTAGAGAACCAAAAACGGACAGGGGGACCTGATATAAAAGAAGAAGAAGAAGAACATAGAAATCTGAAAAAAGTCTAATGAAACTGTGATAAAATTAATCGTGTTAGTCCGTTTTCTCGCGCAGAGCTTTCATTTTTAGGATAACCGTGCACTTAATAGGAATGTCAAATGGACCAGCTTTACGGGCTAACACCCCATTTCGGCACAGAATGCACAATGCATTAATGCATCCTGTGGTGCAAGCGAGACATTAAATTTTAACGATCCCTTTATACTGGCTTTTATCTTGACACACAGCCTTCCAAGGAGTTATTATATTATAAAGCCATCCAATGTGATATGTAACGGAATTATACATATGTATTACGAGGCATCTCTAGAAAGTAAGTGTGCTCAATTTTTGTAGGTTACAATTTGTTTTTATTTAAAGAAAAAAATTACGTGGCTACCGTAGGTAGTACATATGTAAGCTATTTTTCGACGTAGTCGCCATTCCTCTCAATGCAGGTGGTGAAGCGGGGTATCAACTTTTTGATGCCTTCCTCGAAGTAGTTTCCTGCCAACCCCTTCGTCCACTTCTCCACCTCCTCCTTTACCTCTTCGGAAGTTGAAAACCTTTTGTTACCCATCTGCAGCTTCAAGGAGGTAAAGAGATAGTAATCTGAAGATGCAAGGTCAGGGGAATGCGAGGGATGGTTCAGGACATCCCATTTAAACGAGGCGAGCAGTTCCTTCTGGCATTATCGGCATGCCTCTCCTCTTGTGATGAAATTAGAATAAATGTAGTAGAAATGAGATCTCTGAGACGTATGCGTGGTAAATTTGTATATGATACAGTGTTAAATTCAAGTATAAGAAGTGAATGCGGTGCGAATTAAAGTGTTATGAACAAAATAATAAAAGAATCGTAAAGATGGTTTGGACACGTGAAAAGAATGAATGAAGAAAGAATGGTTAAATAAGTATATGTTAACGATGTAAATGAAACTAGAAATAGAGGAAGACGGCCATATGAGAAGTCGGAGAAATCGACGCGCGTGCATGACAAGATGTATGAATGTAGAATAAGTGAGAGAAGTATGTCAAGACAGAACAGTGTGGCGGTCCATTCTTTTTGTCTACACCTGCGGGGAAACGGCGTGATGGTTAGCTAGTTAGTTAGTTATTGAAAACATTTATACAGTATAAAATATTTATTCAAGCCAAATGCGTTATTTTTTTTCTTTATAACAACACTTTATTTTTACATACAAATAAAATTAAGTAAGATTACAAAACATGTTTCGGGACACAGGAGTCCTTGTTCGGTGTAATTAAAAATATAATAAATGTAACCAAATTTTATCATTGATGTGCTTAGTCACAACTGACCATATTCATGATATTTTTTTTCCTTATAATCAACAGTTCGTTTGAACCCAATATACAATTTATTTTAGCTATTATATTGATTCTTATGATATGTGATAGGTAGCCAATCTACCGCCATTTTATTTTCACGTGAACTCTACACAAGATCAAAGACAGTGTGACAATCATACTACCATCACCAGGAATCGAACCCGGGACCTTCGGAATGGAAGTCAAAGCTCTTACCTGCCACTCTGCCATTAGTAACACTGATGAAAGGCTTCTGTGTCCCGGAGCATGTTTTTATTTTAATAGAAGTGCGAGAGATATGTTAGGATAGAAATGTGTGACGGCCATCTTCTCTGCCTACACATCCGAGGAAACTGCGTAATGGTTAGTTAAACTTGTAAAGTTTTTACATCAGAAATCCTAATATCACTATCTGTTCAGGAATATCTCGGAAAATTAACCATCCCTAACCAACATTATTACCCAGCTCGTGTAATTACTTCCTTTGGGCTAGAAGACATAATTACTGATAGGGATATCTGAGGCGACAGTACGCCCGCATTGTCAGTAACTTGTCACATGCCAGCCCTGACCCGATATTCCCTATCAAGGTCATTGGTGTATCCTTGAATCTAATTTAATATTAATTTGAAAGGAGAATATTAAACACTGAATAATCAGTTAATTTATTAAATATCTTACAAACTAACATTCATTCCTTATATACTTCCTCAACATTCATACATCGTGTCATGCACGCACGTTGATTTCTCCGACTTCTCACATGGTCGACATTATTTTTTTTATTTATTTGATCGTGTCACGTTTTCCTCAGTCTCTTCCTCTAGTTCCAGTACATCGTTAACGCACACGTTATTTACCATTTTTTTCTTCATTCATTCTATTAAATATTTATACAGCATAAAAATATTAAAATATTGACCACAACATAACGAATGTGACCTCATCCATCCTCGAGAAGAGTAAACTCCCGATTTTCTGGGACGGATGGTGAAAAAAAATCCCGTATAATCGATTTCCCGGTTAATCCGAAAACGAAAAAAAAAATTATTAATGATGTCCCTTATAGTTTGATCACCAACTTTATATTAATTCAATAACTATTTAACGGTTGCACCATTTTCAAACTTTTGAATTATTTCGAGTTTTTGTTCAATTGAAAGTACGACTGTTTTGTGTTTATCCATTATATCATAGACCAAAACATTATACCATTGACATTTTTTCACAGTAAAATAAAATTACGACTTTAGAGCCACAAACGTATGTTGGCGGCTTTAATTACACACTTCTTTCGATTCCTCTATATTCATACATTGTGTCATGCACGCGCGTCGTATTCTCTGACCCTTCACGTGGCCGACATATTAATGTTTAATTGATTTGATTGTGTCACGTTTTCCCCTATTTCTTGTCCCGTTTACACCGTTAACGTATAGTTTATTTAGCGTTATTTCTTCATTCATTTTTTCCATGTGTTCACACCACTTTAATAACACTTTCATTCGCATTGCATTCACTTCTTATATTTTCAATTGACACTCTATCATTTACAGATATTCAACACATTCGTCTTAGAGAATTTATCTAAAAAAAAATAATTCTTTACACAAATTTATACACTATGATCAAAAATTTGCTAAACATTTACTTTTGACACACTATCATAAGAAGGGAATTCAGTACGAATGAAAGTGTTATGAACATAATGTCAATGATAGTTTAGACTCATGAAAAGAATGAATGTAGAAAGAATGATAAAGTAAGTAATATGTTAACGGTGTAAATGGAATAAGAAATATAAGAATACCGGGGAAAACGTTGCATGATCAATTCAGTCAAATATTAAATGTTGACGATGTGAGGAGTTGAAGAGTATTGAAACGATGTATAAATGTTGAGAGAAAAAACACCGTAGCGATCAATTATTGCTGTTTACCTTTTCAGAGTAACCGCGTGATGGTTAAATTGTTTTTTTTTTTTATATACAGATTAACAACCCATTCGTCTAAGAGATTTCATTGGAAACATCCTTTAAAAATGTTTTATTGATCTTATCTTACCTTAAGCCTATAACGTTTTGAGCTTTAGATTTTCATAAAAGCTGTTAAAACAGATTTCGGAATCTTAAGTTATTACGTAATATTGAAAATTATCCCACTGTTACTGAAGGGTTAATCTAGTCATCAATGACATTATCCAATACCGAAAAGGGATTTTCACTTCAAAGGAAATGCCTTTACATCAGACGACGTGATGAACAGACCTTTACTACAATTAGTTGGACGATATCGTCAAACAAAACCCAGTCACTGATCTATTAAACTCTTTGTGTATTGAACTGTAATTTTGCTTTTTGTGTATTGATATTGATTCAGCAATATGAACGTAGTAGAAACTATCAAATGAAATATGTTTAGATAAAATATTAGAAGCAATTTCAACTTTTTTGACAAAAGCTAAGTTTCAAGTTTAAAAAAAAATTGTATCCACGTTAACATTTAAATTTAGGAAAACTTTATTAATATTTTTACAGAATTACACAAAACGTTCTTTTACTTTACATTTTTCCTCTAAATTGATGAAATTTAAAATTTAAAATATTTTGTATAAACAACAGATTTTATATAAACAACAGATTTTGCCTAACCACCTTACAAGTCAATTAAAAGCGATCAATGTCCAGTCACACACACAATCACAGCAAAGACATACATTTTGTATACAACAGGTCGTTTGAACCCAATACTGTATACAATATGTTTTAATATTGACTCCCATGACATGTGATAGGTAGTTAATCTCTCGCCATTTTATTGTCAAGTGAATTCTTCACCAGACCAAAGGCATGTGACAATCACACTGCCATCGCCGGAAATCAAACGCAGGTCCTTCGTTTTGACAATCATAGGTCTTCAGATCCTGCCACGAAGGTCGTTTAAAATTAAAAAATATTTTTTAAACTATTAAATGAACTTAAATTAAGCTCAATTATTGATACGTTCCAATTGTCCTATTATCTAAATTTAATAACCATAACCCCTATCTCCAAATCTTACTTTACGATCATTAATTTAGTACATACATAAACTATTTTAAATTACATTATTGGTTATTAAAATAGTTTTTTTATCTTACGAATTACATCTAGTCTTAAAAATTGGTAAAAAAAAAATTAAAATGTGTGAAATTACAATATATTTAAAATTAATTTCCATGAAGACTTTTCAATAAAATCATTCGATTATCTTAAAATACAATGTGTTTTTAAAGTTATTAAAATATATTTACATTTCAATTTTATTTCAGAATTAAATAAAAACAGATTTGGGGAATTCAATATGGAACAATACGCAACTGATCAAATTATAAACGTCATGAAATATAAAATTTGATAACTAACAAGCAATTGTTTTAAAACATGGTGCATTTTGTCGATATTTTGATTTGCGGATCAAACCCGCAGTGTCAACAATCAATATACTTTATTCCCTATTTGTTTACTGTACCATAAAATCTATGTATTTGGTGAAAACGAAAAATATCGTCTCTCCAACTTAAGAAAATAAATCAAACTTAAGAAAATAAATCAATATTGAAATTATGACGATATAAACATGATGTAGAGTAATGATGCAATGAGCTATTCGATAAAATTATAATAATAAATAAATTCATATTTAATTCGTTATAAAAAAAAACTGAGATTTTCACGACAGCTAAAATTAATAAATGTTTTAATTTTGTAACACAAAATATTATGGTTTCAAGATTTATTATTTTAGAAGCTTGTCAAAACAACTGTTTCACCAACCTATATTGGCATCAACAGGTGTTTCAAATTACATGTTGTATGTTACACCTGATGCTGCCAACATACGAGTATGTGGGTGAAACAGCTGATTTTATATTCTTATCGACGAAAAATGAAATATTTTTAAGTATAATTGAAGTTTTTTTTCATAAATTAAAACACCGTTTGTTCTACTTTTGAGTTTTTTTTTTTGACATGTTTCGAAAGTTGTTTCAGTTTATATCGTTCTCCGATGATGAAGCCTTCGAAACGTGTCTAGAGAAATAAACTAAAAAAAAAAAAACAGTGTTTTTATTCATAAGAAATTCGTCATTATAGAAATCTACAGTGTAAACGCCTTAAGTGTATCTAAAAAATTTAATAGAAGTATTTCAAAATCGAAACATTTAATAATATTGGATATATCATAGTAATTGGGCCAAAAGAATGGAAAAAAATATTATTAATATTTATGAAAAAACTATAGTTTTCAAGGAATTTTATTATAATGTTTATGTATGACATGTTTCGCCCTTCTAAGGCATTATCAAATGTGATATTTGATAATTCCTTAGAAGGGCGAAACATGTCATACATAAACATTATAATAAAACTCCTTAAAAACTATTGTTTTTCATACATGTTAATAATTCAATATGGAGTTTTACATCATTGTTTAAGAAACAATAAAAACAAATAATTAACAAAAATATGTATTAAGATTAAATATTGTTCGAATACATAATGAAATTAAAAATACTAATATTCTCTTTTTAACAAATGTTTTGTATCACAACGTTATGAATGCAAAATATCACGATGTTTCTTTTTTCTTGAAAGCTCTTTTTTTCTCTGGGTCAGCTTATTTCGTTTTTCTTCTCCATCCAACTTGATCCCCAGCTAAGCCCGGGCGCACCCACATAAATATTGTACATATTATAATAGATACGAGTACTCTACCTCCTAATACATACGTTCATATTATTTATGTATCATAAACAGAAAGCTAAGGATTCCATCATTTTCGCACAGGCTTATCAAGTACACCGCAATAGAGGGATTTTCTCCCTTAAATATAAATAGCATTAATCACATATTTGGTTTTTGATATTAACGAATATATCTGTTCCCTACAAGTTTTATTATATATAATGGGAAAAGCACGCTTCACTATTCTAGAGTGCTATCAAATGTTTGATAATGCTCTTGCAAGGCAAAACAAGCTACTACCACTAAACATAATAAAATTTCTAGGATACTTATTTATTGTTTGTTGAATAATGGTGTATCATAAAAGTTTACTTTCTTGTGAAGCACTTAATTTGTGGTTTGATATTATTAAATATAATCAAATCAAATCAGCTTATTTACTAAAAAAACATTACAAACAGCAAAATATTTAAAGCGTCTATTGAGTAGCGGTAAAATTATTATAAATAGACAACATAATACATGGAACTTTCTAAAGTCGAGAGTATTGGTCCCCTGAACGTACCTTCACTAATATGGCAGACGTCGATCTCCGAGGAAACCGCGTTCAGCAGACCAATTGCTTTTCTTCTTAATAATAATAGACTTGTAAAATTTGTATATAAACCACGTTATTCGTCATAAACACCAACCGGTTTCACTCCCGCCTGAACTTCGTCAGGGTAATAGAATATACCGAAATAACATAATATTCCGGCGGGAGCGAAACCGGTTGGTGTTTATAAAGTATAAAGTGGTTTATATATAAATTTTACAAGTATATTATCATTATATTTATCATAAAACTACATATTAAAGAATTAATACGAATGAAAACGTTTTCTAGAAGATTTTATTATAATTTATGTGAATGACATGTTTCGCCTGTCTGAGGCATAATCTAATGTAGCGAAAAATCAAACGCGCTACTGTTTATATACACGAGTTAAAGAATCAGAATATGGTAATTAAGGTTATTGACGTGGCCCAATATAGTTTTTAACCATTTAAATTGTTGAAACCTTCTAGAAAACTGTTAATTTCTAGAAGTTTTAACTTACAGATAATCCGTCTATGACAGAATAGTCGGTAGATGCCCACGAACGTGGCGAAACAAGCCGCTGTCGAAATAAAGACAAAATTAGAAGTTTTTTTTTAAATACAACATTTTATTAAATTATAATTGCTTGTAACGCTTTCTTTAATTCACTAAAATTATTGAAAGCTGCGGCATTAACACTGTGGAATTCCATAGTAAAACACTTAGGCAATTGAAAATAACTTAGTTTTCAATCCACAAAAATGAAAAATCACAACATGTTTCGGAGGATACCTCCATCTTCAGGTGTAAATATACAATAAAAACTAAACATACAAAAAAGGCTAAAATAAAAAAACATATTTAAAATTCGATACAATACAAAGGAACAAAACATTTCTATTTAAAAATTAACTTGGGCTTATTGTTATAAGAACTTTTATCACTAAGAACTAATAAATAATATTAAATTATAATAATTCATTAGAACAAATAATACATTTAATTTTACAATTTATAATGTTAAAGTATCATAGTGTTTCGGCTAAAACAATGGACTATTTAATAATAATACATAATAATAAAATGATAATATAAAATTGTACTTTAGAAATGTCGAGTTTTTTTAATATTTTGTGGATTATAAACAATGTTTTTTTCAATTTCAAGTGTAACACTAAAATTATAATTGTTCATAACGCTCTTTTTAATACAGCAGTTCGTTTAAACTCAATTCATTTATTCTCCTTTTTTAGCTATTATATCCATTATCATGACGTGTGATAGGTAGCTAGTCTATCGCCATTTTTTGTGTCACGTGAATTCTACATCAGACCAAATTGCCATCGCCAGGAATCGAACCTGGGAGAATGGCAGTCAGAGTTCTTACCACTCTGCCACGAAGGTCTCGTCATTCTTCCGCTCCAAATTCCTTCCTAGTATCAGCATTTGAATTTCATCATTTACACATGAATATTATTCTATGTGAAACGTGGTTTTACGTTTTTAATCTCCATACTAATATTTTAATGCTGATTCCCGCATACTTCGGCATCGGCGCACACGGAAAATTAGAATCTTCGCCGCCTTGTGAAACCTCTGCCGCGGGTACATACAATGGCCGCCAGAGCTGGGTGACTAATGTATCGGAAATGCCGACGAATATTTTCACCAAAACGCTAGCAAAGTAATCACTTAAAACTTTTCCGCGATTTCGCTTAGAGTGAAGAATTTTTTTATAATACATAACTAAATTATTTGTAATGGATGGATGGTTTCCTCGTCGACAAGTACAAACGTGCTAAATTGTATCAAATAACAATCTATGAATCAATTCGGTACCTATTTTTGCAAAAGGTCCCAGAATTTTACAGGAGAGCAAAAAAAGATTTTTACATTATTTTGATTATTTATAAAAATGGTATTTTTGTTCCAAATTGTTTAATTCTAACTAACTAACTAACTAACCATCACGCCGTCTCCCCGAAAGGGTAGGCAGAAAGAATGGACTGTCACACTTTTACTGATGCGGCACTCCATCCTTCTCTTTTCGCTCCGCGGGAGACGCGGTGTGATGGGTTGCGAACCTCATCGCCACCAATAGGCATCTCCCGCACACACTTCAATCGTGCAACACCTACAAAATAAATCTAAAACAAATAATATAAAATACAATGATATAAAATAAAATAACAAAATAAAAATAATTTAACACAAAATGTTTTTTTTAGATGGTGCACTGGTGGTGAATATTTAATTTATTTGTTTAATTCAAATGTCAATTTACGTAGCATAACGTTATCTACAAGATATATCAGTAACTAAATTCAAAAAATATATATGTATTTAAAAAAAAATAGGGGTTGAATGTAATTGTACAAAAAAATACATAAAAAATGGAATAAAAAAGGACAGTTCTAACGTTTTGTCAAAACAGAAAGTGTGCAAAAATAATACTGATGGTATATTTAACTCAATTTCACAAAAAAAGCATCTAGGACCTTTTGCCAAATAAGTACCGAATTAATCTACTCAAAATATATACGACGAATTTTTATATACATATATACGAGTATATACTCGTACGAGTATATACGAACAATTATTCCGTTTTTGAGTTCATTTTTCTCGAAATTTTTTCGAAGATTTTACACCTTAACTATTGGGAGAACGATATATAAAAAAACCCTAAGTTTATAAAAATTAAAAAAATTGGGTAATACTATAATAAAACCAAATTTTCCTTGAAACATTAAACGAAACTTTTAATAGGCTTACTAAAATACGAACTGAATATTTTCTTATTCTTTTTCTTTTTTATATACTTTGTATATACAACACTCACATTGAAAAAATCTTTAATGAATGTATCACTGAAGAAGGACTGGTTGTCCGAAACATGTGTATGTAATTTTAATTTTTTAATGTAAGTGTTGTATTTACAATGTATATAAAAATGAAAAAAAGAAATATAGCTGGATGAACAACAGAATGTATGGCGATATAGAAGAAATTCTGAATATTTTATTTTCACAACATATTATTCTTATTTTTTTTACGTTTTCAACGAGTTTAGTACTTACGAAAAAATTTTCTATTGGATAAAATTTAATATGTTAAAGATTAAAAAAAATATTATATATAAATATTATATTATAAAAAAAATTAAATCTGTTTTACAAGTGAAACGCCCCTTTTTAAAAGCTTTATTTTTATAATCGTTACATAATTGAAGATGTACATTAACAACGAGATTTTGAGAAATAAAAAATTTTAATTCGCGTTTTGAATGAGTAACTAACTATCTAACTTACCATCACGCCGTCTCCATGAAAGGATAGGCGAAAGAATCGCCCGCCACACTGTTCTTTCCGCTTCTCTCGCTTTCTTAACATTCCTGCATCGTGTCATGCACACACACCTGTCTGTGGCCCACAATTAATATTTGTTTGATTTGATTGTGCCACCTCCATCTTCCTCTTTTTGGTTCCGTTTGCGTCATTTACATATACTTTCTTTGTCATTCTTTCATTCATTTATTCTTTCCGTGTGCCCAAACCAAACCGCTTTATGATCCTTTCATTTTTTTGTTCATAACGCTTTCGTTCGCTTTATATTCGCTTCTTATATTTACATTGAACACTCTACTATATACTTATTTACCACATATTCGTTTAAGAGATCTCATTTTTGCTACTTTTATTCTTCATTTGCTAGTTCCATGATTCACTTCCTCACGTAAAGGTCGATAAAAGAACAATATTTTACAAAGATTGTATTAAAGAGCTATAGTATTAAACACTATTGTATTAAAAAGCTGAAAGGATTTAATAGTAGCTCGGCATTTTATTAGGGTTTTGAACTAACTAACTAACCATCACGACATTCAATATTTGATTTATTTGATCGTGCCACGTTTTCCCTGTCTTCCTCTATTTCTGTTTCCATTTACATCGTTAGTATATACATTTTTACCATTCTTTCTTCATTCATTCTTTCCATGTGTCCAAACCATTTTAATGATCCTTTCATTATTTTGTTCATAACACCATCATTCGCACCGCATTCACTTCTTATGTTTTCATTCGACACTCATGTATGGAATTAAAGGATGGAACTGGTAAAAGAAGGAATATCTGTAATGTTATCAAAAGGTTTTTGAATATTATTCATTTACTCTTGATAAGGACTTTGTCAGATCAATTTCAAAACATATCATTAGTCAAATTTGATATGGAAACGAAACATATCAAACGTTATTGATATATCGTGGGTTCAATGCTGTAATTATGTTATGATAGCTAACTCAAAATTATCTCTATTGCGAAAATTGAGTAAGTTTCGATATCAAGTTATTACCATAAGTATTATACCAAGACGATTGAATTTGTGTATTTCTTGTACAGGAGAGTTGTTTTGTATGAAACTCGATATGTACTCGTATGTAACTGCTGATAACTCCTTTAAGTATTTTTTTGTATTTATTTATCATGTTTAATCTTTAAGTATTTATCATGTTTACGACTAATCTTACGTTTACGATTATGAAAATGCGTATTAACTAAGTTTAGGATTAACATTATAAGATACCTAATCATACTGATGAAAACCTTCTTTCGATGAGCAAACATTGCTTTAAATAAAATAAAATAAATCATCCATGTCTACGAATCCACGATACACAATAAAAAAAAACAATTCAAAACCCATGCAGTAGAAATGAGATCTCTTAGACGAATGTGTGTTACTCTGTGTATAGAGTGTCGAATTAAAATATAAGAAGTGAATGCGGTGCGAATGATGGTGTCATGAATAAAATAATGAAACGATCATTAAGATGGTTTGGACATATGGAAAGAATGAATGAAGAAATAATGGTAAAAAAAATTATATGCTAATGATGTAAATGGAACCAGAAATAGAGGAAGACCGAGGAAAACGTGGCACGATCAAATAAATCAAATATTGAATGTCGGCCATGTAAGGAGTCAGAGAAATCGACGCGCATGCATGACACGATGTATGACATGTTGAGGAAGCGAGAGAAATATGTCAGGAAAGAAAAGTGTGGTAGTCCATTCTTTCTGCCTACCCCTTCGGGGAGACGGCGTGGTGGTTAGTTAGTTAGTTAGTTAGTTAAAAAAATATTATTCTTGTTAAGCATATTACAGTATGGAATGAATACATGTGATACGGAATGTTAACATAAGAAAACAAGCGAGTTAAGTTGCTTCAAGTTAAATATAGTTAGTAGAAAAATGTTTTGTAAATATGATTTAGTGCCTTGTGTAAACATAATTACACATTTTTGGCCTTCTCGGCTCTCAGACGCCGTTAAAAATATTGCCCCGAAAGGCAACTAAGTTAAAGTTATGCGGCGTTTTTAATTCGTGTTTTTACGCTGGAAAATGTAAACACTATTTGGTATAATTAAAATTTCATCCCCCCCACCCCCTGCTCAGTGGCCATTTAGGGTGAAATTACAATTTATGAATATTTAATAAAAACGTCAAATTGTAGTTTGCGTAGACAAATTTTTTGTCATAGTGTAATTAATAATTCAGCAAAAGAGTCTATATAACAATTTATTACCATTTTTAGATTTTAGATAGATAGATAGATGTTTAGATAGTAACTCTTACTAAAAATATATTAAATTTGGCCGTTCACAATGGAGTTCTGGTCCCATCTCAAATGTATGGATGCGAAATATGGAACTGGCAGAAGAAGGATGAAAGCAGAATGCATGCGGTAGAGATGAGATCCCTAAGACGTAAGTGTGGTAAAACGATATTCGACAAAATCTCAAATGCTGATATAAGAAAGGAATGTAGAGCGGAAGAAGGTATTATGAATAAAATTATGAAAGGATCGCTGCGATGGTTTGGACATATGGAACGCATAGATGGAGAAAGAATGGATAAAATAGTATACATAAAAGATGTAAATGGAGTATGGAGTCGAAGCAGACCGAAGAAAATATGGCATGACCAAATTAATCAAATTTTAAAGGTTGGTCATGTTAGACGTGCGTGTATGACTCGTTGTATGAATGTGGAGGAAGCTGGAGAGGTTTATCAGGATAGAGTAGTATGGTGGTCTATTCTCTCTGCCTACCCCTACGGAGAAACGGCGTGATGGTTTGTATTGTATTGTGTAACTATTACTAAACTTTTTTTTAAAACTGAAATACAGTAAAACGTCGATATAACGGACTAATTGAGGGCAAGGGGTGTCCGTTAAAACCGAAAGTCCGTCATATAAATAGGTTTAAAATAATTCAAGAATTTTATTTTAATATTTACACTGTATTAAGATATAAATAAACATTACAAGACACAAACAAAATTTTATGTATTGTCTTCGGACACTCGTCGTAAAGTGATGTTGCTGTTTGATATCGACGTGCTTTCTTTCGGTAATCCTGCTTTGAAAAGGAGTTTTGTTCGCACTTTTGAAGTTTGCTGTTTTTTTTTAATAATCAACTCTCTAATATTACGAAAATACGCATAATATAGTTAATCTTCATTATCTGACGAATAGTCAAAAAATGTTATTAGATCGTTGAGATGTGATCTTACCACTATAATTTCATTTTTGGCAGTGTTGTTTCTTCTTCTTCGCTATCTTCAATTCCATCCACGGCATTATGTATCAAATTCTAGTGCTAGGCGTATGACGTGATTATCATGGCTGCTAAAAATTGTTTCCATGCGGCGACACTATAATTTAAGCATGTATAATATTAACAGGACGTTTTTAATTTTCTTACATTTGACCGGATTTTTTGGCTGTTATATCCGAAGTTCGTTAAACAGACGTCTGTATCGAGGTTTTATATCGAGGTTTTACTTATGTACGCACGTAAGAAGTTATATTTCTATGGCATAACAGAATAATAAAAAAACATTCTTAAAGTTTTTAAACACACACTTTTGTCATTGATAAGTTTTTCACTACACAATGTGAGAAAAATTATATATTGTTTTATCATTGATGGCCCACTTCACCATGCAACGTCAAAATCTGTGAGTTTCGTTACAAGTATTCTAATTATTGTATTAATTTATTTAGTGCAGGTTCTTTTTATTTATTTAATGTGCGATACATATTGTTTTTTTACAAAAAATCTACGACCTAAAATGTGACAGATTGTTGGTAGTATTTTACACTAGTTACTTCTTCTTTTTCGTCTTCCTCGTTGTAGACCTATGTGGTCTGTTCTCCAGAGTGTTGCTCCTCCTGTGAGGTAGTCTCCCAGCTGTTCCATCTTTTAGGAGGTCTTACACGAGGTCGAGTCCCATGAGGCTGATCATGCAACGCAATATAGGGGAGTCTGGGTGTGTCCATTATTTGAACATGCCCGCACCAGTCCCTTTTTCGCTGTCTACTCCATCTTATAATATCCTCAACCTCGCATATCTTTCTTATTCTGGTGTTCCTCACGCGATCTCTCAGCGTCTTGCCGCCGATGCTGGTCCCAAGCCCGGATGAGAAAGGATGAGGGTTAGCGTGCAAGGTTAGATTAGGTTAGGTTAGGCAAGTAGAAAGCCTCGGATACTATTTACAACTAACTTAATTCATGTCTCGTTTTATGACATACTTTTGTAATTCGTGAGTTGGCACTCATGTGGAATCCTGCAGTTATTTATGATTGATGACTAACTTCATCATGTCGCAATTCCGTAACAGGATGCGCGCGCAACTCTCAATATTACCCTCTACTAAATGCGTCAAAAAAGTATAACTTCAAGAATATTCAAGAATCAATTGTATCTCAATAGAGACGAAGATGCAAATTGGAAACAGAATATGGTTGATCGAGGGTTTACAGGACTTATGACCTGTCATTGGTTGGGTTAAGCGCAAGCTTCATATAATACAACACTCCCCATCCCACCTTTTTTCTTATGACCACCATGTCTGACAAATTTTTGGAAGTTGTATATATGTTAATCTGCAAAACCACCCGTAGTTTATTCAATCTACACACTAACGCCATCTATGAAGATTGTATTTTAAGCATTAAGCAGAAGATCTTTTTAACGCAATTCAAGAATAGTCTTGTTTTTTTTCAGCATACAAGTATTAATAAAGAGTTTTACTCAGTTTTTCAATAAATAATGAATAGTTTGTTTTGTAGCCATCAATTTACGAATTAATCATTTTAATTTTTGGTGAAATATGATGCTTGATATATGTGATGCAAAATGTATTCTGAAGCTTGTATAATCCTCTGCACGGACCTACATACTCGTATGTTAATGGGTACAAGCCTTATGCCTTAAAGCTTAATATTTAATTTAAATGTACCTTCATAACCTACTCCCTTTCAATATTTTGATGGGGTTGGATATTATCTTTCAAAATTAGATCAATGTTAAATTAAATAATGTTTCCAAAGGGCTCATGCTTTAATATGAGGGAGTAAACGTACCATATCTATGATACTTATGTTACCCGTTAACTATTTCTATCGCTGTCCGAAACTCCCCAATGGTAGTTGGAAATGTTATTTTTTAGAATTAATTCCACTAAAGCTTTCAAGAGATACGAGATACGAGAGTTGAGTGTATGAAAACTATGCGAGGAATGCCTATTTTAAAATGTGTATTTTGGTAACGTGTTATGAAGGTAAAAATTATACAATATACAAAGAAATGAAATCGTCTGTTATATAATAAATTATATAAAATTTTGTTTCGCCTTGGGAGGGCATTCTCAAAGTGACCCCATTCGCCAAACAGTGTGTCCTTATATTGATTTTAGAAAACTTAAGGGGGGGGGAATTATATAATGCAGATTATTGGGCCGTTAAACAAAGCAATTATAAGGTCTGTTTGGTGATCTGGTTCAGTTTAAGAATGCCCTCGCAAGGTGAAACAAATTTGCAACTACTATTTATATAATTAATTATATAAATTGAATCCAAGTAAAACATTTCATCAATCGTGTTTACTATGATATTATAAATTAATAATGGAGTTTTATTAAATAAATACCTCAACCATCAACAAATTTACATTATAATTTATGTTAATGATATGTTGCGCCTTATTAAGGCATTATAAAATGGTTGATTCGTTTAATAATGCCTTTGGAAGACGAAACATGTCATTGTACTTATATTAAATATACATTTTCATTCGAATTAATTTATTTATATATAATATTATATCATTGTTCGAGAAACAATTAATAAACATATAATACATTAAATTTTATTGCACTAGTTCTTCTAATCTCAACTAGTTTCAACAGCTTGCAGCCATCTCTATTTTTAAATACCTGGAGTTTTCCAATTACGTCCGCGGTAGATTTCCAAGATTTCCGTACAGCAGAACGCTTTTAACGCTACTGCTGAATATTTGGAGTTAGAGCTTTCTCGAAATGATACTGGAACGCCATACAGGGCGAAGCTTAACGAAAGCTCCTCAGTCTGCTAGCTCCATCTTCCTCCGCACCTCCCGAACCTGCTATCATACTACAGAGGTAGCAAAAGCTGGCCGTGGTCACAAGGGGGACACCGTGTAGCAAGATTGGGGTGGAGTCATTATTATATCTTCTATATCAAATGAAAAACTTACAACATTAAAACTTCTATATAACAGATATTTTCATTTTTATTTTTGTCAAATGTAGAACTTTTCATCATTGTTCATGAAAAAAAAAAAATTAAGCTTCATTATGATTAAGTTACCGGATAGTTACCGGAATCAAATTTACCTCTACAGGATTCGGAACCAAGAGCTTTGTCATTGAAATTTCCCAATTATTTTTGAACAGTTTTCCTCGTTTCATTAATTCATGGTCCGAGCTAAAGTGATGATTACACTGAAGATAAGGGTAGAACGAAAAAATATTTCGTATGTAGTGAATATTATTTCGTTGATAGGACTGCTTTATGTATCTTTTAAATCGCGGAGTAAAAGGTCCAGTGGCTTATCTTTTAAATTTATACACGAGATAAAAATTATTTAAGTCCTGTACATTAATTAAAAGTGCATATTCGTAACATAGAGCAATTTTTTGCATATTCCAACAATATTTAAAAATTAAATTAATAAGAGAAATCTCGTAAAGATCTAAGCGAATTTCTATTTCAACCCGTTATAAGTGTATCAAATAATATACAAACTAATTTATAAGTTAAATTAGTATCTTTTTAATTAATATACGTACATTCCTTCGGATACAAAATTTCCCACTAACTCTCGCAAACATTTGTATGTGTCTCCCCTTTATACAGAATGACTTATAATAATTGCAAAAATTTTAGACAAACATAAAGCTTTAACAGTGAAATTCCATCAGTACGATTTTTTTAGAAATTAAAACACTGTATTTTCATCTTTCGAATTATTTTCTCAAAAGTAGAAGAAACAGTGTTTAAGATAATCAAATGATTTTACTGAAATCTCTTGATGGAAGTTCATTTTAAATAATAATTAAATAAAACGATGTTTTTTAACAACTTTCACTTTTGTCTTTATTTAGACAGCAACCGGTTTCGCCAGGCTCGCTGGCATCGACAGACTGGTCAACTGTCGATGCCAGCGAGCCTGGCGAAACCGGTCGCTGTCTAAATAAAGACAAAAGTGGAAGTAGTAAAACAAGAGTGTTTAGGTACTATTAAAATGTATAACTGTTATAATATCACTAATATATTATATAATTCACTTTTTAAGAGTGTTGCGACAGCTGATTTGCCAACCGATGTCGACATCAACAGGTGAACAAACAACTCAAAACAACAAAGTTGCTTTTGACATCTGATGTTGCCAACAGCTGTTGGCAAAACAGCTGCACAAATTAACATAATGTTATAAATTTTAACATTTAATAATGTTGAATTATTATAGAGTTTCAGACAAAACAATGGACTATTGAAAAAATAGTGTTTTAATTCGTAATAAAGTTCGTTATTGTATTAATGATTACTACTGTATTAAAAAAATATAATTGTCTTTTTTCTTAAAGTATGCAGTCCTATTGAATAACTTCTTAATTTAAATTAAATGGTAGATATTTTTATAAATATTTTTTTTGTTTAACTTCTTCTTCTTCTGATTGTAGATCTTGCGATCTGTTTATGCAGGATATCAACTTTCTTCCTGTGATGAAGATGACCAGCCTTCTCCCCCATCTCTTTGGTGGTCGTCCTGGTGGTCGACGGCTCTCTGGAGTTTCGTGCATCACGATATAAGGAATTCTTGCTGGAACCATCCTCTCGATGTGGTCCTTCCAGAATCGTCTTTTCTGCCTATTCCATCTCACTATGTCTTCAATTTGGCAGGATTTGCGAATTTCTTCATTGGGTATCCTATCTCTAAGGGTTTTCCCCACAATAGATTGCAACGTTCTCATTTCTGCTACTCTTAAGAGATGTTTGGTTCTGACAGTGTCTGCTCTTGCTTCGATTCCGTATGTCATTATGGGCCTGATGCGAGTTTTATAAATTCTAACTTTGCTATCCACTAGCATATGCTTATCGTCCCAGACAGTGTCCCTTAGACATCGGGAGATAACTGCAGCCTTATCGGTATGTTTTTTAACTTCATTATATAGATCGCTGCAACTGAATATTTCCACACCCAGATATCTGAACTTCATGACCTTTTCTATGGGTTTATCTTCTACAACCAATTTGCATCTGAAAGGCTATCTGGATATTGTTAGATATTTTGTTTTTGCGACGGATATCATCATATACCTCTCAGACGCAAGATGCAACCTATAAAGCATTCTTGGTAGATCGTCTTCACTTTCTGCCAGTATTGTTGTGTCGTCAACATAGCCACCATCTTAGACCAAAGATGGCAGCGAGCTGCTGAAATCCATCAAAGCTAAAAATCAAGTGGAAATATACTATACTAAAGAAATTTTTCGTACTTTCAGTAGATTCTTCATTGTTCTCTAAAACTCATTGTCCATGACTCGTCACCATTGGCTTGATGGTGGTATTAAACAATAAATAATCAAAAATGGTTAATAATTTAATGATTTGACGAAATTCATTGATGGAAGTTCATTTTAAATAAAACAATTTGTTTTTGAATATATACAAATACTTGTAGACAAATACTGGATTTTACCCATTGCGGGTTAATCATTTTTAAGGATTAATTGTATCTCAATAGAGACGAAGATGTAGATTGTTTTTTGGAAACATAATATGGTAGTCAAGACGTTTACAGGACTTATGACCTGTCATTGGTTGGGTTAAGCGATCGCTTTATGTTAACAACATTCCCCATTGCGTCCTACTTATGACCACCACGTCTGACAAATTTTTGAAAGATATATTTTTGCTACTATGTTAAGAACACTTCACAGTTTTTAGGTCAATCTATCTAGCGCCATCTATTAAGATAATTTGTAAGCATTAAGGAGAAATCTTTATTAATGCAATGTGAAAGACTTACGCAATTATCATACTGCTAGACAACGCCTGACAAACGCCTCGACTACCATATTCTGTTTCCAAAAAAACAATGTACATCTTCGTCTCTATTGAGATACAATTAACCCTTATGAATAAAACGATGTTTTTTTAACAAGTAATTAAACTTTTCCCTTTATTTCAATAGCTATCGGTTTAGCAAGGCTCACTGGCATCAACAGACTGGACTTGCGAGCCCGGCAAAACTGATCGCTGTTTATTTATTTATTTTTAATTGTTACACGTATAATATTGTTATATCCGTTTTTGCGAATACTTAAGGTAATATATTTTCTATTTGTTGTAGACGACAATCCGTTTGATTTTACAGTAGTTATGATAATTAACAGTTTTCCAAAAACAAATTTACAATACAAAATATTTTTATGATTTATTAATTAAAAGTAGTTTTTTTTAAACTTCTTTGTAATTCTTAAGCAAGTACTGTACATCCTGTACTATTCAACAATTTATATTTCCTTCTATTTTCAAGTGGAAAAGTTAAAACAAGCGTCTCCTTAACAAACACAATTTGATTTACAAACTTTTGGGGTGTAGGGGGTGAATCTTCTGCTTCTCTTGTATTGGATTTGGGATTCGCACCCTTCAAGGGTAACCAAAATGGAATAATATCAGGCATAGCAGTTTTCTTAATAGAGCTTTAATGAACTAACGATAATATTATATAAATAGATCCTTCCCTTAAACCAAATAACTTTCTTTAAAGTAAAGCAAACGATACGAACAATCGACCGTCGATGCTTGCGATCCTGGCGAAACCTGTCGTTGTCAAATTAAAGATAACAAGTAAAAGTAGTTTATAAAAATATGTCGCTTTATTTAATTAAATATTCCATTGTTTTGGCCGAAACGCTATAATACCTTAACATTTTTAACTGTTAAATTAAATAACTTTGTTTTTTGTATCACAGTTGTATTTTATTATTTCATCAACCTATGTTGACATCATCAGGTGTTACAATTGTAACACCTGATGATGAACCTATGATGTCAACATAGGTTGACAAAACAGCTGTCGCGTAAAATGAAATACAATTGTGATACATAAAACCAAGTTTTTTTAAGGATTAATTGTATCTCAATAGAGACGAAGATGTAAATTATTTGGAAACAGAATATGGTAGTCGAGGCGTTTACAGGTCTTATGACCTGTCATTCTACAAAGTTTTTTAATTTGACAATTTATAATGTTAAAGTATCATAGTGTTTCGGCCAAAACAATGGACTCTTTTATATGATAGCTATCCCTTACATATATTTGGCTCGCGCTGTATCCATGTAAAGAGGGATTTAACAAAATATAATAATAGTTAATATAGAACAATGTTCAATTAACACGACCTCTGCTGACAATAAAGTAATATATGTCACGAGAATCAATATGATAGCTATATCCTTTATATTGATATGGCTCGCACTGTATCGATGTAAAGAGGAATTTCACAAAATAATAATAATAATAATAGTTTGTACAGAACAATGTTTAATTAACACGACCTCTGCTGACAATGGTTATCTGAGTAATGGTTATCGATTGTTGTTATCCCTTTGCGATCTTAGATTTTACATACAAAATCTTCATCCGTATTATTCAAGGGTCTCGGGTATTTACGCCATTAAATTCATTAGGGAAACATATCGTTTGTCTTGAGGAATCGCGCTCAATCTACTTTGTAAAAGTCTTAGGATAATTTAGTGAACTGAGACGTGTTCTTGTTAAATGATTCGGAAGAGTTTCCCGTTTCGTGTGAAGCTCCGGAGGAAAATTTTTTATTTTCATCACTTTTTGTTTTCTCCACTCCAAATAATTTAATCGCTTTGGATTCTGTAAAAACGAAAATAAGTTTTATACTTTTAAATTCAATAACTTTGTTTTATGTATCACAATTGAATTTCATTTTACGCGACAGTTGTTTCGTCAACCTATGTTGACATCATTGGGTGTTACAATAATATATCAAATATCAAATTTTCGAACATTAATGTGTATTTGTCCCTATGTCAATTTGAATAATTTCTTTGATATAATTTTAAAGTTCTTGCTGGAGTTGAGTTATGTACCTAAATATTTTAATTAAAATAATGGTTATTTACTATTTATAGAAGAAAATATTAAAGGTAGAAAATTAAATAATAAAAATAAAAATAATAATATTATTTATAATAAAAACAGTAATTATAACAAAAGAACAAATACACATAAAGGTTCTGAAAATCACGAAAATTTGACATTTGATATATGATAGTAACACCTGATGATGTCAACATAGGTTGACAAAACAGCTGTCGCGTAAAATAAAATACAGTTGTGACACATAAAACAAAGTTATTTTATTTATCAGTTTAAAATGTTAAAGTATCATATTGTTTCGGCCAAAACAATGGACTACAAAAATAAGTATTTTGAAACGCAAATCCTGTAGACTACATTTAAACAAATATAAATATGAACACATCCGTTTATAATTTGTTTTACTCCAACAAAATATTATCAATCTATAGTGTAGTGTAGATCCCTTGTAAAAAATAATCTAATAATTCTTCGTTTTCTAGATCCATTTATATCGTTAACATATACTTTTTTACCATTTTTTTTTCATTCATTATTTTCATATTTCCCAACTATCTTAAAGTTCTTTTTGTTATTTCGTTCATAACACTTTATTTCTTACTGCATTTACTTCGTATATTTTCTTACGGCGTTATCACACACAGATTTTTTGTACATTCATCTATGATATTTCATTCCGACTGCATTTATTCTATAATTAATACTAATGAAAACGTCAGTTTTCTAGAAGTTTTATTTTATTTTATGGAAATGACATGTTTCGCCCTTCTAAGGCACTTAGATTTTCATCTATCTTTTACCATTTTCACGATTTCTTTCCATACAAAAGGGTCTGTACAAGAGCACCTTTTTTCAATGCATTTTCTTCTTCTTCTTTTTGTCCTGTCACACCTCCGTGGTGCACAGGGCCTCAAGGAACCTTCTCCACCCGACTCTATCGCATGCCTGATCCCAAGTGAGTTAACTTTATAATTAATTATGTAATGGCTTAAGCTTAAGAAATGGCTTATTTAAATTTTAATTATAATAAATTATAGGTATTTGTTTTATCGTTTTTATAAAGAATTTTGACAGGTGTAAAAATAAATGTTTCATTTGTTCCAATGACAATTTGAATAATTTCTTCAATATTATTTTAAAGTTCTCGCTGGTTAAGTGCCTAATTACAGCTTATTTAAAAAACGGTGGATACGTGTAACATAAATTAAAAAACATAAAAGTCCGGATCGTCCATGTCAACATGTGCAACATCGAAAAAAAACATAATGTGTAATTACATTATGTGCTAAATTAAAAAAAGCGGTGGATTCGTGGAACATAAATTAAATAGACAATATGTGCACCATCTAAAAAGAACATTTTGTATTTAATTATTTTTTTGTGTTATTTTATTTTATATCATTGTTTTTTATATTATTTGTTTTAGATTTATTTTGTGGGTGTTGGACGATCGAAGTGTGTGCGGGAGATGCCTATTGGTGGCGATGAGGTTCGCAACCCATCACACCGCGTCTCCCGCGGGGCGAAAAGAGAAGGATGGAGTGCCGCATCAGTAAAAGTGTGACAGTCCATTATTTCAGCCTACCCTTTCGGAGAGACGGCGTGAGGGTTAGTTAGTTTGTTTGTTTATGAAAATACTATTGCTGTATATTAAATAAATTACAAAAAACATAAATACCTAAGATTAATTTCTGGCCTTTAGCAAAGTGAAGCAAGCGCTAATAGGAAGTATCAATCATCTCTTTCGGGTAATAAACAGTAATTCGCAGAAGTTTGAATGTTCAATTAAACTTTCCAAACAGCTAACCCCTTTCTGTAAATACCTCTGGATTTATTTAAGCAGATGATTAACTGGGTTTTTCTGGTAATTATTTCGTCTTATCCCCAAGAAACTTAAATTAATCTATTAGGCAAGTTAAATAGCTAATTTATAATAGTTTACCTTAATGATGTAGGCGTTCTAATTACATAAAACGGTTGATTCTAAATTCTATTATAAATTCAAAGAATATTTTTATTTTTTCTTCTTCTTCTTCGACATTACCAAAGGCACGCAAGTTTGGTTCATGTACCGTTCAACCATTTATCAAATGTCTTTTAGTTTCCTGAAGAATATTTCTTTAATGTATTTTTCGATGTATTTATTAAACATTATTTTTATTTAATTGCATATTTGTATTAATACTTCCAAAATAACAAAACAATTTTTAAAGGTCTGCCATTTTAGAAGTAGGATCATCGACGTATGTATTTGAGTCGCTGTAAGAATGTGGAGTAAGCTAGCGAAGTTTGTAACATAAATGTGAATTAGAAGAACCTAGAGCCGGTGACAGTATTGTTGAAAGGGGGGTCGGTGATGGGCATAGAGTAATTTGGCGGTCCATTTTCTCTTCCTACGCTTCTGGGGAAACGTATTAATGGTTTGTGGTTGCTGTTATTTTTACAAACAAAACGAAATGAAAAAGCTTTATTTTTTATGTTCTAATAATTTTCTCTTTTTTTTTAATGATAACTTAGGTCATAACTAATATTAAATCAACTTAATTTAGTTCTAACTTTAAACCAAAGCTTTAACAAACATTTATACTTAAAATATCTACTATAAATACCTAAAAAAAACTTTAAATGTAACTTTCGCTTTCAAATTATGAAAAATATTATTACAACGTTTAATTACCTCAAATTAATACTATCACACCCTTAAGACTTTGTTAAAAAATTGTAATTTAACAGAATTCCTCGTTATAATTAGGTAATTTGACTGCTTTATAGTTGTAGTACCATTTTGTACTTGAACAAATTTACAACAAATAAAAAATTCGCGTGTGTCGAATTTAAAATCGTTTCACAGCGCAATAATGCTTAACTTTGGCGTATTTAAATAAGTTAACGTTTTATAGCTTTCATCAAAATTGTTACTTTATTTTAAACCATTTGGGTTTTAAATACATACGTAAACATCACACGTTTTTAAATAAGTAAAATCAATGTGCCTAGGTCAAAAACGCTCATTTTATATATTTTTTTTATATTTAAGTTTTTCCACATTTTGTTTTATATATCAGGTTATTTTAACCCAATTATTTTGCTATTGATACTCATGATATGTAAAAGTAGCATAGTCAATCGCCATTTTTATTGACACATAAATTCTATCAGACCAAAGACTCTAAATTCCCATAAGAAATCTGAAATTCCGACTATGTGTCCAATATATTATAAATAGTCACACTCGCCCGTGGTGCATTGGGCCTCGATGATCTCTGACCTCTGCTTCTACCGACTCTATTGTACGCCTGATGCCTATCACCATTCCACGAGTACCAAAGAGATCAGAGAAAGTTGACTGTAAGACCTGACGATGCTAACATCGGTTAGCGAAACAGCTGTCCCGACGCAATATAATCAATTGTGATATTTATTACAATTTGTTTTTATTTAAACAGTTAATAAAATAAATAAGATATAGTTTATTAAATTTTATTGAATGAATAGCTAATACTCGTATTTTCAAATTTCTTTTATAAGCGATGTGAACCATGTGTTATAGAGAAGGAATCAAATAAAACTATTAGATATTTTTCTTATAACTTTTTTATTCTTTCTTGAACAGGGATTTAAAACTGCATATTAATTAATTGATACGAATGAAAACGTCTGCTTTCTAGAAGTTTTATTATATTTTTTGGAAATGACATGTTTCATCTTACTTAAGCATTATCAAATGTCGTATTTGTAACATTTGACAAGGGATAATATGTTATTTTCTTAAAATATAATATAATTTAGCTTCCAAAAAACAGACACTTTATTCTTATTAATTTTTAATGAAAACTTTAGTATGCATCCTAATTTTAAAATTATAGTGAAAATAGTTCAAAACGTTGTATAAAAATTTCTTAGCATGTAAATTGAGAAATCCATCATGCAAGACTGTTGAATATTGAGATTTCTAAGAATAAATGTTTGTTTCCCCGCAGACTCCTTGCGGTTTGGACGTCCCATTTACAGCTCCATTCTCAGCGGCTCTATAAGTAATGTGAGAAAGGTATGCGAATGCTTAATTAGAACAATTCATTCTCCGAAATACATTCGCTGTATTACCATTTACTATTTTGTAGTACTGTTATTTGGGTTAGGTAGAGACATATTCATAAAGGTTTTTTTTTTTGTTAGAAAGGATTAATATTATAATGTTTTAAAAAAAAAAAAAATCTTCTTCTCCTCATAGACCTTTGGTCTGTTCGTGTTCAACTATCTTTCCGTCTCTTCGGCGGTCTTCGGGGGGGACGGCAGCCGGCAGGAATCTGATGCGCCACAGATTGTGGGATTCTGGTGGGATCCATCCTCTGCACGTGCGCATTCCAGTATCTTCTGCGTTGTCTGCCCCATCTCATGACATCCTCTACCTTGCAGATCTCGTGGATGGCCGTGTTCCTCACCCTATCTCGAATAGTCCTTCCTGCTATCATCCTAAGCGTCCTTATCTCTGCCACCCGTACTTTAGCCTTTGTTCTTGTGGTATCCGCTCTGGTCTCAATGCTATATGTCAGTATAGGCCTTACGCAGGTTTTATATATTCTGACCTTACTGTCAGTTCTCATATACTTGTTTTTTCATATTATATCCTTGAGACAACCTGATACCGCCGTAGCCTTGTTGACTTGTCCTATTGTTTAGTCAGGTCGACGAAACATACGAAAGCTGGTTTATTGTACTCGATCGCCTTCTCTTTTAGCTGTCTTACAACGCGTTATTTATCTGTCTTAAAAATTACGCGTTGAGAATATAACAGGCTAATTACTTAATTGATTTATTCGAAAACAAACCAAGGTGTCTAAGGTGGCTTTGAGGATTGGCAAACTGAAGTGGCTGTGGGCTGGACAAATTTGTCGGAGTACCGGCAGCCGATAGGGAAGACTTAGATGAAGACGATGACAAAGTGCTCTGAAGACAAATACTCTTGACTTTAAGTATATTGTATTCCTAAAGTAGAAAAATCACTCATGCGTTCCTGGTATTTTGCGTGTTCTCAAATACATGCCTTAAACTATAAATATGTTTGTTATGTTTTTTGAGTCAAAACAAAACTGATTTGTTTTTATTTTATTTGAAAGGCAGCTTCTGTAGTGGAGACCGCGTACGGGATTCCGTAGAGTTGGACGTCCCCCTGCCCGCTGGACCGACGATATTGTAAGGATTGCTGGACGTGGATAGATGAGAGTGGCAATAGAAAGGAGACAGTGGCGTGCTTTAGGCCTACGTTCAGCAGTGGATGACGAGCGGCTAATAAGAAGAAGAAATAGAAGACAATTCAAATTTAAACATCATTCGCCAACATTGCTGAGACCTGAAAGTCCAATGTTAGATTATGTAAGAACTAACTTCTAAACCTAATTATTATACCTGTTCTTGAACTGTTTAAAATTGCTGATTGTGGAACTGGCTTCCAAATCCAAATTAAAAATACGAAATAGAAAAAAATATCTCAAAATTGTCTTTTCTAAAATTTTCCTTACAGAAATCACGAAATACAAGAACTCAGCTGAAAAATAAATGCAACTCGTATTCTGCCACGTGTCCTCTCTCCGCGCATAATTATGTGCACGTGCATGCAGCCGGAAACACAGATGCCCCTATGAAGCGCCGGCGGAACAAAAAAGGCTTCAACGGCAAGAGTGTTGAGTCAGGAAAAGACGCCTCGACGCGACGCGACGGGACGCCCGTGCTACGGTGGCGGACGCCGACGCTAAATCCGAAGACGGGTATTACGTTACGTTTTGTGAGCAAGGAAGCATGTGCTTTTTTTATTTTGGTACTTTTGACGTGTGGATAACCAGGTAAAATGTATTATGTAGTTTTACGAAAAGCTTTAGTTCTTTTTAACATTTTCACCTATATTTGAATCATTTTTTATCTAAATGGACACTACTAACATAAAAATCATCAATTAGTATAAGGGAATTGATTCGGAAACAATTGACAAATTTTTATTCGAAGTAAATTCAATTCTCACCAAAATATTTTCAGCTCTTCTTCTTCTTCCTCTTAATTTAGGTTGTATGACCTGTTTGTGACGGTGGGCTGTCCTGGGATGATGATGTCCAGCCATCTCTCCATCTCTTTGGCGGCCTTCCTGGTTATCTTTTGCTGCTTGGGTGTTCATCTCTTACAATTTTTCCAATTCTTGTATTCTCTCTCCAAAAGCGTTTTCTGATTTTTCCCCATCTCACTATGTCCTCAACTCCACAGACAGACTTTATCGTTTCATTTCTGATCCGATCTCTGAAAGTTTCTCAGCCTTCAATATTTTCAGCGAATTTTATTTTTCATTTACACTTAGCATTCTTATTAAATATTATTTAATTAATATGAAGCGATCTTTTTCAGCATTTTTCTCCATAGATATCACAAAAGACAAATTTTATCTGCATATTGGGGGATTATTTTGAATAATTTGGCCTTTTAATGGTATATTTTTATTATTGTATATTTGAATAGTACAATTAAAAGATGTAGAGATTTCGGATATCCGGGAGTCATCTTTCCAAGAGAGACCAGCCTGAGGAACGGACCAAGGGTCCAATAGGAGAAGAAGAATAGGATTATAATTTCAATTTATCTTTATTAAACTAACGATCTTTTCCAATGAAGTGGTTAGCGTATTTGAAGGGTGAGTATTGTTTCAAATATTTTAAAAAGTTTACCAAATCGTATGAGAAATAGTAATAACCCTACTTGATTTTTAAGAGAAAAAATATTTGATAAACTTTCAAAGATACGGGGAAGCTTAATTAAAAATTAATTATTTTTCTTAATCTCTGATCCATCCGCTCAAAGAAGTCAAAATTTCAAAGAAGGTTGCAAAATTACCTTCCTCTAGAGAAAGAAATCTATAAAAGTTTCTAAGAAAAATTACAAACGAACAAAAATTGCATCTTTTTTAAAAAGATCAAAAAACTAATTAGAAACTGGATGTTAAAACATAATATGAATATATTTTAAAGATAGTACATTATTAAATTGTACATTTATTTATACCGAGCAGAAGAGAATATTTTTTTTTGTATGGTCAACAAATATGAAAAATGGTTATTTATTTAATATTGATATTATCGATTTTCTTAAACGCTTCTTTAAAAAGAATTTACATAAACATTTTTAAAACTCTCCCTTATCGCGTTTACCTCGAGTCTTGTTTGAAACGATTCATCATAATTCGTAAACATTCTAAGAACATATTTATCATATTAAAGAATGATATTTTTCAAAACATTTTTATTCACAAACTATTCCATGTTATGTTCCTATTATTTTTACTTTCGAAATTTCAAAAACTTTATTTTTTCCTTTCGTTCTCCGGCGCTACAACCCTTGGTGGGTCTTAGCCTCCTCCAAGAAACGTCTCCATCCCGTCCTGTCTCTGGCCGCCACCTCCCGCCACGTCTTGCTGCTCCAGGACCCGACAGTCTGCCACGGTACCATTCTACCATCGCAGTCTCGGCCTGCCGACGCTTCTGCGCTCTACTGGATTGTCATAAAACACTCTTTTGGGGAGCTCCAAATCTCCCATGATGTGTAAGTGCCCTAGCCAGCGCAGTCTGTAAATCTTTATAAACTTAACCACTTTGACGTCCTGGTATAGATTGTAGAGCTCTGTGTTGTATCTACTTAACCACGTCTGACCATCCTTAAGGGGGTTCCAAGATTCTGGAGAGGATCTTCCTTTCGAAGCAGTTCATCTTTGATTCATCGAGTGTCTAAGTCTCCGAGATGTGTTACAACTGGTCTAATCAGCGTTTTATATGGTGTAGTCTTTGTCTTTCTGGACAGTAAATGCGACTTGTGTGAATATATTTATTTCAATCTCTTCAGTGACATCATTTATTTTGTTAACTAAGGAGCCTAGGTGTCTTGAACTGTTCCACGGTCTCAAATTTGAAGTTATTTATGATGATATCAGTAAGTTGACTGTTACTAGGCAGCATTGTGAAAGGCATGTATTTCGTTTTGTCCTCATTAATGCGCAGTCACACTCCTCTGGCTGACCGCTTAAAAGAAACGAAATCTTCTCTCAGGGCAGATTCCGACTTTGCGATAGTATCAATATCGTCAGCATATGGCATTATTTTAACTGGTTTTGTGTATATGGTTCCACTTGTTTCGATGCCCGAGAGTAAATTAAAAAATAATAGTCCATTGTTTTGTCCGAAACACTATGGCACTTCAACATTATTAACTGTTAAATTATAAAACTCAGTTTATGTATGACAATTTATATTTTTTTAGTTTTTGCGACAGCTGTTTTGTCAACTTTAGTTGACATGTTGTCGCGAATTTTCGACCTTTCATGAAGTTGACTTCTAATGTTTTATTGGGTACAAAAGAGTTTTCATAATGTGAGTTTTTCCCAGGATATCAGAGTTTGCCTGCCGTCTATCTTTTATTCGTCCGGCCATACCGATTTTATCGGTGCGTCACAAAAATATCTGTAACTTCGAAAATATTGAGCATTTTCAAAAATGTTTTTAAATGTCTAAACTTTAAAAATAATGAAAAAAAGGAAAATAGATTCATTCAATTTTCTACACTAGAATACCCCCTTAATTTAAAATTACGCCTTGTTTTTCCTATATAAAAAGATGAGCATTCATTACATTTCAGTGCATAAACTCCCGATTTTTTAATTTAACAGTTAATAAAAAATAAAAAAACATGAGACTGATTCCATCCCCCCCCCCCCCTACCATCCATTCCATCCCCACCTTATTTAAAAATAGAACTTAAATATTAAGTGATTACTTTTGTATTTTTTATAAATTATTAATCGGAATTGTCGCAAGTGGAACTTCTTCGGGATAACAAAAAAAATATAACAAAAATTGTTTAGTTTTTTACTCAATTGAAGCTCCGCTTGAAACAAAACTGGTTTGTAGTGTTTAAATAAAAATACAATTGGGTTAAAACGAACTATAAGTATTTTATAAATATAACTGCACTTAGTATTATTACAACACTTTATTACACTTTTCACAGACGTGTTTCGGTTAAGACATATACTTTATTACACTTCTCACATACATGTTTCGGTTATGACATAACCTTTATCTTTGTTTAAATTTCAACCATAAAATGGCATTAGTTTTTTGTACCTTTTTTTAGTTCGTAGCAACACTTGCACAGAGAATTTTTTATATATTCGAGTTCACATAATTTATATTTGATTAAATTCATAATTATGTCATTTTATTGTCAAAATTTTGTACATTGAAAAGGGTTATATCATAACCGAAACATATATGTGAAAAGGGTAGTAAAGTGTTTAAAAAAATTGAGTTCTTAACAACTCAAAAATTTGATTTATATTATATACTTTCCCCCCCCCCCCTCCCCACTCTTAAGATTTTTAAATTCAATATAAGGACACACTGTTCGGCGATTAGGTTCAGTTTGAGAATGCCCTCGCAAGGCGAAACAAATTTGTCACAATTTATATAAATTAAATCTAAGTAAAACCGCTAAACAACCGTGTTTACTATTATAAATTTATAAATCCACAACATGAAATGACAGCGAATATAGTACAAAATATAAATCTTTTCAATTATCTCTCCAAAATGATACACCACACTTCTGTATGTCAATGTTTAAATGAGTGCATGTGTACATATGCATATATTTGTAATATTATTTAATATTTGCAAACATTTTGCTGAAATTATAAACTCGAATAAATACTGAATGTTCAACCCTCCGGTTCTGTATGATATATAGTCAGGATTAAGGTATTCTGCTGACGTGAAGCTTACGCCTCCCACAGAGCAGTCACGGGACTCGGGGAGTGAGGTCGGAGGGGTTGAATTATATAGATAACCACCTGGAATCTCTCTTTGTACCAGATTATACGTTTGTTCTCCAGATTAACTCGACGCGGGCAAAAATTATTCTTAGATTAAGCTATTTTTTTAAACTTGGGTTATAAAGATAATTTTTAAATTTCTAAAAATGATGTAAATTTTATCATCTTGCTCTGTGATAACTATGTTACACGCACATTTAATTAGTGATTATAATAACTATCTCACTAAATTATAATATTTATTTTCCCTTGAACGATAATTTAAAATTCCTTATTAAATAATCAAAACTAATTTAAACGTATGTTTTCTAGAAGTTTTATCATATATTTTAAGAATGACATATTTTGCCTTTTTTAAGGCGAAACATGTCAATCAAATGTGATAATGCCTTAGCATAGCGAAACATGTAATTCCCATAAAATACAATAAAACTTCTTAAAAACAGACGTTTGCATTCGTTATTATAAGCTTTAATCACGTGCCGTCTCTCTAAAGTGAGAGGTAGGCAGAGAGAACAGAATGGACACGCTAATTTCCTCAAATACTTATATTGCTCCTAAACATTTATACATCGTGTCATGATCAAACATCAATTTACCCGACTCCTCACCTAACCGACATTAATAATTTGATTGATTTGATCATGCCACGACTAATTCGGTTCCATTACATAGTTTAAGTATGCTTTTGTGCATTCTTAAATTATTAACTACCGGGATGTAGCGTCGAAAAGAAGAAGAAGAATACGTATGAATTTGCATTTAAGTATACCCATAATTTCGTTCCATTGCCATTGATTTTAGATATTTTTATGTTATATACAATATCTTAAAACATTCTGATCTGGAAATTGAATTGAGAATACTTTTCTACACTTTTTGTTTAAAGACTTTCTAATCTTGACACTGAATTGAGAATATTATTCTACAATTTTTATCTAAAGACTTTCTTATCTTGAAATTGAATTAAGAACACATTTCTACACTTAATCATATAATTGTCTTAAGACTTTCTTAGATTTAAATTGAATTAACAATACATATTTACACTAAATCACGTACTTTATTTATCTAAAGACTTGCTTATCTTAAAATTGAATATAGAGATCATTTCTACACTAAATTACGTAAACTTGTTGTTAAAGGATTTTAAAAAAAAGTAAAGAATGCAAAGTAGATATATTCTTTTGTTATCACCAAGTTCCTTCTCCAGAAGACAGAATTTATTTTTATAATGTTGAAGTTCCTATTATTACGTTCATCTGCTAGGAACCCTCCGAGGATTCGTTCCGGGTAACTACCCTTTACTTTACGTGCTTTAAAAAATAAGGATTCAAATCCGGGGTAACCGGCTTTTCCAACGCCCACCTACAAACATAGGAATACTACATTATAATACTTTTGTCTAGAGAGAATTTTAAAATAGCTAATAATGACTTGGTCTTAAATAAATACGTAAGGGGATAATTCTATAATATTTTTGTCTAAAGCGAAAATATAAATGTAAAATAATGACTGGTTTAAATATATATGTTAGCAGATATAAGCTATGCTCGAAACATAGGAATATAATAATTTTGTCTAGAGAAATTTTTAAATATAAAATAATGACTTTGGTTTAAATGAATACGTTAGTGGATATTAAGAGCACTTTTTGCTAATGATTTTTGTCCCTGATAGATATCTCCGACAGCGACGGCATAGTTTGTTTTACCTACCGGCCGCCAGAACCAACCTGCCTCTGGTGACACCGGTGGGAAGAGCAACTAATCTGCTGAACGCGGTCTCCTCGGAGATCGACGTCTTTCATATTAGTGAAAGTACGTTCAGAAGGCAAATACTCTTAATTATTTAATTCTGGAAAAAATCCTGTCTTCTTGATGTCGAAACATCTCTCATGCGTTTCTGGTGGTATATTATACACAATATATTATTTTACCTGTTCTCAATAGATGCCTTAAAAAATAATTTTGTAATGTCTTTTGATGAAATAAACTGATTTGATTTGATATATTAGGTCCTTACATATGAAATTGGCGTTTTGCCGTACTGGCAACTTTGATCTCAAATATCTTCTCTTTGGTTAAAAATTCCAAATTCAAATTTATATAGCTATTTACACAAGTATTTTTGTTTCGAAAATTATAATTCATTTGTATTTTCCTCAATTGTTTTTTTTCTTTGCGTCACTCGGTTTACAAAATGGAAAACTTGAAATATCGCGTTATTTACGAGTACGAGTTCCACCGTGGCACCAGTGCTGCAGAAACGGCTCGAAGGATTAATGATGTGTATGGCGACGGTGCCGCAAAAGAAAACACAGTGCGTTTTTGGTTCCAACGTTTTCGTTCTGGAAATTTCGACCTGCAGAACAAGCCCCGTGGACGGCCGGAGACCAAAGTTGATAATGAAGAATTGAAGGCTATTGTGGAAGCGGATCCATCGCAAACTACGTCCGAGTTAGCTGCAGGCTGCGGTGTTAGTGATAAAACTGTTTTAATCCACTTGAAGCAAATTGGGAAGGTGAAAAAGCTTGAAAGGTGGGTACCTCACGAATTGAGTGAAGCAAATCAACAAACGCGCGTTGACTGCTGCGTTGCATTACTCAACCGGCACAAAAATGAAGGGATTTTGAATTGAATCATTACCTGTGATGAAAAATGGATCCTGTATGATAATCGGAAGCGCTCATCGCAATGGCTGAACCCTGCCGAACCAGCCAAACCATGCCCCAAGCGAAAATTGTCTCCAAAAAAGTTACTTGTGAGCGTTTGGTGGACTAGTGCTGGTGTCGTTCACTACAGCTTTCTTAAATCTGGCCAGACGATTACGGCAGATGTCTATTGTCAACAACTGCAAACCATGATAGAAAAGCTAGCTGCTAAACAACCGAGGCTGGTTAATCGCTCTAGGCCACTGCTGCTTCATGATAACGCTAGACCACACACTGCACAACAGACGGCTACCAAATTAGAAGAGCTTCAATTGGAATGTCTAAGACATCCACCGTACTCTCCGGACCTTGCCCCAACAGATTACTTTTTTTTTCGAAATTTGGATAACTTCTTGCAAGGGAAAAAATTCAACTCCGATGGGGCAGTCCAAACCGACTTCAAAGATTTTATTGATTCCCGTCCGAATGGTTTTTTTAGTAAAGGGATCGATGAACTACCTATGAGATGGCAAAAGTGCATAGATAGCAATGGTACATACTTTGATTAAATAAATATATCATATTTAAAAAAAATCAACTTTATGTTCCTCCCATACAAAACGCCAATTTCATATGTAAGGACCTAATATTAAGTATTTTTTTTTTAATCAAACAAACCATCACACCGTTTCCCCGAATGGATAGACAGAGAGAATGATCCGCCACACTACTTTAAACATGTCAATTATTTTGTATTTGTATTCCATATTTCTAAACCAGCGCAGTGCTCCTTTCATAATTTTGTTCATAATATTTTCTTCCACTCCACATTCATTTCCTTACAAATATAAGGGTTGAAACCAGATCTCAATTAGGAATGACCATATCGGTTTCATTAATAAATTCTTGTTTCCAAAACTACTCTTAAAGCTAAATCCACTTTGTTACCCGCACCAACCCTTCTTTCGATGTCATTGTCCGTTCGGCTTTCCGCTGTAAACATGCAATCTAAATACACAAATTCGGTAACTTCCTCTATGTTCTCCTTGTTCACAATCATGTTACATTCTGTCATTTCCCCATCAAATTCAAATAAAGTATACTTTCATTTAAAAAAAATTATAATAATTTGGTTTAATCTGCTCTGTTTTTAATATTAAATAATTTGTTTTAAATGTGGTATTTTTATTGGTTGGCACCACGGACAAATGATTTGGTAATCAGATTTTCTTGTGAAACGAAAACGTGACATGATCAAATAAATCAAATATTGAATGTCGGCCATGTGAGGAGTCAGAGAAATCGACGCGCGTGCATGACACAATGTATGAATGTTGAGGAAGCAAGAGAAATAGGTCAGGAAAGAAAAGGGTGGCAGTCCATTCCTTCTGCCTACCCCTTCGGGGAAATGGCGTGATGGTTAGTTAGTTAGCTAGTTCAGATTTTCTTCTATATTCGTCTTCATTATGTGTTGGGGAATCACATTTGAATAATAATTTATTCACATGTTTTTTCTATATTCGCCCTCACTTTGTGTTGTGGATTTATATTTGAAAAAATATAACTGCAATTCACAACACTTCAAAAACGGATATTTTTTACATTGAAAGAGATTATGTCATAACCAAAACCTGTCTTTTTTAAAACGTGTTATAAAGTGTTCTGAAAATACTTATATGTACTCAAACAATAACACTTATTTTCATAACCTTTTATTTCGCTTTTACCAGACATGTTTCGGTTGTGACAGTGAAAGGTTGTGTTACAACTTGATAAACAAATAATTGCTTTAAGTTGCAAGAAGATGCAAATTTCAAACTAAATTACATACTCAATATGTGTAGTATATTAACCTGCTTTGTAAGGAGACGTTCCGTGTGTTAGAAAGGGGTGCTCAAATTAACCTTATCACGTATTTCCGGCCACCACAAACCGTTAGGGAGCCATTTGTCTCTATTTGGCTTTGCAGTCGTATGGTATTCGGTCACGGGTCACTACATCCCAAGGAGTCTGCAGGGCATAGATGCAATTGACTACAAATGTGCCTTTGTACTGGAAATCGATGGCCGTAACTTCGCTCAATGTTGAACCTTTTTCACGTTTTGTGCCGTGCGCTCGAGAATTTTGATTTACCCGCCCTTAACAATTAGAACTATACTAAATGTTGCCTCAAGAATGTTCTTTACACTTTTTTATTAATATGTAGTTATGATATTATAGCACAGTGCTAACGCCAAATGTTACAAAATATTTTAAAACACTTAATTAATACTAAACAAGACTTAAATGTTTTAAAATCGGTTTGATAATGCCTTAGTATGGCGAAATATGCCATTCCCATAAAACGTAATAAAACAGAAATATTAATAAAGATAATGGCGTTGTAATTTTGCATGTTAATAATAGAAATATAACTTTAAGCAATCCCGAAATTTTTTTAATTAAAAAAGCAATAAAAATAAAGAAAATATTATAAATAATCAGATAAATTTAACGTCAAGTCCAGTCTTTGATTTATTTCCTTTTTTATAAGTAATTACCTAAGCCCTTATAAAAAGCTTTAAATTAATATTTTAAATTTTAAATTGAATCATAATATTTGTTATAATAAAAACATAAACGTTCCAAAATAAATCTTTATAACATCTGTCAGATAATGTTAACAATTTTTTAATATTTATATTATGTATCACTGAATAAGGACTGGTTGACCGAAACATGTCTATATAATTAAAAAAAAATTAATCTAAGTGTTGTATGTACAACACTTAGATTAAAAAAAAATTAATTATATAGACATGTTTCGGTCAACCAGTCCTTATTCAGTGATACATATTATAAATTACATATTTTAAATATTATAAAATTGTTAACATTATCTGACAGATGTTATAAAGATTTATTTTGGAACGTTTATGTTTTTGTTATAACAAATACTATGATTCTTCACTTTTCTTGCAGATCATCTTTAAACAGTGTTGCTTAAAAATTTGGAGTGAAAAGCTATCAAGGAATCACAAAAAAATATATATAATTACAGAAAAACGATATTTTCAATGTGAAAAGATTTCTGTGCTCGCTACTGTATATACAAAGTATATAAAAAGGAAAAAGAGAAAGAAATATTAAATTTGGGCCATGTGAGGAGTCAGAGAAATCGACGTGCGTTCACGATATTGTATGAAATCTAATGATTTTTACTGGAACCTCTTGATGGAAGTTCATTTTAATATTATTTAAATAAAACGATGTTTTTTTTCGCACCTTTAATATATCCTCCTATAAATAGTAACTAACCGTTCTTTTAATTAACTTTAATCAGGTGACTAACTCAATACCAGATTATATCAAAGAAATTATTCAAATTGACATAGGTACACATACACATTAAAGTTCGATCGGGCCCCGTTCTTTCCTCTTGGATCAATTTTCTTTTAAAATTAGACACATTAAAATGTTAGGTTCCCTGTGTTCCTGTCCCTAGTTTCCATGACTGTTTTCTGTATTTACTTAAGATTTCTTTATTTCTTTCATCATCATTTCATGTTTTTGCTCCCATCCCACACTCTGTCACAATTTTATAATAGGCTATAAAATCATTTACCATATTTTGCTTTGTTTTTTTAGATTGGGACATACATAGAAGTGGATTGAAATTAAACTGGATTAAATGTGGCCTAGATACATTTTTGCCTTTTGCTTTTTTTCTGGAATGGTGCATTCTCCAGCTTATGTAAGTCCTGCATGGATAGGGGGCGGGCCTAGGGATTGTTTGAGCGAAGCTGACGAAGTGGCGCTGCTGCGTCCTATAACAGCTTCGGGTAAGCGAAAGGTAACCTTCTATGTCTTTATTTAACTGTTAGTTTGTTCATTTGAATTTGTATTAACAATCACTGTATGTTATCCTACAATAAATAAACCTTTCAAAAACATCCTATACATCAGGAATAAACAGTGTGTTGGTCTATCCTCACTTTTCATCCCTCTGGCGAAACGGCGTTATGGTTAGTTAACTCAAACTGCCATATTGTTTCGGATGTATTTGTGTCCTAATAAAATGACATTTATTAAGATTTATAACGAGGTGTTCTGTTAAGTTAGTGTGTATAAATAATTTTCGAGCCTTAAAATTATATTATTAGAAATAAATGTAGGGAAAGTTTGTGACGTGAGCGTACATTAGGCATAATGTATTGCAGCTATTAAGACCGGCTGAACTCCCAAGTAGCAGATTGTGTGCTTTATGTTTACGAGTTTGTTAAACACGTCAATAATAAATTCTGATTACGTCATAATTACCATACACTCTTCGAAAGCGGTAAACACTCATATTGTGTTTATTGTTTCTTGAACGATGATGTTAAACTCCATATTAAATACTTAATACGAATGAAAACGTCTGTTTAATAGAAGATTTATTATAATTTATGGTAATGACTTGTTTTGTCTTTCTTCTACTTCTTCTTCAAGTGCCCTATCGGGTCCCCCAACGTTGGCGATCACCTCGGCGAACAAAACAGCTCCTCCACACTTCGGATGACGGTCCACTCCCTTACGTTTCTCAGCCAAGACATTTGTCTCCTACCGGGCCCTCGGCGTCCCTCAACTTTCCCTCCAATATCAGTTGGAGAAGGTGGTACTTTTCCCCACGCAGTATATGACCCAGATGTGAAATTTTCCGAACCTTGATAGTTGATAACAGTTCCCTGTCAACTCTAGCTCGCTTCAGGATTTCGGTATTGGTAACCATGTCTGTCTAGGGAATTCAGAGCATTCGGCGATGGAGCCACATTTCACATGCTTCCAGTCTGTTCATTGAGTTGTCTTTCAAGGTCCACGTTTCACGTCCATACAATAAAACAGACCACACATAGCATTTGATCATTATCTGGCGGAGTTTCAAGTTTATGTTATCATTGCAGAAGAGTGATGGTATTTCTAATGTACTATTAAATTTTCAAAGCATTTCAATTATTATAATGATTTTTTTTTCAATGCAAGTTATCTTTCCTGATTCTCTTAATCCTACTTGACCTTTCTAATGTTTTTCTTTTCCTGTTGCTTTCCTTTTTTTATATAGCTGGTTATTTGAATCCAATTACTGTACTCGAAAACAACTTAAAGTTATTGATTTACATGAGATGTGATAGGTAGCTAATCTATCGCCATTTTATTGTTACGTGAATTCTACACCAGATCAAAGACAGTGTGACAATCACACGGTTGCGTAAACTATAAAAAAAACGTTTAGAAAACAGACGTTCTAATTCGTATTAACTAATATCGTGATTTATGTTTTAATGAATATGTTATTAACAAGAATGCTGTGTAATCTATGAAAATATTGTTGATAAAATGGGACTTAGTTTGTTTTTTTACCGTGGGAATGATAAAATTCAATAAACTATATTATAGTTCATATACGGACCTTAACCTATGGAAGTGAATTTTATTTTTGATTTCTAAATATTTAAGACGTATGGGGTTTTATTATAAGTTTTGAAGATCATTTATTTCTTGATCAAAGAGCTTTCATTTTATTCAATGTATTTTAAGGTCATAAATAATATAATTAAATTGTGAGGGGATGCACAAAAGCTCGGTTCTCAAAAGCTCCGCAGTTCGCAATTGATAAATGTAAACTTAATGCATAGGTAAACACATAAATTTAAGAGTGCTTTAGAGTTATACTTCGTGAACTTTAACAACCATGTAGAAAAATTAAGTTACGCCTAGATTTTTACGCGCAGAAAAAGTGAATTAAGTGTTATGATGTAATAAAGTTTAACAATAGTTTTTTTTTAATTATAAAACTAAGGCTTTTGTAGAAAGAAATTGATTGGGAGGTGGCGTACAATTTAAAATAGTTTAAAATACTCGTATAACTTAGTTTAACACCACTTCACTACAGAGCTGCGTAAGGGTAATAAAACAAACTGTTTGTTTCTAAAAAAAAAATGGGTTTTAAAATTGTTATTGTTTCTTCAACAATAATGTAAAACTGTATTATAAATAATTAATACGAATTAAAACGCCTGTTTTTCCTCAAGAATTCTTATTGTATATGTATTTCATAAAAATGTTTCTTTTTTGCCGCCCTATGACATTTTCAAATGAAATTTAATAATGCCTTAGGAAGCAATGGATGGATTTCATTTGATGGAATTGGGATTTCGCAATTGCCCTAAGAAAGCTTTACATATAATTCTCGTAAAATATAATAAAAACTTTTCTTCTATGTTCGCCTTAACTTTGTGTTGTAGATGTTTAATGTTTCTTTTTTTTATATATAATACATACTTTGTATACAACTCTCACATTTATTAAAAAAATTAAATTAAATTAAATATCAAACATGTTTCGGACTAACCAGCCCTTCATCAGTGATATTATATAAATATTTAAAATATTATAAAATTGTTTACATATATGGTAAGTTTTGACAGACGTTATAATGATGTCTATAATAAATCATTACAACATCTGTCAAAACTGACCATATGTGTAAACAATTTTATAATATTTTAAATATTTATATAATATCACTGATGAGGGGCTGGTTAGTCCGGAACTTGGTTGATATTTTTTTAAATAAATGTGAGTGTTGTGTACAAAGAATGTACATAAAAAAATAAACATTATAATAAAAACTTTATAATACAGACATTTTCATTCGTATTAATTATTTGCGATATGTTATTTCGTTTCATATTTTGTCGGGTAAATGTTGACTGCGATTAAAGCTGACAACAGTTAATGTTCGTAGTTCATATACCCTCGCAATCCAAGCCACACAATAAACTGACTTCTTCCGAATCTATTTAAAGACTTTAATTAATGTTTATGCGTTTACAGGCCACGAATTCCTATTTTTGCAAGAATTTTACCTCGTTAACAAGTATTAATCATATTCCTCGGCAATCTGTGTACATAATATTCCCCCGAACAATTACGCAGTACTAACGGAGCAGCGCAAACATCTACCTTTTGCAAAAACAAATTCAATTACAAATGTACATAAAGCGTTTATCTCAGTAGTCATAGAATTAAATTCAGATACAACAGCGCAAGGAAAATATGAATATAAAACTTTGGGCCAAATTACATAATGATGCTGAAAAACATATTGAGACTAACTCAACAATTCTCATTCCCTCTCTCTCCGGTCTCAATTTAGCGATTGGTCTGCAGCAAGGCGACGCATCTCCTCTTCCACTCCGTTCGATTCTCGGCAACTCTCTTCAACTCCGCATAAGAGGTGCAGCCCATATCTCGGTTAATCTGGTTCAGGTACTCTTGGCGAGGTCGTCCTCTGCCAATCGATCCCTCGACCATTCCCTCCAACACATTATGCAGGAAACATTCGTGTCGCAACACATGACCAATCCATCTTGCGCGCCTCTCCGCTATGGTGTTCCACACGTCCTTACTCTCTTCAACTCTGCTGAGAACTCCTTCATTTGTAATGTGGTCCCTCCATGAAACATGGCAACTCGTCGATAGGTCCACATCTCAAATACATCCACCCTTTTACACTCCCTTTCGCCCAGGCACCAAGTCTCGCAGCCGTACAGTAAAACACTCCACACCAATGTTTTCAAATGTTGTTTTCGGAGGTTCAGGTCTATATTGTTGGACTCGAATATTTTAGACTTTTTATTGAAGGCAAGTTTAACCTGGTGGATACGACTATCGAGGTCTTTCTTGGATCGACCATCCCATGTAATACTGCTCCCCAGGTAAACAAAAGTCATCACATTCTTGATCACAGTTTCAGCCACCTCTACATTTATTTGGCGCTCATCTCTACCCATGATCATTACCTTAGTTTTACCTTTGTTTATTTTCATGTTATACGTTGTACTTAGTATTTTTTCCATAGGATCTAAGGAATCTTTAAGTTCAATTTCATCGCAAGCAACAATGGCGATATCGTCTGCAATTCCAACTGTTTGTAGGCGGATTCTCCGTCCGTGAATTCTTACACCTCTTCTATGTTCCATTTCCTCTCTTATTTCATCTATCGCACAATGTATACAGCCATTTAAGAGTACAGGGGAAAGAGAGCAGCCCTGTCTCACCCCTTGTCTTATCCTTGCTTCCTTTTCATCCTTGCCCAGTCTGAGGATGGCTGCTTCTTCCTTATATTATATATCGCTTGGATAATTCGTTTGTCTCTGTGTTTGATTCTAATTCTGTCCATCATCCCGAACAACCCTCTCCATTCCACTGTGTCAAATGCCTTCTCTTTGTTCTCATTCCCAATTAAATATATTTAAATTTTCATATGAAGCATTTACTTTGTGGTTATATATTTTAAGTTTCTTCTTCTTTTTCTTCTCCTTATAGACCTTGGTCTGTTTCTGAAATCAGGCTGGCCTCTCTTGGGAGGTTGACTCACAAGTATCTCTCCATCTCTTTAAAATATTTTGTATTTATTGATTATAATTAATGCCAACTAATTCATGTAAACTCAACTATCGTCCTCCCGATGATGAAGGTGTGAAACCATCGAAACATGTCGAGAAAAGTAAAATCAAAAGTGGAAAAAAAAAGTTTTTAGTATTTAAAAAATATAATATCGTCACTTCAAAGGTAAAACTCATTAATTGACATTTCAAATTTTTCTCCTTTTCTTGCAAGTTCCGCATCAGACTTGTGAATTCTACGTCAGAAAACAATCACCAAGTGTATTTATTAAAGAATAACAGTTATTCTTCAATAAAAACACTTGGTGATTACTTTCTGACGTAGAATTCACAAGACTGATACAGAAATTGCAAAAAAAAAAAAAAAATCAAATGTCACTTAGTGAGTTTTACCTTTGAAGTGACGATATACGAGTACATTTTTTGATAATATCAATAAATTTAATGATTTTTAAAAGCGCAATTTTAGTGGATTATTCGTCTAAAAAGTGCTGATTTGTTTCATTATTCCAGATCGGTTTCGGCGGAAACACTATCATCGTTTATTTGATTGGACCATTTAACATTCCAGTCAAACTCACTCTGAAATTTTTTGATTATTTTTATCAAGCAATTCTGAAAATATACGTAGAATCGGTCAAAACACATTTTTTTCGTTCAATTTTTTTAATTAATTATAATTTAAAAGATACTTTTGATTAAGGCATATTTATTATCATTCCCTCTCTATCTGGTTTCAATCCTGATTGTTGGTTTGTAGCGATTTCCTCTATTCTTCTCATCCAATCTTCCCTGTCTTGTGCGGCTCTTTTGAAATCTGCATATGATGAGCAGCGCACGTCCACCAACAGGTCCTCCAGGTACTCTCGGCGTGGGCGTCCCCTAGAGTTTGTCCCCTTGGTCATACCCTCCATTATGGCATGCAAAAGGCCTTCTTGTCGTATTACATGGCCGATCCATCTTGCACGCATTTCGGACAACGTCCTGAGCAGGTCATTATTTAAATTCAAATTCATTATTATTTAAAAGCAGGTCATTATTTAAATTATAAACTAACTAACTAACTAACCATCACGCCGTCTCCCCGAAGGGGTAGGCAGAAAGAATGGACTGCCACACTTTTCTTTCCTGACATATTTCTCTCGCTTCCTCAACATTCGTACATCGTGTCATGCACGCGCGTCGATTTCTCTGACTCCTCACATGGCCGACATTCAATATTTGATTTATTTGATCGTGCCACGTTCTCCTCCGTCTTCTTCCATTTCTGGTTCCATTTACATTATTTACATATAATTTTTTTAACATTCTTTCTTCATTCATTCTTTCCATATGTCCAAAACATCTTAATGATCATTTCATTATTTTGTTCATGACACCATCATTCGCACCGCATTCACTTCTTATATTTTCATTCGACACTCTATCATACACAGAGTATCCACACATACGTCTAAGGGATCTTATTTCTACTGCATTTATTCTACTTTTATCCTTCTTTTGCTAGTTCCATGCTTCGCTTCCATATATAAGGGTCGGTAGAAGAACACCATTGTGCACTGCCATTCTAGCTTTTTTGGATAGGTTTTTGTTTGCGATGACAACTTTAAGTGTACCCTTCACTTTGTTGCCTGCCCTAACCCTTCTTTCAATATCCCTCTCCTCTCGCCCATCTCTTGTAAACATACTACCTAAATACACGAACTCAACTACTTGCTCCAAATTTTCACCATTCACGCTAATGTTGCAGACTGTCATGGTTTCTTCCTTTTCAAAAATCTTTACCTTGGACTTATTAACATTCATCTTCACATGCATACTTCATACATACAATTCACCAGGACTTGTAGTTCATGCTCGTTGTCTGCAAGTATGACAGCGTCATCCGCATACAAGAGTCAGCTTACTGACACTCCGCTCATTTTGGCACCTACATCAAACCCTTTCATCTCTTTTATACATTCTAATCATTATTCAAATTAAAATATTATTGTATTTTGATAATCTATTAATATTATATCGTTGTAGGAATTATGCCAATGTTCTCCAAGCTGTTTTCAATTAAAAGCTTAATACTATTAGTACATAAATAGACCGCTGTTGAGCCTTGTAACGTTACGATATTTTGGTTGGATGTTGTCCCAAGATCGCAACAACAGAGCATAATTGAGTAATTCCGCCTACAGACAGTTGGAATAAGCAGACTTGGGCCAATGCCGGCGAATACGTCATGCTTCCCGCCATAAAGGATTCATTTAAGATTTCGTTTTATACGAAAACAGGATCTCGGGAAGCGTACCAAAGACATATATTTTGATGAATAATACACACTAACCCGGCTTTAAATGCCCCGCATAGTACCGTGGCCCGGAGTAATGGCACAAGCAAGAATCGCTGTATGTTTATGGCTTCTTTTGTCGAAATAATGATGTTGCCAACGGAATATTATGCTATTCGCATCGTTCACGTTTGATGTACGGCCGTTCTAATGTACACACAAGTGTTTTCTCTGTACCTCTCTTTATCAATGCTTCTTCGAGCTTACTTGCTGTACAAAGATTTGAGATAACAGATGTAGGTGTGTACTTTTCTTTGCAAGGTTTTTTTTTGTGGAACTGAAACCAACCCTTTTAATTACTATAATGATGCAACATTTTGAGGAATAATGCAATCCAAATCTATATTTTCTCTCTCTCTGGTTTCAATCCTGGAATTGGTTTGCAGCAATTTCCTCTATTCTTCTCTTCCATTCTTCCCTGTCTTGTGCGGCTCTTTTGAAATTTGCAAATGATGAGCAGCGCACGTCCACCAACATGTCCTCCAGGCACTTTCGGCGTGGGCGTCCCCTAGAGTTTGTCCCGTCGGTCATACCCTCCATTATGGCATGCAAGAGGCCTTCTTGGCGTTTTACATGGCTGATCCATCTTGCACGCCTTTCGTACAAGGTCCTGAGCAGGTGCCTTCTTCCTTCGATTCTTTGGAGAACCTTCTCATTTGTAATGTAGTCTCTCCAGGAAATTCCTAATATTCTTCTATAGGACCACATCTCAAAAGCCTCTAGTCTCCATTTATCTCTTTCGGATAGGCACCATATCTCGCAGCCGTACATCAAGATACTCCATAAATAGGTCTTGATGAGGAGTATTCACAGTTTTAGGTATATTTTATTTTCTGTTAAAATATATTTTGTGTGTCAAAAGCATAGCCTGACGTGACGACTTTTGTGGCAGAGTGACAAGGTGTTTAACTGCCACGCCGAAGGTCTTGGGTTCTATTTCCGACGATCACGGTGTGATTTTCGCACAGTCTTTGGTCTGGTGAAAAATTATAAGAATCAATATGATAGCTTTACCATTTTCATCGATTTGACTCGTGCAGTTATGATGTTAAGATCGATTCAACAAAATAATAATAATAATAATAATAATAAGTAGCAGTGAATGGAATACGATTAAAATAATTATGAACAAAATAATTAAAGCATCATTAAGATTATTTGATCACATAGAAAAAATTTCATTAAAAAAGAATGATAAAGAAAGTATAATATACTGCCACAAAGCCACAATCAAATCAATGAAATATTAAATGTCTGCCACTTGAGGAGTGGGAGAAATTGTCGTATCACAAGAAAAGTATGTCAGGAAAAAACAGTGCCGCAATCTTTTATTTCTGCCTACTAAAAAATTTAAGAAATATATATTTTTGAAAATATATATTTTTAAACACTTTAAACAAACAAACTTCGGGTGACTCTCTTCCTTCTTTTTTTAATTTATCCTGATGATGAAAGTATAATATCTTCGAATCCCGAAGCAAAAAATACATTAAAATGTTAATAATAATTTAATCTTTGGTAAAAATCCAATACAGAGTTTAATAAAAAGTCTTTGTATAAAACCACTTTAATAAATACGAATTAAAACGTCAGTTTTCTAAAACTTTTATTATTTTTTTTACCGGTTTCACTCTGTAATGAGCTTCCACAGGGCTATACCCAAACCCCTGAAGATGCTCGATACAGAGTGAATGTTACGTTACAGGTTGGCGCTCCGTACTCAAAATAAAGTGGTTCTATACAAAGTATTTTATTAAATTTTTAATAATATTAATTGATGAACTGTTAAATGAAAAAAACTTTATTCGGTGTATCACAATTGTATTTTTATATTTCGCGACAGCTGTTTTGTCAACCTACCGAAGCAGCTGTCGCAAAAAATAAAAATACAATTGTGATACATAAAACAAAGTTTTTTAATTTAACAGTTTATAATGTTAAAGTATCATAATGTTTCGGCCAAAACAATGGACTATTTAAATAATAATTTAGTTTTACTCCACTTGAACTTCTAGTTACGACCGGTTTCGGTAGCTCGCTGCCGTCTTCTATATTTACATTAACATAAACCTTCCACAAATCTACTAAATAATGTAACGTGCATTAAAATCTAAAATTCTTCTTAATTACAAAAAGTGAAACAAGCACTCAGCAGTTTCTAAGCAAAATAATTACTCAAGCAAAATTTAGTAAATAGATCGATTTCTCCCGAGCCGAGTCGGCGGCTTGTGTAATTATATACCCCCGTGGGCTGATGCGGAAAACTGATTTTCCTGCAAACACAAACGGCCCGCGATAGTGCGAGTAACACCGAGGACATTTGTCTACAGGAGTCCTAACCGCGAGCACTACTTCAATTAAGTACTCGTATGTACATATCCCTTAGAACTCAATTTCACGTTACGTTTCTGTAAAGTGACTACAATGTTCTTGTTGACTTCTTGTGCTTACTTTCACATACAAGGGGACTCAAAATGATAATACGTTATTATTTATTGATGGTTGAGGTATTAGTTTTGTAAAACTCCATATTTATTAAAAATAGTAAACACGATTTTCAAGTGGTTTTACTTGGATTTAATTTATATAAATTAAGGGGGATCCTATTGACTCGTCGTATGGCCATCACCATGGTGATGGCCATGCTACGCTGTAGGATTGATCTGATCCCAAGTACCTATCCACACCTCCTCAACTTTGGTCTCCCCTGGAAACTATGCGAAATGTTAGAGATCGAGTGTGAATAACCCCGGTGGATAATATTGATGCATAGGCTAACGTGGAAGGACACCTCGCCAACGCGTTTAGCAAGCGTGGCGTTGTAATGCCAACCACACCCCGTATGACATGTCATACATGGAGAAGTATGGGGGAGGCAGTCCAGCAGTGGACAACAACGGCTGTTAAAGAAAGAAGAAGAAGAAAGAAATTATATAAATTGTGACAAATTTGTTTCGGCTTGCGAGGGCATTCTCAAACTGAACCTAATCGCCAAATAGTGTGTCCTTATATTGAGTTTAGAAATCTTAAGGGTGGGGGAGAAAGTATATGAAAAATTTTAATATAAGGACCCACTGTTTGACGATTAGATTCAGTTTGAGAATACCCTCGCAAGGCGAAACAAATTTGTCACAATTTATAAAATTTATATAAATTAAATCCAAATAAAACCACTAAATAATCGCGTTTAGTATTATTAACCTTATTATTTTTTTAAATCATAGTAATAAATGGTGGAATCTTTTTAAATCAAATCAGTTTCTTTTTTCAAAAGATATTACTAACAACAAGTATAGTTTGAGGCATCTTTTGAGAACAGGTAAAACATAAAACATATATAATACCAGGAACGCATGAGAGATAATTCGTATTTGTCTTCTAAGCGTACTTTCACGAATATGAAAGTCGTCGATCTCCGAAGCGATCATGTTCAGCATTTTGCTTGCTCTCCCCACCGTCATCACCAGAGGCAAGTTGGTTCTGCATGCTAGAAGATAAAATAATCTGTGCTGACGCTGTCAAAGATAACCATCTGGAACATAAAGATGGATAGCCTCCAAGATAACGGAGTTCTCAAAGAATCCCCTAATAAGCCTGAAGAAATGGGTAAGTGTGCACCCATATCTTCTTATCTGCAAACTATTGGTTTCCAGCATGCCCAAGAGGAATGGGGTGGGATAAAGCCACGGATAGCTACCAAACTCCCTCATGTAGAGATATCTCAGAAATCTTTTCTGAACCCTCTCTATCATGAGCGAGTATCTCGCCTCGTGGGGACTCCATATCACCGAACCACACTCGAGCCGGCTCCGGACCAATGAGTTATACAAAATACGCAAAACATAGGGATTCTTGAAAACTCTATCAGTTCGGAGAATATATCCCAACATTTTCAGTGCAACTTCACACATTCTCTCGATTCTCCTCACATTCATCCACAGCTATGAAGGTCTTTTGACGACTTTCGTGGCAGAGAGACAAGAACTACTACACCGAAGGTCCTGGATTTGATTTCCAGCGATGGCAGCGTAATTGTCACGCTGTCTTTGCTCTGTTATAGAATTTATGTGACAAATTAATAGCGATAGTAGATCAGCGGCAAAAGTGGGTCTCAAAATAACCAATTCCAAGACAATAGATCTGCGGCAAATGTATGAATGTTGAGGAAGCGAGAGAAATGTGTCAGGAAAGAAAAGTGCGGCAGTCCATTCTTTCTACCTACCCCTTCGGGGAGACGGCGTGATGGTTAGTTAGTTAATTATTGACAAATGATATTTCATTAATACCTTACTACTCAATAGGTGAAGTTGATAATTTAATATATTTTTTTTAATTTTATGCTTTAGGCGTTTACACTGCGGAATTCCATAATGACGAATTTTTATGAATTAAAAAACACTTTTTTCCACTTTTGAGTTTATTTTTCTTGACATGTTCAAATCAAATCAAATCAGTTTATTAACTCAATAGACATTACAAACAGGAAAATGTTTAAGACATCTATTAAGTACAAGTAAAATATCATAAAAATACAACAAAGTACCAGGAACGCATTAGAGATGGTTCGACATTAGGAAGACAAGATACTTTCTAAAGTCAATAGTATTTGCCCCCTGAACGTACTTTCACTAACATGAAAGACGTCGATCTCCGAGGAGACCGCGTTCAGCAGACTAATTGCTCTTCCCACCGGTGTCACCAGAGGCAGATTGGTTCTGGCGGCCGGTAGGTGAAACAATATGTGCTGTCGCTGTCGGAGATATCTATCGGGGACAAAAAGACCAACATCCTCCAGTACGGCCGAGTTCTCGAAGTATCCCCTAATTAATCTGAAGAAATGGGTTAAATATGTTTCGAAGGCTTACACCTTCATCATCGATAAAAACTAAGTTTATATCGTTCTCCCGGTAATGACGGTGTAAGCCATCGAAACATGTCGAGAAAAATAAACTCAAAAGTGGAAAAAACAGTGTTTTAATTCAAAAAATTCGTCAATTTAGTATTCATATGAGCTTATAAGTGAATGCGAATTGAGAACCCGATATTTCCGAAAATAACGTATATTCATGCATTGCAAATGGCAATCAAATCCAATGAGTGAATAATTTATGAAGCACAAAAAACACGTATGGCAACCCGACACAGCGTAATTCAGATCAAACAGAATCCACCTATCTCGTATTTCAGATCATAGGGTCGTTCCAATTTACGTAATGTCTCTGTGCTCTGTGTACTTGAATATGCTTATCTGTTTAACCTCTTCATTCCGCATATTCGAAACTTTTCAATATTTAAATGTGACTGTAGTATTTTTATTGTTTCATAAACAGTGATGTAATGGCCGTTTATAATGAAGCATGAAGTGAAGCAAGCAGAAGAACGATGAGAGCAGAATTAATGCGGTAGAGTTGAGATCCCTTAGACGTATGTGTGATAAAACGATGTGCGACAGAATTTCAAATGCTAATATAAGGAAGGTATGTAGAATTATTAATCTATAAAATACGGAGTTAGCTAACCATTTAATTGAAAATAATCATACATTTAATAAAGAAGATGGAATTGAAATTTTGCATATTAATAATTAAAACCTAAATTTAAACAATTTAGAAATTTTAGATATAAAAAAAGCCATAAAAAATAATGAAAATCTAGTAAATAACCAATTCAATTCCCATGCTCGGTATGTTCCCGTTACGTCTCCGCTCTCCGCAATCCTAATTATACCCCTTCCACTTGATATGTTCCCGTTACATTTCCCCTCTCCTCATTTCTAATTATACCCCTTCCACTTTTATACATAACTCGAAACAGCTGTCACGACAAAATATAATGAATTGTGATATTTATAACAAAGTTTTTTTTAACAGTTAATAATATTGAAATATCAAAGTGTTTCCGCCAAAACAATGAATTATCTAATTTTTTGTTTATTTAAAAATAATGAAAATCTTCATATTAAATTTTAATGTGAATGAAAGCGTCTGTTTTCTAGAACCTTTATTATATTTTATGGGAATATCATGTTTCCTAGCTAAGGCATTACCTAATGTAGTATTAATGAAACAGTACAGACTTATTACACGAAGAAAATTGAACACGGCTCTCTCGATTCTTGGGTATTTATTACTCAGGTGTACCTGTGTAATAAATATTCTTACGATCGATACAGCGACCGAACACCTCTTCATTTGTTTGAGCTAATAATAATAATAATAATAATAATAAATTGGATAATTTATAAAGCGCCATTTTTATGAATTGCTCATCTCAAGGGCGCTGTAGAAGATGCTCCGTTTTATCAGGCTGTAACTCTTAATGTTTTGGCACATAGTAAAAGTTCACAAATTATTTCCAAGAATTTGGGCGTCCCCTTATAAATCATCCTGTTGCACTTCACACAATTCACTGGACACTCGGACACTCGGACACACATGTGGCAACCATCTTTGAGGTCTCGACTCGGAAATAGCCGTTTAGAGACGTTTACACGATGCACTTTATATTAAAAACTTTCACGTATTTCAACTTAATTTGTTCTTTTCACTGAAACTATACGTAAATAATTAATTTTGGATACACAGATTTGTTTGGATTCATTAAAAGGCGATAATAGATGTTAAATAGACGCAAATGGAGTACTCAGACCCTCAAAATTTTATTTAAATGGGGAGCTATTTGAAAGAACGTCCGGCAGCTACAGAGCGCCAGGACGATGTCTCAAGCTAAGATAAACTTCTACCTTCAGATTAACACACATAAATAAAGGTAACAATCTCAGGTTTAGAGTTTAATGTGAACTGAGTACGTGTACGATTGATAATATTTATTAATGTGCGAACGTTGTATGAGAATAGTCTTGGATTAACCCAATCCACGCGGCAATTTATAAGGCGGCGTTTGCATCACGAGACATATTTTTAAGAAGCTTGTAACGAAAAGTCTATGAAGCCGGTGTTCTGCCAGTTGGTACGTATGGTCTTGAAACTATAACATTGTCGAAACAAAGTGCCGAGAAACTACGAGTGACCCAAAGAGCCATGGAAAGAGCCATGTTAGAAATAAGCCTAAGAGACAAAGTCAGAAACGATACAGTGAAAGAAAAAACAAAGGTCATTGACATCATCCACCGGGTGGTGACTCTAAAATGGCAATAGGCAGGTCACGAAGCCAGAAGCCCAGACAAAAAATAGACAAGGAGACTGCTGACTTGGAGACCGTGAACGGCAAAGAGAAGTGCAAGGCGACCGCAAATACGGTGGAAAGATGATCTGAACAGACACCACGGAATAACCTGGATGCAGTCTGCACAAGACAGAGTGACATGGAAACGAATAGAAGAGGCCTTTCTCCAGGAGAGGACGGAAATAGGCTGAGAAAGAAGAAGAAGAAGAAGAGAGATAAATACGATAGATAAAAAAAACTAGATTCATCTAAACACATATTCAAAAAGGTAAAGAATGAAATTGTTAAATATTTTGAAAGAAAACGTATTTTTCTGAAATTTTATTATAATTTATGGGAATTACTTTTTTCGCCTTTCTAATGCATTCATCATCATCGGCTGTCCCTCGTATCTGAGGAAGACAGCTGTTTCGCCAACCGATGTTGGCATCATCAGGATGGCGAAACAGCTGTCGCGACACACTTTTAGTGATTAAAAATAAATTAAAACGGTGTTATAATTTTGAACAGTTAAACAAACTAGCTAACCATAACGCTGTTTTCCCGGAGGGATAGGCGGAAAGGATGGACAGCCTGCTGCTCTGTTATTGCATACCTCTCTAGCTTCCTCTAAATTCATACATCGTAACTTGGACGCTCGGCGATTATTCCGAGTTCGAATGTGCCCGCCATTTAGTATTTGATTAATTTGCCTTTCTTTCCACGCACACTGGCTGCTTGTATACAAAATTTTAACCATTTTTCTCTCGTTCATTCGTTCTATATGTCCAAACCATCTCGCACATTCTTCTCGGTGATTTAATTTTAACGGTAATTATCCTACATTTTCCTTCTTTTGCCAGCTCCAAGCTTCACCCTCTATTAAACGGTTTATACCATATTAGATTATACCATATACACGTAATTCTTTGAGATTTTTTAATCTATTCGAATACGGCACTGGACCAAGGTAAATAGTTTCCTCTGCCAAAAGCCCGCGATGTTTGCTTTTCGCCTTTGTTTGCAGATTAAATTAATAAGAGTACAACCCTTTGGCGGCAGGAGGTACTTAATAAGATGGAAACCCATTGCGATACATGAACTCCTGCATGTAGTGCTTTCCAATTATGTATTTACAGCTGGATTCTAGGCGTATTGACTCGACACTAATACCTTTACGGTTTGGTTATAGGGTTCGCAAAGATACGAGCTCTTATTTAAAACATCTTCTTCTTTTAGTCTTAGTATAGGCCTGGTGGCCTGTTTCTTAAGAGGAATAGGCCTCCTGCGAGCTCGGCTTCCAGCTGTTGATCTTTCTCTTTGATGGTCTGCCCGAGGGTCGTCTACGTCGTGTACCCTGGCCGTGCAACACAATGAGGGGTTTTCTGGATAAATCCATTTTCCTCACGTGTGCAGATCAGTATCTTCTCCTTTGCCTTCCTCACCTAATGACATTCTCGACCTCGCATATCTCCCTTATCCTTGAGTTCCCTATCGAGCAAACAAAGCAGCTGCAGTCTCTGGTGCTCTGAAATCCTCAATTTGGAAAAACATAGACATGGACAATGGACAAGTAAAATAAGAATCTATAAAACCAATAATAATATGTGGCATCGAATTAAGGGCAGACACAGTAAGGACCAAACTTTTGAGGACTTCCGAGATGAAGGCACTGAGGACGATAGCAGGCAAGACACTGAGAGATCGCGTGAGGTACGCCAGAATTAGAGAGATATGTGAGGTTAGAGATAGCATAAGATGAAGCAGACAGTGGAAAAGGGACTTGTACGGTCATGTTCAAAGATTGGACACAACCAGACTTCCTAATATTGCACTACATAATCAGCCTTATGGGACTCGTCCTCGTGGAAGACCTACTAATAGATAGAAGGACAGCTGGGAGTCTACCGCACAGGAAGAGCAACACTATGGATTACAGACTACATAGGTCTACAACAAAGAAGAAGAAGAATAATAAGTGCTAAAAGTTTTATAATTTTTTGAACGCTTTATGTTTCGTTCTCGCTCATAAAAATAAAAATTATATAAAAACAAGGCGTTTTTTTCACAGATTTTGGGGTCGTTAAAACGAACGCCCCATAATTTATGTATAATACCGGAGCCCTTTCTTTAATAGGATTGCGTGCCAGAACTTTTCAGACAGGTTCCTTGCGGTCTACCAGAGACCATTAGACCGGCCAACGGGGTGTGGCCATAAAGTTAATTTGCTGATTGCTCTTTTATAATTTCAGCACATCACGAAAGTTCGCATTACCATGAAATTCCAAGCGTGCCCCCCTCCGCCTGCATTACGCTTTCAAGCTTTTTATTTTTCTTTCGGTGAAGTCTCTTCTATCGACGATATGAAACCGTGACAACAAACTCGTGAAAATTTCTCCCAGGTAAGAATCTGTTTTTTTTTTTTATTAATTCGATTTAATCTGAGAGGTCTCTCATTATTGATACCCCACTATTTAAGAAATGATTTGCTCTTTTAAACATTATTAAAGCCAGTACATATACTTATTTCAAGATAGTGAAAAAAAAAAAAAATTAAAATTACACATAATATTACAACACTTAATTTCACTAATCACAGACATGTTTCGGCTATAACACCACATTTTTTAATGTACAAAATTTTAAGGTTATGTTATAAACGAAACATGCCTGTGATAAGTGAAATAAAGTGTTTTAATATTAAGTGCATGTATATTGATTCAAATATGAATCCACAAAACAAACTGAAGGCGAATACAAAATATAATAGTGAAAATTAGTACAAAAACTTACTTTCAACTAAAATTTATTTTAGTAAACACGATTGTTTAGTGGTTTTACTTGGATTTAATTTATATAAATTGTATAACTTGTAACAAATTTGTTTCGCCTTGCGAGGGCATTTTTCACTGAACTGAACTTCAGTTTTTCATTCTCAAACTGAACTGAACACGGCCGATTTAAAATTTGATTAATCTGATCATCTCACGTTTTCCTAGATTTTTTTTATCACATCATTAATTAAATTTTTTAAATTATTCTTTCTTTATCAAAAGCTCTATTTCAAGTATTACTTAGTTATGTCATTTAATCATATTATAGAGCTATATTTTTTATGTATCAATAACTTAACTTTTAACTATTATAAATGAGACCAGTGATTCTTAACCGTGGCGCCAACGCCCCTTTGTGGGCATTATGGAGGTCTGGTGGGGCGTTTTTAAATTATTAGCATTTAGGGGCGCTGGAGAAGTTTAAGTGGGCATTGTATCAATATAGAAAAATAAGCTCATTCACGAGCTATGCACACATATACACTTTTACACTTTCTTTAGAAGCTTTGATTTATAAGTTCTGTTAAATTAACTACTCTTTCACGTGCAATTAACTTGGGCATAATACTCAATATCATGTTTTTCAAATAAAAAGCTCATTCAAATTGTTATAAATATCACCTATCATTGTTTTGATATGTGACAAGTTTTGTACCATATGAGGCTTTTAATTATTTGTAGTGGGAAATATATTGGATAAAATACATACCTACATACAGGAAAGTGTAAATTTTAAATTTCGTTACTTTTTGGGAGGGGGGGCGTTGTTTTGTCAATGCGGTTAAAAAACACTGAATTAGACTTTTTAATAATTATTTGACAAAAAAACAGAAGAATTTAAGATTAACTTTAGGCATTACACTATGTAATTCCATAAAGACAGATTTTTTATCAATTAAAACACATTTTTTTCCACACTTGAGTATATTTTTCTCGGCATGTTAGGAAGGCGTACACCTTCATCTTCGGAAAAACAATATAAACTATTAAAACGATATAAACAGTTTTCATAAACTCAATGGCGTAAAAAAACAGTGTTTTAATTCATCAAAAATTTAGTCAAAAAAATTATTATAATAATTCATATCTATGAAATTGTCGCGACAGCTGTTTCGCTAACCAATGTTAGCATCGTCATGTGTTACAATCAACTGTTGATCCGTTGATTGTAACACCTGACGATGTTAACATTGGTTTTAGAAACAGCTGTCACGACAATTTCATAGAAATTAAATCAATTGTGATATTATTTAACAGTGTTTTAATTAAACGGTTAATATTGTTGAAATATCAAAGTGTCTTCGCCAAAATCTAAAATGGATGATCTGAAATATTTTATGTTAAACTTTACATTTATTATTTAATAGTTTTTATAAAAGATGAAAATGAGATACGTAATAAATAATATAAATAACTTATTTTCAGGTGTTTCATATATCGTAAATATTGATATTCCTCTTATCTTTGATAACATACACTTAACGGTTTGAGTAACCCAAATGCCAACATATTGGTTACCTCTACAAATTACTACACTGCACCCCTAGTTAATAATTCACACGAGTACTGCTACCATCCCCTGTTATATTACTCATGAGCGTCAGCATTTTAAATATGATACATCCATTAGTTATTAGATTTAGTTTGCTTGTTTTTATTGACTCAATTCATTTCATCAGATATATATATGTAGTCGATTTACTGTATTTCTTCTATGTTCGCCATACTTTGTATTCATATACTTCCTCAGTGATATTGTATAGATTTATTTCGTATTTAAAATATTATAAAATTGCTTACAAATATAGTCAGTTTTGACAGATGTTATAAAGATTTATTTTGGAAGGTTTATGCTTTTTTTATAACAAATGTTATGAATAAATTTAAAATAATAATTTTAAGTTCGTATTGGGGTTCAGGTACAACAAAGGAAATAAATCAAAGATTGGACTTTACGTTAAATTTATTTGATTTATATTTTCTTTATTTTTAATTTCTAAAATTTTGAAGATTGTTCAAAGTTTTATTTCTATTATTAACTTACAAAATTTCAACGCCATTATCTTTATTAAATTAATGATCTTTTTCAATGAGGTGGTTTGCAAATTCAGAAAAATTATTATTAGAGAGACATCTTTTGTGTTCTATTATTCTTAATTTAAAATAACACCATGTTTTACCAATATAAAAAGATTAGCAATCATTACATTTCAATTTATAAACTCCCTATTGAATAAATTTATCTCCCTTGTCTTTATTATTTTTTATTAATTCAACTAAATTATTATTTGAATGAAATCATCTGTTTTATAGAAGATTTATTATATTAACTGTTTAAATAAAAACACTGTTATAAAAAAATCATAATTGATTATATTTCTTAAATAGTCGCGACAGCTGTTTTGATAACCGATGTTAGAATCGTCAGGTCTTACGATCGACTGGTTTATTATATTTTAAAAGCTCCGGTGGGAGTGAAACCGTTTGGTTATAAAGTAAAGAGGCACTTGAGTGTTTTTCAATTAGTTTTAACAATGCCACACCACAAGTTAACACTTCATATAAAACTATCAATATTTTTGGTTGTGGTGGGATCATTAGGTGTGAAAATTTTCCGCTAGACTTTCATTTTCATTGCGGAATGAACAACCATGTACCGCAAATGTACACACCCCTAATACCATGTTCCGAACAACTTCCCAGAATAAATCAAGCAATAATTTATTCAATTATTTGAAAATTAACGGCTCGCCCCTCCACCGGCTTCACCCTTGCGCGGGGTATTCAACCACATTGATTCATTAATTTATGGGATATTAGATTTAATTTATTCGCTATCCGGCGCGTAGAGTCTAGGTGGAAATGTATTAATTTATAACATGTTGTCAGAGCTTTGACCTCGGATACAACCCTCCATTAATTAATAACTATTCCTGATTGATAGGAGATCGCTCGTTTAGTTTAAAACAAAATTCAGCAATTCATGAATTAAACATCACACAAGAAGTGAATTCAGTGCAAATGAAAGCGTTATACTTACTTACTTCCTATGGCCATACAAATTTTGAAGAGTTTTAGCCTCATATTTTTTTTTTGTGAATGTATACTTATACTTGTATACGAATACTGGATTTCACCCATGGTGGGTGATTAATTCATGAAATTTAATTGTATCTCAATAGAGACGAAGATGCAAATTGGAAACTGAATATGGTTGATCAAGGTGTTTACAGTACTTATGACCTGTCATTGTATTGTAACTGATTGAAACTGACATGTGAAGATAAGCATAGATTTGTAACATATATAGAACCTCCAAAAATTTGGCTTACATGGTCATAAAGAAATAGGTGGAATGGGGAATGTTGTAATTAAATAAAGCGTGCGCTTAACCCAGCCAATGACAGGTCATAAGTCCTGTAAACACCTTGATCAACCATATTCAGTTTCCAGTTTGCATCTTCGTCTCTATTGAGATACAATTAAGTTTTAGCCTCCTTGATGATTTTTCGCCAAACTCCTCGATCCTGCGCCTTTTGCTCCCAGTAGTCCGATTCCCCCAACCTAGCCAGGTCACCCAAACATTGTCCATTAGGCGCTGTCTAGGCCTTCCTAGAGGTCTTACTCCAGTCGGTCTATACGCGTACAGGGTCTTGATTGATCTGGTCTCTTTGGCTCGGCATACGTGCCCAATCCATGCTAGGCGACCGGCTCTCACGGTGCTCGTTATAAGGGGCTGCTGGAAATGAAAGCGTTATGAATGAAATAATTGTCTACGTCGTATCAATGGTAAACTAGTTTTATATATCATTATGATTTGTCTAAAAATGACCTCATCCCTTATCCTAATTATCAATAAAACGAAAAAGGCGAAGATCATCTTCAAGTCTTCCTGTTTAACATGTTAACTTTATAGATAAACAGTATGATTAATCTAAATATAGATTAATCTAAACAAATTAATAAGTACAATCAAATCTACATAGATGGCTAACTGGAACTGCCACGTGAAAATAAGTATGGATTTGGAGTATTCTTCTTTCAACTTCCAAAAATGTATCATACATGATCATAACAATGGTGGAATGGGGAATGTTGTAATTACATAAAGCGTGCGCTTAACCCAACCAATGACAGGTCATAAGTCCTGTAAACACCTTGATCATCCATAGTCAGTTTCCAGTTTGTTTCTTCGTCTCTATTGAGATATAATTATAAATTTAAACAGTATGTTTTTACTTTATTAAAGGGTTAACTTTAACCGTTTGAGTGCCAAACCTATTTCGCCAAAATATTCTAAAATATCAAAAGAAATGTCTATTTTTATAGATAATTTATATTTACAAGAAAACAATGTGCCATTTCTGTAAAAATACACCAATTTTTATATTTCTTTCAACATTCTCTTCACTAGATTTCACACCATGATAATAAAAATACAGAAATTGAATACTATTAATCTACCTACAAGCGCGACGGCGCTCCTCGGCACTCTAACGGTTTAAACACTCTTACAACTCAATTTATTTATGAAATATTTTTTCAAAATAAAAATACTTATCGTGACATATTTCGGAAGTAATATCTTCCATCCTCTGGTGCTAATAAAACAAATTATTAATATAATAATTAAATAAAACGATGTTTTTTGACTACTTATTAATACGAATGAAAACGTCAGTTTTCTAGAAGTTTTATTGTATTTTATGGGAATGACATGTTTCGCCCTTCTAAGGCATTATCAAATGATAATGCTTTTGAAGGGCGAAACATGTCATTCCCATAAAATATAAGAAAACTTTTAAAAAAATTATGTTTTCATTCGTATTAATTATTCAATATTGAGTTTTACATCATTGTTCGAGAAACAATTAAGAAAAACAAATTGTATTAACACTCTAAGATGGAAATAATAAACCTCCAAAATATGAAGTGTACAAAATATTTTTTTAAATAACGTGAATTAGTGTTTAAAATTCTTTTTCTAAATAATTTACGTTTTTCACTCCTTTATCCACCATTTAACGCAGTTGGAACCTTTTAGTAATAAGCACAGATATTAATTTCTTCCTCCTTCCACTGCAATAATAATACATCTTCAATAACCACCAAGAGCTTATGAAGGCTGATCTAATAGGGTAATAAATCAAACGGCGTCTTTTATCTCCCAGAATGGTCCAACAGTTTGCCCAACAGATAGCTACCAAATAAGATAAATCACTAGATATGGTAAGTAGACGCTCGAGTGGGAGATTTATGAAGTTGAAAATGCTCTTAGTCTCATAGGCTGGACATCAATATAGAGTGGAATTAGCAGATAAGCGTGTACCAGACATTGTATCACATCACATTACCCAGGTATTACATATACATGATATGGCTGATGGTTACCTTGACCTTACTAAGAGACGAATAGATGATAAATAGTAATTTGGAATAGAATTAATAACACCGTTTTTATTCCACTTTTAATGACTATTTTTTTTTAATAGAATAAAATTATGAATCACAACATAGTTCGGATATGATCTCCTCCATCCTCAGGTGAAAATATATAACTGTCAGTTATATTTTCTTACCCTGTGGATGGACTAGGTCATTTACGAAACATGTGATTAATATTTTTTTCTATCAACATATTTAATAAATGAAAGTGGAATAAAAAACAGTGTTTTTATTACACCTGAGGATCGAGGAGGTCACTTACGAAACATGTGATTAATATTTTTATTCTATCAACATATTTAATAAATGAAAGTGGAACAAAAACAGCGTTTTTGTTCTTTTCCAAATATACAACGGAATTCTACAGTGTTAACTCCTTGAACTTCAATTATTTATTTCTTGGTATACTTCTCTCGTTTCCTCTACATTCATATATCGTGTCATGCGCGCACGTCGATTTGTCCGACTCCTCACTTGGCGTCGGAGATATTTTATTGATTTAATCATTACATGTTTTTTCTCCTCTATTTCAAGACAACCGTTTACGTCGTTTACATATACTTTCTTTTACATTTTTTCTTCATTAATTAATTTCATGTGTTAAAACCAACTTAATGATCCTTAATTTATTAATATATTTATTTTTTAATTTATTGTTGTTTACATAGCTGTCATTTGCACTGCATTCACTTCTCATATTTGCATTTTTTTGTATGCAACAGGTCGTAAGAACCCAATTACTATATACAATTTGTTTTTTTGTTTTTTTAGCTATTATATTGATTCTCATGATAAGTGATAGGCAGGTAATCTATCGTCAATTTATTCATTGTCACGTGAATTCTATACAAAAACAAAAACAGTGTGACAATCACACTTCCATCGCCGGGATTTGAACCCGAGACCTTTGGTTTGGCAGTCATAGCTAAGTATGTCATGAAGTAACAGTGTGGGGGTCCATTCTTTCCACCTACCCCTTCGAGAGACAGCGTGGCGTATGGTTATTGTAGTTATAAGTATCTTGTTTGTAGAGATCTAGTTTTTGAATTCTTCTTCTTTAAATAGATATTACGATCTATGACACCGAAATCATGTCTCTTCGGATGATGAGGACCAGCTGTCCCTCCATCTCTTAGGTGGTCTTCCAGGTGGAAGTCCAGATTTCGTAAGCGGTTGTATATGCGAGTCTGTCACTATCCATTTTGGCTACATGGTACCTCCAATATCTTCTTCTAGATCTACTGCAACGAACAATATTGTCTTTTTCGCAAGTTTTAGTTATGTCTGCGTAACGGACACGAGTAGGGGGAGTAAGGGGGATCCTATTGACTCGTAGTATGGCCATCACCGTGGTGATGGCCATGTTACGCTGTAGGATTGATCTGATCCCAAGTACCTATCCACACCTCCTCGACTTTGGTCTCCCCTGGAAACTTTGCGAAATGTTAGAGATCGAGTGTGAATAACCTCGGTGGATAATATTGATGCATAGGCTAACGTGGAAGGACACCTCGCCAACCCGTATGGCAAGCGTGGCGTTGTAATGCCAACCACCCCCCATATGACATGTCATACATGGAGAAGTATGGGGGAAGCCTATGTCCAGCAGTGGACGACAAAGGCTGTTAAAGAAGAAGAAGAAGAACGGACATGATCTCGGAGAATTTTTCTCATAATTATTAAATTCGTTTGTTTTATTCCAAATATAATAAGCTGGATGTTACAGTAAAAAATCTTATGATTTTTCATTATAACTAGATGAGGCATCAACAACTTATCTCCAACAAATCACCATTGAATCCCAATCCACCCCAGAAACCACCCCAGATTTCTGCAAGGAAGTCTATCTAGCTCAAGAGCTTACCGAGGCCGCTCATACCGCCCACGCTCCGCCTAATAATGCCCCAGATTGCAAATTTGATCAAAAGCTTTACATAGAGAACGGTTGCCCTAATACACGAAATTAAAATTTAATTTGTTTCGGATAGCGAAACATTGCTTTGATGTTGGGAAATTTCCAAATAAAATATTCGTTATTAACCGTAAAATTATCTTGTTGGCTGTTTAGTAATTTGATTATGTTTAGGTTCATATTTAACTATGTATTAAATTCAGTAAATTCTTTTCTTCTTCTTCTTAATGTAGACCATGTAGTTTGTTTCTCAAGAGGGATTTTCCTCCTGCGAATTGATCCATATTTAAGGTGGTCTGGTCAGATATTTCAGCCAGTTAAGTGATGTAATTTGTAAAAGAATTAACATCGTTGTTTCTATTCCACATTTATTTATTTTATAATAAATATATTACTTTAACACTGAGGATAGAGGTAACCTCCAAAACATGTTGTGATTGATATTTTAATTCTATAAAAATATTCAATAAATAAAACTGGAATAAAAACCACGTTTGTAATTTTATTCATAAATTATAATGAAATTTCGCAGTGCCTTAATCATCAATAAAGTACAGTTTTGTTTGCTATTAAATTCCATATATAATTTTAAAGGCAATAAACTCCAGTATGCATTCAATGCAGCAGCAAGACTGATAAGGGGTGTGCCAAAGAATTGTCACATAACACAGCATCTTAAGAAGCTCCACTGGCTGAAATGTCCAGAAAGGATACAATACAAGATCTGCTGGAACGGTCTATAAGGCGTTGCATGGAATGGCACCAGCTTATATATTTGAACTCTGCATTAACGAGAACTTGAAGCCAGACAGTCTACATTGCGATCAGCTAAGACTTCTGCGATCGATAGATTGACTGTGCCAAAACGCTGTCCAAGCACAAACTTTGGCGACCGAGCCTTCGCGGTAGCCGACTCTTCAGCCTGGAACAATCTTCCAGCAGACTTAGATCGATTAGATCATAGATTAGAGTCAGAATTTAGATCGAGACTCAAAACGCATCTTTTCAAATTATCATTTCCGGATAGGAAGGGCTGATCGACTACGTCAGGTGCAGTTCTCATACTTAATATGTTTATTATTTAACCAGTTCATAAAACGGAGCATTTTCTACAGCGCCCTTAATATGAGTAAATCATAACAATGGCGCTCTATTTATTATCATATTTATTATTATATATTATAATAAGTTAGGTACCTTCACGTTACTATAACTATAACTATAACGGGATTGACACAAAATAGAAAAAACCTTCCACCACAGTGGTAAGAGCATATGAAAGGAAAGGCCATTTTCAGGGATATCCCTACAAAACTGTTTGCCATTGACATAAAGAAGAAGACATCTTATTCTCATTTTATTCAATATTATGTTATATTCTCGATTAAATGTATATATTATACTACTCGTACAAATACATAGATGTTTTTAAAAAATCTGGACGAAAAATATAATTCAGATTTTTTCAAATCGCCTTTATTTCGGAACTTGTCAATTAACATAACTAAAATGTATTATGTTTCTATCTTTATTTTCTAGGGTGGATAAACAGTTCATGGTTTGTATTGATGATAAATGACTGTTATGTTTACAAATAAGAAAAATATATTAAAAAATATTTCGTTTATGTGGAGAATTTTGACAGCTGTTAAAATTATTTTTCGTGATTATTTCGAACCCTTTTCTGCATTTGTTCCTAAGTCAATTTAAATTATCTCTTTGATAACATTTTGAAGTTCTTGCTGGAGTTGGATTGTTTTAAGTGCCTTATAATAGTTCGATTAAAAAATCGGTGGATACGTGGAATGGTGGAATATAAATTAAATAAACATGATAACACCTAAACACAAAAGCCCGGATCGTCCAGCTGACATATGCACCATAAAAAAAAACATTATGTGTTGTGTTATTTGTATACTGTTATTTTATTTTATATCATTTGTTTTAGATTTATTTTGTGGACGTTGGACAATCAAAATGTGCGCGGGAGATGCCTATTGGTGGCGATGAGGTTTGCTACCCATCACACCGCGTCTCCCGCGGGGGCGAAAAGAGAATGATGGAGTGCCGCATCGGTTAAAGTGGGGCAGTCCATTATTTCTGCCTGCCCCTTTGGCGAGACGGCGTGACGGTTAGTTAGTTCATTAAGAAATTTAATAGGATCAACAGTTTTTTTGTATTAACTTTTAAAAAAATCCAATCTCGTTAAAAAAAAAATTAAAAAACTTTAATTCAATTTATCTCAAAAATGGTTCACTTTTGCATAGTGACTTACTGACATAATTCATCGGAAATAACTTCTCCTACAATCTTGTAGAAGGAATAGGTTCAATAATCAGCGACCCTGTATACAATTTGAATAAATCGCCTCTTTGCAAGAATAACGTGACATTTCGAAAATCAAATCCGCCGTGTTCAACATTATTTTCTACAAGAACATGGTATTTTGTAAAGTGAAAAACAGAGAATTATTGAGAGAAAGAGACAATGCAACAGTTGTATATTGTGTTGTCACGTTGTCTCTTTCAGACGGGTATCTTGTTTCATTTTTCAATTTTTCAATTTTTCGAGATAACACGTTATTCTCGTAAAGAGGCGAAATCTATTTTCCAACTTGAATAAATATATTTTCCTAGAATTAACTTGGTTTGTGATTCGTTATATTTCAATAAAGCTGTTAAACGTTGATTTGTATAAGTTATTACATTTCTCAGAAAATAAGTGTTTTCTTGATGTTCGTGATATGTAAACTGTAGTAAGTTTTCGAACATTGGAGAAATATTCATTGCGGACCATTAGAATGCTCCTCCATTGCGTGATCTCTCGTTCCGCATTCTTCTAAAACATTTTCAGGGTATCATTATTTTCCTCACATTTCATCAAAACTAGGCCGTGAAAATGGAAAAAATCCATCTGGAAAATAAGGTGAAATCCCTTAAGGGAATTGCGAAGGCGAAATTCTATATCACCCCGGAATCACTTTGCAAAATTATTATTTGTACAATGGCGAAACTGGCGAAAAATCAGAGATGAACTATGTAGTACGGCGTCACTCAATTTGAAGCGTATTTAATGGTGAATGTGAAAGCGAAAAATGGCAAACAGTAACAAACATTTTTCTTTTTTTGTATACTTTGTATATACAACACTATTAAAATTACATATCAGACATGTTTCGGACAACCAGTCCTTCTTCAGGGATACATGTTATAAGGATACATATTTAAAATATTATAAAATTGATCATATTTGTAAACAATTTTATCACTATATAACTGAAAAAGGACTGGTTGTCCGAAACATGTCTGATGTGTAATTTTAATAGTGTTATATATACAAAGTATATAAAAAAAGAAATAAAACATCTACAACACAAAGTATGGCGAACAGAAGACAGTAGAAACAAATGTCTTTTAACATTTAATATGGAATTTAATAGAAATATATCCACAGAAGCAAAGATGGCAGTACACAATGGAGTTCTAGTGCCAACCCTCATGTATGGAAGTGAAGCTTGGAGCTGGCAAAAGAAGGATGAAAGCAGGATAAACGCCGTAGAAATGAGATCACTAAGAAGAATGTGCGGGAAAACGTTGTATGATAGAATACCGAACGATGAAATAAGAAAGAAATGTAAGACAGATGACTGCATCATGAATAAAATTAAAAAGGATCCCTGAGATGGTTCGGACATATGGAACGAATGGATGGGAGTAGAATGGTTAAAAAGTTGTACACAAGCAGTGTGAGTGGGAAAAGAAGCCGAGGACGACCGAGGAAAACATGGCATGACCAAATTAACCAATTACTAAAAGGCGGCCACATTCGAAGTCGGAATAATCGACGTGCGTGCATGGTGCGATGTATGAATGTGGAGGAAGCCCGAGCGGTGTGCCAGGACAGGCCAGTGTGGCGATCCATCCTCTCTGCCCACCCCTCCGGGGAAATGGCGTGATGGTTAGTTAGTTAGTTAGTTAGTTTTTTAATATGGAAAATTATTGTCAATCGTATTTCATATACTAATTATTTTTAATTACTTACGTTTTCTTCTTCTTCTTATTCCAATTCTTCTTATAGGTCTGATGACCTGTTATCTTTTGCCTCTCTTGATAATTTATTGTTTCCTATAACTATTTTTAAATTACTACATTACTCAACTTTAAGTTAATAATAAAAAGCGAAAAAGATATCTAATCAAATAAAAACTTTCACAACAATAAATGAGTATTTTCAGACATATTTATTGTTTCTTGACGAATGGTGTAAAACTCCATATTAAATAATTATTACGTATTAAAGCGTCTGTTTTCTAGAAGTAGTATTATATTTTATTATGCCTTAACATTCGTACGTATTAATTGTTTAATGCGGAGTTCAAGTTTATTTGAACATTCATTACAATTCAAGAGACAATAAATACACAGATGTATTTTATTTTATTACATAAAATTGTAACTTTGTTTAATGACATAATATTGATCAGTAAATATGTTTTTATTTAAATTTTCTTGAATAAAGATGTAAAACATCATAATAAATATATCACATTTGTGATAACGTTATATTTATACGAGTAGATGTTGTATTTCTTGGATATTTAATGGGTGTGACAGTGTGACATGTATCCCTTTGCTAGGGCCTTTCCAAATGTGGCGACAGTCAAAAGCATATCCGTTACTATACCCAAGTTAATGGAGCAGAAAAGGGTGATTTCGGTAATTGATGTGTATTAATTATACATTGTTCATAATGAATACGGAGTTTAACCAATGTTAAATAAATAAAATGTATCAATTTATGATAAACTTAAGGCGTTAAGAGCACGAAATTCTATTTTTTATGAATTAAAACACTGTTTTTTATTCTTATCACTTTCCTGATGATGATGTGTTAAGCCTTCGAACCATCTTCTTCTTCTTCTTCGTCAGCCTTTATCGGTCCACTGCTGGACATAGGCCTCTTCCCTTCCCTTCCACTCGTCTCTATCTCCTGCCAGCCGTAGCCACATTTCCCCCCCACGGCAGCAATGTCGTCGGCCCACCTTTTTGCGGCCTGCCGACGTTTCTCCTATTCTCCCATGGTCTCCACCTTATTATTTTCTGGGTCCATCTATCCTCACTCTGTCTCGCCACATGACCCGCCCATTGCCACTTCAGTCTCGCTAGTCGTTCCATGATGTCCGTTATTTTTGTTCGGCGTCTAATCTCCTCATTTCTGATTTTATCTCGGAGACTGACGCCGAGCATATGTCATTCTTCGAAACATATCAAGAATAAAACTAGAAAGAGGAAAAACCATTGTGTTAATTCGTTAAAAAGTGTATTTAATTCTCGTATTATGATACACACTGATTTATACATAATATTTAAGGAGCATATGATAACGCCTTTGACTCGAATTGTGTTAAATTTATTTTTATAATCCTGAAACTACAAAAACTAAATAATCATCACACCGTCTCGCCGGCACAAAGAGTGGACCGCGACGCTGTTTTTTTCCTACATTGAATGTCAAAGAAATCGACACGCGTGCATGGCACGATGTATGAATGTTGAGGAATCGAGAGAAATATGTCAGAAAAGAAAAGTGTGGCAGCCCATTCTTTCTGCCTACCTCTTCGGGTAACGGCGCAATGGTTAGTTAGTTAGTTAGATAAGTCAATTATATGCATTTTTTAAACCTTTGCGTTCATGATCACCAGCGATCATTGCATCGAAGCATAATGAATTTCGTATAATGCCATTTTTTTCCTTTTTTTATCATACTTATTTGTACTATGCATACGAGTACATATATTTAAACTAAAGCAAAGATGGCAGTACATATTTGAGTTCTAGTGCCAACCCTAATGTTTGGAAGTGAAGCTTAGAGCTGGCAAAAAAAGGATGAAAGTAGGATAAATGCCGTAAAAATGAGATCACTGGGAAAAATGTGCAAGAAAACGATATTTGATAAAATACCGAACGACGAAATAAGGAAGAAATGAAAGACAGATTATTTCATAGTAAATAAAATTAAAAAAGGATCTCTGAGATAGTTCGGATATATGGAACGAATGAACGAGAGAAGAATGGTTAAAATGTTGTATACAAGCACTGTGAGTGGAAAGAAAAGCCGTGGAAGACCAAGGAAAGCATGGCATGACCAAATTAATCAAATACTGAAATTTACTGAGTTACTTCTTTGTCTTATATACTGCTATACTGAACATAAATATACATTTAATATTTATTAATAAAATGTACGAATAAAAAATATTTATTCCAAAATATTTGTCTTTGATATTTATATCTAAAATATTGATTTGTTTTTTTAAAATCAATATTTTAGTTAGAAATATTATATAAAAAACACGTAAATTTAAAATTATTTGTATTGAACCATATATCCATTTTCAATTGATGATATGTTTAATAGAATTTCGTTAAAGTAGTCGACCAATACTTTTAAAAGAAAATGTCCAAAATGGCGAAAGTATCAGCTTTCGAATGATTCTTTAAACTTACCCATAAAACCTTTTTGCTTTCTCGTGGTGCATTTCCTTTGGAATGTTTACGACTTTCGGTTCCCCGCTGTACGGATTTTGAATACAGCTGTCCGAGATACACTTTATGGACTTATAAATCAAATATGTGTTCATAAAAGCCCAAACTACTCTTTTTCTTGATCCACGTTAACGTAAATTATTTATTTAAAAACTGTGCATTCTCAATGTACAGAAGAATATTGCATATTGTATTATTCGAAATATTGCATATTGTATAGGGTGTTTTTTTGAGAGGTTTGGTTTTTAAACTGGCAATTTGACAGTTGACAGTTGATTTGTATTATAATTAGTACATTTTGCCATTTTACCCAGTTGCTCCATAAAGTTTTCGAAAATTGGACGTCACGATTGCGCTTCATTCGAGCTAGCCGTGGCGCTCATATGCCCGAAATCATATTTATACAATAGTGGCATAAAATTATCTTTTAAATAAAGTCAATATCATAGACATTAAAATTATTTTTAATGTATTTTTTTTTTCATTTTGAATTTGTGTACCTGTAAAAAATAAACTTATCCATATTGTTATATAAAGAATGTTTTTTTGGAGGTATACAAATTCAAAATATAATAAAAACATATTTAAATAATGTTAATGTCTATGATATTGGCTTTATTTAATAGATAATTTTATGCCTTTATTGTTTAAATATAATTTCGGGCATATGACCGCCACGGCTAGCTCGAATGAAGCGCAATCGTGAAGTCCGATTTTCGACACCTTTATTGAGCAACTGGGTAAAATAGCAAAACGCACTGACAACAAATCAACTGTCAATTGTCAAATTGACAGCCTGAAAAAAATAATGTTGCCAGTTTAAAAACCTAACCTCTAAAAAAGACGTATATTATTATACTTAAGTTGTCATCGCAAACAGCCTATCCAAAAAATTTCAATGCACAATGGTGTTCTTGTACCGATCCTTATGTTAGGAAATGAACTATGGAACTGGCAAATGAAGGATAAAAGTAGAAATAATGCAAAATAATTATAATAACCCAAGCTTCATCACGGCAGTATAACAACTGCTAATTATTATACTGCCTTGATGTAGCTTGGGTCCAAGCGAAACTAGTTGGCATCGATTATAATAACCGTACCGTAGTAAAATACAAAATGTTTTATTATTTTATATCCATCAGTTTAAACTGTCCAACCACAAAGTGACTGCTTCATATGAAAATTTAGAACAAATGCAGAAGAAATGAGATCTCTTAGACGAATAGCGATTTAAATGTTTTAAATTAAATTAAATTCACGTTCAGAGGATGCCGTCATCGCGAACCCCAAAAAGATTGCTGGAGTGGCACCCAGGTGGTAGAAGACCAATTGGACGACCAAGGCTGCGATGGGAGGATGAAATTGGGAAAGATCGGGCGAAATTGTTACGATTGTCAGTTTGGAGGGTCGAAGCGGAGGACAAAAGGAGTTGGAGTCGAAGAATACTGGAGGCTTAGGCACGATATGGGCTGTAGGACCATCGCAGAAGAAGAAATTAAATGACCTTGATATTTCATGTATTTAAAAAGCCATCATAATCATTATCCCACAATCCTAATTAAATCAAAATTACCCCTGCTATTAGATTTAACTCTTCCCCTGCCCCATTTCTTATTACATAAGAAACGATTGTTTCATTTTTGTTGTTAACAATTTACGATGAAGAAGGGCGTCTGCGATCCGAAATAGTGTTTATCAAAAGTTTTTTCATTAATTTTGCCTACTCGGTGAGCGTTCTCCGTTTAAAAATAAAATCCATTGAACGTTACGTACAGTGGTGTTTCAAACTGGTTTATTAAGTTATAAAATATTTTTCTATGCTCCTTCCAAGCACGTAGAGCGTTTAGTTTCATTCTCCGCTGATGGGTTCATTGGCGGAATTACAAATCGGCCGAGAATAACGAATTTGGACTCCATTTTGGGTCTATAAAATAGGAATTAGTGTCATCTTAGTGCGAAGTTACTCGCCAAATCTCGAGGGGTATATTTCAAACTTACACTTTATTCTCCTTGCCGCTCCTTAAGCCTTTATTATACTCCAAAATTTTCGGAAATACAGACATTTCGTAGTTTTTTTATTACTTAATAGCCCTCGGTGAAAGTTTTTCTATTACTTCAAAAGATAAGTACTGAAAGATACAAATATACAGCGGAGGTCAGGAGTCACAAATATAATATAATAAGTGAGAAAATCGTATACGTCTATTGCGAAAATTTCAGAATCTTTTAAAACTGTAACAGATTGTATGGAAAATTAAAAAAAAAATTCCCGGTAATAACATTGTGATTTTTTTATACTCTCATCACTGGGAATCGAACCCATGACCGTTGGAGTGACAGTCGTAGATGTTCCCACTCTAGCACGAAGGCCGTTTATGTATTATTATAATAATATGTATGAACACTCGATTGTTTTCAAAGAGTTTTATTATAATATAAGAATTTTATTATAGTATTACATGTTTTGCCGAGTTAGGAATACAGCAATCCGAGAAATCTGCGAGGTCGAAGATGTGGTCAGATAAGAACGTCAAAGACGGCGATACTGGCATTAACATGTAGAAAGAATGAGCTCAAATATGATACCATACATAGCTCTCCATGGAACGCCAAACGGACAACGCCGACCAAGAAGACCCCCAAAACGGTGGAGAGAAAGCTGGAGTTTAGCGTCTCAAGAGGACCCGCCAGAAATAACAGACTCTTGAGTCTATCAACAGTGAAGAAGAAGATGTTTCGCCCTTCTAAGGCATTAAGAAGGGCGAAACATGTCATACATAAATATTGTAATAAAACTACTTGAAAACTATCGTTTTATCACACATATTAATAATTTAATATGGAGTTTTACATCATTGTTTATGAAACAATAAATACCATTAATGTATATTGGATGTTGGAAAGTTGTGTGGTTTTCGAAATGGAATAAAGGGGTATTTTGGCGTTATTTATGAAATTCTGAAACAAAAGGACTGTTTCTTTATTCGCCGTTTTTTTTTAAAGACTAACATCAACGATTTAAATCAATGATATTAGAATTTATTTTACAATCTTCAATATGAGCAGAAAATAGCTCATTATTATGAAGAAGGAATCTGGTCGTGTCCAGGCTCGAACCCAAGTCCCCTAGATTAGGAGTCAAGCGTTCTATCCCCTAGACCACCACCCGATTTTCTTTTCTTATCTGAAAAAAATCTTTGAACAAAATCTGCTTTTGGGAACACATTCAATCTATTTAAAGTTTGATTTCATTCTCTATATCTGTAGGTAGAGAGTGAATTATATTTAACGCCGAACAGCCCTTAAGAGGGTCGGAAAGAGCCCTTGAAATGTGCAAAAGATTGGTTTTATTACGTCCTCAGTCAGCATCGGTCCAGCGCAGGAAGCCCCCCCCCCCCCCTGACTCTACGTGTCTGCCGGAGGACTGCCCTACACGTTCACGTATTTCCGATCGGAAATAAAACTTCCTGGGCGAAGATTGATACAAAGCAATATTGCTATCTTGAATATTTCATGATTTTTCTCAGCGATGCGATCCAGATCGCCTGTGAATACTGCTTTTATCTGCAAAGTGATTTATTTTATTTATTCAGCACCTGATATGCAGGTATTGTTATGAGAACAGTTCGATCGCTTTTATCAAGAGTTGTCGATCTAAATGACAGATTCTCAAATAGATTTCGATCTCGATTTACTAGAGGTCCATATCAACGAAAAAAATATATAGTAGACCTGAATGGAACTATATTTTCGGCAAGTAATCTTCAACATTTACTTTCTTAACCATAACCACATTAACCGTATTCGCCAAAAATACACAACATTTTTTTGTTAACATAATTAATGGTTTTAATTGATATTTCTTGGTAGAAGTTCATTAAAAATAATAAAAACAACAACATAAAATTGTACAAAATTTCTTTATTATTATGTATTTAGTGTGCTTCCACTTGTGTTTATGTTCGACCGGTTTCTGTTATAATCATCTTCATGTCATCATCTTCTGACCAGAAGATAGCAGCAAGCTGCCGAAACCGGTCGAACATAAACACAAGTGAAAGCACACTAAATACATAATTATAAAGAAATTTTGTATAATTTTTTTTGGTTTTCTTTATTTTGTTAACATCACAACAACAACAAATCATAACGCCGTTTCTCTGCAGGGGTAGGCAAATTGGATTGACCACTACGCTTCTCTAACCTGACAAACCTCTCTAAATTCCTCAACATTCATACAACATGCCATTTGATCATGCCGTGTTTTCTTCAGTCTACCTCGACTCCGTACTCCATTTTTATATTTGACATATACTTTCTTAACCATTCTTTCTCCATTCATGCGCTCCATATGTCCGAACCAACGCATCGACCCTTCCATAATTTTATTCATAATGCCTTCTTCCGCTCTAGATTCCTTTCTTTTATCAGCATTTGAAATTCTTTCATACATCGTTTTACTACACACACGTCTAAGAAACGTCATCTCTAACGCATTTATTCTCCTCTTATCCGTTTTCTGCCTTTATCAAACATGTAAATGTAAACAATTTAAACATCACTGAATCCTTTTTTCAGTGTTATGTAAATACAATCTTCTCGACGGAAATAGAAATTGCAACCCTCTTCTTTTTCTTCTTCGTGTGCCATATCAAGTCTCCCCGATGCGATGGCGACGTTGTAATCATTACTGTCTTACACCTCTCGTAACAACTTCTGCACGCAATCTATTCCAACCCAATATTTAATGATGCACAACCAAGATGTTTACCTTCGACCGGGACCACATCGTCCATCAATTTTGCCAATTAACACAACTGGAGGATCTCGTATATGTCTCCACGCAAGATGTGACCCAGATAGGAAATGTTGCGGATTTCAATAATACTCTATTGCAACGAGCTCTCCTCAGGACTACTAAATTGTTGATTAAATCTGTCCACGATATACGAAACATTCTTCTGTGTAAACATGTTGAATGCCTCAAACCGGTTCATATTATGCACCCTCAGAGTCCAGGTTTTCAAAGCATACAACAAAATAACAACTAAAAATAACACTTCAATATTATCTGCCAAAGTTTCAAATTTAGTTTATCATTGCAGAATATTGTCCTCATTGTCATCCCTAGATTTCTCTAAATAGATAGCCATACAATATTTGATTGACCTTTGTCATTGACCTTTGACTTTACCCTATTATAAAATTAAATTAATTCATTTCATGAAGATCAAATTACTTTTTTTGTAATACAATACGTACCTACTTGTACAGCTAAAAAAAACTTACCTGAAGGCGATCTGTTTAACAAATTCGAATGCCAAACCAAGTAGTTTAGAGGAAAAATAAACTTAGAAAATCCTCGCGAACCAAAGGTTCGACTTGCAACTAAGTATTCCTTTACACTAGTAATAGTATTATTAGAAAATCAATTCCAAATTTACACACAAAATTAGTATACATTCAAAAAGGGTCCCGGGAATACCAGGTCAGCCGCAAAGTTAAATGGAAGTTGCTCGTTTCGTGTCTCGGGGGTGCAAATCGGCCATCTGTTGGCGTTTTGTGAAGTGTGAAGATTGATCTTCGAAGTCATCAAACCGAATGTAGCTTTAAATCATTCTCACTTCGTAAGAAAGGTCGTACGGGAAATTGAGCAAGAGAGATGAACCGAGCGCTAGTACTTAGATCTCTCCCGATGCTCTACAATTCCTTCTGAGAATATTTAATGTAATGACTTTACAATGAATTTTTGATTATTAAATATAATTCTTAGCGGTTTAACCAACTAAAATAAATTTAACATTTTCTATATATATTCGTCACAATTTCGTGTTGTGGATTCATTGAACAATGTTTATAACTTTGTATTAAAAAAATTTAATAAAAACATAAACATGTTTCGGGCACAGAAGCCCTTCATCAGTGTTGTGTTAGCTTTTGTATATACCTTTATATATAACATAATCTTCTTCTTCTTCTGCTTTATTAAGGACTGTGTCCTGTTATTTCTCGGAGCCTGTTCCTGGGATGCAGATGTCCAACTGTCTCGCCATCTTTTATTTGTGGCTAAATTTATTACTTTTTCAGAACATGCTCTTTTCACGTGATCTCTCCGCGTCTTCTCAGTCTTCCCCATCGCACGACATCTTTTACATTGCAGATCTTTCTTATTTCAGAATTTCTTATTCTGTCTCGGAATGTCGTTCCTGCATCGGATCGGAGAGTCTTCATTTCTGTGGTTCTTAGGAGATTTTTTGTTCTGATGGTATCAGCTCTCGTTTCTCGTTTCTATTCCATATATAATATAATAATAATATAAAATTAGGGTATTCCTTTTTCAACAAATGGTTTCGTAAAAGTTTATAATATTTGTGTATAAAAAAAACTAAACTAAATAACCATCACACCGTCTTCCAGAAAGGGATGGCAGAAAGAATGGACTGCCACGCTTCAACCGATGCGGTACTCCATCCCTCTCTTTTCGCCCCCGCGGGAGACGCGGTGTGTGGGTTTGCGAACCTCAGCGCCACCAATAGGCATCTCCCGCGCATACTTCGATTGTCCAGCGTCCACAAAATAAATCTAAAACAAAGAATATAAAATACAATGATATGAAATAAAATAACAAAATAAAAACAATATAACACATAATGTTCTTTTAGATGTAATAGAGATAAAAATATTTCTTTACTAAAGGTTAAGGCGTTAGCACTGTGTAATTCCATTGTAATAACCTTGGAATTAAAAAACAACGCTGTTTATGTTCCACTTTAATTTATAAAATGTCTTTATATAGTAAAAATATTAACCACGACATGTTTCGGAGATGACCTCCATCCTCAGGTGTAAATATATAACTGAGTTAGTAGTAACTGAGTTAGCAGTAAGTAGTAACTCAGGTGTAAATATATAACTGATTTATACAGGTATATTTATACCTGAGTAAAATGTGGTGGCTATTTATTATAAAATATCTTTATAAATTTAAAATATTAACTACGACATGTTTCGAAGATGACCTCCATCCTCAGATGTAAATATATAACTGAGTTAGAAGTAACTGAGTTAGCAGTTAGTAGTAGCTCAGGTGTAAATATGTAACTGAGTTTTACAGGTATATTTACACCTGAGTAAAATGTGGTGGTTATTCATTATAAACTATCTTTATAAATTTAAAATATTAACTACGACATGTTTCGGAGATGACCTCCATCCTCAGGTGTAAATATATAACTGAGTTAGTAGTAACCGAGTTTGTAGTTAGTAGTAGCTCAGGTGTAAATATATAACTGAGTTTTAAAGGTATATTTACACCTGAGTAAAATGGGGTGGTTATTTATTTTAACATAATTTTATAAATTTAAAATATTAACTATTGTTTATAAATTTAAAATATTAACTATGACATGTTTCGAAGATGACCTCCATCCTCAGGTGTAAATGTATACCTGAGTTATATATTTACACCGGAGTTAAATGTAGTGGTTACAATGTTTTTTTTTATATTTCATAAATTAAAGTGGAACACACGTGCGTATGTGCGGAGGAATCGACGTGCGCGTATGACTCGTTGTATGAATGTGGAGGAAGCTAGAGAGGTTTGCCAGGATAGAATAGTGTGGCGGTCCATTCTCTCTGCCTACCCCTGAGAGGAAACGGCGTGATGGTTTGTATTGTATTGTAAGTGGAACATAAACATCTTTGTTTTTAAGATTAAAAATAATTCTTTAATATGAGCTATTTAATTTCTTTATAAAATGAAGTGACGTTTCATAAGTTTAATTTCAATCACAAATTTAATTAGGCTAATGTGTCCAATCCTAAAGTTTTTAATGCAAAAGTTTACTTCTTATTTCGTAAGAGACGCGTGAACATCGCTCACATAAATTATTTAATGAAATAAAATGTTTAACTTTGGCCGGAGATGAACTATCACAGGACATTAAAAGTTGAAGGGTTTATGTTTGCGGTGTAACTTTATATCCCTCCAGAATTTCTGAATCCTTTTATAAAAGTTTATCGTGTTAGTCTCACGGTAATACAAGGACCGCACCTACACATGTACAAAAACACTTTGATACGGCTTCGAGAGAAGAGTGTGCATGATCTTGAATAATGTATGAAGGAATTGGAAAGAATATTTTATCGAATTAGATAACGTTATGCTAAGCCATAAAACTTTTATGTCAAATATACAAAATGTAAATATTTCTTAAAAGCAGCGGTTCTCAAAAGTGTGTTCCGCGGGGCCAAGCAGCATAATAACGATCCCATCAGCTGCGACGACATTCGTGGTTGAATGGCGAGTGCTACGATTACAACACCGTAGTTTCCGGTTCGATTTCCAATGTTTCATTGTGATTGTCACACTGTGTTTTGTCTGGTATAGAATTCACGTGATAATAAAATGGCGATAAATTAGCTATGTACATATCACATGTCATGATAGCTTTACTTGATTTGGCTCATCATTACAATCATGTCAGTGTGATAATAATAAAAATGTTACAATGGTTACTATAATTGATGCCAACTAGTTCCGCTTTTACCCAAGCTTTAGGGCAGTATAACAACTAGTTGTTATATTTATCGGATTAGTTGTTATATTATTATCGGATTGCGATTTCGCAATCCGATATTGGCATCATCGGGCGTCACATTAAACTGTTGATTGTAAAATCTGTAAACCCCCTTCCTGCCCTTCTGAGGCATTATCAAATGTTAATGCATTATAATTTGATAATGCCTTAGAAGAGCGAAACATGTCATTCCCATAAAATATAATAAAACTTCTAGAAAACTGACGAATTCATTCGTATTAATTATTTAATATGGAGTTTTACATCATTGTTCAAGAAACAATAAAATCGTTTTATTTAATTATTAATTATAATAAAGTCTTTGGAATGAAGCTATTACTTGGGTTTGACGTATCCAAAATTAAAATTAAACAATTTTAAAACGTTGTATAAAACCACTTTATTTTGAGTCAGGAGCGCCAACCGGTTTCACTCTGTAACGAGCTTCGTCAGGGCTATCCCCAAACAGTTTTGTGTATAGCCCTGACCAAGCTCGTTACAGAGTGAAACCGGTTGGCGCTCCTGACTCAAAATAATGTGGTTTTAAAGAACGTTTTAAAAGTGTTAAATTCTATTTTTTAGAATAAAATCTATTAAAATAATAATTCAGGTTTAGAGGTGATATTTTATGGAAACGACGTGATATTAAATGCGCTAAGGCAATATCCAATCATGGGATTTGTAATCTCTTAGCAAGGAGAAACATGCCATTCCCATTAAATATAAAAAAAGTTCTAGAAAACCAACGTCTTCATTCGTATTAATTATGTAAAAAAAAATATGGACACATCTAAAAAAATTTGACAATCTGTCAAAAAATGGAACAAAATTTAAATATCTTGTCAAGGCATTCGATTAGGCAATCGAGATACATTTCTAAAATAGCTCATTTTATCTAAGCTGCCACTTCCTGCGGCGGAAGATATTTATCAAAAACAGGTGTTTTAAAATTCCGTCTCCAGAAAACTCATTTATGTACTCTGTCGTAATTAATACTTAAAATTTGGACCATCGTAATACCCGGAGTGATTCATCAAGCCGCCCCAGCCTCTAGAGGGAGCCCCCTTCGCCTTCCCTCCAAATCCGCGAGAGGTCGTGTCCTTAATATTCTGCGCTTTGAGGATTGATGAGCGAGTTTTAAATAGCTAACTTCGGAAAGCTTTTGATTTTCAGACTAAAGTAGCGTTTTCAATATCTCTGATACTCGGGCAACAAGTTTGGGCTATAAAATTAAAGCGATAAAAATTTATACACTTTTAAAACGATTTATTCAAAAAGGAAAACCACAATTTCATAATACCTGTATACTTCAGAGCAACCGCAACTAGTGATGGTAGAGAGAAGGATTGTTGTATACCTGGGACAAACTTGGACAATCATGAAACGGAAATCCAACGTAAAGGTCCATTTACACTGGACAGTCATCAGCCGATACCGACACGTCACGATAAACATAGCCTTGAATCTTACTGACTTGTTATCTCAAATGCTGTAATAAAATTACCATCAGGGGTTGGTCATATTAGAAGACGGAAGAGTCGACGCGCGTGTATGACTCGCTGTATGAATGTGGGGAATCTAGAGAGGTATGCCAGGATAGATTAGTGTGACGGTCCATTCTCTCTGCCTACCCCTACGGAGAAACGGCGTGATGGTTTGTTGTTGTTGTTGTATTTATTACTAGCTGACCCGGCAACGCTTCGCTATTGCTATATTAGAGTATATAAATACTCGTACACCCAATATATATTAAAGAAATACAATGAAAGTTCAATATCAATTATTTTATTGGATAAAATGACATGTGTATAGGTGCAAGAATGTGTGTATCCTAATTCAGTTCATATCTTTAAAACATTTGTTTAATCCAAGCAAACTTGCTGTGAACTTGAATAATACTAATGTGAATTGAACAATTGAAGGCTGGGCATTACCAAGGTGGCAAGTTTGCAAAAAGTCTGAAATGAGTTTTTGATGCCAATTGGTCTTAAACATAGCTGTGCAAAAGCGCGTTATGATTTAATAATATAGTGTAGTTCAAACGTTACCCTAAAGATGCCACCCAAAAAAAAGTTTATATATATCTTTTTCAGCTTTATGTTTAAACCATTAAACGTCCAGTCTTAATTTTTTTCCTCAATATTTTAAGTGAAATTAAAAAAACAAATAAATATACTATATCACATTTGCATAAAACATTCATACATATACAATTCATATCCGTTCACTCCTGGGCGTAGGCCTCCTCCATCTGCTTCAATGTCTGTCGATCCTGGGCAACACGCATCCAATGTCGTCCCTCCATCGAAGTTGAGGACGTCCTGGGTTTCGGGTTGCACTTCATCTACGCATATATCGAGGTGTGGGATCCATCCTCTGCACACGCGCATTCCATTATCTTCTGGGTTGTCTGCCTCATCTCATGACATCTTTCAGCTTGCAGATTTCACCGTTTCATGTTACCTAGAAATAAAAGGAAAAATATTAAATTAATATAGTGTAGTTCAAATGTTACCCTAAAGATGCCACCCAAAAAAAAGTTAATATATATCTTTTTCAGCTTAATGTTTAAACCATTAAACGTCCAGTCTTAATTTTTTTCCTTAATATTTTAAGTGAAATTAAAAAAACAAATAAATATACTATATCACATTTGCATGAAACATTCATACATATACCATTCAAGGTCATAATAATGCTCTTAGAAATACAATGTTTAGAGAAACAAAACCCTTGATTTTGATGTCCATTAGATGAAGCTAATAATGCACATTCACTTAACCAATGACGAAATTTGTAAATTTGTGTGATGTCTGGAAATATACATTGAATCAATTCTCCTTTGGAGTGTGATTCTACAGAAATCAGTTGATAATTTAAAGCATTCATTCCATACAATGAACTTTCATTGTTGCAGAATTTTACCCATTCCAGAAATATTTAAAATGTTGCATGTAGGTGTTTCAATGTTTTGTATCATCATCATCATGAGCCTATATCCGTTCACTCCTGGGCGTAGGCCTCCTCCATCTGATTCAATGTCTGTCGATCCTGGGCAAAACGCATCCAATGTCGTCCCTCCATCGAAGTTGAGGACGTCCTGGGTTTCGGGTTGCAGTTCATCTATCATCAGGGCTGCGAGCGGCATGCCATTTTAGCGCTGCCACTCTTCCGATGATGTCCGACACTCCTGTTCTGCCTCTAATAGTGGAATTAAACCAATTAATCCAACCTGTACATACCATTTCAAAATTAGTTCATAAATATAACAATCTTCCTGGGCGTAGGCCTCCTCCATCTGATTCAATGTCTGTCGATCCTGGGCAAAACGCATCCAATGTCGTCCCTCCATCGAAGTTGAGGACGTCCTGGGTTTCGGGTTGCAGTTCATCTATCATCAGGGCTGCGAGCGGCATGCCATTTTAGCGCTGCCACTCTTCCGATGATGTCCGACACTCCTGTTCTGCCTCTAATAGTGGAATTAAACCAATTAATCCAACCTGTACATACCATTTCAAAATTAGTTCATAAATATAACAATCGGGTGTGGGATCCATACATGCCAGTATCTTGCGTTGCGTGCCCCATCTCACGACATCTTCCACCTTGGAGATATCGTGGATAGCCGTGTTCCTCACCCTATCTCAAAGAGTCTTTCCTGGTATCATCCTTAGCGTCGGCATCTCTGCAAAAATCAAATAATTATATTAAAATGAGCAGTATATTTAAAAAAAAAACACTCGATCATTGTAAGATTGGCGTGGGAACATCAGACCATTTGGAAATGTTATATTAGTGGATTTTTCCAACTGAGGCAGCTAATGCTGTATGTAAGGATATGTTTACCTATCACAGCATAACAGAGAAAAACTAAAACAGCTGAAGTAAATCGTCTAATCCAAAAGATATTATAGGTTATCGCCCTGCCAGAACAATTTTACATTAAAATAACTAACTAACTAACTAACCATCACGCCGTTTCCCCGAAAGGGTAGACAGAAAGAATGGACTGCAACATTTTAATCGATGCTGCACTCCATTCTTCTCTTTTCGCCAACGCGAGAGACGCGGTGTGATGGGTTGCGAACCTCATCGCCACCAATAGGCATCTCCCGCGCACACTTCAATCATTCAACGTCTACATAATAAATCTAAAACAAATTATACAAAATACAATGATATAAAATTAAATAACACATAAAAATAATTTAACACATAATGTTCTTTTAGATGGTGCACTTGTCGTCAGCTGGACGATCCGGACATTTGTGTTTATTTAATTTTTTATTCCACTGTTTTAATTTTAATTAGGCACTTAAAACAATCCAACACCAGCAAAAACTTGAAAATTTGATTGAAGAATTTATTCAAATTGTCATTGGAACAAATGAAAAATTTATTTTTACACCTGTCAAAATTCTTTTTATAAACGAAAAAACTTGTATTATTTTAACATCAGAAGAGTGAAAACGTATTTCGTGTCACAAATAACTATCACAAAGTGCGGCAACAATCAAATTGACCAAAACAATTCACTTATACAGGAAATATCTCCAAATTGACAGGAGCACCACATGAATCAAATATTTTTTTTTAAATCAGAACCAGAACCAGATTCCTTGCAGGATTTGCGAATTTATTCGTTGGGTATCCTATCTCTAACGGTTCTCCCCACAATAAAATAACATTATTAAAATAGATTATACCAATTCATAGAATTGTTACTTAGAATTTAACGTTTTTCCATGTATTCATAACATAACCTAAAATAATACGTAAGTAAAACGATAGGTATGTAATTTCATTTCTATCTATATAAATTCGATATAATTTAGAACTAAAACTTTGAAATATGTAATGCGGAAATATAATCTGTATTCATTTCAACGGCAAAATAGAATAAACTGAAGATATATATGAATTAGAAATATAAATATTTTACTTACGAAACTAACACGCAATTCAAATTTGACATTTCAGAGATAGGGATGGGCAATCCGCTCACGAGTCGACTCAAAGATTCGAATCGTTTTGGTGAGCGGGTGAGCGATGATCCATAAAAAAAAGAGCGGCAGCTCAATGATCCGCTAGGTCAGGGGGGTCGGCAAAATTATTAGCCAAAGAGCCAAATGCGTACTTTACAACGATTTAAAAAAAAATTGAGAGCCAAATATGTTTATTGATTTAGATAACCTTTATTATAATTTTAGCACTTCATTCAATTACGGGTACACTGAATAAAACATTATTTCATACTTCTTCCTGTGATGAAGGCGACCAGCCTTCTCTCCATCTCTTTGGTGGTCATCCTGGTGGTCGACGGCCCTCTGGAGTCTCTTGCATCACGATATTAGGAATTCTTGCTGGATCCATTCTCTCGATGTCTCTGCCTACTCCATCTCACTATGTCTTCAATGTTGCAGGATTTGCGAATTTATTCGTTGGGTATCCTATCTCTAACGGTTCTCCCCACAATGTTTGTTTGTTGTTATTCTTAATTTTAGGCACAATTCCATGTTCTCATCAATAAGACGACTTCGTAGTTTACTCTTGTTAAAATTCATGCTTGAATAAAATTGTCCGCATGAATATGTAGAAGCGAAAAGCGAAAGATCAGCAAGAGTCAGTAATACTATTTCAGGCGTTGAAGATGATGACTAAAAATCTTTGAATTGGCGATGATGATTAAGAGTTTTAGCTAAACCGGAATTGATAATCGTAATCACCAATTCCATAACTTTACAAATTTCTTCTGGAAATGTCTGCGGACAGAGCGTTCTTGATGAATGATGCGATGGTAAGCAAGTATCTCGCGATTATTTTTTCTTTCAACAAACCCCTTCGGCTCCGGAGCCGCATTTTGCCGACCTCTGCGCTTTCCGCTCAGTAAAGTGAGCCGATTCTTCTTGATAATTATCGAGCGGCTCCGGAGCCGCATTTTGCCGACCTCTGCGCTCGGTGAATCGTATATTATTGCAAAAGAGTCGACTATTTTTAGTGATCTCTTTAAGGGATCTGAGCTGAATGGTTCCGCTCAGTAAAGTGAGCCGATTCTTCTTGATAATTATCGAGTCGTTTGTCAAAAAAGTTGTTTGTCGTTGTGAATTTTTTTTTTAGCTCATCGACAAAAAATTTATCCTGGTGAATTTTTTTTTTTTACCGGAATCAACTTTTTTGGTCGAGGAGCAAAAAAAAAAGGTCACTAAAATAATTTCAAACTTTGAACGACTCAAAATGGTGAACCGTGGATCGTTAAAAAGAGTCGGCTCACTTTGCTGAGCGGAACCGTTCAGATCAGATCCCTGAGATGAGTCGTTTTGCCCATCCCTATACGTGCGTATATTTTTCAGTTCAAAGGAGCGACTAATTTCATATCTGACCACGCAAAGAGTCAAAAAAGCCACTAATTTGCATCTTATCACGCCAAGCGAATATAGACTCTAAAGATCGATACTCAGGTGATACGAACATGAAGGTCTATACTCGCTCGCACTACGAAAATTTATAAATTTACAAAGTTAATTAGAGCTCGATTAATAACAAAAATATGCCTATGCCCACCTATGTCTATCTATTAAGGAAGTGTATAACTTGGAAAATGATCAGCTCAGGAATAACCTCAGAAATAGTCCACACACACCCGGAAGATCGCCTTTTATTTATATAGATGTACGTTACGTTTTACGTTATAATTAACAAGGATTATTAAATGAGCCACAGAAAATCTTATAGCGCCGTGAAGCTCCTGCCAACTATGCTGTAAATTAATATTCTTGTTCCGACATCAAACTATTGCATAATAAACTAAATATGAGTGCCTTAGTTAAAACTGCCTCTTCCCATACTAATTACAAGCTTGTTACCTCTCATTAACCCTTCCTGCTTTCATCATCAAATTAACAATCTAAAATGTAAATGACACCTTATTGATGGTTGTGGTTTAAAGTTTGTAAAACAAAATTTTACCAATGTAAACACATAATATTAGTTCTTGTGGCAAATTTGTTCCGATAATTTTATTCTAAAATTTTATTATATTTTATCTTATTCTTCAAGTGCCCTGTCAGGTCCCCCCAACGTTGGAGATCACCTCGGCGAACCTGTTTCTGTCCTGCGCCGCGCCGCTCGGAACAGCTCCTCCACACTTCGGATGCCGGTCCACTCCCTCACGTTTCGCAGCCAGGACATTTATCTCCTACCGGACACTCGGCGTCCTTCAATTTTCCCCTCCAACATCACAGTGGTACTTTTCCCCACGCAGTATTTGTATATTATATTTTATGAGAATTACAAATGTCACCTTTTAAGGCATTTACAAACATTTGTTTTCCTTAGCTAGGCAAAACATAACATTTCCATAAAAAAAATTCTTCCTTCATTATCGCGATAATGATTAATATCGTTCTTCATTTGGGGGATGTGGTGAGAGATAAAAGCAGTGGAGGTTTCAGCGTTTATTTCAGGCCACAAGTAATCATACGTTAACAGTATTATATACTCGTGATGGAGCGTGCGCCTGGACGTCGATAGCAGCTGGGGCTGACGACTCGCTGGGCAGTAGCGTCGGTCGGTGGGAGCGAAGACTCGTCGGAAGTTACGTGGCGTAGCAGTGTAGACCGTTGCGTAGCTCGGTAGGAGGGTCGGAGGTTTCTTGTACGTAGACTTGACGGCGTAGACTCGTGTCGGTTAGAAGTCGCAAGAAGGAATACTGTCCATGGTGGTCGGATGTACCGCTTTCTCTGCTCTAGTGACCTAGTGACCAAACTGAATAAATCTGGGCCCCGACTCATCAGTTTTGATAAGTAGGTCCTGAGTCAGGCATTTTCGGTTATTCGTGTCATATATTTCATCATGAAATATGCTGTTTCATCGTCTAATTCCGCTTATATGGGTTATGCATTTAACCCCGACACTCATATTAAAAGTTTATATTGTTTTAGAAAAATTTAAGGCGTTAATACTATAGAATTCCATAATGACGATTTTTTACGAAGTGTGATAATCACACTACCATCGCCGGGAACCGAATTCAGGACCTTCGGTATGGCAGTCGTTACTCTTGCGACTCTGCCACGAAGGTAGTCTTAATGTGATAGAGAGAAAACGCAGAAGATCGAGAAAAATGTGGCACGACAAATCATATTTAAAATGTCGACCATGTTAAAAAATTCGACAAGCTATAATTAGTTTCTTTTTTTACACTCTTTATCACCACTGAAAACCAGGTCAAAGCTTTTGAGATGTTCCCGTAGATTTGATTGCCAAGCATGTATATAATCCACATTTCCTGGATTGTAAATATAAAACTTTAATTCTCGTAAACTTATCTTGAAATTTTTGTTTCATCTAAGTTATGATACTGGAATTGGGTATTGTCCAAATTAAACCACTTTGGCAATATCACGATACGCGTTGTATCTTTAGATTAATCCCAAAATATTAAACAATTCTAACATTTAAGAACATTTTTAGACACAAATTAGACTTGAAATGGATCCAATACAATTTATTCCTATTTTATAACTTAACCGATTTACAAATAACTGAGGTACGATAAGCTTTTAGCTGGTCACTTATCAAAAAATGTATACGTTCTTCTTCTTCAAGTACCCCGTTGGGTGGACAATGTTTCCGAGGTTACCTCCGAAACATTGTCGTGTTTCAAATTCCAATTTACAATTGAATTCCACAGTGTTAACGCTTTAACTTTCAATAAAAGAACTTTGTAATAAAATAAAAGTGCTCAAGGATGTAAAAAAATTCAATTTAAAATTGTAAGTATTTTACATATCACGTACATTCTTTAATATATTTTACACACCCAAAAAGAAAAGATAAAGTTTAATTCGTTGGAGTTATCCTAGCAATGAAAGGTGTTCTCAATTTTAGAAGTTGAAGGCAAGTGAAGGCAAACAACCATGAGACAAGAATGCTTTCTTTTGTTAAAGTTCCATATTACAAATTTTTTTAGCAACGTTATGACTATTCGTTTTAACGGTTATATTTTTTTAAGAATTTTATGCGTAATAAATTGAAACAAAATTTTTGACTTATTAAATTTGTAATATATTAACTCGTATCATTGGAATATTTTATAAATATATTCTATAGGAAATTCATCTTCTCAGTTGATAATATAGGCAATGTCCGGACAGCTTAAAATAAGACTTCAAATTCTTTCTGCTCGCCTCATCCAGGCTCGTTATTGATGTTAAACCTTGTTATGATTACACTTATAATTGCGTAGATTTTCACGGTTGGTAGCAATATGTATTGTGGGATCTTGGGAAAATCGGTGTAACTCGTCTATCTGGATTGACGTTTCGGAGATCATTGCTTTATCCATCAAACGTCGGTCCAAAAAGACGAGCTACACGGATTTTCCCAAGATCCTAAAATATAAATAACACTTATGTTCCTTTTTTTTACTTGCATGTACAAAATTCAATAGAAATCAGAGATGTAATATAAATATGAATAATGCAAATTTAAATAATTATTAAATTATCTTTCTTACTTATACAATATATTAATTTAAGGCTTTATTTGTTGTTTCTGGAACAATAATACTCCAATAAATTATATAAATTGTGACAAATTTGTTTTGCCTTGCGAGGGCATTCTCAAACTGAACCTAATCGTCAAACAGTAGTAGAAGTAGTAGTAGTAGTAGTAGACTCTTTGGCGATTAGGTTCAGTTTGAGAATGCCCTCGCAAGGCAAAACAAATTTGTCACAATTTATCTAAATTAAATCCAAGTAAAACCACTAAACAATCGTGTATTCCTTATTAATAAATTATTACAAAATTACAAAACCTATACCTCAACCATCAATAATAATACTCCATATTGAATATTTAATATGACGTTTGATAATGCCTTTACAAGACGATACATATCATTCCCATAAAATACAAAAAATCTTCTAGAAAACAGGCGTTCTCATTCATAATGCTTTAGTGCAATTTAAAAACATTTCGTTTTTATAATCTCTGATAGTATTGCTTGTGCCAACATGCAATTATCAAGGATCTGAAAGACCCATGAGATAAAGATTTTTTTAAATGGACCTCAAAGCATCTGTTCATATTTTTAAATATTCCAACTTGGATATTCACCAACAAAAACGGCATAAAGCAAGCAATTTCTCGGGCTAATCCTTAGAAAACCTTCTTTGTATGCCTTTTTGCGGAGCGCTCAAATATTAACGGCCAGCACTCTATTGTCCCAATACTGCCCCTGGAGACGCCCGAAGGTTCTATGAAAAACTTCCTTATCTAGTTACTTACCACCCTTGAGGGGCCCTGAAGCAAAAGGTAAACGGATTTATAAGTTCCCCTTTTACATCAAATTTTAATTCACGTTTCTCTATACTTAGATTCTGCATTATATTAGGTCTAGGAACACTCTTCTAGACTGTAATATCCTATAATGGAATTCTTAGTAGGTTGACGTCTTTGCATATTTATACTGTCAAGTTTTTCCTTCATTTTGCTATCTCCCTTCTCAAATATAAAAACTTTTTCTGGTTTATATGAAGGATATTTTATATAAGTGAATAATCAGTAGATACGTTATTGGTTATATGAATAAATATTTAAACAAACAAACCAGCACGCTGTTTCTCCGTAGGAGTAGGCAGAGAGAATTGCATTCCTCTTGGGGATGTTGGAGACCAATAGTTTACAGATAAGGAGGGATGGATACACACTTACCCATTTTTTCAGACTTATCAGGGGATTCTTTGAGAATTCCGTCATCTTGGAGGCTATCCATCTTTATGTTTCGGATGGTTATCTTCGATAGCGTCAGCACAGGCTGTTTTATCTCCCAGCATGCAGAACCAACCTGCCTCTGGTAATGCTGGTGGGGAGAGCAATCAAACTGCTGAACATGATCGCTTCGGAGATCGATGTCTTTCATATTAACATCCCACGGCATTTCTTCTGGGAATGCTCGGAGCCAATTCTTTACAGCTTCGAAGAGATGGACATCTAATAACCCATGACTTCAGACTAATTAGGGGATACTTTGAGAACTCGGCCGTACTGGAGGATGTTGGTCTTTTTGTCCCCGATAGATATCTCCGACAGCGACAGCACAGATTGTTTTACCTACCGGCCGCCAGAACCAATCTGCCTCTGGTGACACCGGTGGGAAAAGCAATTAGTCTGCTGAACGCGGTCTCCTCGGAGATCGACGTCTTTCATGTTAGTGAAAGTACGTTCAGGGGCAAATACTATTGACTTTAGAAAGTATCTTGTCTTCCTAATGTCGAACCATCTCTAATGCGTTCCTGGTACTTTGTTGTATTATAATAATATTTTACCTGTACTTAATAGATGCCTTAAATATTTTCCTGTTTGTAATGTCTATTGAGTTAATAAACTGATTTGATTTGATTTGATTTGATATTCGTGAAAGTGCGTTCAGAAGATAAATACTCTTGACTTTGGAGAGTATCTTGTATTCCTAATGTCGAACCATCTCTCATGCGTTCCTGGTATTACAATATATATTTATTATATTATATTTTACCTGTTCTCAATAGATGTCTTAAACTATAATAATTGTTTGTAATATCTTTTGAGAAAATAATTTGATTTGATTTGATTTTATTGTACCATCACTCTATCCTGACACACTTATCTAGCTTCCTCCACATTCATACAACGAGTCATACACCATTTAACATGACCAACCTTTAATATTGAATAAATTTGGTTATGCCATGTTTTCCTCGGTCTACTTCGACTCCTTACTCCATTCACATCGTTAATGTATACTTTTTTAACCATTCTCCATCCATACGCTTGTATGTCCAAACCAACGCAGCGATCCTTTCATTATTATGTTTTTAAAATTTTAATTATCCTCTGTATCTTAACCCTCATTGTGCTGGCTGGCTTTATTTGCAGTAAAAATGGTCTCGATCTGTGGTTGATAACATTTACAGCTCGCATTATTTGTCCTTATTCAAACATAATATTACATACAATTTAGTTATACATAATATCACATACAATTTAGTTATTGTAAATAAACACAAAAGCCCGGATCGTCAAGACAACATGTGCGCAATCGGTAAGAACATTTTGTGTTATATTATTTTTTATTTGTTTTTTTATTTTACATCATTATATTTTATATTATTTGTTTTAGATTTATTTTGTGGGCGTTGGACAATCAAAGTGTGCGCGGAAGATGCCTATTGGTGGCGATGGGCGCGGGGGCGAAAAGAGAAGGATGGATTGCCGCATCGGTTAAAGTGGTAGTCCATTCTTTCTGCATACCCCTTCGGAGAGACGGCTTGATGGTTAGTTAGTTAGTTTAGTTATAAGAAACTAAAGTAAAAATGACTATAGGATGCATTCAAATATTTACTGCAAATGTAGTCTGCGGTAGTTTAAAACCAATTTTTTGAACTGCCAATGTAGTCGGCGGCACTTTAGGGGTTAATAAAATTCCCTTAACCATGCTGTGCAGATATTACACGTTGGTTCTTATAACTCTGATATCTCTATAAATATAGTTAACGCTCGGCTTAGATTTTCGGTATTCCTCCGTTATACAGTTGCGCCTCGATTGAATTAATTGTTTTATCGTGTAGTAAATACTTATTTAGCACAAAATAAGTACTTAATCGAAAATCAATACTGTATTACTCTTACGATCGCTAAATTGCTCGCGTACTAAATTGTAAAGAGTATTATATGACTGTCTCATACACGCACTCTTTGCGTCTCAGTACCAGTACTTAGCCAAGACAATTAATTAACCGTTCGCCCAAAAATCTAATCGAATAGTCAGTCGGTTTTGTCACGTTTACTTGAGTGGTCGTCTGGCTTGATGATTTTTCCGACGTTGTAATCGTTTGCTGATTTTTACGTAAGCATACATAACCAATCTGCATGCGATTATGCCGATGGGCAGAGCAAACTTTTGAATGTGATCCGTATTTTTCATATTAGATTAAATTGAAATTATTTGAGTAAAATGTATTTCTGAAATAATTTAATTTGATACTTTCGTATGCCTTGGAGAAGGCAACCGGAAACCACTCAAGTAACACGAATACCACAAACGCTGCTCATTGAGAAATTCGGATGGGAGATCGTCCTGCACCCACCATACAGTCCGGATCTCTTCCCTGATTTGAAAAAACACCTCGGTGGAACGCATTTTTCAAACGAATAGGAGCTGAAAGAAGAGGTTCTGAGCTGCCTTCACAGCCTGGCGAGAGACTTCTATGACCAGGGAATCAAAAAGATGGTGACCCGGATGAAAAAATGCATCGAAGTCAACGGGGACTATATAGAAAAATAGCTGAAAGTCTAAGCTTTCCAATGATGTATTTCTAGTTGTAAATAAAAATGTTTTTCATTGTGAAAAAAATAGGGAAACTTATTTTACGGACAACCCTCGTACTTCAAAGAAAATCACTATGGCGAGAAAGCATTTCCGCCAATGATCGCCAAAATTCACAGGGATCCAACACAGCACTATTTGAAGATTTTCGTATGAAGCATTTAATTTGGCGGATGGCAATTTTGAAAAATATTATAATATCATACTTGTAAACTTTGTTTTAACACTGTTTTATTTTGTTTTACAGAACCAACCAGTTTAACAGCTTGTTTTTGTATCCCTTATGAATCCAAAAGGGAACGGAATCTAGTTGGTTCGATAAAACAAAAGAATATGGTATATATATTATAATGTAGTACTAGTGCCAACCCTTATGTGTACAAGTAAAGCATGGAACTGGCAAAAACGATGATAAATGCTGTAGAAATTAAATCACTGAGAAGAATTTGCGGGAAAATGACGTACCTGTATAATAGAATACCGAACGACGAAATAAGGAAGAAATGTAAGGCAGATGATTGCATCACAAGTAATTTTTAAAAAAGATCCCTGAGATGATTTGGACTTATGGAACGAGTGGACGGTAGAAGAATGGTTAAAATGTTGTATACAAGCAATGTGAGTGGAAAGAGAAACCGTGGAATACCAAGGAAAATTAATCAAATACTGAAAGGCGGCCACATTCGAAGTCGCAAAAATCGACGGGCTGGCATGTTACGATGTATGACTGTAGAGGCCGTCCATCCTCTCTGCCTACCCCTCCAGAGAAAAGGCGTGATGGTTAGTTAGTTCGTTAGTTAGTTACTGAAGTGTTATAATAACAATGCACACGAGTAGTTTATTATTTTTTTTAAATAATTAGAATATTAATCATTCACTCGGTATACATAGCAATGCGGGTGCGGGTTAACATACTCATTATGAAACAGCGGAGTCTGAGGAGGTAAGAACTTCTCACATTATCTTGCGCCGAGCCTCACATCTCTACTAATTACCTTACTCCACTGAACAAACTTATCAAGGAAGCCATTTTTAACTATACGTCATTCTAAAAACATGTTTTATAATTCCTTATATGTAAAACAAAAACTCATGGAACATGAAATAGGATCGAAACCAGTGAAGTAAAAGGTGAAAACGTTCATTTTCAAAATTGATAGAAGAAGCCTGTTTTAAATTTTCATATGAGGCACTCACTTTGTGGTTAGACATTTTAAAATTCTTCTTCTTCTTCATCTGCTTCTTCTTCTTCTTCTTCTTCGTTTTCTTCTTCTTCTTCTTCTTTTTCTTATTATTCTTCTTCTTATTCTTCTTTTCTTCTTCTTATTCTTCTTCGTCTTCTTCTTCTTCATCATCTTCTTCTTCTTCTTCTTCTTCTTCTTCTTCTTCTTCTTATTCTTCTTCTTCTGCTTCCGGGGGGACGGTAGCCTACAGGAATCAGATACGCCACAGCGTGTAGGATTCTGGTAAGATCCATCCTCTCCACGTGCGCATTCCAGTTTCTTCTGTGTTGTCTGCTCCATCCCACAACATCTTCCACCTTACAGATTTCGCGGATAGCCGTGTTCCTCACCCTATGTCGAAAAGTCTTTCCTGGTATCCTCCTCAGCGTCCGCATCTCTGCCACCGGCTCTTTAGCCTTCGTTCTTGTGTGGTATCCGCTCTGGCCTAACGACTTACATATTTCTCTCGCTTCCTCAACATTCATACATCGTGTCATGCACGCGCGTCGATTTTTTTTTTCTCCTTGTATACAACAGATCGTTTGAACCCAATTACTGTGTACAATTTATTTTAGCTATTATATTGATTCTCATGACATGTGATAGGTAGCCAATCTATCGCCATTTTATTGTCACGTGAATTCTACACCAGACCAATGACAGTGTGACAATCACACTGCCATCGCCGGGAATCGAACCCGGGACCTTGAGAATGGAAGTCGGAGCTCTTACCACTCAGCCACGAAGGACGACATTTCTCTGACTCCTCACATGGCCGACATTCAATATTTGATTTATTTGATCGTGCCACGTTTTCCTTGGTCTTCCTCTATTTCTGGTTCCATTTACATCATTAACATATAATTTTTTTACCATTCTTTCTTCTTTCATTCTTTCCATATGTCCAAACCATCTTAATGATCCTTTTATTATTTTGTTCATGACACCATCATTCGCACCGCATTCACTTCTTATATTTTCATTCGACAGTCTATCATACACAGAGTTTTCACACATTCATCTAAGAGATCTCATTTCTATTGCATTTATTCTACTTTCATCCTTCTTTTGCCAGTTCCATGCTTCGCTTCCATACATAAGGGTGAAGATTCGAAAGTAAAAATCAAAAACAACGTACTCGTGCTTTTAATCTAACATCTCTTCAAGTTTCCTGTTTAAAAAGACGTCAAAAACACCGAAACACTTGAGCGCTTATCCCTGAACACAGGCATTAGATAAAATATTAAGCCCGAAAATTCCCTTTTATCCAAACTGAAGTAATCCTCGGTGGACCTACTTCTGAACTAATAGTTGCTATACAAAATGAGAAACACAATCGAATCTGACAAACTGCTTCGAGATGGGATCAAAAAGTTCGTCTTTGGATTCCACGTCAGCTTATTAAACCAATCAAACCCCCGATCGCAGATATTGAAAAGGGTTGATGGGTAGGGAGGGAATTCCCTCTTCGCCGTCTTAGGGGAGATTTTCACAAGAATTATTTTCAGCGTTAAAAAATATATATTTCTTATAAAATTAACTTACAGCTGTAAATGTTTTACTCGTTAGAATCACTAATACAACAACAACAAAAACATCACGCCGTTTCCCCGCAGAGGGAAGGCAGAGGGAATGGACCGCCACACTACTCTATCCTGGCACACCTCTCTAGCTTCCTCCACATTCATACAGCGAGTCATACACGCACGTTGATTCTTCCGACTTCTAACATAACCAACCATTAAATTTTGATTAATTTGGTCATGCTATGTTTTCCTCGGTCTGCCTCGACACCGTACTCCATTTACATCATTAACATATACTTTCTTAAACATTCTTTCTCCATCCATGCGCTCCGAATCAACGCAGCGATCCTTTCATAATTTTGTTCATTATGCCTTCTTCCGCTCTACTTCCTTTTCTTATATCATCATTTGAGATTCTGTCGTATATCGTTCTATCACACATATCGTACGACTTAGGGACCTCATCTCTATCGCATTTATTCTGCTTTCATCCTTCTTCTGCCAGTTCCATGCTTCGCTTCCATACATTAGGGTTGGGATCAGAACTCCATTGTGAACGGCCGTTTTCGCTATCATTGATAATTATTTATTTTAATTTTGAAATATTGTTATTACTAACATATCACTTTTTTTGAGATTGTGTTTAGACGGCTGTTTCGTGAACCTATGTTAGCATCATCATGTGTTACCAACAAATGTTGCCTTGCATCAAATGTTTGATTATGGCTTAGTGAGGCGAAACGTGTTATTCCAATAAAATAGAAAACTTCTAAAAAAGAGACGTTTTCATTCGTATTGACTATTATTATGTTTTTGAATCCGGACAATTACAGTTTTGCTAAAACATTGGGCAATACGTTAATACTTAACTTTATATTAATAACTATATATTACTTTTATAAATTTTAGTTTAATGCTACAATCACTTTTATCTGAGGTACCAAATATAATATGTATGTACTTTTGGTCCCAAAAATTAAAATGTAAATACCCAAATGATTTAACCGAAATCTCTTGATTGAAGTTCATTTTAAATAATAATTCAATAAAACGATGTTTTTCTCACTACTTCCACTTTTGTCTTTATTTCTACAGCGACCGGTTTCACCAGGCTCGCTGGCATCGACAGACTGGTGACATGGTTATAAACTTACTCCTTTATTTACATACGGATCAGGGGTGGTAAACACGATTCTTTACACATCTTTACAAGTTGTTTAAGATCATTCTGTTTATGATGCAATGGAATTTAAATTGATAACAAATGACATATTTATATAACAAACGTATTGTTTGAAAATTTGATATTATTGTTTTAAATATTCTTCTTCTTCTTTTTGTCTTTTCGACTTCGGTGGTGCATAGGGCCTCAAAGAACCTTTTCCACCCGACTTTATCGCATGCCTGATGCCTAACATTATCCCAAGTGAGGCCTGCCGCTTTAATCCCGTCCTGCAGGGCTCTTCTCCAGGTGGCTCTAAGTCTGCCTCGCTTCGTTTTTCCCCCCATAGGGGACTCTAATTGGCTTTTCGCCTGCCATGGTCCAGAGAACGACATTTGACACTGTTTGGAATCAATTGATCCTGAATATTGAGCGAAAGCACCTATTTTTAATATTAATGAAATTTAATTTAATATGTTATATAATTTTGGTCCGTCGCGTCGGTTGGCTGCTCCTATTGGGATTTCCATCCATTAGTCCATGGTTGAGTTGCAACGGTTTAAAATCATAACAGTACAATTTTTACAGTAATCGATTCTTGGAAAATGTTTCGTTTATAATTTAAATATTTCCCATTGTGGAAACAGCAATAAATAAATTATAAATCTCATTTGTACATTTCTATCATATAATTTTTAAATATTTCATATAAATCGTGTTATTATAACTCATAGTCATAAACCCGGCTTACCCTCATTAAAAGATGAGTTATAACGCAATAGTGTGGTATTTAGTTTTTGCTGTAATTTTATTTCATGAATAAATCTCTCTGCTATTTGAATAAATTTCGCTTTCCGATTGTAAGGCAAAGTACCAGAAACGCTATCTCATCTTCTAATGATAAGAAAACAATGATCAGAACTTTTCCTAACTCAATGCTTGTCCGACTGACCCTTGGTCTCGGGGGTTCATAATGATAAGGGGTGAAAGCATCAAAAAAGAAAAACACGTTTTTTTTTACACTTTTACACACAAACATTTCCAAAATACCACAATGCCTCAAGACTCAAGTCTTCAACTAGCCAGTCATGACGTACGGAGCCGAGACTTGGACACTGACAAAAGATCTAGTCTACAGATTCAAGGTCGCCCAGCGCGCCATGGAAAGAACCATGCTTAGAATAACCTTGAGGGACAGATTTAGAAACTAATTCATTCGACAACAAACCAAGGTGACTGAGGTGGCTCTGCGGATAGGCGGACTGAAGTGGCGATGGGCTGGCCATATCTGTCAGAGAACCGACGGCCGATGGGGGAGACGGGTTCTGGAGTGGAGACCGCGTACATGATTCCGTAGAGTTGGACGTCTCCCTGCTCGCTAGACCGGCGATCTGAAGAGGATTGCTGGACATGGATGGATGGGAGCGGCAATGGATCGTGGTGGCGTGCTTTGGGAGAGGCCTACATTTAGCAGTGGATGACAGACGGCTGATGATGATGATGACACAAACATTTTATAACTAAAATACATATAATGGTTAATAAAACCCTTGCAGTAACAATAAATTTACCTAAAAATGTATCTTCTTCTTCTTAGAGGCCATGTCAAGCCCCCCGTCACGACGTCGACTATCACCCTGACGAAGACTTCTCTGTTCTGTGCTAGCTGGAACAACCCCCGCGCTCTAGTTTCCGATCCACTCTGACGTATGTATAAAATATTTTTTTCTTTAAATATAAATAATAAGAATAAAAGATACAAAATATACGTATAGGGTAAATTTCAATTACTAACATTCAAATCTGGATTAGATGCTTTTCATTTTAATAAGTGTTTTCATTTTGAAACCTAATCATTATAATGTACTTTGGAAATTGAACAATAATAACGTTGTTTATTTTCCACTTAAATGTTAAATATCACGACATGTTTCGGAGGATACCTCCATTTTAAGTTAAAAAAATATTTTATAAAAACAAACTAAACAAGGAAAGACGCATTTAATAATCAATAAGTAAGTATATGTTAACGGAATTATACATTTGTAACATTACAATAAAGTACCAACAAGCAATCGCCCTCCAAGAAGACCACCCAAAAGACGGCGAGAAAACTGGACCATACAAGGAACGGGCTCCAAGTAATAACAGAAAATTTAAATTGCCACGCTGCAGAATCAACCTGCCAATAATTATACGTGTGGGTAAAGCTTTCTTATTGCTTAAATAGGTCACCTCAGAGGCTGACATATTTCGTGATAGTGTGAGTCGCCTCAGGGATGCAATACCAATGTTATGATTCTTTATAATTCTTACTCTGTATGTATTTTTTATGTTTCTCTTATAAATTCTTATTATGCAATTGCAAACGATATGGAATTATATGTCTGTAATGTTTGTGATTTTAAGTCAAATAAATGTAACAGTATACAGTCCTTAATAAAACAGAAGAAGTTGGAGAACATCATGACAATAAGGATTCAATTCAATTTAATTCATTATTATTTTTATTTTTCTTTTATTATATCAGATGATCTGTGACACGGAAATCATGTCTCGTCGGATGATGAGGTCAAACTCTCTCTCCATATCTTAAGCAGTCTTCCAGGTGGGCGGTGTCCGGAGGGGATTTCTTAAGCGGCTGTAAATGCGAGTCTGTCACCATCTATTCGGGCTACATGGTCCCTCCAGTATCTTCTTCTGGATCTACTCCACTGAACGATATCCTCTATTTCGCAAGTTTTTTTTATGTCTGCGAACTAGCAAAAGAAGGATGAAAGTAGAATAAATGCATTAGAAATGAGATCTCTAAGACGAATATTTGGAAAATCTGTGTATGATGGAGTGTCGAATGATGAAGTGAATGCAGTACAAATGAAAGTGTTATGAACAAAATAATGAAAGTATTATTGAGATACTTTGAACGCGTGGATAGAATGAAGAAATAAAAAAATGCTCAAAAAAGTGTATGTTGACGATGTGTACCAAACTAGAAATAGCGGAAAACCTTTAATGGTGCGATAAGAAGGAATGAAGTATTAATCCAATTCGGATACAAGTGCTTGAAGTGAGAACAGTGAAGGAATTTTCATAAAATTGATTCTGTGTGAAAAGAATGATTAAAGAAAGAATGGTAAAAAAAAGTATATGTTAACGATGTACATGGAACTAGAAATAGAGGAAGATCGAGGAAAACGTGGCACCATCAAATAAATAATTTTTTGAATGTCGGCCACGTGGGAGTCGGAGAAATCGACGTGCGTGCATGACACGATGTATGAATGTTGAGGAAGCGAAAGAAATATGTCAAGTAATAACAGTGCAGCGGTCCATTCTTTCTGCCCACCTCTTTGGTGAGACAGCGTGATGGTTAGTGAGTTAGTTAGAATTAAATTCAACGTCCAACAACAATTTTGCATTGTCCAATAAAAATCTTTAGCATTTCATATCCTCGGTGTTTTGTGGTAAAGACTCCATTAACCTAATTAGGTTAAGCGGCCCGTAATTGAGAGGCGTTTCTTTCCGGTCCATACCGGAAGCTGGAACCACTTCCGCTCATTATTTCCGGTATACGGTCAGAAACTAAAGCCACCGTTAGCGGAGAGTCGGAAGTGATGCTGCAAACCACTTCCTTGCAGTTTATTATCATTTCATTTAACAACTAACCTTAAGATGACATTAACGTTTATAGACACGCTATTTCCTTATCTTTTCTAAGACGTTCAGATTAAATATTTTTCTAAAGTCTTTTACAAGAGGAATTAATACGATATTTCCTTCTACCTAATGTCCTCGATCAAGTATAGTTAATGTTGGAGTACGAATAATAACATGATAAAGTATCATCCACTTTGACATTCGTAACGTCAGCAATGGTTTGTTTTTCTCTATGGTTATTAGAAACGAAGGAATGGAAGAGGGAACAAATTTGTAATGGAATTGGCGCCTCATTCAAGGCCTACTTGCCATTATGTGGATAATAAGAAAACTTTCAGGAACTTACTTATTATAATATTTTTTAATAATATTATAGAGAAGATCGATACATTGGTGTCATTTATGTAAAAAAAATCTATGTTCATCATAACTTTGTGTTGGGGATTTATCGAACAATGTTTTTTACTTTGTAAACAACACTACGTTTTATTTGTCTTTTTTTCTTTTTTATATGCTTTGTATATATAACACTAACTTAAAAAAAATAATATCAGATATGTTTCGGACAACCCGGTTCTTCCTCAGTTATTATTATAAAGATATTTAAAATATTATAAAATTCTTTTGAGGTTCGCAACCCATCACACCGCGTCTCTAGCGGGGGCAAAAAGAGAAGGATGGAGTCCCGCATCGGTTAAAGTGTGGCAATCCATCCTTTCTGCCTACCCTTTCGGGGAGACGGCGTGATGGTTAGTTACTTAAAAAAATTGTTTATAAATACGATCAGTTTTGACAGATGTTATAAAGATTTATTTTGGAATGTTTATGCTGTTGTAATAACAAATATTATAAATCAATTTAAAATTGTAAATAATAATTTAAAGTTCTTATTGGGGTTATATTAATAAAGGGTTTTTGCGTTTCGGGGTTTTCTAATGAAATGCAGTGTAACATACATATAATTTTTTTGAAATTTAATGTGATTTTTTAAGTAGCAGATTTCTATTTTTGATTTTTAAAATCTGATTTGTACAATATCATTAAATATTTAATATAAAACAAATTAAGTTGTGATTTTTTTAAGTAAAAAACGACATTAGAATCGTCATTCGCCTCTTTTTCAGAAAGCGAAAAAATAAAGAAAACATAAGTAAGATTGAATTTAGTTCCTTGAAATAGAGAGTGAAAAGAAAACAAACCAATTCCCGGTGCAAGGTTCCACCATTCTCCCCTATTCTCTCTCTCTCCCAGAACTAATCCTATTCTCTTCCCAACAGCCCCTTCCTTATCTTATCATTTTCCCATCAGGACAATTCCTCCGTTTCGCGAGAATACAATTCAAAATGCATCTCGACACTACATGAGTATATTCTGGTCTATTTGTCTCGCTAACGTTACATGCAATGTGTTAAAACTATGGTAGTTCTCAAATAGTTGGTTTGGTCAATTAAGTTTATTGGTTAATCACCGAATTGACAACCGATTGAGATTTTTTTATAATTCAGCATGCTTTTAGTTATTAAAAGACATTAGAGCATTGAAATTGATTCATATTTGTAAATAAATTTATCGAATAGTCCATTGTTTTGTCCGAAACACTACGATACTTCAACTATTAGGGATACCCATAAATAATGTCGTTTTTTTTTCAATGAAATTCAAAACAATTTTTCTTATACTTCATTAAACTTTTCTTATATTAAATTATTCCTCATATAATCTGTCACCTTCTGCCATCTTTTTTTAAAATCATCCATGCTCTTCTTGTAAAATTCAGCGGATTTTGACTGAAAATATAAGGAATTGAAATTTTGATCTCTTAAAAAATGGTCCATAGAACAAAATAAATAGGAATCAGATGGTGCGAGATCCGGCGAGTATGGAGGATGCAACAGGGTGACCCACCCAAGATTATTTACGCGTCAATTTCGCAACATGAGCTCGCGCGTTATCATGCTGAAGAGTAATGGAGCTTCTATTCACCAAAGCTGGCCTCTTTTGGCGTAGTGTTTCATTAAAGCTATCCAACTGTTGACAGTATAACTCTGCCGACACTATCCGACCTTGAGGCAATTGTTCGAAGTAAATGATTCCTTTCGAAACCCAATAAACACATAATAACCCTTTTTTAGAATGCAACGACCGTTTAGGGGTTGAAACGGCCTTTTGTCCGCATTTTAGCCATTGTTTTTTTTGTTATGTTTGAATTAAACCTATTTCTCATCACCAGTCACTAAGTCATAAAGAAATGGGCTTAATTGTTCTTTTTCTAGCAATAATCTGCTGATGCTGAGCCGTTGAGCTACGTTGCGGTCGGTCAATGCGTGTGGGACCCAAACACCTTGTTTTTAAATCTTGCCAAACTTCTTTAGGATCCTTTGAGTATTGGACCAGGATGTACCGACCTTTTCCGGTAGTTTTTCTATAGTCAGCTTCGGGTCGTCTTCGATTTCAGACTTCACGGCTGCTTCATCCGTCTGGACGGGTCGTTCACTTCGAGGCTCATTTTCCAAACATAAATCACCAGATTTAAATTTTTGAACCATCATTGGCATTTGCTGACATCCAATATGTCACCGTAAATCTCGCAAATATCCTTCGTAGCTTCTGTCGATTTATTTATCAAATGATAAAACTGAAAAAGAATACAACTCTGCAGATGTTTTTCCAACGGACACGTCTCTACCATTGTCGTCAGAGGGATAAAGAAACCGTTTTATTTTGTCTCAAGGCCACTAGCAGGTAGCTGCTACACAATAAAAGCTTATAACACGTCCTTACTTCATAACAGACCGAAGGAGACTATTTTAAAGATGGCGCATCGAAAAAAACGACATTACTTATGGGTACCCCTAATATATTGCTGTTAAAATTTGAAACACTGTTTATAATATCATAATTTCTTTTTATTCACTGAGAGTGTAGCGACAGCTGTTTCACCTGTCTATAAACTAAAGTAACAAATGAAAAGACTTATTAATTATAGGGCAAAAAACTCATTATTGTGGTTGGTCATAGTTAAAATTAAGTAAGTGAAATCTGTCGACAATTTTACAAACAAATATAAAAAAGTGGGAAAAAACAGTGATTAGAAGGGACAATTATACATACCAGAAATGAAAGGGTATTGTCACAGTTAATATTAATTAGGTGAAGAAGCTACAAATAGTATTATATATTACATAATTTTTCTTCTTCTTCTTCTTCATCTGCCTATTCCCGTCCACTCCTGGACAAAGGCCTCCTCCATTCGCTTCCATGTCACTCTGTCCTCTGCAGACTGCATCCAGGTTATTCCGACGTATCCGTTCAGATCACCGTTCCACCGTAGTTCCCTCCAAACAAAGATTATATTATTACGTACAAATAAAGTATAAAATAATTTCAATTTATATATCCTGGATACCACTTCTATACATAATACGTAAGCAGCTGGTGACCTAAGAGAATAATTTATTAAAATGGATATTCGACTTTTGAATATTTCATGCGCCTCATTTGTGCAGACACAATGTCACATCATATCCTCCGGGTTCCTCGTAACTTTTCTTTCTCCCTCGTAACTGAAAATGTTCTACCTGAGAATAATGAACCTTAATTTAATCGCATATTACCTTTATCAATGACTTCGATAATGACGCAATTCCGCAGATGAATATTACTGACTGTATAGAAAATGGTTTACAAAAGTCAAAACAATAGACCATTAAGACTAAGTATAAATTAAATTTAAAAAATAACGGTTTTTAATAAAATTACCATTATTTTTTATCACAAAAATAAACACACATGTATCGAGTTGTCATTACTCTTCATCAATAATCAGTTGTTCGTAACACCTGATGTTGTCAACGTAGATTGGCGAAACAGCTAACGCGATAATTTCACAGAAATTAATTAAATAAATTGTGACATTATAACAGTGTTCCAAATTAATCCTACATATTTTATTTTTTGACTAACAAAAAATATATATGTATTGACGAATTTTTATGAATTAAAACACTGTTTTTTCCACTTTTGAGTTTATGTTTCTCGACATGTTTCGAAGGCCTTCATCATCGGGAAACCATATGACGATTATATCGTTCTCCCGATGATGCAGGTAAGCCTTCGAAACATGTCGAGAAAAATAAACTCAAAAGTGGAAAAAACAGTGTTTTAATTCATAAAAATTCGTCAGTATGGAATTCCACAGTCTGGACGCCTTAAGTTAACCTAAAAAAAATATTTATATATTTTTAATGTGTTTGTGAGCAAATTTACTTGACAGTTGAATTTGATAATATTTCATCACAACAAATTTGATTCTCCATATATACTCACCTGGCAATGTAACTATTTTTTATTTATTTGATCTGAACGATTTTTTTAACTCAAAAAGAGTCTAATAAATTAGCAGTAGTCCAAACAGGTTAAATGTCAATTAATAATCAAAGTAAATTTGTTTTTGTAATGTAACGCCATTAACAATTATTTGTGTATTTGCATAGGTAGTTGGGAATGTAGAGTGTAGCGTACAACAAGAATATATATGAAATTCAATTATTCTAAAGAAATATTAGTAAATTTTTCGATTTGTAGCAAGTTTACTATACCATGCAATTAAAGGTTAAACATTCATATGTTATTACTGTTAAAATTTAAAACACTGTTATATCAAAATTTCTTTTTATTGACTGAGAGTGTGGCGACAGCTGTTTTGCCAACCGATGTTGGGATCATCAGGTGTTACAATAAAACAGGTTTATTGTTGCAATAAAACAGTTTAATGATGCCAAAATCGGCTGGCGAAACAGCTGTCGCGACACTCTCAGTGAATAAAAAGAAATTGTGATATTATAACTTAAGAAATTGTGTTTTGAACAGTTAGAATGTTAAAGTATCGTAGTGTTTCGGCCAAAACACTGGACTATATTTAATTAATATCAGTTCGTATGAAATATGAAATCGCCTGTTTTCTTGAATTTTTCTTATATTTTATGGGAATAACACATCTGATTATGCCTTAGCAAAGCGAAACATGTCTTTCCATAAAATATACAAAAAAAATAAAAAAATAGATTTTCATTAAATACGCTATCACTCATTTGACTAGCTCAAATTTGGTATATAGAAAGATCAATAATTAGTCTCATCCACTTTTAAGTTTGAATATTAAACATCACGTTCCGCCCATGACTTAAGATTTATATCAAATTAATTGGGTTTTTTAACGTTTGTAACTTTTTTCACCAAAGCTTGTTTATTTGCTATAAAATTTTAAAATAATTCGTGGAGAAACGTTGCTTGTTATAATTTTAACCGTCTAAGGTAATGAACTCAAACTTGGTCGAAGTAATTAGTCGAGCTTTCAAGCACGTTGTTTTTCTTATGTATAATTATTTTAATTTCTTCGCCGACTCGCTCCACTACAGTCGGTCTTTGTTTAATAGGCAACCACCCCCTGATACGGTTAACACTTTCAAACAGCATTCGTTTTAACATTTTTAAAAAATCCGCATCATTATCATCATCGTCATCAGCCTATATCCGTCCACTCCAGGACGTAGGTCTGCTACATCTTCTTCCATGACTTTAGAGAGTATCTTGTATTCCTAATGTCTCCTTAAATCTCTCATGCGTTCCTGGTATTATATTATATATCAGGGATGGCAAACCTATGGCACGCGTGCCACTGGCGGCACGCGAGACCATTTTGCATGGTACGCGAATGAACCTTCTGGACCTTCGTGGTAGAGTGGTAAAAGCTCTGACTATCATACCGAAGGTTCTGGGTTCGATTCGAAAAATTAAAAAAGGGAAAAAAATAAGTGATTATACAAAAAATTCAAAAAAGTTTTAGAAATAGTATAAAAAAAATTCATAAAATATTTAAATAGCCATGTGTATTTTGTTTGTTCATCAATAGTTTCACAAATGACGGAAACGAAGGATATGACGACATTCATGCATAGAAAAAATTGGGCATCTAGCATCTAACAAAAATCCCACTAATAATGAAGTTTTGAGGGTTCTAAATGTTTTTTTATTAAGTCTATTTTTATTTATTTCTTTTATTTTTCCATTGATAAGTTCTTAATTATTTTTTTTCGATGTATAATGCTTTGTATATATTTAAAATCTGAAGTATCGGAATGATTTGATGCATTTTTATTTCCATGGCATGTGGCACGCGACATATTATTATATTGAAAAAAAAAATTTACACTCAGGCTCAAAAAGGTTCGCCATCCCTGTTATATATATTTTATTTTACCTGTTCTCGATAGATGCCTTAAACCATAAATTTTGTTTGCAATATCTTTTGAGAAAATCTGATTTAATTTGATTTCATGCCTGTCGATCTTTGGCTACACGCATCCATGTTGTACCGGTGGTCTCTTTAATGTCGTCCCTCCGTCGAAGTTGAAGACGTACAGGGTTTTGGGTCGCAGTTCTTGGACACCAGCAAAGGAGCTATGGCCGTCTATCGTTAGAGCTGCGATCGAATTAGCCTGCCCAGCGCCATTTTAGCACTGCCACACTTCCGATGATGACACTCCTGTTCTAACTCTAATAGTGGTGTTACTTACTCTGTCCGCTTTACTAAGTATTTTTTTAAGTGTAATCTGCATATACGACAAGACATAAAGAGTAAATAGAAGTAGATTAAATATGGCTTGGGTCCCTCTTAATTTCTTACATATATATTTTTCTAACGTAAGTCCCGCATAGACGAGGGACAGGTCTAGGGACTGAATGAACGAAGCTGACGAAAGGCACCGATCCCATATAACAGCTTCGGGTAATGTTTATTCACTTCAGAGAGATGATTTGCAATAGTGTTAGTAACACCTCATTGGTAAAGAACCCTATCTGATTGGCTCACGGGTCTTAGTAGGCGGAGTCAACGGCGTTAGCTTTCAAAAATACTCTGTGATCAGAAAATTACTACTATCTCGAAATCAGCATAATAAATCATTTTAAATTCGGAAAGCCATGTTTGTGTTTGTGATTTTGTTTTTGAATTCCAATAACAATACTAATTTGACAGAAAAATAGAAATTCCCATACACTATTAGCCAGGACAACAGATATTTGAAATAATGAAATAAAAAAACATGATTTGTTTACTTTATTTTTAACATTGTGTAGTATCATTATGAATATAAGTCGCATCCTTAATTGGTTTGTTGTTTTTTTTTTCATAAAATATCAATAAACATCATTATAAAAACTGTTAAATTAAAAAACTTTGCTTTGTAACCTTTATGTGTATTTCTTTTCAAAGAAATTATTCCAATTGACATAGGAACAAATACATATGAAGGTTCGAAAAATCACTAAAATTTGACATTTGATACACCTGTATTATTATAGCATCTGATGATGTCAACATAGATTGACAAAACAGCTGTCGCGTAAAATAAAATACAATTATGATTCATTAACCAAGTTTTTTTTCTTCATAATGTTTATAATGTTTTCAACAGTTTATAATGTTAAAGTACCATAGTGTTTCGGCCAAAACAGCGTAGTATTTAAATAACATTTAAAAATTGATGGATTTTATTTTTGTGATTCTTGAAATTGAAGCTGATAGAAGTTTTTTTTTTTTAATTATATTTTCTCATATTAATATTTGAATATAAAATATTTTTGAAATATTTTTTTGCTTTTATTTTAAAAAAACAGTGTCTAGTTTTTTGTAAACGCACTGTCACTCACACTATTCCAAACAATTTCCCTGAAATGAACGGACTCTTAACTGTGGGAATCCTCAATATCCACTATACTACTGGTAATTCCCAACACTGCTCTTTCCATAGCTCTTTAGAGATTTTTCAAATTCACAAATAAACTTAAATATTATGCAGTTTTAATGTTAAATAATAAAGGGGCGACTTTGCTCTTGAAACGGGCGGAGATTGAATATTGTTCACCCGACTTAATACACCCTTATAATGAAGTTCACCAATATAATATTCTTACTGAGCATTCAAGCGGCCTTACTCCATTAATTGAATTCCGATGTCTTTGGTAGGAATTTTCTTTTCAATTGTATTTTAGAAATTGAAAAGATTTCTTATTCTTCTTCTTCTTTTTCTTCTGATTGTAGATCTTGCGATCTGTTTAGGCAGGATATCAACTTTCTTCCTGTGATGAAGACGACCAGCCTTCTCTCCATCTCTTTGGTGGTTGTCCTGGTGGTCGACGGCCCTCTGGAGTCTCGTGCATCACGATATTATAAATTCTCGTTCTCTTCATTCTCTCGATGTGGTCCCTCCAGAATTGTCTTCTCTGCCTACTCCATCTCACTATGTCTTCAATTTTGCAGGATTTGAGAATTTCTTCATTGGGTATCCTATCTCTAAGGGTTCTCCCTACAATAGGTCGCAATGTTCTCATTTCTGCTACTTTTAAGAGATGTTTGGTTCTGACAGTGTCTGCTCTTGCATCGATTCCGTATGTCATTATGGGCCTGATGCAGGTTTTATAAATTCTAACTTTGCTTTCTACTAGCATATGATTGTCCCAGACAGGGTCTCTTAGACATCCGGAGATAACTGCAGCTTTATCATTATGTTTTTTAACTTCATTATACAGATCGCTGCAACTAGATATCTTCACAACCAGAAATCTGAACTTCATGACCTGTTCTATGGGTTTATCGTCTACAACCAATTTGCATCTTAAAGGCTGTCTGAATATTGTTAGACATTTTGTTTTTGCGATGGACATCATCATATTATACCTCACAGACGCAATATGGTACCTATAAAGCATTCTTTGTAGATCGTCTTCACTTTCTGCCAGTATTGTTGCATCGTCAGCATAGCATACCACATTAATGAGTTTTTCTCCCATCCTATATCCGAGGTTAAGAGATGCGACCTCCTTTATGATCTTGTCCATGACAAGCTTAAACCGGAAAATATTTCATTCTAATATAAAAATGATCAAATATTCATAAAATACTCGTATAAACGGATATGCAAAATCTAAAAAAAAATCCTTTTTTTGTTACAAATTACAGAGTTGGCTGGCCTCTCAATAGCTGCAGCCTGGAGACAGAGCGGTGACAAAAGTGCATGGCGAGCCATGATGGATAGTTTAAGAGATGGACATGACCCTCGCGAAGAATACGACTAAAGAAAAAGATGATTTATGACTGATACTCCGACTTAACCATATATTACGTTATCCAGATGTAAGTACTTAGAAATATGTAATTTTTTTTTATTTGAACTAAACATCACGGCGTCTCTCCGAAGGGGGTACCTGAAATAATGAACACCCAGACTTTTTTTTTCCTGACATACTTCTCTCGCTTCCTCTAAAAACGCATTGTTCGTAAAAATTTACATAATTATTTATTTGATATGTCTGTAGTAATTTCAATTAATTATAAATAAATTATTTTATGGTATTTCTTCTATATACGCCAAACTTTGGGTTGCTATGGTGGTTTATTTCTCTTTTTCTTTTTTACATACTTTTTACAACACTTATATTAAAAAAATAAAATTACATAGACATGTTTCAGACAAACAGTCCTTCTTCAGTAAAGATACTTTTTTTAAATATTATAAAATTGTTTACATGATCTGACAGATGTTATTCTGTCTCAGATATTCAGATATTATTATGTCAGATGGTAGTCCGTCTCTGAAAAAAACGCGCTTAATTTTATTGTTAAACTTTAAATTAACAAAAGCTTGGTGATGTTCCAGAATAGTTTAACAAAAAATTCACCATTAGTTGTTTAAATGTGATATAAGTAAAAAATATATATTGTTTTTTGAAATTTCACGGTAAAAGTTCATTGTAAATAATGAAAATAAAATAAAGATTGTAAAAAATATATTTTAAATGTATATTTAGTTAAAATCCACTGATGTTTGTGTCTTCGGTCGGTTTCGGCAGCTCGCTGCTATCTTTTGATTGCCATATCTACAGTTATTTCAACTGCACATAAGCTGACCAGAAGATGGCAGCGAGCTGTCGAAACCGGTCGAAGACACAAACATCAGTTGATTTTAACTAAATATACATTTAAAAGATATTTTTTACAATTTTTTTTTATACATCACATTAAAAAAACTTTCAGGTTTAATTTTTGTTAAAATTTTAGCGTATTTTTTCAGAGACGGACTGCCATAAAATATTTTGTTTTATAATACTATAACTACAGACATGTAAAATAAATAATTGCGTAAACTTTTGCGAGCAATGCGTTTTTTGTAATCTTCGGAAAATCATTCAAAATCGTTAAACCTAAATTACCCACCACACATTTATAACTACCCTGAAGATGGAGATTGCAACGATCTACGAATCGTCGGTCAAGAAAAACAAGTCACACTGATTTTCTAAAAATTCCAAAAAACGTGAAATAAAAAGTTTTAACAAAGTTTATTTTGCGAAAAGTATCTTCATCGAGTATTTTACTACGGGTTTAAAAATAACTGAAAACAAATATGTCTTATTTAAAGGTAGTAGCATTTAAATCTCTACTTTATTTCTTTATAAATTATGTATGGTTATAATATACGTCACTTTCACGATATCATAAAAGGACTAAGCGTGCAGAAAGACCTTTTTCAATAGCCGCAGGACATCGGAGGCCTCAGAGGCTCGGCGGACGGGAAATGTTCTCTGGGTTAAAACATTTCAGCACTTTCGTTATTTTACTTAGCCCCATCCTCTGTCAAACTGTCCCGGCTTGATGGGCGTCTAGAGTTTTATTTAATGAGACATTACATTTCATACCTTTCATAAGAGTGAATAAACACCGATCTGTTATGCTTGAATGTATTGTATGTTCGTTGTGGTATTTTAAGTCTGACGTCAAATATTTCACCCTGTTAAATGAAACAGTAAAATATTAATATAAATCAAATCGTGAATTCTTTTTAAATAATCTGTTTATATCGTTCTCCCGATGATGAATGAGTATTGAGAATCGAGTATTGAGTGATTTAATATGGAATTTAACATAATAAATCAAGAAACAATAAATACTCACAGTAGCTATAACTAACTAACTAACTAACCATAACACCGTCTCCCCGAAGGGGTTGGCAGAAAGAATGGACTGCCACACTTTTCTTTCCTAACATATTTCTCTCGCTTCCTCAACACTCATACATCGTGTCATGCACGCGCGTCGATTTCTCTGACTCCTCACATGGCCGACATTCAATATTTGATTTATTTGATCGTGCCACGTTTTCCTCGGTCTTCCTCTATTTTTGGTTTCATTTACATCGTTAACATATACTTTTTACCATTCTTCCTTCATTCATTCTGTCCATATGTCCAAACCAACTTGATGATCGTTTCATTATTTTGTTCATAAAACCATCATTCGCACCGCATTCACTTCTTTTATTTTCATCCGACATTCTATGTGTACCTATATAAACAGTTAAATCAAAAAACTTTGTTTTATGTATCACAATTGTATTTTTATTTTTCGCGACAGCTGTTTCGTCAATCTATGGTGACATCATCAGGTGTTACAATACACTATGTAAAATCTGATGATTTCAACATAGGTTGACGAAACAGCTGTCGCGAAATATAAAAATACAATTGTGATACAAAGTTTTTTTTTAATTTAAGAATTTATAATATTATAGTATCATAGTGTTTCGGCAAAAACAATGGACTATTCAATTACTGTACCTGTATTTTATGGGAATGACATGTTCCGCCTTGCTACACATCCGCTTGGCACATATGATAATTCCTTAGCAAGGCGAATAATGTCGTTCCTATTAAATAAAATAAAACTTCTATTGAATATAGAAAACATACGGTTTCTTTTGTATTATATAGAACATTTTACAACAAATACTGCATACAACTTTTTGGCTATTGATTCTCGTGACATGTGATAGGTAGCTAATCTACCAAAGACAGTGTGACAATCACACTGCCATCCAATATATTAGATAATCCATTGTTTAACACACTACGATACTACACGACCTTCGTGGCAAGTGGTAAGAGCTCTGACTTCCATACCGAAGGTCCCGGGTTCGATTCCCGGCGATGATAGTGTGATTGTCACACTGTCTTTGGTCTGGTGTAGAATTCACGTGGACATAAAATGACGATAGATTAGCTTCCTATCACATGTCATGAGAATCAATATAATAGCTAAAAATAAATAGTATACAGTAATTGGGTTCAAACGACCTGTTGTGTACAAAAAAAAAACATTTTAAAATGTTTAAATTTAAAACACTTTTATAACATATCACGATTTATTTTAATAAGTTTGTCGCGACAGCTGTTTCGCAAATCTATTTTGGAATCATCTGGTGTTACAAATAGCTGTTTGTTTTTTAGTTGTTTAGTTCAGTAGTTAATTTTTATAAATATATTTTAATTTTAAATAAGACAAATCTAAGTTTAAATCTGTCAAAACTGATCATATTAAATTTGTAAACAGTTTTTTTAATATTTTAAATGTGTATCTTTATAATATCACTGAGGAAGGACAGGATGTCCGAAACATGCCTGATTTATAGTTTTTATTATTTTTTAAAGTTAGTGTTGGATAAATAAAGCATATAAAACAGAAAAAGACAAATAATAAATAATTATCTAGAGGTTATTATTTTTTAACGTCTCGTTATAAAATGGTATAGAACATGAGTGTGTGTATTCGCAGAAAGAAATACTCATACTACGAAGCAGAGCTTAATCGATTTTTTAATGAGTACATTCGTCATAACGAGCCGGCTAGAAATCACGGCTTTGTTGGCCTTTAAATCAGGCTCCGTCCCAATAAGTCACCCCGAGGGCGAGGGCGCGGGCGGCTCGAAGGAAAGGCGCCGGGCTCTATGAGCAACGGATACCGATTAATTTTTGATACATTCTTTCGACGCGGAAACTTTATCCTTCCCCTATATATCTCCCTTATTTCCTCCGGAAGAATTCTTAACGATTTATTTCTTTCCCGGCAAAGTCTTCCACTTTCTCTTACAATCTATTGGCCCCTTAATTTACTGCAACGTTTGTTACTTACTGCTTATCTCTGACCCGAATCGGCGGAACAAACAAATTCACACCACCTAATCGATAGCCTGCCTTATCTAAATTACTAAATTAGATTAAACAACCGAATGAATCTTCGCCTTTTACTCGCGTCCTTCCGGCTAGTTTGTTATTGGCCCGACAACAAAGGTTGAATTTACTTTCGCTGGAGACAATTTAAGTTCAATAAATACTGACCTTTATTTCTCCCCGAGAATTATGCGAAGGCCCTCTAAGTGATTTTTATCTTCTCTACTAATTTAAAGAATTTATTACAATTTTTTCCATCAATTTGTGAAACAAATTTACTAATACGATACATAAAAATATCACTTATGGGATATTAGAAGATATATCAGTGCAGAAACATTCAAATCTATGTATAATGCAATCATTCTTCCGCACATAGATAAATAATGTTGAAATATCAAAATATTTTGGCGGAAAAGCTTTGATATTTCAACATTATTAACTGTTTAAATAAAATACTTTGTTGTAAATATCAGAATTGATTATATTTTGTCGCGACAGCTGTTTTGCTAAGACCTGACGATGCTAGTATCGGTTAGCGAAACTGCTTTCGCGACAAAATATTATCGATTTTGATGTTTAACACAAATTTTTATTTTATTATAACAGTTTATTTGTAAATAATGAAAAGAGAACTATATTCGTTAAAAATTCATTCATAATAATATTTATTTTGTTTAATTCCACTTAGGTTTATTTTATATTTTTACAAAGAAATTTTAATTACAACACTAATAATACGTTATACTAGTGTTATTTTTTTTTAATTTAAGGGGCTAACTAGGGAATTTCATAATGATGATTTTTTATGAATTAAAGCACGGTTTTCTTCACTTTTAGTTTATTTTTCTTAATATACTTCGAAGGTTTTAAACCTTCATCGTGAAGTGAAAAAAACAGTATTTTATTTTATAAAAAAATATTCGTAGTTGTGTTTATTTATTATTTTTATTATAGTATTCAATTCACAATGCAATATTTATTTTATATTGCGAAGGGAAATTTTACAATTTATATTTTTTGCAATTCGATAAATAAAATGGTCAAATAATGCTATAATTATCATTCCCTTTCCTCCTAGATTATACACAAGTGTACCAAAGTAAATGCACGAAGATCTAGGTTCAAATCCGATGTCAGTAATTGAGTGATCGTGTACTGTGGTCCACACTGTCTCCAGCATCTCTAGTTAAATATTTGGTCCATGTTCTGTTTAGGGAGGAGTATTGCTTTGAAGTTCTTTCGATTAAACACAAAAAATTGAATTAATTTTAACAGTGTTAAAAGACAAATTTTTATGAATTAAAACACTATTTTTTCCACTTTTGAGTTCATTTTTCTCGAAATGTTTCAAAGGCTTACACCTCATAATCGGAAGAACGATATATACTAACCTAGTTATTACAAACTGAGTTCAAGAACCTGTTATCTCCCTAGTACTATTTAAGTTAGCTAACACATGTTATATATAATTCTAGGTTCTTGCAGTTTGTAATAATTTTTTGATGGAAAGTGGAAGTAGTTAAAAAAACATCGTTTCATTTAATTATTATTATAAAATAAGACTGTTTGCCGATGATGCATTGGTAAACATATCCGGAGAAAACTACCATTCTATTGGGAACTATATTTCAATATGGCTAAGGAAAAATAAACTCAAATTTAATGTGACGAAAACAAAATTTATGAAATTTGGGAATAAAAGAATATCTATGGCACGAAGAGTGTTGAAAGATGTGATATTATTGAAGAAATGTGTCTTAATAGATAACAGACTAACTTTTTCACAAAATACAAAATATGTTACTAAGAAGATGGCTAAAAATATATCAGTTCTGGGCAGGATTAGACGATATACCAGTGTAGAAACATGCAGGACTGTGTATAACGCAATTCTCCCTCATATAAATTACTGTAGCAGCATATTGATTTTGGCAAATGAAGAAGATATGCAAAGTTTAACCATTCTCCAAAACAAAGCAATGAGAACAATTTTAGCAAGTGGCACATATGCCAGGATAAAAGTGATGCAGAAACAACTAAAATTGATGACATTGAATGAAATAATTACAGGCAAGGTTCTATTCCTCGTAAACAAAATGATCAATGGACACATCTCCAGATTTTAAAAAAAAAATCTATGTTAACCAGTATGATTATCAGAAAAAAATAAAAATAATAAGCCTCTCATTCAGAAAAAAAACAAATCTCAGAATTCCCTTATATAAAAAAGTCCTAGTGTCAATAATGTACGAAGTATGCAATAAGTATGACCTTGTGATGAACGTGTCAAAGTATAAAGTTATAGTATTTGAAAAGGAAGAATGTATGACGGATTGTGACATAAGTGCAAACGGTGAGAAATTAAAGCAAGTTACCGAATTTGTTACCTAGGAAGTTGTTTACAAGAGATCGAAGAATGGAGAAAGATATCAGAAGAAGAATTGGAACTGGAAACAAAATAAACGGTGCACTCAAAGTCACTACCGCAAATAGAAATATATCGACTAAAGCAAAGATGGCAGTGCATAATGGAGTTCTATTATGTATGGAATTGAAGCTTGGAATCGGCAGAAGAAGAATGAAAGTAGGCTAAATGCCATAGATATGAGGTCACTAAGAAGAATGTGCGGAAGAACAATGTATGATAGAATATCTAATGATGAAGTAAGGAAGGAATGAAAGGCGGATGCATGCGTGATAAATAAAATTCAGAAATGGTCACTAAGATGGTTTGGAAATATGGAACTAATGGAGGAGGAGGTTAAAAAGATATTATATATGCAAATAGTGTGAATGGGAAAAGAAGTCGAGGAAGGCCAAGGAAGAAATGGCATGACCAAATTAATCAATTACTAAAAGGCGGCCATGTTCGAAGTAGGAACAATCGACGAACGTGCATGTCACGATGTGTGAATGTAGAAGAGGCGCGAGAATTATGCCAGGATAAATCAATGTGGCGATCCATCCTCTACCTACCACTCCGGAGAAACGGCGTGATGGTTAGTTAATTAGTTAGTTAGTTAAAAGGTATACAGATATTTCGGAGGAAGTCAAAAGTGAGAAGAACATGAACAAATTATGAATAGAAAAGCAAATATGTAACCAAAACAAGGTATATAGAATAAATATGGTAAGATATTCCGCGTTTTATTTTTGACATCTACTGCGCAGCTACGTCACGTGGAGACCCAAGCATTAGGTTGTGTAGTATGAGTTGAGTATATATTTATACATTGGGTATGGAATTTTTCTTTGTTTATTTATTACGTCTAATTAAAAGAAGTTTTTGTAATTGTATTAAATAAATTATGACAAATCGTTTTCTTTATTTAAGTTATTGTTTTTTTTATTTTTCTTTTTTTAGAGTTAGCATCTTCAATGAGCTTTAAGTTCATTGTTCTTATTTTGAAAAACATTTTACATCGATAAAAAAGATTTTTAACTGGATATGGCAAATCAACTCCATTTGATTTAGCTATCAAATTCTTTATGTAGTTGTTTCCAGGTTGTAACGTTTTTCCATTTTCAACATTATAAATATCATCAAGTTGCTGCAACAACTCCATAAATTTCAAATTTGGTTTCCTCAAGAAACCTTCGGACAGTGTATCTGTCCACGTATATGTGCTAGTGGAATCAGTGTCACAGTAATTATGGATCATATTTGCAACTTTATCCTTCAAGCGGTAAATAATATATCCAGCGAGGTGTTCTAGGCCATCATACTTCAGGTCATTAATTTCTTCAATAATTGGCATAGATGTAGTTACTTCATGAGCGAGATCCGTAAGCATATCGGATGTTATAATTTTGAATTTTTCTGTTCCTTCAAATCCCTCATCGATGTCAAACATTTCATCTACTAAGGAATCGTAATACTCGGACTCGCTTGCAGTCATGGCCTCGTCAGATTTATTCTTTTTGAATAATTGCTCATTGATTGGCATCTTTCGCTCAGCACTTTTATCGATCTCTATGTTGCCATGTTCCGAGATAATACTTTCGTTTTTACCTAAAATAAAACTGCGTAGCCGATATTTGAACTGCAAACAGCTGGGATGGTCATAAAGTCCACCTTTTGCCCTCATAACACCGAAAAACAACTCTAAAGGATCTTGATTTAACCGATAAGTTAATAAATATTTGATATGGTAATTATCTTTCAAATCGTCGAAAATTAGCTTCAACGCGTTTATGCTCATCAGAATACCCTTCTGAAACGGTATTAGCGACTTATGTGTTCCAACTCGCATTTCTTTTATCAGTTCGCTCATGTTATCCAGGATTGTCTGCTGCTGTTCTATTTCCAATCCGTACGCTGCCATTCTTGGCCTGCTGTCAATTCGTGCAACTCTTGAATTAAAAACATCGAACCAGTCGTTAACCTGAAATGTATAATTTGGTATTGGTAACAATTTTTCTTTTGGTAAGTATACACAGATATTATAAAAAATCATGTATTATAATAATACATAATACTCTGTATAATATACAAGACTAACATTTTTACACAGTACAGAAACTTCATTCCAGTTAGGTGATTTTGATATCCCCAACGCTCCAACTCTGGCCAATGCTCGAGAAATTGTATGCGAGAACAGCTGCGTTGCATATTTCACTTTCTGTCTTTTGCCGTATTTACATGATATGTGTAGAGGTGTAAGTCGGCTTGCAATTTTTAAATCCAACACAGATTGATTTTCTAATAATTCTAAGATTGGCTCTTTTGTCAGCAGTTTTCCATTCGCCAAAATACCCGAATCTAAGAAATGATTTCGTAGAAGCTTTATCAAGTGTGGTGCGTCGCTAAAAACATACACACTTTTGTTTTTATTGCAAGGGTTCACAAAAAATGGTTGTGTTTCACAAACTCCCATCGACGCCCACAATCCACGATTTCCACCTCCCATATCAGTTACAACAGCTACAACGTTATAGCCTATTTCATGAAGTTTTTGTATGGCTCTTTCAATCATGATCTTGGTGAGCTTAGCATCATAGCTATAAAAAATTGGCTGCTTCCAATTGTCCATCAATCCTCTCGCCATAATTACTTGCACATAGTTCGCTGGGGCATACAGAATATCATTTGTCTGATCATATTCATAAGACTTTTGTATTTTCATTTCGTCAGCCATAATTACGCACACTTTTTGGTATGGTGTTAAATCGGCGTTTTTCATTAAAACAAAAACAATATTCAAGAAACCGGGAGCGATATCAATTTTTTGCGCCCATTTCTTTAAAGTTGAAACTGCTGGGAGAGGATATTTTTTTTTCAAAAGAAGTCTATATGCTTTTGGACCGCTTGCATAAATTGATATAGCTTGGGCAATGTCATTAGCATGCCATCTGATTCTTTTCCCTTGATATGTCATTTTTTTTATCTGGACGGGAGTAAAAATATTCTTTATACACTCATTTTCAGTTCTCAAGAAGTGGCAATCTTTCATTAATTTCTTGTTGGCCAGCCGCAGATTTATCAATTCGACATCGATTAAGGCGTTAGTATTTGTGCCCTTATCAACTTTATTGCACGCATTATCCTCATCTTCAATAATCAAAGCCAAGTCCAACTGCTCAGATCTTAACAACACTGGCTCGCCCGCCAATTCATTGGTCTCAGAAATAGCTTCTTTTCTAAAATAAAAAGGTATATAGGTATAAAAGTATTTTTATTAATTTTTAGATAGGTATTTATAAAGTGTTTTTCAGTATGTATTTAAAGGTAAGTATCAAATAGGTATAAGTGTAAAATGTTTTTAAGTATTAATGAAAAGGTAAGTAAATAGGTAGGTATCTTTTTAAAAAATATATTGGTATTTCAGAAAAACTTACACAACGTCCTTAAGATCTCTTTTTTCTTTTCGTTCTCGGCGTTGCAATACAGAAGTATATTCATTATTTTTTCCTATACGCCAACGCTGCACTGAGGTACCAAAGTCAATTCTAGCGGGAAATTGGGTATTTATTCACTATTTTTAATTCCAATTATTTCTTACATAATATCTTAAAATATAAATGGAGCATCATAAACCAAGTCAATTACCCACATGGCAACAGTGTTAACGCGATGCGATGTTTCCAAAGTTGATAAGTAACGCACCAAACATTTCTCATTGTTTTAGTAGCGTTTGCATTCCCAAGTTGACAACACGTTTTTAGCAAAGTGTTAGCATTATTGTTTGGTTTTACATTATGAATATTTCAATTGAAGGTATGTTCTTAATAATTATTTATATTATATTATTTTGCTTTTTTATTTAATGTGTTTTTAGGGGAAATAACTAAACAATGAATTATCGGATTATAAAAATTTATCATTTAAGTTTGTGAAGGCCTACAAAAAAATCCCCGAGACACCCGATCAATTTTATTATTTTATTTTGTGTAGTGATATATATGTTATAAAATCCATAAGAAATTAGCTGCCGGAAATTGCCTATTTAGAATGTATGTTACTTTTCATTTCAGATGGCTCAATTTCTCGAAGAATCTTGTTTGACATTTGGCGAAGGGGAAATAATGAAATTAAAAGAAAATATGTTTTAGCTCATATTTTTCAGAAATTTCAACTAGAAATGTTTAATAAAGAGATAGTTATGCCTATAAACAAACAAAAAAATGCGTTTTTGTGGCACATTAAGATCGAAATGGGTCGAAAGTACAAGGACACAAAAATATTTATGAAAAAAAATTCCAAGTGGTTGGATGCTGAAATATCTTTTCCTGAATTGACTTCCAAAGAGATTCAAGATATATCAGAGGTACCATCTACTTCTGGAAATACCAGCAGGAAGAAATCTTTTGGTAATTATACGAAAAAAACGTAGCGAAAAATAGTACAGCCTATACTTGAGTTGACGTCTGGCGACGAGTTAATGTACGCTGCACAAATTAGTTTAAGATGGGAAGAAGAGATGCTGCGAAAATGATTGAGGAGATTACATTTTCTCCAAAGAGAGCAACTAGAATGAAAAAAGCATATAGATAGTCTCCTAGGTCGGCTAAAATGTACTCACGTGAAAAACCACTAGCTTTGTTTGTTGATGCAAAACTTACTAAATATGCTCATTCAATCAGAAGCTAAAGCTCTAGGTTTATATTAACCCATCTTACAAACATATTTTGGAAGCAAAAAAGTGCTATCCAGTCAATTCAGTTAAAATAACTGAAAATTGTGCAGAAGTAAATTTACAAAAGATATTGGACAATATAATGGAATGCTCACATGCTCCTCATTTTCTCTGACCCTTTATTAACTTCCTACAGAAGTAACTCTCAAAGGCCTAAGGGTAGTTTTAATCCAGAGGTTATACAATTGCTACAAAATCCGCAACCACCAGATACTACAGATAATCTATCTGAGAGTGATGCTCATTATGATTCTACTTAATTTCCATTTTTTCATTATCTTACTTCATGTTTTTTAAAAATATTTTTACTACTTGTACCTTTGAACAAGAATTACTTGTACATATGTATTTTACGGTTTATCAATAGTTTAATTACGTCTTAGAAAAATGCATTTTTTAACAATAATTGGTAGATTTATCTACACAATCATTTCGATTATTTACTAAATTTTGATATTTCTAATATAAGTTAAAACATATTATGTATTCACATTTCTTTAATAAAACATGTATTTCATACAACAAATATTGTAGTTTTAGTGTTTAAAACTTTTTCAAACCATTAATTACCATTTTATTACATATTTAAGAAATTTCCCGTCAGATTTGAATTTGGGACCTCTGTGCGCTGGTTCGGCAAGTTTTCAGTTGGAATTGCATCAAGATTTAACTTTTTGCTGTTACTAGGAGAATAATTTAAGAGCCGGTGTCTTAAACTTTGCGCGTAATGTTCTGGTAAAAAGTGCTTGGAGCATATCCTATTATTTTTTAAGATGAACTTATCCTTTCTACCGCACTTTTGTTTCCATATTTTTGACAAATCTGCGTTTTGGGGAAAGCGAAAGAATTTCACTGGCTCCACTTCACTACTTTGATTGCCATCACCACCACTCTTTTGTTTTTTATTATTGCTATTGCAATTGTACACAGCACAATTCACCATTTCAATGTTTATATTTTTCTTTTAACTATAGCTTTTATTTTAACTTTTATTTCTAGTATTATTATTCTCACTTTACTTTATTTTCAGGTTTGTTTATAGTTTCGTTTCGATTTCGAGTTCACCACATGACGTCACTTGACAGCAAATTATTAGAAAGGGATAGCATGCTACGTGCGCAATATCTTACCATCTATATATCTATATACCTTGTAACCAAAATGTAACCTATGTTGATGTTTATGTGGATTCTTATTTTTAATTGTATGAAAGTATATCAGAATATGTGTTTATAATAAATAAAGTTAATTAATAATAAATAAAGTTAATTTATAGCAAATAAAATTGAGTATTTATAGATGTTAAGTATTCCTAACTTTAGTATACTTCCACTCTAGAAGGGGGGGCAGAAAATTGAACACCAAAATCCAAAGCGGTTTACGTAATTAAATTACGTTCATGTTCCATCCTTATTACGTCTACGTCTACGTCTCTCCTGAAATATATCTCCATACATTCCCCACTTGCGGTTTGATCACTACCACCTTTAATCGCCTTATGTGAACTTCCACCCGTGTTGGAAGAATGTTTTAATTTTGTAGGAATGTTCAACTGTCTGGAATTTCAAGTCTTCGCTTGTTTTATTTCAAAATTCTATTTTTGAAATTAAACGTATCCACTTAATCTCATGTACCATGATATATTTTATCATGAAGTAAGTATACCAAAAGAGTATAACTTTTATATGATTCAAAATTTTATTTTTAATAATAAAAAATATAAATTAATTAATTACATAAAACAAAAGGTACAAAGAAACAGTTTGACATCAGTGTTTCCCAAAGTATGCGTCCCTCGCCCCACAGTGGGGTAATTTGATTGTTAAGGGGAACGAATTGTTAATGGACTTGTCCAAGGTTTTTAGCACAAAACTAACATAAAATCTCTGTGCAGCAAGTATTAAATGAAAGGATCTTACTAACTAACTAACCAGCACGCCACCGAAAGGTTAAGTAGAAAGAATGGACTAACACACTTTTCGTTCCTGACATATTTATATCGCTTCATCAACATACATCGTGTCATGCACGCACATCGATTTTTCCGACTCCTCACGTGGTCGACATTCAATATTTGATCGTGCCACGTTTTCCTCAGTCTTCCTCTGTTTCAAGTTGCATTTACATCGTTAACATATTTTTTACCATTATTTCTTCATTCATTCTTTCCATCTTAATGTTCCTGTCATTATTTACTTCGTAACACTTTCGTTCGCACTGCATTCGACACTCTATCATACACAGATTTATCTCAAATTCATCTAAGAGATCTCATTTCTACTGTATTTATTCCACTCCCATCCATATTTTGCGAGTTCCACATTTAATACTAAACTTATAATAAAAAATAATACAAATAATTAAATTAAATCAGAATAATACTTCGGTAAAATTATTACGTACCTTAAATTCAGTTCTCTGTCATTCTATCCACATTATTCGAAATACATTTCTATGTATACACATTTCAAATGCCTTTAGAAAGTTCTTAGTACTAACTTTCAAACTGCTAGTTTTCATCCCACACAAACTCTTACTTTATCTTCTTGGAACATTGATAAATTAAGGATGAAAGTAGAATAAATGCAGTAGAACTGAGATCTCTTAGACGAATGTGTGGATACTCTGTGTATGATAGAGTGTCGAATGAAAATATAAGAAGTGAATGCAGTGCAAATGATGGTGTTATGAACAAAATAATGAAAGGATCATTAAGATGGTTTGGACATATGGAAATAAAGAATGAAGAAAGAATGGTAAAAATATATATATTATGTTAACGATGTAAATGGAACCAGAAATAGAGGAAGACCGAAGAAAACTTGGCACGATCAAATAAATCAAATATTCAATGTCGGCCGTGTGAGAAGTCAGAGAAATCGACGCGCGTGCATGACACGATGTATGAATGTTGAGGAAGCGAGAGAAATATGTCAGGAAAGAAAATTGTGGCAGTCCATTCTTTCTGCCTAGCCCTTCGGGAAGACGGCATGATGGTTAGTTAGTTTTTTGATCAATTACACTGGTCGGCAAAAAAAATCTGCCCCTGACACCATTCCTGCTGATTATTATGTAAAATGACCTCCTGAGTCTGAATATGATCTCAGTTTTTCCTCATCACCCACCGTTTGCGTAAAATGCCCCCCACTTATTTTTATCACTTTTCCATAATTAGGAGGGATGAAAAAGGGTATTTTCGCCTTTACATTTCTTCTGAGAGGCTAAAGAGGTGAAAAGTTCTAAAACATGAACATTTCTAGCAAGGAGGTAGATTTATGACCCCTTAAATTGGAAAAAAATCATTATAAATATTCTAAAACGATATACAATAAACTACGGTGCATACGTGTAACATAAATTAAATAAACACAAAAGTCCGGATCGTCCATGTCAACATGTGCAACATCGAAAAATAATGTGCTATTAAATTATGTGCTAAATTTTTTTGCACTTTTTGGAAAAAATTTTTTGCACTTTTTGGAAAAACCCTCCGAGATCGTGTCCGCAACGCAGACATAAGGAAAACCTGCGAAATAGAGGATATCGTTCAGTGGAGTAGATCCAGAAGAAGATACTGGAGGGACCATGTAGCCCGAATGAATGGTGACAGACTCGCGTATACAGCCGCCTATGAAATCCCTTCCGGACACCGCCCACCTGGAAGACCGCCTAAGAGATGGAGGGACAGCTGGATCTCATCATCCGACGAGATATGATTTCTGTGTCACAGATCGTCAGATCTATCAAAAGAAGAAGAAGAAGAAGAAGAAGCTAAATTAAAAAAACGGTGAATTCGTGGAAAATAAATTAAATAGGCAATATGTGCACCATCTAAAAAGAACATTTTGTGTTAAATTAATTTTATTTTGTTATTTTATTTTATATCATTGTATTTTATATTATTTGTTTTAGATTTATTTTGTGGGTGTTGCACGATCGAAGCGTGCGCGGGAGATGCCTATTGGTGTCGATGAGGTTCGCAACCCATCACACCGCGTCTCCCGCGGAGCGAAAAGAGAAAGATGGCGTGCCGCATCAGTAAAAGTGTGACAGTCCATTCTTTCTGCCTACCCTTTCGGGGAGACAGCGTGATGGTTAGTTAGTTAGAATATGGTGGTTGAGGCGTTTGGTTAAGCGATCGCTTTATGATGGCGTGATGCTAAGTTAGTTAGTTAGTTAAAACTATATCAAATAAACTTTTTTTTTTACAAATATTTTAACTTGAACCACCCCGTTAACATATAACTTGAACCACCCTGTTAACACATAACTAGGTGCTAAAATACGAGTAAAAGCTTAAGTAAGGGAGTTTACCTTTATCATCTTCTTTTTCTCCTGAAATCATAAATTTATGAGACTGCCGCTATTTTGTTACCGCAGTCTATCGATATTTAGAGAGAAAATGATTTTCATTCCGATGACGTCAGAGGTACAGGAAAATAATTTTTAGTGTACCCGAAGTTTAATATCGTGTTTAGTGACAGTTAATAAATCTCCCGATTCATATTATCGTCTTCCAGGCGGCCGGGATGAATTTATCACCGAGCCTTAATTGTGATAAGGGATGTGCGGCACATCCGCATCCGCATCCCCTTTATTTTACGATCGCACCGCTTGCTCGCTTATTTTTCGGATCGAATCGAATCGATTTTTTTTATAATATAATTTTTCGTGACTCCTTACATATCGCACCTCCAGTCGTAAACCGGCTCATTCCAAAATTTTGGTGAATTGAGTTAAGTATACAGAATGACTAAAAAAAGCGCGCTCAATCACCCAGTAAATAAAAAACTGCCCCAATAAGGCTAAAAAAGCTTAGTTTTTCATTTTATAAAGTTAAAGTGTGATTTACCAAAAACTGTCGAGGACCGAAACACGTTTTCTTCATTTCCCAAAAAACATGAATTTTGGATTGAGCCAGTTTACGACTGAAGGTGCGATATGATTTCATTTTTTTTTTAACAAAAGGGAGGAAATCTCACGACTAGAAGTGCCAAAGTGGGCCATACCCTGCTTGAAGGTATGTATATATACCATGAAACACCACCTTGCATGACAACAGCAAGACTTCTAGTAAGTCCGACTGCCTGACTTTCTAGAGTAGGCCTCGTTATCCCTGGGAAATAGAAAGAATGGACTGCCACGCGTTTCTTTCCTGACATACATCTCTCACTTCCTCAACATTCATACTTCGTGTCATGCACGCACGGCGATTTCTCCGACTCCCCACGGGGCCGATATTCAGCAGTCGATTTATTTGATCATGCCACGTTTTCCTCGTTCTTCCTCTGTTTCAAGTTGCATTTCACCGTTAACGTATTATTTTTTACCATTATTTCTTCATTCATTCTTTCCATCTGTCCAAACCTTCTTAATGTTACTTTCATTATTTTGTTCATAACTCTTTCATTCGCACCGCATTCACTTAATATAGTTTCATTCGACACTCTATCATACACAGATTTTTCCTCACATTCATCTAAGAGATCTCATTTCTACTGCATTTACTCCACTCACATCCATATTTTGCCCGTTCCACACTTCTTACTTAACTAATAATAAATTAATACAAATAATTAACACTGGCCTTATCATCAGGGTGATCACTGACCTTACCTTAGCACACTGAGGGAGGGTGTAGGGTGTATCTTCGACGCCACACTACTGAGCAGTGACGGTACTCCCATAGAAGCCCAGAAGCCCGGCATGCGTCAGACATTTTGAATCAAAACCCCCAAATCTAAATTATCATGCCCCCGCATAAACCAACAACCCACCAAATCACCTTCCAACAATGTTCCCATCAGAGGTAAGAGGAATAGCCACAAGAACTGAACCTCTGAAAGCCAAAAGAGGTTTCGATTCAAAATTTCCTACGCAAGTCGGGCTTCTGGGCTTTTTTATTTGAGTACCGCCACTGCTACTGAGACCCACCAGCTAAGGCCTCATTTGATAACGCTTTAACATAGTAAGACGAAAATGATGTTCTCATAATATAATAACAAAACTTCTTGAAAACAGACGTTTTTATTCGTATCATATTTATTATTAAAATAATATTTATGGAATCAAGATTGTGTCTGGAAAAGGTGATAGGTAAAATAAATCAAATATTAAATATCGACCACGTGAGAAGTCGGAGAAATCGACGTGTGTTCATGACACGATATGTGAATGAATGTGTCTGGCAAGAGCAGTGTGGCGGTCTATTATTTATGCCTACCCCTTCCGAGAGACGTCGTGATTATTAGTTAACACTGTTTTTTCCTGACACACTTCCTCATATACACTGTGTCATACACGCACGTCAATATCTCCGTTTCTTTACGTGCCCAATATTTTATAATTGATTGATTACATCATGACACGTTTTCCTCGGTCTTCCTCTATTTCTAGTTCCGATTAAGTGTTTTACATATACTTTCTTTACCATTCTATCTTCTTACATTTTTTCCTTTTGTGCAAACCAATTTAATGATTCTTTCATTATTTTGTTCAAAACACTTTCATTCGCACTGCATTTGCTTCCCACATTTGAATTGACACTCTATCAGATACATGTAATCCAAAACAAGTGGTTAAATTTGTATATTTAGGAAGTATGTTTACAAAGGACGGGCGAGTACGATCATGAAATTACGACGTGCGATCATGAAATTAGGGTTGGAACAGGCTACAAAATGAATGGTGCATTTAAAGTTGCACATATTATACGAATATAATTTAATATTTCACCAGTTTTGCGGATGCGTGATTAACCGCAACAAGCACATCACTAATCGTGGTGCTTTGCGCCGCAGAAATTCACTCCTGGAGGCAATTTATTATTCCTCATCAAAACAATAACAGAACACGGAGAGGGATACACAACTCTGCCAGGAGTAGAGTAAAGGATATATTAGACACTAGAGGTGGAAATATGACGAACGTGGTATTCGAGGAAAGGAATTAAACACTTCCAAGAGATGCACATTTGAAATATGATATTAAATTCATTTTGCTATTTAATTAATGATTTGAAGCTATTTAATTGATGATTCCTCACAATTCATACATCGTGTCGTGCACGCACGTCGATTTTCCGACTCCCCGCGTGGCCGATATTCAATATTTGATTTATTTGATCTTGCCATGTTTTCCTCGGTCTTCCTTTATTTCTAATTCCGTTTACATAATTAGCATTAACTTTTTTTGCCTTTCTTTGTTTATTCGTTCTTTCTGTGTGTACATCTTAATGATCCTTTCATTATTTTGTTCATAACACTTTCATTTGCACCTCATTCACTTCTTATATTTTCATTCGATCATACACAGATTTTCTACACATTCGTCTAACCTAGGTTTTCAAAGGGGGCGATAACGCCCCCTTGTGGGCGTTTGAGACTTTCAGGGGGGCAGTAGAAGACCCAGAAAAAAAAAAGAGCGTGGGCAGATAAAAAAAATATAGTCTAAAAAGACAAAATAAAACACGCTAATCATTTCTTCCTTTTCTTCGTTCGGTATTCTTGTCGTTTTCAGATACATAAAAGATTTAATAATATTTTAAAATTCAACTATGTGTTTCTAAATATTTGGAATAACGTTGGGGCGTTGAACGTTTATATTTCTTGTAAAGGGGGCGGTGGCCCAGAAAAGATAGGAAACCTATGATCTCAGAGATCTCATTTCGACTGCATTAATTATAATTTCATCCTTATTTTGCCATTTCCCTAATTCACTTGCGTACATGAAGGTTAGTACAAGAACACCATTGTGCACTACCATTTTAGCTTTTTTTAATATTTACTTTAAGTGCATCACTCACTTTGCTGCCTGCCCCAACCCTTCTTTCAATATTCCTTTTATTTATAAACTAACTAACTAAGTAACCATCACGCCGTCTTCCCGGAGGGGTAGGCAGAAAGAATGAAACGCCACACTGTTCGTCCTGACATACTTCCCTCGGTTCCTCTACATTCATACGTCTTGTCATGCACGCACGTCGATTTCTCCGACTCCTCGCGTGACCAACATTCAATATTTGATTAATTTGATCGTGCCATGTTTTCCTCGGCCTTCCTCTATTTCTAGCTCCGTTCACGCCGTTTACATATACCTTCTTTACCATTCTGTCTTCACTAATTATTTCCATGTGTCCAAACCATCGTAATGTTAGTTAGAAGTTAGAAAGTTTCAATCCTGGGATTGGTTTGCCGCAATTTCTTCTATTATTCTCTTCCATTCTTCCTTGTCTTGTGCGGCTCTTTTGAAATCTGCATATGATGAGCAGCGCACGTCCACCAACAGGTCCTCCGGGAACTCTCGGCGTGGGCGTCCCCTAGAGTTTGTCCCCTCGGTCATACCCTCCATTATGGCATGCAAGAGACCTTCTTGACGTATTACATGGCCTTCTTGACGTATTACATCTTAATGATCCTTTCATTATTTTGTTCATAACATTTTAATTCGCACCGCATTCACTTATTATATTTGCATTTGTCACTCTATCATATACAAATTTGCCACACATTCGTCTAAGAGATCTCATTTCTACTGCATTTATTCTACTTTCATCCTTATTTTGCCAGTTTCGTGCTTCACTTCCATACATTAGGGTCTACATACCTTTTATTTATAAATTGTTGATTTCGAATATCGAATCTAAACTGGCATTATACATCTAGCGAGTAGCACTACAAGACTCGTCCGTTGCTTCCCGACGTGTGTTAATGCAAATATGCAAGGGATGCATCGACAGGCGGCGAGCGCTCCGTTCGAGCGAAATTCAATTGAGACACGAGTCACTTCATTCCCGGGGTACGGAAGACCCCTCGCTCCAGCTACTCGTATGTAAATGACACGTTTTACAAATGAACGGAAAAATACTGCACCTTATATTTCAACTAAATGGACAAAACACATAGACAACCTAACAGACAAGTTAGCATCGCTATACTCCCTCTTCTACAAAATACAGAATTACATACCAAGAAGGGAAAAAGTTATGATGTACGAAGCGTATGTAAAAAGCCGACTGACAAATATGATTCCCTTCTGGGGGACAGGAAACCAAAAGGACATCTCCAGACTCCAAAGACAACAAAATAAAATAATAAAATTAGCATATAACATTGACTACCTTACCCCAACCATACAAGTTTACAGACAAACAAAACAAATGGACATATCAGACCTGACCAAATATGAGACCTTAAAAATTGTACACAGAGTGACCATGGAAAAGACAACAGACAGCACCTACAAATTAACTAAAAATTCAGACATACACAGACACTGGACCAGGAATTGTGACAGATATCACTTACCGATTGCACGAACTAAGACAGGACAATCAAGGATATTGAACAATGGATTGAAACTTTACAATGAACTACCTAAAGACACAAGGAATCTCACTACAACTCAATATAAAAAATATCTGAAACAATACATAATTAATAGTAAGATCTAAAAATGTAACCGTATAACCCAATTGGGTTTTTTTTTAAATAAATTAAATAAAAATATTAAAAAAATATATCAGTGTTTACTAAACTTTCATAATAAATTAAAATATGTATAAACTTACTTCAGATAAGATCAGTGGTTCTCAACGAGGTCAACACCACCCATCGCGATGCATCGGTGGTAGAAATATAACATATAGTCCATTGTTTGGGCGAAACATTATGATACTTCAACATTATTACAGTTAAAATTTAAAACACTGTTATAATATCACAATTTCTTTTTAAGAATTAATTGTATCTCAATAGAGATGAAGATGCAAATTGGAAACAGAATATGGTTGATCGAGGTGTTTACAGGACTTATGACCTGTCATTGGTTGGGTCGAGCGCACGCTTTATGTAATACAACGTTCCCCATTCCACATTTTTTCTTATGACCACCATGTCTGACAATTTTTTGGAAGTTGTATATATGTTTATCTGCAACACCACCCTTTGCATGGTAGTTTTATTCGAACTACACACTAACGCCATCTATGAAGATTGTATTTTAAGCATTAAGCAGAAGATCTTTTTAACGCAATGTGAAAGGCTACCGCCATTAGCGCATTGCTAAAAACCACCTGGAGATGTCACTCCAATCTATATGCTATAATTTTGACCAGTTTTTGTTTTGTGCAACATTTTGAATGTATACAAATACGTGTAGACGAATACTGGATTTTACCCATTGCGGGTTATCAATTCAAAAATTAATTGTATCTCAATAGAGACGAAGATGCAAATTGGAAACAGAATATGGTTGATTTAATTTATTTTTATTGTTAATTAATTTATTTTTATGCACTTAGAATGTCGCGACAGCTGTTTCGCCAACCGATGTTGGCATCATCAGGTGTTACAATAAAATATCAAATGTCAAATTAAATTGATTATCATGACATGTGATAGATATCTAATATTTCACCTTTTATTTATCATGGGAATTCTACACCAGACCATAGCCGGAAATCAAACCCGGGAACGGTGCCGCAGTCATAGCTCTTGCCACTCTACCATAAGCATCGTCGATATACGCTTAATAAAGTGATAACTTTATATTATATGTATACCGTTTCTTGAACAATTATGTAAAAGTCCATATTAAATTATTATTACGCATGAAATCATCTGTTTTCTAGAGATTAGCCTAAATTCAAGGAAATCCACACTTCGCTCGGCGAACTCCTCAGCAATAGGAAGATTAGTTGAGCCGAAGCGTTGCCCCAGTACAAATTTCGGGGATCGAGCGTTCGCGGTAGCCGGTCCATCAGCTTGGAACAATCTCCCTTCACACCCTAGATGCATAAATGATCCGACAGATTTCAGATCTAAATTGAAAACCCATCTTTTTCATATTTCATACCCAAGTTAAACATTTATACTTTGTTCTACTATACTTTTAAACCGATCGCTTTTTAAGCAGTCACATTTAGATTTTTAGATTTAAAACACGTCTTCATGCGCCCTTGAGGTGATTACATCACAAAAACGGCGCTTTAAAAGTAAGCATATTATTATTATTATTATTATTATTAAGTAAAATTAAATTTAAAAAATCTTTTCCATTAAATATAAATCTTCTAGAAAACAGACGTTTTTAATTAGTTTATATAATTAATCATTAAAAATGCCTCACAACAAAGTTAGTGTTTCGTGCGAGAAAAAAAATTATGCTTGTATCGTTTATTATTTTACGATATCTTCTTGGATTCCTCTTTTGTGTTTCCCTTATTGAAGTTAATGTATATTGAAAATAATATTTGTTTGTCTTCTTCTTCTTCTCCTCCTTATAGACCTTTGGTCTGTTCCTGAAATCAGGCTGGCGTTGACTCCCAACTATCTCTCCATCTCTTCGGCGGTCTTCCGGGGGGACGGCACCCGGCAGCAATCTGATGCGCCACAGCGTGTGGAATTCTGGTGGGATCCATCGCACGTGCGCATGCCAGTATCTTCTGCGTTGTCTGCCCCACCTCACGACATCATCCACTTTGCAGATTTTAGAAGAAAAAAAAACTTGTCCATTAAACATTATGTAAAACGTGGAAGTTTAATAATTTGATAAATAAATAAGGTGTTTTGTATTTGATCAGGGGTTAACTTCACAATGCCACAAACTTTAAATTTACTTAATTTTAATTTCCATCCAAACTCAAATTTCTCCAAACTTTAAACAGTCGATACTTTGAATTAAAGCTAAAACTTTCCCAAAAACCAATAAATTAATCAAATACACGTATATTATTACCGAATTACAATTTGCGGGTTCAGTGAACTTTAAAATTATCTGAAGGATAATTATTATTCCACTTAGAGATAACATCTCTTAGAATTTTTGAGGTACGGAAAATACCTCGAAGTTAGCTTAAGATGCGCACTATTTCTTTGTGGAACTTTTCTTCAAACTCGACTTGTTAAAAGTTTATAATGAGGGATGTTTCAAAAGTATTTAAAGAATTCGTTATGAAATTTATTTTACAAAAAAAGTGCTTTTGACTGTTTTTAAGTTGCTATTAAAAGGTTTGTTTATTCATGGGTAATTACTTCGATTTAATAAAAAATAAGAAAGGTTTGGATATATGGAATCCTCAAATATATTGAGGCTACTTTCATCTCTCTTCTTCTACTTTTTCAAGTGCCCTGTCGGTTCTTCCAACGTTGGCGATCACCTCGGCGAACCTGTCCCTGTCCTGCGCCGCTCGGACCAGTTATTTCATAATTCGGATGCCGGTCCACTGCTTCACGTTTCGCAGCCAGGACATCTGTCTCCTACCGGGCCCTCGGCGTCCTTCAATTTTCCTCTCCAATATCAGTTGGAGAAGATGGTACTTTTCTTCACGCAGTACATGACCCAGATATGAAATCTTCCGAACCTTGATAGTTGCCTTATTTTCCTGTCAACTCTAGCTCGCCTTAGGACTTCGGTATCGGTAACCATGTCTGTCCAGGGAATTTTCACATATTTCAAATGCTTCCAGTATATTCATTATTATGACTTAAGGTTCACGTTTCACATCTATGCAATAAAACAGACCACACATAGCATTCGATCATTCTCTGGCGGAGTTTCAAATTTATGTTATCATTGCAGAAGAGTGATTTCATCACTCTGGGTCAGTGTATATTACATCTCCCTTATTTAGACTTACATTATGTAATGCTGTCTTCTCCACATTTATATCTGTATCCACTTATACTTACTCTCAAAGATATTAAGGATACTTAAATCTCTCTTGATCAGTATATATCATATCTCTCTTGGTCAGGCTTACATGTTCTTAAGGTGTCTTTTCAATAAATCATATACGAGTATGTGTACTCGTATATCCAGTTTTACATCCTCTAAAATATATTAAGGCTACTTTCACATCTCTTGGTCAGTGTATATCACATATCTCTTGGTCAGGCATACATGGTATAATGCTGTATTTTCCAAACACCATTATATCCACGTGAATATTATACGCAAATCGGTCTCTAAAATCCCAAATTAATAACACGGTCAGCGCTAGTTTCTTCCACCTAAGACGATTAAAATCCGTCAAAAGGAGTATTCCCCATGACACTTTCAAAACTCTTGTAAATTCCTTCGTTGTGTCACGACTTGATTATTGTAATGGAATTTATGCAAACATTCCAAAACAACAAATAAACAAACTTCAATCTGCGTTCAATGCAGTAGCAAGGCTCATTAAAGGCATTCCAAAAAAGTCACATATAACACAACATCTCAAAGAACTTCACTGGCTTAAAAGTCCAGAAAGAATCCAGTATAAACTCTGCTGGACAGTCTTCAAAGCGCTACATGGAATGGCGCCAAGTTATATATCTGAACTCTGTATAACGGACAGCCTAAATTCACGGAAATCCACACTTCGCTCGGCAAACTCCTCAGCAATAGGAAGATTAGTTGAGCCGAAGCGTTGCCCCAGTACAAATTTCGGGGATCGAGCGTTCGCGGTAGCCGGTCCATCAGCTTGGAACAATCTCCCTTCACACCTTAGATGCATAAATGATCCGACAGATTTCAGATCTAAATTGAAAACCCATCTTTTTCATATTTCATACCCAATTTAAACATTTATACTTTGTTCTACTATACTTTTAAACCGATCGTTTTTTAAGCGGTCACATTTAGATTTTTAGATTTAAAACACGTCTTAATGCGCCCTTGAGGTGATTACATCACAAAAACGGCGCTTTAAAAGTTAGCATATTATTATTATTATTATTATTATGTATCTCTTTTTACATCCTCAAAAATACATTGAGGTAACTTTCATTTATCTTGGTCAGTGTCCAGATTTTCGAAGAAATCATTAAGAAAGGTTTAATAAATTATTGAAATACTTTAAACTTGTTCGTTTTCAAGAGCAAACAATACTTATTGGGGAAAGGGACGCGAAATAATTTCCTCTATAAAACAATCGATGCTGCTATTGGAGATTGTATAATAGTTACAATCGCGTTGTTTATGCGAGGGAAGGCAATTTAATTCAAAATACGTAACTACCCCATTAAAACAGTATACGTAAGTATAAAATAATACAATACCTGCCTACAGGTAATGAAACAAGAGAAGTACTTAGCCAATTGTATAACAAAGACATAAATTTTCTTCGAGGCGCGTTCCAAGATAAATAATTCCGCATACGTGTGGGAGTTTCTCTGATTTATTATTTATCTCTGTAATGGTTTAAACGCCCAAATAAATCATGGACTTATCAGCGATAGCGAAAATAGCAAACTTGATGAAATAATATTAATATTCCTGCTCAATCTGAACACGGGCTCGCTAATGCTGTAGACGTATCCGCTGCGATCTGTATCTTAACTCGTAGCGACAAAATGTCGGATGCATGAACAAGCGCGGCAATTCCAACATGCTGTGGGCGCCAATTTAACAGCATCACAATTCATAAGATTTCTTTTTTTTTTTTATACGACAGGTCTTTAGAACCCAATTACTGTATACATTTTACATTTACAAAAATACGTGTTGAAATAAAACAATTGTGGTATATACAAAATATTTGCAATTGTGGTATGTACCTACATGATCCTTTAAGGACGTGTAGGTCATTTGGAGAATGTCCACATCGACTGACACCTCATTCAAGAGCACCATACCCCGGGTCATTGTATGCTGTGCCAAGAAATTTTTCCTGCTATGCGGTACACAACAGATCGTGTCTTCTAGCGCGAGCATACCTGTCCGGTGCATTGAGGCCATAACACTCTAAGAGGTATGGGCTATTAATGAGGTTACGGAGTATTTTAAATCCTAAGATCATTAATGTACCTTTTCTTCTTGATTCGAGACTGCGGTACTCTGTGTTAATCAATAGATCATTGTGGTGCATAAACCTCGGATATACCCCATTCATCCGCATGTAGAAGTATCTCAGAATAATAGAAAGAAAAAAAATAATAAATAGAAAATTTTTCTGGATTTGTTCTAATACCTCCACATACTTCTGCTGGTACGGAGACCATACACCACTCGCGTATTCTCATTTTGATCTAACAATGCCGTTAAACATTGATGTCATCGCTTCGAGATTTCGGAACTTTAGATTACGCAGATTTTAGTGTTCAGCTTTTTGTCCCTGATATATATCTCCGACAGCGACAGCATAGATTGTTTTACCTCCCGGCCGCCAGAACCAATCTGCCTCTGGTGACACCGGTAGGAAGAACAGTTAATCTGCTGAACGCGGTCTCCTCGGAGATGGACGTCTTTCATATAAGTGAAAGTACGTTCAGAAAACAAATACTCTTGATTCTGGAATGTATCTTGTCTTCCTAATGTCGAACCATTTCTCATGCGTTCCTGGTAGTATACTACGAGTATGTACAATATATTATTTTACCTTATTTATTGTTTCTTGAACAATGATATAAAACTCTATGAAATGAAAACGTCAGTTTTCTCGAAATTTTATTATATGTTATGGGAATGACATATTTCGCCCTTTTGCACATAGCTTTGTGAAGTGGAATTGGGCGGGCCATATAACGAAGACAACAGGCGACACGACGGTGGACCAGACGCACCTTGGAGTGACGACCAAAAAACCGGCCACAGAAACCCGACCAGCAAGATGGTCTGATGATATCAAGAGAGTGGCAGAAGGTCAATTGGACAGAGTGGCGAGGGATAGAGATTTGTGAAAGTCGGGAGGCGTTAATTCTGTGGAATTACATTATGATAACACTGTTTTTATTCCACTTTATATGAAAGTGGATTAACTAACTAATTAACTAACCATCACTTAAAAACCATTCTAATTCTATTCCACATGTCATTCCCATAAAATGTAATAAAACTTCCATAAAACATATTTTCATTCATATTAATGAATACAAAGAGATTTATCAAAAATAAAAAGGAATTATTATTTGTTATGTTGAGTAATGTCAAGCAAAGACATTTGCATGATCTGAAACGAAACAGTCCTTACATGAAACGGATACATGGCGCGAAGAGCACAGAACAGATTCGGTATAAACGAACCTTTAAATCTTTCAGCGAGCAAACACGCGTCCATAAATGAATAAGATTTGGCCATTTTGAAAACACTCCCGTAAGCCAGGAATAAATCAGAACTGTAGACAGGTGTCCTGAAGGGTTGACCCTCCAGGACTCCAGGACTGGCAGTGTCGTAATAAGTCAATATCGGCCCTCCAGACACTGGGCAGCCCGCGACCTCACTCAAAAAAACTTTTTGAACAAGGGCGAATTACATACATTATTCATGACTCATCGTTTCCCTACATATTTTCTTAGTTAAGTTTAAGTACCAAAATCAATTACAAAGTTTTCTCGCTTTTATTATGGTACCAACGTAATCAAATATGTACGGCGTCATTTATGTACAGATGATAAATTGAAGATATAACGGAAGAATAACGAATGTGACAAGTTTGAAATCATTTAGATATTCTTAAAATATACGTTTTTATATCAATGTTCAAGAAAAAATAATAAGATATATTAATTTATTTATATGTATATTTTTTTTAAACAAATGAGACATAACTCAATGATATGATGCTGCTTCACAAAATCATTCACTACAAAATTAATAACTCTGAACTTCTTTACAAATTGACACTCAATACCCCTACATCTCGCACAAGACACACCGCAAGCCAAGTTTTCCATCTCCCTGTTTATCGCACTAACTACGCTTAAAGCGCGGCAATGTACAGGATTTGTGACAACTACAACAAGTATTTTGGAGACATCGATGTTTTCCACTTGAACGAACGAAACTTCAAAAAAGCGATAGGAGCAACCTTTCGGCGTGGATGGGACCATAATGTTACATGATATGTTACTTTTATTTTTACTTTTATTTATACTTTTTATTTTTTTCTTATTTCTACTACTATTATTATGTTTAACTCTCAATCATTTTGTTTGACCGTATTTTGCCTTAGCTTAAATTCAATTAACTGTTTATTTTATTTGTGGTAGCATGTAATTGGCTTTATTTATTATTTTTCTTAATGTTTCTTTTAATATATTGATATCGCTGTATGCTGCCCTTACTGAATAAATAAATAACAAACTACATCAAGTTGACTCATTTGGACACAAAATAGTTTAACAAAAATAACAATAACAAGATAAAATTTTACAGAACACACATTACATAATAAGGAACAACATATCTCAGAAGGATCCCAAATACATTGACGTCAGTGAGGCAGTATTCCTTCCAGAAGTCTTCGTATTTTTCTCGCTGTAAATCATAGGTGTCCAATATTTTCTGGGCCAGCGCCTCTTAACAAGAAAAATAAACGTTCAACGCCCTCCTCCCATAAAAGTTATTCCAAATATTTAGAAACACAAAGCTGAATTTTAAAATATTATTAAATTTTTTATGTATCTGAAAACGACATATGGTAGAATACCTTTTCTGGGTCTTCTACTGCCCCGCTGAAAGTCTCAAACGCCCACAAAGGGGCGTTATGGCCCACTTTGAGAACCTAGGCTGTAAATATATGTGGTATGTTCTTCAGTGGGTTGCTCCTCCTGGATTGCTATCATCCTCAGTGTTTTCATTTCGGAAGTTCTGAAAACTCTTTTGGTACTGACAGTGTCTCCCCTTGCTTCAAAGCCATATTGATCTTATGCATGCTTTATAAATTCTCATCTTACTCTTAATGGCCATGTCTTTGTTTCTCCATATTGTGGATTTTATAGCACCAGAAAATTAGTTCTACACAGTTGCTGGTGAAATAATCTATGTTACCTTTGTCGCAAATATTTGTCAGGGACAAACAAAGTTAAGTCATTCAAAATATCAGAGTTATGTATTCGAATACGAATCAGTTGAAAAAAATGAACACCCAAATGGATAGTCAGGGACAAACAAAGTCAAGTCATTCAAAATATCAGAGTTATGTATTCGACCACGAATCAGTTGAAAAAAACACCCAAACGGATAGTTCGTCTAATTTCCAATGATTTGTAGTCCAGCATACCCAGCAAGAAATCAGTTGGGTACAGCCAGGGGTAACCTTATTATATAGATAGGAGTGACATCTCCAGGCGGCTTCTAACAATGCGCTAATGGCGGTAGCCTTTCACATTGTGTTAAAAAGATGGTCTGCTTAATGCTTAATAAAAATAAATCTTCATAGATGGCGTCAGTATGTAGACTATATAGAGTAATCTTAAAAAGATTAACATATGTAATCAAAATCTTCATAGATGGTACATTGAAACTGACATGTGAAACCTGGCATAGATTTGTGACATATATACAACTTCCAAAAATTCTCATACATGGTCATAAAAAGAAAAGGTGGAATGGGGAATATTGTAATTACATAAAGCGTGCACTTAACCCAACCAATGACAGGTCATAAGTCCTGTAAACACCTTGATCAACCATATTCAGTTTGCAATTTGCATCTTCATCTCTATTGTGATACAATTAAATCAGTAACCTTATTAATTTGACGACTTTTTAATATATTGTATACTATTTTATTGTGAAAGTAAAGTTACTGCACAGTGCGCAATACTGTAGTTAAAATTAATGCAAATTCCCGTCATTTTAGCATAGGGCTCGAGGACAGGAAGTTCCTTCCTCAAAGAAGCAATATTGACGATTATGGTTATTTTCAACCCTCCCAGCTTTGGCGACACGTGAAATTTCCTTATTTTTTTATCTTTTAACAATATGAGGGACCTCAAATTCAATATATTATACACTCAAGGTTTAGGGACGGCTTTTCTCGGGCCTTCGGTTTTGATAAAACAAATATTCCAGTAGGTAGGACACGAGACCTTCTATTTGTGGAATATTCTAACACTGAAATTCTTTACCACATGCGACACAGAAAAAAAAAACGTTTTTTTTATAGATCCCTTCTGCATCTCCGCCTTCATCTATTTTCTTGCCTTATGAGAAAGTTTTACGTTATATCATACTTTGTAAATAGACATAATATATTCCCTTTTATAACGATGTTACTTTTATTAAATATTACTTTTATTATTGCTGTTAAAATTTAAAACACTCCTTTATATCACAATTAATTTTTATTTACTGAAGCTCTGGCAGGAGCGAAACCAGTCGGTTGTTAAGAAATAATGTAATTAATGTTTTTAATTGAAATTTCTTGGTAGAAGTTCATTTTAAATAATGAAAACAAAATATTTCGATACAAAATATTTATTATTACGTATAGTGTGCTTCCACTTGTGTCTATGTTCGACCGGTTTCGGCAGCTTGCTGCCATCTTCTGGTGTACACCAGAAAATGGCAGCAAGCTGCCGAAATCGGTCGAAAAAAAACACAAGTGGAAGCACACTAAATACATCACAATAAAGAAATTTTGTATCAAATTTTTTTTTTTCAATATTTAAGAAATAATGTGGTGTAAAAACGAATTAAAAGTGCATATAGATAGGAGTAACATCTCCAGGCGGCTTCTAACAATGCGCTAATGGCGGTGGCCTTTCACATTGTGTTAGAAAGATGTTCTGCTTAATGCTTAATAAACATAAATCTTCATAGATGGCGTTAGTATGTAGATTTTATATATAGAGTAATCTTAAAAAGATTAATATATGTAATCAAAAACTTCATAGATGGCACATTGAAACTGACATGTGAAATCTGACATAGGACTTTAACATATATACAACTTCCAAAAATTTGTCATACATGGTCATAAACAAAGGTGGAATGGGGAATGTTGTAATTACATAAAGCGTGCGCTTAACCCAACCAATGACAGGTCATAAGTCCTGTAAACACCTTGATTAGCCATATTCAGTTTCCAATTTGCATCTTCGTCTCTATTGAGATACAATTAAATCATGTATTTGATATATTTTTCTTGATAAAACACAATATTTTTATTTTACAACTCATTTTTAGTATACCTTATATTATTAAAATGTGATTATCAAAGGTAAAATTAACGGAAAATGAAGTGTCGGGTGTAGCCTTACCGTTTTTACTCCCACAAAGTCGACAGTTAGTTTTACGACAAACTGAACCGAAGCACACCCACTCACATTCCCTTTGCAGTTATTTGAAACTTAGTTACTCACAGAGCCGCTAGCTGCAACATTGTCATTAGTGTGCCAAAAGTTTAACATTTTCTGTGAATTCTGGCTGAATTATTATTATCCTTAACGTATGACAGCCTTTCCCGAACTTTCCCACTTTCATTGCGCTGATTATACATGCTTCATTTAAAAATAATATAACATAAAAAAATACAGCTTGACGATTTAAATAATATTATTGAATTTGTTTTTGTAGTCCTGATGAAGCTCCAGCGGGAGAGAATTCGAATGTTTCGATAAAATAGAAAAAGGGATGTAAAAAGAAAATAAAAGTGTTTTTTTAAACAATGCTTAATTAATAAAAAATGCTTTTTTAATTCAAATAAATTTTCAAAACAAATCAAATCAGTTTATTTTCTCAAAAGATATTACAAACAACAATTATTGTTTAAGGCATCTATTGAGAACAGGTAAAACATAAGAAATATATAATACCAGGAACCCATGAGAGATGGTTCGACATTAGCAATACAAGATACTCTCCAAAGTCAAGAGTATTTATCTTCTGAACGTACTTTTACGAATATGAAAGACGTCGATCTCCGAAGCGATCATGTTCAGTAGTTTGATTGCTCTCCCCACCGGCATCACCAGAGGCAGGTTGGTTTGTGCATGCTGGGAGAGAAAACAGTATGTGCTGACGCTGTCGAAGATAACCATCTGGAACATAATGATGGATAGCATCCAAGATAACGGAGTTCTCAAAGAATCCCCTGATAATTCTGAAGAAATGGGTAAGTGTGCACCCATCTCTACCCATCTCTTCTTATATTGGACCCCAGCATAGCCAAGAGGAATGCAGTGAATTTGAACGGGAATGACACTCCGAAAGAATAAGACATTGCGAAATAAGAAAGATCTGCAATGTGGAAGATATCGTGCGATGAAGAAGACTGAAAAGAAGAAAAGTGGAGAGATCATGTGGAGAGAACATGTTCCTTAAGGTGATAAGTAAAGCGGCCAATAAAGTACCAACAGGAAATTGAACTCCAGAAAGACCACCCAAAAGATGACAAGACAGTTGGACATCTATATATAATACATCCCAGGAACAGGCTCAGAGAAATAACAAGACACAGTCCTAAATATAGCAGAAGAACGAGAAGAAGAAAATTATTTAAGATAATACAATTTGAATAGATGCATAATGAAAATTTAATGTTTATGAAGATGTCAGATTTTAATCCAACATTTCATAATACCCTTGCATGTCAATCCTATAAAATATAAAGAATTATCTATATGTCTTACGTTTTAAACAATGTTGAAAGTTTTTTTATAGAATTATTCATTATAATTATAATTAAAACTACTAGAAAACAGATGTTTTCATTCGTATTACTAATCGTTTATGGAGTTAAACAGCATTGTTCAAGAAGCAATAAATGAGTTATAAATTATTGTTTTATACCCTTTTTGTATTCAACTTGTTAATGGGGGTTATAAAAAGTTCATTAACAGTTTTCTTTTAAATGTGTCATTAAAAAGGGCGCTTCAAGAATGTTTTCCGTTTTTAAATGTTATTGCTTTTTACTTCTGTAAAGCACTGAAGTTAAAGCACTTCAAAAGAATACGAATATTACATGAAATAAAATGTAAGTTGCTTACATTCGCATCTACTCATTTAACCGCCCACTTTGAGAGTGTCAGGAAACTGCAGTGAGTCAAAGGTTATTTGTGGAGTCTGCTAAAAATTATCCGCAGCGGAATGGTTAGAAGATGAAAAGATATACTATTTTTTAAAACATCCAAAAAGAAGCCGGTTCCGCTTTGCTTTTACAAAAATTTAGCGATAGTAAATTCCGCACTGAATTTTTCTACAAATTGTTAAGAATTAAGTTTATAATGAAATGCCATTCATATTTTTATAATATGATTTAAGTGATGTAATTCTCATTAATTATACGTTTTTATGTTATTTAATTCTCTTGAAACTATTTTAGAAACACAAATTGAATAGTGAAAGTAAAATAGGTACTAAGGAAAATGCAAATAATTAAAAAATCTAAGTTTTATATGTCACATGGGATGAAACTGCATACTTCGTTAGATAAATAATGCATAGATTACCAGTCTGTCAATATCAACAGTCAATATCAATATCAACAACCAATCTGTCAATATCAACAAAGATGACAGAAGCATAAAACATTACCTATAAATAATGAAAATAAAAATAAAATGTAATTTTTTTTTTTATGTATATTTAGTTAAAATCCACTGATGTTTGTGCCTTCGACCGGTTTCGGCAGCTTGCTGCCATCTTCTGACCAGAATAACTGCCGAAACCGGTCAAAGACACAATCATCATTGGATTTTAACTGAATACATATTTTAAAAAGATTTTTTACATTTTATTTTATTTTCATTATTTACAATGAACTTCTACCATAAATTTTCAAAAAATAACGTTAATTTTTTGATAACTATAAACTAGTGTAAAAAAATCTTGCAGGGCTATATTTTATAATAGCACAATCATTTTTCTGACATATGCCATTTGCATAGTCTAGTTTGTACACCTTGCGTACTGCCCCAACCGTGGGATCATTGAATAAATGGTCAGATAGCGTATAGCTCCATGCTTGGGGCTCATTTATAATTTCTTGAATATTCGCAGATTAAAACAATATTTTGACTACCAGCGACATCTATTGGTATACACAAAATTAAATAATTGATTAGCTGGTTCCATTTTTTACGAACCGACAAAATTATGTTTTGTTAATTGGTTTATGAGCAATAATACAATTCATTCATTTACTTCAATACTAAATTAAATACACGATTATTCGAACACAGTATGTTTTGTTTGTTCGTGATGTTTTTTTTTTTTTAAACTGGAACCGTTACAAATTCGCCATTACAAAGAAACCTCATTTAGAAACCAACGGGAAACTCTAAAACCTGATTACACTGAATTCTGTCCTGCGAGAGCCAAGGCTCCCTTCAACAAAGGAAATTCGTTTCATCCAAAATAAACCACCGCAAAAGGTAAATACCTCCCTTTTTGAAACATAAATGCAGTTTACACAACTCGTGATAACATTGCTATAAGATTGTCTAAAAAGATTACACAACACGGTGGAATTATTTTTAAAATTATATTTTAACACTATAATTTCACAGCGTATTTTATTTTTTAATTAAAATATCATACAAGTAATTTTAAAACATTGTAGTTTCAATACGCTTTTTAGCACTTTTCACAAACAAGTTTCAAAACACAGAAGCCCTTCCTCAGTGTAGAAATGATAGCAGTATAATGAAACAAAATCGTTACTTATTATAATAAATACTAAATTAAAATAGAAAAGAAGTAAAAAGAAGGCGAGAGGAAAAAAGTATTTTACTCCGGTCTGAATCTAAAGATTGGTCTGCAGCAAGCCGATGCATCTCCTCTTCCACTCCGCTCGGTCCTCGGGAACTCTCTTCAACTCTACATAGAAGGTGCAGCCCATATCTCGGCAAAACTGGTCTAGGTACTCCTGGCGATATCGTCCTCTGCCAATCGATCCCTCGACCAAGTCCTCGACCAAGTAAATCGAGGGGAGGGTTAATTATAATTTACTTAGAATTGTAGGAAAAAGGAAACATGTACAATTTTATTGGGTTTTTTATAATATCTTAAATTTTAATTGCTTTTTCATTTCTATAATTTCAGATTTAAAATATATAAAAATATATACAGGAAATGCCATTTTATTATAATATATTTATTGTTTCTTGTATAATGATGTTAAACTTCATATAAAATAATACCCATGAAACGTCTGTTTTCTTGATTATGTTTTATGGGGATGACATATTTCATTGAATTAGCCTTTATATTTGTTTATTAATATAGACAAATTTTGAAGGTAATATGACTTCACAAAAGAAAGACTTATATAACCATTTATGTCGTTCTCTTCTAATAAATTGGAGTATTAAAAATATATTAAACCTGACCTAAAATAGAAAATTATTTTAAATATTTTGTGAATGTATACTTATACTTGTATACGAAATCCTGGATCCATGGATATACAAGTATAAGTATACATTCACAAAATATTTGTAATTATTCTGGTCAAGTCTTTGGCATATAGAATGGAATAATACTCCTGGCGGCTTCTAACAATACGTTTATAGGCCACAGCCTTCGCATTGTGTTAATAAGGTAGTTTGCTGAATGCTGAAAATCATTCTCCATAGATGGCGTTAGTGGGTCGGTTGTATAAGTTAATCTTGAAAAGATTCACAAGTGCAACCAAATCTACATAGATGGACAATTAAAACTGACACGTGAAGATAGATATGGATTTGAAGTACATATACATCTTCCAAAAATTTGTCATGCATGATCATAATAACAAAGGTGGAATGGGGAATGTTGTAATTACATAAAGCGTGCGCTTAACCCAACCAATGACAGGTCATAAGTCCTGTAAACACCTTGATCATCCATATTTAGTTTCCAGTTTGCGTCTTCGTCTCTATTGAGATACAATTAAAAATGAAAATTATTTTGATTAACCGTTTTAATAAATTTAAAAGTTTTCGGGTAAAATTTAAAAGTACATAACGCTATTTTATCCTGTATAAACTCTGCTGGAGAGTCTTCAAAACACTACGTGTTTTTTAATATTTTTTAATAATTAGTGGATTAAACAAAGTTATTTTCAATTTCCTAAGTATATTACAATTTTTTTTTAAATATTAAGAACCAACAAAAAAATTATTCAATAATTTCAATAAGTTAGATTAAAACACTAGACATACAAAACACGTTGAAGCTTATACCCCAACAGCCTCAGAACATAATGTGTATTCACTACCCCAATAATGACCGAGAGAGATGAATGAACGGAAGAAGATATTTACAAACGAGTCCAAAACGTCGTTAGATCAAAGATGATTGATGACATATTCCGATATGGCATATCCCGAATACCGTTCAGCTTTTTTGCTTCGCAGGAAATGGTCCCTTTAGGACGATCCGATCTCTGGACATTATAATGATTTTTCGTTGTTACGCTAAAATGATACGATATAATGGCATTATTGTAGGTACTTGATGATAAAAGATGACCTCTGTAGCCGAGTGTTAAGTGCTTTGACTGCCATACCCAAGGTCCCAGGTTCGATTCCCGGCGATGGAAGTATGATTGTCACACTGTCTTTGGTTTGATATAGAATTTACGTGACAATAAAATGGCGATAGATTGGCTACCTATGACATGTCACGAAAATCAATATGATAGCTATATCCTTTACAAAGATTTGGGTCACGCTGTCATTAAGTAAAGAGCGATTCAAAAAAAATATTATAATAAAATAATCAATAATATAAGTCATGATCACTATTTTGAATCTTCTTTATCTTCTTCTTCTTCTCCTTAAAGACTTTTGGTCTGTTCCTGAAATCAGGCTGGGCTCTCTTGGGAGGTTGACTCCAAACTATCTATCTCTCCATCTCTTTGGCGGTCTTCCGGGAGAGGAATCTGATGAGCCACAGCATGTGGGATTCTGGTGGGATCCATCCTCTGCACGTGCGCATTCCAGTATCTTCTGCGTTGTCTGCCCCATCTCACGACATCCTCCACTTTGCAGATCTCGCGGATAGCCATGTTCCTCACCCTATCTTGAAAAGTCCTTCCTGCTATCATCCTCAGCGTCCTCATCTCTGCCACCCGTACTATTTTCAATCGTTTTTAATAATATGTAAACTAACTTATTAAATGCTCTCGGGCCACGGAAATTTCAGAGCTAGGTTCCACGATCAAGTCTTGCGCCAGACCAGGAGTGTGTGTGCAGCGGGGGACTCCAATCGCCCCCCAATATCCTTTGGTAGTGTCATCTCCTCAAAAGCACAAGGGACAGAATGGTTGAGGATGTCAGAGTCGCTGTCTGACCAGTCTAGAATTCGGACCTGATGGGAAGCGAACATAACTTTTAAAAACTAACTAACTATCACGCTGGCTTCCCGGAGGGGTAGGCAGAGAGGATGGACCGCCATACCGTTCTTTCCTGACATACCTCTCTTGATTCCCCCACATCATATATCGTAACGGCGTGATGGTTTGTTGTTGTTGTTATATATTCGTATATTATATACCATATGTACTTAACAATTGCGGTATGTTACCCTACAATAAAATATAAACTAACTAACTAACTAACTAACCAACCATTACGCCGTCTCCCCGAAGGGTTAGGCAGAATGAATGGACTGCCACACTTTTCTTTCCTGACATATTTCTCTCGCTTACTCAACATTCATACTTCGTGTCATGCACGCGCGTCGATTTCTCTGACTCCTCACATGGCCGACATTCAATATTTGATTTATTTGATCGTGCAACGTTTAATATATATTATACAAAACGATTCTAACCATGTATACGTAATAAATCCATTTATTTTTCCAGGCATTTCGCCAATGTCTAGAAAGATGAAACATGCGCCACACCCCCGATACGCCATCGACACCTAAAGCTATGCGTAAAGCACGCCCCTTCTTCCCCACCCCCGGCGACCAAAAGGTAAGCCGTAATGTCATTGTGGGGGAAAGCACAAGGGCCCTATTGTGCGCCCTCCATACACGTCAACTTCGAAATTATTATCAATATTTTGACAGCAGACAAAATGATATCCCTAATATTGCGTAGACGTCAACGATTTTTGACGCGGAATTCACGAAGATTTTTGTACGTCAGAATATTCATGGTGGCTGTAAACAATGACTGTTTGAAAGTATCAATAAGAGAAGATGTATAAAAAATAAATGTAGCTTTCATTTTACTATTACACTTTAATATGAATATAATTTTATTTTAAAAATAGAAACAATTGATGGTTGTGGTTTTTATTTTGTTTAACTCCATTCCATGGATGAGGGAACAATGGTTAAAAAGATATATACAAGTAGTGTGACTGAAAAAAGTAGCCGAGGAAGGCCAAGGAAGACATAGCATGACCAAATTAATCAAGTACCGAAAGGCGGACATGTTCGAAGTAGGAACAATCGACAAGCGTGCATGTCACGATGTGTGAATGTAGAAGAGGCTCGAGAATTATGCCAAGATAGAACAATGTGGCGATCCATCCTCTCTGCTTACTCCTCCGGGGAAACGGCGTGATTGTTAGTTAGTTAGTTAGTTGATTCAAATTTCTGGGCTTCTATGGGAGCACCGCCACTTGTCAGGATAGAGTAGTGTGGGGGTCTATCATTATTATTATTATTATTTTGTTGAATCGCTCTTTACATCATGACAGCATGAGCCAAATCGATGTCAAGGGTATTATAGCTATCATAGTGATTCTCGTGACATGTGATAGGTAGCTAATCTATCGCCATTTTATTGTCACGTGAATTCTACATCAGACCAAATACAGTGTGACAATCACACTCCCCTCGCTGGAAATCGAATCCGGAACCTTCGGAGTGGCAGTCAATGCACTTACCACTCGGCCACGAAGGTCGTCTTGTCTACCTCATCTACGTCGTGCCTACCCCTCCGAGGAAACGGCGTGATGGTTAGTTAGTTAGTTAGTTAGGTAGATCAACGTAGCAACGGGGAAAACTTATGCTCTACATAAAGGCCGTGCCACACTGTTTGAAACAAGCTCTCCACAAGGGTGACCTTGGTGGAATGTGGAACCCTACATGTGGAATATCCGTCCACAAAGGTTGTCGATGAACAAACGAATTTTGGTTTCAAACAAGTGTCTACACAGTTTTAAACCGCCGGTGGAGACCGATGTGGAGAGCTTGTTTAAAACAGTGTGGCACGGCTTTAATGGATATTGACTTTTCCGGAGCCGAGTTCATATTCATTCATGTGATAATATGACACGAAAACATATTACACGGCTGTCATGGTGTGCGTGCGGTGCCATCCAGACGTTAATTGGATTGGGCGTGACAGTAAGTCACTACTACCCCGACGTTGACAGATCCAGTCCGAATTACTAACTTTTGATTAGCATGATTCCTTGTCACATTGTACGATCCGCCGAAATGGCCCGGTAAACCTAACAAAAACCCAACGTGGGTCGCGCTTATACCGAGTGAACTTGCGTAAAAACAACGCGGTGCTCGACTCTTTTCGACGAGTTTATAATATCGTAGCGGCAAATCGCACCCTTTACGAATGGGATCTAAATCAGAGAACGACCTTAGATAGAAATCCCTCTGCCTTTTTCTTATTTCCAATAACAGAGAAATTGTCATTTAAAGGGTGACCATGCATGAATTCAAAGTAAAATGAGCAAAAAAATATTCAATATATTTTTTGTTACTTTACGATGTAGTCATCCTAATTATGAATAATAATTAAATGAAACGATGTTTTTTTAACTATTTCCACTTTTGTCTTAATTTCGACAGCAAGACAAAAGTGGAAGTAGTTTAAAAACATCGTTTTATTTTATTATTATTTCAAATGAACTTCCATCAAAAGATTTCAGTAAATTCATTTGATTATCCTAATTATGTATATACTGCAAATTATAATTAATATTTTATAAAACATAATATAGATTACACTTAAGCATAGCAGACAAGGTCTTATTTATTAATAATAATATTTCATATGTAACCAAATAAATTCATATTTCAAGCAATCGGAATATATCAAAAATTGGGCTCAAGGAGCTCAATTTTTTATATGTTCTCATTGATCATACAATCTTCATTAATTAGCAAAATTTCCCTAACCTCTAGACTTGACTCTGCATCCTTTCATCTATTATATAACGACTTTCGTGGCAGAGTGGCAAGAGCTATGACTGTCACACAGAAGATCCCGGGTTCGATTACCTGCGATGGTAGTGTGATTGTCACTCTGTCTTTGGCCTGGTGTAGAATTCACGTGACAATGAATTAACTACCTATCACATATCACTAAAATTTATATAAAATAGCTTAAAATAAATTATACACATGCATTAATTGGGTTCAAATGACCTGTTGTGTAAAAAATTTTAAATATAAAAAATTCACAATCCTGTGTATGGTAGAGTGTCGAATTAAAATATAAGAAGTGAATGCGGTGCGAATGATGGTGTTATGAACAAAATAATGAAATGATCATTAAGATGGTTTGGACATATGGAAAGAATGAATGAAGAAAGAATGGTAAAAAAATTACAAGTTAACGATGTAAATGGAACCAGAAATAGAGGAAGACCGAGGAAAACGTGGCACGATCAAATAAATCAAATATTGAATGTCGGCCATGTGAGGAGTCAGAGAAATCGACGCTCGTGCATGACACGATGTATGAATGTTGAGGAAGCGAGAGAAATATGTCAGGAAAGAAAAGTGTGGCAGTCCATTCTTTCTGCCTACCCCTTCGGGGAGACGACGTGATGGTTAGTTAGTCAGTTTATCAATTTTGTCTGAAAAGAATGTAATAAGGTGTTTAGATAAAACACTGTTTTCAAAATGTTATTTAAATCAAATGAAATATATATCAACTTGATTTGACTAAAGGATGGCCCAACCATTTAATCTGTTGTCACCCTATACCCGCCTACTCATAAAGTCAATTCGCATGGTCCATACAATAATTCTCTCCCAAACTGCCCCCCAGGACGGAGCCGTGCGTCAGATGTGAACCCAAAGTGAATGGATGGGTATACATTTTGTTTCGTGTATTATGTTACGAAAATAGCCCCTGAATGAATTCTTCTTGCCCCGGTACAATGATACCGTAACATCTAATCTCTATAAATGGAATTCGTAATACAATACTGAATTTATTATAAGTTTTTCTTCTCCGATTTTCAATCAGCTGTGAATATTTTTTTTATTATGTACATTAGGGTGTCCCTTATATGGGCAAAAAAAAATTTTTTGGGATTATGGAAACGAATACCCCCTAATTGTGTTTGATAGTCTACTAGTCACCCAAATACAGAGTTTCAACTTCCTACGTTAATTCTAACCCGTGCCGACTTGGCCTCAAAGTTTTAGAAAATAGCTGCTTTAGGTGTCTCTTAAATGTAGTTGTAGATGATCACTTAAAACCATTATGTTAGGTAAATATTGATGAAACATATATTTATATAACACTTTTTTTGTTACAAGTCTCTTTTTTTACAGTCTGGGTAAATTTTTCTATGTTCTTGCACATAACATAATATGATCAAATGATTTTACTGAAATCTCTTGATGGAAGTTCATTTTAAATAATAATTAAATAAAACGATGTTTTTTAACTACTTCCACTTTTGTCTTTATTTAGACAGTGACCGGTTTCGCCAGGCTCGCTGGCATCGACAGACTGGTAACACTATTGTAAACTTAGTCCTTTATATACATACAGATCAGGGGTGGTAAACATGATTCTAATTCATGATAGAATCATGTTTACCACCCCGACGTCGACTATTTTTTTTTTATTATGGCCGAGCCATAGAGGGCTCCCTCCGCTTACCCGAAGCTGTTATCGGCGCAGCGGCGCTTTCCGTCAGCTTCACTCGTGCACTCCCTAGGCCCGTCCCCCGTTCATGCGGGACTAAGTTAAAAATAATAATAATAACTAACTAACTAACTAACCATCACGCCGTCTCCCCGAAAGGGTAGGCAGAAAGAATGGACTGTCACACTTTAACCGATGCGGCACTCCATCCTTCTCTTTTCGCCCTGCGGGAGACGCGGTGTGATGGGTTGCGAACCTCATCGCCACCAATAGGCATCTCCCGCGCACACTTCGATCTTCCAACATCCACAAAATAAATCTAAAACAAATAATATAAAATACAATGATATAAAATAAAATAACAAAATAAATAATAATATATGTATATTTGCAACCAAGGGGGACCCAGACCACATTTAAGCTACGCTACTCTCCCTCGATATCCCGCCGTACATACGTAGCAATACAACAGCAAAAGAAAATACACAATTGATACATAAATAACATATGTCGAATATTACTTGAGAGTGCATGTTCTTGTCTTGGGCAGTTTTTAAAAATGCCTCGACTGTTCCAATCCTAGTCCAGTCACAAATATTCCGAAGCCAAGTGATCCGTCTTCTTCTTTCACCTTGACAACCCTCTATTTTGCCCTTACTGAGCAAGCGCAACAGGTCGTACTTTTTTCCGTTAAGCACGTGACCCAGGTAGGACACCTTCCGGACCTTGATATCAGTCAGCAATTATCATCTATTCTTACTCTTTGTAGCACAACAATATTTTAAACTATATCGGTCCATGGAATGCGTAGCATACTACGATGTGTGCACATTTGGAATCCTAAAATTAATATAAAAGCTTGTTTAAAGTGCTGATTTTGTGGGTCTATGATTAAATTTCATACAAAAGCACTGACCAAAAATAACATTTAACAAAATATATATATTTTTTTTAATGTATGCAAATACTTGTAGACAAATACTGGTTTTTTTTCATTACGGATGTATTAATCATTAAGAGTCTAATCATTCTCCAGGCGTTATCTAGTAATATGTGATAATTGGATTGATAGCCTTTCACATTACATTAATAAAAAAATGTATGCTTAATGCTTACCTCTAGTCTCAATAGATGGCGCTAGTGTAGATTGAACTAAAATATGTGAAATGTTTCTCAACATGGTAGCATATATACAACTTTCAAATAATTGTCAGACGTGGTGTTCGTAGAAGGGCGGAATGGGGAATGTTGTATTACATAAAGCGATCGCTTAACCCAACCAATGGCAGGTCATAAGTCCTGTAAACGCCTCGACCACCATGTTCTGTTTCAAAAATAATTTACATCTTCGTCTCTATTGAGATGACCATATTCTGTTTCCAAATTATTTACATCTTCGTCTCTATTGAGATACAATTAATTCTTAAAATATTATTTGTTAATAAAATGGCGGCTTCTAACTACTAACTAACTAACCATCACGTCGTCTCCACGAAAGAGTAGGCAGAAAGAATGGACTGTCACACTTTAACCGATGCGGCACTCCATCCTTCTCTTTTCGCCCCGCGGGAGACGCAGCTTCTCAAACAAAAAACCCAATTGTCAATCAAAATTGTTCATAAAATAGGAAAAAAATGGTCGGTTACTAAAAAATATATTTATAATGCTTGTGTAAAATTTTAAGACTGATCGGTTTAGTTGTTTAAGAGAAATCTTACTCGCCAACTTAACATACACAGTTTTGAGAATATCGCGTTCTAAGTTTCTAAAGCACTGCTACATGCTTGCAAAACGCTCCGAGAAGTCTTTACAAATATGCAAGTAACTTCGAGAATATTTGTCAGATTGATATTAAATTTTCTGTGTATATACTTATATGTCTTCTCTTCTTCTTCACTTTTGGTAGACTCAGGAGTCTGTTATTTCAGGTGGGTTCTCTTGAGACGCTGAACTCCAGCTTTCTCTCCACCGTTTCGGGGGTCTTCCTGGTCGACTTTGTCCGTTTGGCGTTCTATGGAGAGCTATGTGTGGTATCTTATTTGAGCTCATCCTTTCTACGTGTTGATGCCAGTATCGCCGTCTTTGACGCCCCCATCTGACCACATCTTCGACCTCGCAGATTTTTCGATACTTATATGTAAAGTATAAAATGATAGTAATTTAATATATTTTAAAATCCTGCCTGCTTATAACCCGTTCAGCGATGCAACCACACTTATAAGCTTATCTAATGTTTTTCCTGAAATCTCTTGGTGGAAGCTCATTTTAAATAATACAATAATTAAATAAAACGATATTTTTTAACTATTCCAACTTTTGTCTTCATTTCTACAGTGGCCGGTTTCGCCAGGCTCGCTGGCATCGACAGACTGGTCTGCCACTTTGAATCTTTGTACTCACTGCCAGTGGCGGTACTCCCATTGAAGCCCAGAACCCCGGCTTTCATAAGAAATTTTGAATCAAAACCCCAAATCTAAGTAATCATGCCCCCGCATATACCAACAACCCACCAAATCACCTTCCAACAACGTTCCCATCAGACGTAAGAGGAATAGCCACAAGAGCTGAACCTCTGTAAGCCAGTGGAGGTTTTGATTCAAAATTTCTTACGCAAGCCGGGCTTCTGGGCTTCTATGGGAGTACCGCCACTGTTCACTGCATGCTTAACAAAAAAACTCATAGAGATTTTTTCTATCCACTCGATCATCCTTTTACAATTCTTCAAACGCCTAGAAAAATTTTCGACTTTTGGACAAACACAATGAAATTCGATTCCTCATATTAATGTAATGCAATATCTGGGACTCTTAAATCCACAATATGGAAACACAAAGACATGGCCATTAAGAGTAAGATGAGAATCTATAAAGCATGCGTAAGACCCATATGGCGTCGAAGCAAGGGCAGACACATTAAGAACCAAACAAGTTTTGAGGACTTCAGAAATAAAGACACTGAGGACGATAGCAGGCAAGACACTGAGGGGTTGCGTGAGGAACACCAGAATAAGAGAGATATGTGAGGTTGAGGATATTTTAAGATGGAGCCGACAGCGAAAAGGGGACTGGTACGGTCATGTTCAAAGAATGGACTCCACTAGACTCCCCTATATTGCATTGCATATTCAACCTCATGGGACTCGTCCTCGTGGAAGACCTCCTAAAAGATGAAAGGACAGCTGGGAATCTACCTCACAGGAGGAGCACTTCTCTGGAGAACAGACCACATAGGTCTACAATAAGGAAGAAGATATTAATGTCTTAAGTTTATTATGAAATATACAAAAGATATATTATTTTCCATTTCAGTTCCATCTTGAAGCGAAACAATTTAGCTTCCTTTGATTGATCGAGTTATTTCATTAAGAAGATTATTAGAGATCTCCATTCATACAACTAAATAGCCAATAAAACCCTTTTATTCCATTTCGGAGGCGCGTTTTTCTGGAACCAATTACGGCGAAACCCGTGTGATGAGAATTAAGTGCCAAGCGAGAGCAATTGCTCAAAATGTACGTAGAATTTATGCCGTAATTATATTCTCACACGCCGGGGGGCGGCAATTTGTATCCACCATCACGCCTGATGACAACCGCTAATGAACGTTAGCGAATGGAATATATTTCTGTTGTAATTAGAAAATCCTCCCAAGGACCTTCTCCCCATTTTTCCCCCAGGCAATCCTAAAAGAGACTTAGTGATAATTGGACATCTTAAAAAAGATTACTTCTGTAGTTTTTATACGGAAAAGGACGCTGTGTGTTTTGGTATACAGAGTGTTCAACAAAAAATTAAAATGTGTAAGATTTTATTATTGCTCAAATAGAGCAGTACAGTAGAGTCTCGGTTATCCGACCTTCGGTTATCCGACCTTCCGAGTTATCCGGCCTACCGGGGCAATGCCCCTTTCCTTTACCTGACTGCACGCATTATATTCGCGCGCCAGGCGACAGTCCTCAGTGCTTACGTAGCTCTTTCGCTGAGAAGAGGCTTTTACTTCTGAGGCGTCTGCGAGATTTGGCTGCCAGAAAACGACAAACAGCGGGTAAACAAAAAACAACCATGGATTTTTTTACCCAAGCTTAAGTTTAGTTTCGTAGTTCACTGCATTGTATGTGAGTACCTACTGTAAAACTGTTTCATTAAGATGGTTTGGACACATGGAAAAAGTGGACGAAGAAAGAATTGTAAAAAAATATATGTTAACGATGTAAATGGAACTGGAAATAGAGGAAGACCGAGGAAAACGTGGCAAGATCAAATAAATCAAATATTGAATGTCGGCCACGTGAGGAGTCAGAGAAATTGACGCGCGTGCATGACACGATGTATGAATGTTGAGGAATCGAGAGAAATATGTCAGGAAAGAAAAGTGTGTCAGTTCATTCTTTCTACCTACCCCTTCGGGGAGACGGCGTGATGATAAGTTAGATTGACAATCGTTTTTTTGTTTGAGAAGCCGCCATTTTATGAACAAATAATATTTTAAGGATTAATTGTATCTCAATAGAGACGAAGATGTACATTTTATTGGAAACAGAATATGGTAGTCGAGGCGTTTACAGGACTTAAGACCTGTCATTGGTTGGGTTGAGCGATCGCTTTATGTTTAACAACATTCCCCATTCCGCCCTTCTTAGCTTTTTTAGTTACTATCACTACATTTGACCAGCTGGGTTTCAGGGCAAGGCAAGAGATCAGGACAACCTTGAAAAGCTCATCATCATGGCCAAAATGGAGAGAAAGCGACCACAAGGACGACCACCAAGCCACTGTCCCGATCAAATCAAGGAGCTGACTGGTCTCTTATTAGTTGCAACCTGAAGACTGGCGGGTGACAGGAGCGCAAAGCAGCAGCTTACGGCAGTGCTCCGTAACCTTTTCTCATCTACGGCATACCTAAGATCTTCCTAGAATCCCGCGGCACACCAAAAAGTAAAAATCGGTCTGGACGTGGGCGTCAATCAGCTCAGAAGACGTTGGCGACCTTTTTTTTCAGCGACTTCCGGCTAGTAAAAATCGGCGGCGACCTTTTTTTCGGCTCATTCGGGAAAATCGAATGATTTATCCGATTTTTCACGAATGATCTAAAAAAATTCACCGACGTCATCTGAACAGATTTACGAAAGAGTCGACTATTTCGTTATTCACGAATTCCGACTATAAATAAATATTTTTCTTTATATATTTGGCAATGGCACAACTGTATCCGGCTTACGGCACACCAGTGTGCCGCGGCACACCGGTTGCGGAGGACTGGTTTACAGGATAGACACGACCCATAATCATTAGGAATACGACGACTGAGAAATCACTACATCATCCTGTATAAAATTGTGTACTATGTGCTAGAGTATATAATCTCTTTTATATACAATGTATGCGGCTTTATATAATATATAGAAACAATAGTCTACTTGTCTTAAACAAAAATGTTTTTTCACCATTATTTTTGGCTTTTCCACAATTATATGGCTAATTAAATGACAACCGCTCAAGACCACATTAGTATAACATATTTCTCGTTACGATAATGATAGTTTTTTTCTGGAAGCAAATTATCTTTGCTCAGTTATGCGAGGTCACCTACTTAGTCACTTTAAAAGACATATGATCCAATATTATATTTTGGTATTGGTTGTGGAGGTACTCCAATTGGCATTTGATATTTTCTGTGCCAAAATATCGATGTTCTACGATTTATTTTTAAATGTATCCATCTCACCAAAGCCTTGTTAAACTATTTAATATTGAGAATAATATTATTAACTTTTTCTTTCTTTCTGTGTCCTGTCAGGTCTCCCTAACGTTGACTATCACCCTTTTATAGTGATGACCTGGGGGAAAATATCCCCTTGCCTTCTCTGGAGGATTTTCTGTCGGGGTTACCTTCTCTTAGCTGGGTGTATCCAGTTTTATGGCGCTGGAAGCTGGCCATTCGTCCTCTCTGTATCTGCTATGGCACTAAGTAATATGTACCACATTGCCCGGGGTTCGTGGGGTCTTTAAAAGACCTCTCGTGGACGCTAGAGAGTTGCTGTTGTAAATGCAACATGGCGCCTTACGACCTTCCCAGAAAAGCATACCCCATCGTAGCCCTACTACCCTTTTGAACCTTATTAACTTATTATTAACATAGCGCATTTTCATTCTCATAAGAATGATCTAATTTTCATGATTTCACAAATGAAAAAGCCGAAAGCATTCAATAATCAAGAATCTCTGTATACACCAATAGATTCGAAATGTATAATTTATATACAATGCGTAAATAAAACTAGGGATTTTAATTAAAGGTTAAAAATGTTTTATTTCATGCCATTATTATCACTTTTATCACCATGATGGTCATCGGTAACAGACACTGATTTATAATTCAAATTTAACAACATATTGGCGTCTGGTTGACCCCATTCACTAACCAAATAATCTCATAAAAAGCTCACACAAATATATATTATTTACAACAAAAAACCATTACACCGTTTCCCCGGAGAGGTAGACTGAAAATGAACCACCACATTACTCCATCCTGACACACCTCTCTTACATCCTCTGCATTCATAAAGCGAATTATACATGCACGTCGATTCTTCCGACTTTTAACATGGCCATATGGCCAACCTTTAAAATTTTATTAATTTGATCATGCCAAATTTCATCAGTCATCCACAAATCCTTACTCCATTCACATCTTTGACGTATTCTTTCTTAACCTTCATTTCTTCTTCCATACGTTCCATGTGTCCAATCCAACGCAGAGATCCTATAGAGAGATTATATCAGAATTCGAAATTCTGTCGTACGTCGTTTTACAACACATACGTCTAAGGGATCTCATCTCTACCGCATTTATTCTGCTCTCATCCTTCTTCTACCAGTTCCATGCTTCATATCCATTCATAAGTGTTGGTACTAAATTCTCGTCGCTATTTTTTGTGAAATGGTTGTCTAGGTGACTCGATTTCTTTTCGTTAATAACGAGATATTTCTGATCAGTTTGGAGGTTGAATAATAATTGTTGATTTAAATGCTTGGTGTTATTATTTTTTATGCAATAAAAAAGTTATATTTTGTACCTTTTGACAAGAAATTGCCAATAAAAACTTTAAGTTTTCAGTATGAACCATAAATGTCTAATTTGATAATCCAGTGGTAAGATAAAATATGACATTTCCCTAAAATAAAATTAAACTTTTCGAAAACTGTCATTCGTATAAATTTTTATAACATTTTTTACATCGTTGTTCAAGAAACGATAAATAATTGTAAATGATTAATAATTTTAATTACGAGTATCTTATACGTACCATATCACTTTTCTTCCCATGCCATTGTGGTTGAAAAATTGTCCAACTTTGTGTTGATTCCAATGATAGAAAATATATTTACATCTTGGTATAAACGCATGTATATGATAGAACTATTTAATTGAACGCATTTTTTTGTACCACGAACAAGAACCGTTTTCTTGATATCACTTCAATTATAAATTTACATCTTTAGTTTAAAATGTAAGCACGATGTTTAGAATAATCGAATATAACCTTCGATCGAATCACGTTTTACCAATACCATACATTTCTCATAAAAAGAGACAGATTTTATCAGTATTCGAATATAGCAGAAGCTTACCTCCCATCTCGTAAAGGATATTTCATCTACTGTACGCTTCCACGTAATTTATTATTTTATATTCAAGGATGTCTGAGTAATTTTCTAAAGAATAAAAAAACACGTTGTTTATAAGCGGTAATATATCGAATTTGCAACAACTACAATTAGCATTTTTGAGAAATTGATGTTTTCCACTTAAACGAGCAAAGTTTCAGAAAAATGATCAGAGCAAACTTTAGGCATGGATGATACCATGTTATTTATTGTTTCCTGAACAATGATGTAAAATTTCATATTAAATAAATAATACGAATAAAAACATTAGTTTTCCAGAAGTTTTATTCTATTTCATGTGAATGACATGTTTGACATTTCGCATATAATAATAAGACTCCCGGAAAACAGGCGTTTTAATTCGTATTAATTATCATAATGTTACATTACTTATTTTTTATTTTCACTTTTATTATCATTTTTAATTCTTAAATATTTTGTTTAGCCTCAATTAAAATAATGAAAACAAAAAATATATATAAATAAAATTTCTTTATTATTATATATTTAGTGTGCTTCCTGTGTGGTGCCTTTCGCCAGAAGATGGCAGCAAGCGGCCGAAACCGTTCGGCGATAAACACAATTCGAAGCACACTAATTATATAATAATAAAGAAATTTTGTAACAAGACCAAGAGAATGGTATTCTCTCGAGCTCGCGTTGGATGTAGCGTGTGTGTGGGGGGTGTTTCAGTAGAACATGTGGAAAAACATTGATATATGGGTGTGGACTTGTGTTGGAAAACGGATCTACCATGTGAAGTGATGAAAATAATGGAAAATTTAGATATCTGGGTGTGGACTTGTGTGGGAAAACGGATATACCATGTGAAGTGATGGGGCAAGTAAACAATGCTGCGGTCATTTCAAGATGCCTGAAAAATTCAATTTGAAAAAATCCTGACATGAAGATCAGCAACAAAGTGAGAATTAATAAAACTTGTGTGCGATCTATCATGACATATGGGATCGAGTGCAGGGCGGACATCACAATCACAATCACAGAGTGTCAGAAATGAAGACGCTCGGAAATATATCCGGCAAGACACTGCAAGAGAGGATAAGGAATACACGAATAAGGGAGACATGCGAGGTCGAGGATGTCGTAAGGTGGGGAAGACTAAGGAGAAGATACTGGTATGCACACGTGAAGAGAATGGATCCATCCAGACTCCCCTTCATTGTGTTACACGGCCAGCCCCATGGTAGACGACCCCCGGGCCGACCACCAAAGAGATGGATCGACAGCTGGGAGTCGACTTCGCAGGAGGCCAATTCCTCTTGAGAAACAGGCCACTAGGCCTACACTAAGAAGAAGAAGAGAAGAAGAACTTCTACCAAGAAATTTCAATTAAAAGTATTAATTATTAAACCTCAATTTATCTTTGCTTGAATTCAATTTCTTTTCATACTGTCGTCTCTTAACTATTCTATTATAGCATGTAATTTGCTCTACATTATTGTTTCTTAGTATTTTTATTAAATATATGTTATTGTTATCACTGTATGTTACCCTTAATAAATATATACGCATTCTCTTGTGCCAAAATGCTATCCAAAAAACACCCAAAGTGGTAAAATGGGCTTCGTTCTGTCTTTTTTGAAGCTTATTTTGAGAAGGATGTTAGGAGGTTTGGCTTAATTAAAACATGTTAGTGTATCAGTGTGCTACTCTGTCCGCATGCAAATAAGGGACCAACATTTTACCCCAGATTAAAAATGGTGGAGTTAGCGTGGGATGGTGTAAATTAGGATTAAGGGGGTTCGATTCAGAATCAACTTAATGTTGTCAAATTATTGTACTGGGATCGTGAAATATTCACTTGCATAATATGTGTAGCATTAAGAAGGAGATTAAACGTTTTATTTTTGTACTTTACGGTACTGCTTTTTTCACATATTTTTATTTATATTTTTTGTTAAATCGCTCTTTACATCATGACAGCATGAGCCAAATCGATGTAAAGGGTATTATAGCTATCATAGTGATTCTCGTGACATGTGATGGGTAGCTAATCTATCGACATTTTATTGTCACGTGAATTCTACACCAGACCAAAGACAATGGGACAGTAACACTGCCCTCGCCGGGAATCGAACCCGGAACCTTCGGGGTGGCAGGCACATTTCAATGTAATTGTAGATTTCAATATAAATTAATTTATACTTTCGTATGAAACTCTTAATTTGTGATCTAGCATTATTATTATTCTTCTTCTTCTTCTTCAAGTGCCCTGTCGGATCCCTCCAACATTAGCGATCACCTCGGCGAACCTGTCCCTGTCCTGCGCCGCTCGGAACAGCTCCTCCACACTTTGTATGCCGGTCCACTCCCTCACGTTTCGCAGCCAGGACTTTTGTCTCCTACCGGGCCCTCGGCGTCCCTCAATTTTCCCCTCCAATATCAGTTGGAGAAGATGGTACTTTTTCCCACGCAGTATCCGACCCAGACTAGCATTATTAAAAATATTTTTAAATACTATTTTATTTTGTTTTATACCACTTGTTTTGTTTTAACGAACCAACCGGTTTAAGGCTTCGTCAAGGTTACAGAAACAAACTAAATATATATTAATAATCTTAATATTTGATAGATTATTAAATTAAAGCTGCCAAAATGTTCACTTCAACACATTTTTTAACTATCTATTAAATTGGTTTAATAAAACATAATAAGGTGTTGTAATTACAAAAGATAAAAGTATTTTAAAATTAACTCAATTGGGTTGAAAAAAATATATATTCATTATAATATTTTTAACATAATCGATAGTGGCACATGTTTTTTCCACGATTATTAAATACTTATCTTTTACGTTTTAATTGTTTTTTTTATTACATTTTCGATATATCCAACTATATCCCTAATCTAAAATAATTTTCAATAACCCCTACCTATGCACCCAAATCCATTATTTTGAGTCGAAACTTGTAATTCCCTTAAATTATAATAAAATATCCAGAAAAAAATATATTTCTTCAATATTAAATATGAATTCACAACATATGTGTAAATTGTTAACGAATATTTTTTATTAAACTTTTAATTTACCTAATAATAAACAAGTTTATTCAATTTTAATTTTTTATTTCTTGAACAATGATGTTAAACTCCATATTAAATAATTAATACGAATGAAGACATCAGTATTCTAGAAGTTTTATTACATTTTATGGGAATGACATGTTTCGTACTTCTAAGGCATTATCAAATGTCTGTTAAGTTTATTCAATGTTTAAATAAATTTTAATACACCGACCTTGCTTTTTGTTTTTAAAAAATAGCACCGGAAGAAAAAAGATAGATTTTCAAATGTTCGTACGCGCAATATACGCTTGTGATTCATTGTGTATTTTATATACGAACATATTAATTCAAAAGAAAGCTGTTATGTTAATACATGAATACATTCGGACTAGGTCAAAGTAATTATTCTACAGAATATAGAAGGCAAATCGCTGCTAGATTTGCATATTATCTTTTGCCTCTAAATCAATGTTTAATAAAAACTGACTAACTTACTATCTAACAGGGTTAGACAGAAATAATGGACCGCCACATATTTCTGTCCTGACATACTCATATCGCTTCCTCTACAAATGTAGAGGAAGCTAGGAACTGCAAATAAACGAGTACATCGTGTCATGCGCGTACGTCGATACAACCTTACGTGACCGACATTTAATATTTACTTGATTTGGTCTTACCACGTTTTTCTCGGCCTTCCTCTATTTCTAGCTCCGTTCACATATTTTAAATACACTTTCTTAACCATTTTGTCTTCATTCATTCTTTCCATGTGTCCAAACCAACTTAACGAGCATATCATTATTCACTTCTTATTTGACACTCTATCATATACAGATGTTCAACACATTCGTCTAAGGGATCAAAATTCTAACTTTATCCCACCGCATTCCTCTTGGGCATGCTGGGAATCAATAGTCTAAAGATAAGGAGATACGTATTCACATTTACCCATTTGTTCAGACGTATAAGGGAATTCTTTATGTTCTGGGTGGTTATCTTCGACAGCGTCAGCACAGACCGTTGTATCTCCCAACATGCAGAACTAACCTACCTCTGTTGATGCGGGTGGAGAAAGCAAAACAAACTGCTGAACCTGATCCCTTCGGAGATTTACGTCTTTCATATTAGTGAAAGTACGTTCAGAAGACAAATACTCTTGACTTTAGAGAGTATATTGTATTCCTAAAGTCGAACCATCTCTCATGCGTTCCTGGTATTATATTATATATTATGTATATATTACGAGGATATATTATTTATATTATATATTATTATATTATATTTTACCAGTCCTCAATAGATACCTTAAACTTTAATTTTGTCTGTAATACTCGTATCTTTTAAGAATATTAACTGATTTTATTTGATTTGAAAGTGTTATGAAAGTAAAGTGTTTTTCAAAAGTTATTAAAATGGAATCCACTACAAAAAATTATGGTGAATATCGAAGTAATATTAATTAACTAACTAAACATCGCTCCGTCTCTTCGAAGTGGTAGGCAAAAAGATTAGATCGCCACACTGTTTTTTCCTAACACACTTTTCTTGATTCATCAACATTCGTACTTCTACTGCATTATTCCACTTATTTTACCAGTTTCCCATCCCATTTTACCATCCTTCACTCCCGTACATAAGGGTCGGTACAAAAACACAAAATTTAAGTGAAGTCTTTAGCTTACTACGGCGATACGGCGTGTTCTAGGCGCGGGGAAATGATATTATATTATATGTAGAATAAACACTGTTAATTACAATTCCCTTTCATAGGATCCTAAAAAAATATTTAACGTCAGTGAAAAACTCCGACCGGCCGTTTCACAAAATGAGCGAATTATTACGCTGAGAGAGTATGTCTGAATATTTGCGTAACAATTTTCGTCTCGTATTTTTTGCGCCCAAGCTGGCGTTTTCCTTTGGCTACTTAAACCACTTAGAAGAAAATGGGACTCAGCGGTCTTTAACATGTTAGATTTATTTTTATCTGCACAAAAAAACGCTTCACAAAGCGTTAATTTTAGAATAGTGGCCTTGGACCAATTTCTGGAAAATACGAGTACTTATCTTCGTTACAAATAAGACCCGGGATTTACTAGTGTTCCGTGTTTATTGCCTTTTAAGTGTAAATTGCCTGGTTTTTAAGAGTGACTTATTGGTCCGGTTACTTAAAATGGCGCGCTATGAACTTAAACTTTTTCACTACTAATAATCTTCGTAATTGAGGAAATAGAGCAATTATCGTTATCAAATACGAATGAGAGATTAACGAAATATTTTTTTATTTTTATATTTAAATCTCCCGAATTTTATTTGTATATTAATCTCCACTAGTTTCACCGGTGAACGACACTGGTTTATTTATATAATCATCATATTAGAACCTGTAGACACATATTTTCTTTTAGACACAAAAAAATAATAGTTCTTAACAATTCAAATTTATAGATCGCATGCTTAATAGAACACTGGCATAAAATAATAAAACACTTTCATTTAACCACGGTATGTAATATTATATAGCCATACCGTGGTAAAATACAAAGTCATAAGAAAATTCTAAACAACTCATCAAAATGTTTTTGGAATACCTAGATACTATTACTACTTCTCGGCGCTACATCCTGGTGAAGGACTTGGCCTCCTCCACTGACTTCTGTCCCTGGCCATCTCTATCCATTCCCCAGCTCCTTCCATTTTCTTCCAATCTTCTTCCACGCAATTTGCCCATCTTTTCCTCGGTTAATTCCTACATAGCACTTTAAATAACACTGTTTTTTCTATTAAATATCACATAAACCACGGCCTAAATTATTATTTCCTAATCCTCGCCATGTACCTTATCAATAATGAACCCCTTCCACCAAGTTATCCACCACCATCCACCCCTTTACCTCTTCCGCAACCAATGCGGATAAAAACCGCTATTTCTAGCTATTTCCCTTGTCTCTACCCTCTTCCTAACGTCAAAGCAAGGTTGCGCTCATCTTCGTCGGCATCAAATAAACGATGAAATGGAAACTAGCGACTTACATTCGGAAAAGAAAACCAAAATAATGATCGCCCTCCAAATCTAATATTTATCTACGAAAGCCCACAAATGATCTCATGCATGATACTATCTCCCAACACAACTTCATCCAAGCATTGACCCCATCATATTCTACAATGCAACGTTAACCTTGGCCCAGAAAAATGTAGGACTTAATTATATACCTTAAATCCTCCCTCGCTCTCTTTCGGAGAAACTCCCCGGCCTACACATCTAGCTCCAGCATCAAAACAATTATATTTCCATCAGATGTTTGAGGAATAACTATAATATTAGACCTTAACCTCTGTATGCCAGTAAAATGTTTAACAAAGCCTGTAATTTATTTCTTTAACTAACCCGAGGAAGAACTTCTATAGTCTCAAAAATTTTGGGGAAATAGAATACCAAAAAAATTCAATGTTCGATATTGCAAATTCAATATTCTTTTTTTTTTAAATACTAACACCAAGAATTTAAATCATTGGTATTAGAATTTGTTTTACAATCTTCAATGTGAGCAGAAAATAGCTCATTATTATGAAGACGGAATCTGGTCGTGTCCAAGCTCGAACCTAAGTTCCTTGGATCAGGAGCCAAGCGTTAATTAGCTTTATTTTAAAATTAAGTACCTTAAACCAAATTTTTATTTTCTAATTTTTAATTGCGTTATTCAATTATAATAATACTATTAAGGGTGTAATAATACTTGTATGTGAGGGTTACACGCTTCATAATAGAGCAATGTGTGCCCCGAGCAGACGTTTTGCTGTTAATCACGACGTTATAATTGTGTAAATTGAATTATGGACCCCCGTATAACGTATCGCGTGTAATAACATCTGACATTGCACTTCCAATATTCCCGCTAATTCCAAGTTCTACCGAACCGGAGGGACGCCAGTACGGTAGAACTTGGAGTCCTGCGCGGGCGCCTCCACAAAGCCCCGCCGTATCACGTTTCCGTTAGTTCGTTAGTCAGTTAGCGGTACCTACCTTTCCATAGTATCCCGTATATGAATTCAATTAACGATTGTTCTCAGAACGTGCATCCGCCTGTAGCGAAATCACAACTGCAACGCGTTAATTAAAAAGTTACGTCGACTTAACCGCTACTCAGCGAGGGATCATTCTAAATGACAAGGTGGTCACACAGGGTTAAGCTCGTGTGAAAGGGGGTTAAATCAAACATTACTTAACACATTGTGTGTAGGAGCTTCAAAACGATTTCCTATTTTAAACCTTTTCAATTTTAAAATGTAATCATTATTACGTGTGTAGGGTTTTGATGTTAAAATTACACAAGTTTTTTCGTTTATATAAAGAATTTTGACAGGTGTAAAAATAAAATTTTCATTTGTTTAAATGACAATTTGAATAATTTCTTCAATATTATTTCAAATTTCTTGCTGGTGTTAGATTGCTTTAAGTGCCTAATTACAGCTATTTAAAAAAACGGTGGATACGTGTAATATAAATTAAATAAGCACAAAAATCCGAATCGTCCATGTCAACAAGTGCACCATCTAAAATGAATATTATTTATTAAAATATTTTTGTTTTGTTATTTCATTGTATTTTATATGATTTGTTTTAGATTTATTTTGTGGATGTTGGACGGACAAGTGTGCGTGAGAGATGCCTATTGGTGGCGATGAGTTTCGCCACCCATCACACCGCGTCTCCCGCGGGGCGAGAAGAGAAGGATGAAGTGCCGCATCGGTTAAAGTGTGACAGTCCATTCTTTCTGCCTACCCTTTCGGGGAGACGGCGTGATGATTAGTTAGTTAGTTAGTTAATCATTATTTGTTATTCTTCCTCTCTTTGACTCTACAGTCATGAAAGGACCTCGGTCGCCTTCAAAAAATCCAGCCGACCCTATCCTGAGCCTTAATATATACTAGCAACAAATAGAAGAAGACAAAGAAAGACATGGCACGATCAAATTAATCAAATTGTTAATTCCCGCCACATGAAGAGTCGGAGAAATCTGCTTGTTGCATAACACGATGTATGAATGTTCAGGAATCAATCGAAGTAGGTTTACTTGAACACTGTATAATACATCATATTCTACAATGCAACGTTAACAGGCCTTACGTTTATGCAACCTTGACCCAGAAAAATCTTCGACTTTATCATATACCTTAAATCCTCCCTCGCCCTCTTTTGGAGAAGCACCCCGGCCTACACATCTAGCCTACACATACCATTGTATAACAATGGGGTTTTAAGAACATCTGATATGTAGGTCCTAAGGTCCATCACAAAAACTCTCCGAAATCGTGTTCATACCGTTGAAATAAGAAAAAATTGCAAAATATAGGACATCGCTCGGTGGAGTAGATCCAGAAGAAGATACTGGAGAGACCATGTAGCCAGGATGGATAGTAACAGACTAGCATATACAGCAGTTATCAGTTGACGAAATCCCCTCTGTACACCGTCTACCTGGAAGACCACCTAAGAGATGGAGAACAGTTCGATCGTATCATCAGGAGACATAATTTCTGGGTCACAGATCGTCGGATCTATTAATAGAAAACGAAGAAGGAAAATATTTTTTATTATCTTAGAAATACGCTGTGAAAAATAAACTTAAATGTAGAAAAAAGAATAATTTCAGAAAAAATATATACACTATAGCTATAAATCAGTAAACACTCAATTAAAATACGATTTTTTTAGAGAAACCCTGGTCCTCCTGGTAAAGGAATTGTGCGTTAGGCCAATAGCCTAACCTCGTAAAACAACCAACGTTACGAACACTTCAAGAAATTCGTTTCTTGGAGGAGGCTGAGACACACCAAGGGTTGTAGCGCCAGAGAAAAAAAATCTAAATTTATTAGCGTTGTGTGGATTGCGTGATATTTAAAATTGAAAATAAAATCACAAACGCAATTTAGTATTAAAATATTCCGCTCTGGAAAAGCACCGCAATAGCCGATATTTATACCCCGAAAGTGTCTCCCATATTACTTATTCAGGGGTGAGTAATCTGTGATTCTATGCAACTTCCGGTGGCGTAGGTAGATGGCGCCTCCGTATGAGCGCTGTACTTGCCGTGGCAAGACGGAGAGCTCCGTATAAATTCTAACAATATTAAAATGTCACAAATACTTTTAAATAGGTCAAGAATGTTACAGTATTCACTGCATGAAAATTCATTGCGAAAGTACCTCAACTTAGTGAAATATTTCTTATTAAAATAAATTTTAAAAAATAATTCTTTGATCGGCAAATCTTTTAGCGTAATAAAATGTTTTATCGATTTATGTAGAGTTTTGCAATATAAATTTATATACTTTTAATGTTTTTTTTTTATCAATTATGTACAACCCCATTATTTCGCACGTTGAAAACAAAAGTGACACTATACAAAAATCTCAATTTTTCAGTACGGTCATTTAAAGTTTTGCCTGCTTATTAACCTAATTAAAATCATCTAGGTTCTGATTGAATAATATCTTAACTAATATATAAAACAACAACATTAGATGTATTTCTACTCACAGTCAAGTTATTGACCTCACAAAAACTTTAAATGACCGTACTGAAAAATTTAGATTTTTGTATAGTGTCACTTTTGTTTTCAACGTGCGATTTGATTAATCATTTAAAATATTTTTTTAAACGATTTTCTTTATAAACTAAAACACTTTTTTTACACTTTTAAAAAATAGAAAAATCAGTGTTTTAATTCCTAAAAATTCGGCATTATGGAATTCCTCAGTGTTAACGCCTTAAGTTTATCCAAACTTTTTTTAAAGCAGCAAGTACACAATTTTTGCTGGTTTTTGGGATGTCTTTAGGCCTTTTCTGTAGTAGATTCCCGTTGCTTTTCCCATATTATGTACAACAGCTTGTATGAACCCTTTTTTATATTGATTCTTATGACATATGAAAGGTAGCTAGTCTATCGCCAATTTTTATTCGGTATGGCAGCCGTAGCTGTTGCCACTCTTCCACGAAGGTTGTCACTCACTTGTATTTATAACACATATCTTTGATAAAATTAAATTGTTAACATTGCGAAAATCCAAAATGAAAATAAAACACTATTTTCCCACATTTAAGATTATTTTTCTCAACTTGTTTCGATTATTTGCTACATTAATTAATACACGATGAATGTATAAAACCTTCGTAACCTAGCAAGAAAAGTAATCTAAAAAGTATACACTATAGCTTAACGTAACGTAGACTACATAAAAACAAAAAAACAAATCTAAAAAGTGGAAGAAAAAAAATAATGATTTCTGATAGACTTGAGGCAGTAAGTATGTACGAGTAATTCCATAGTGACGTTATTTTATTAATTAATCACTATTTTATTCACTTTTTAATTTATTTTTCTCGAAATGTTGTGAACGTTTTATACCTTCATCATCGGGAAAACAGGGGTGAATGAATACCGTTCTCCCGATTTTGAAATTATCTTATTCAACCCTCGAAACATGTCAAGAAAAATAAAATGAAAAGGGGACAAAACAGTGTTTTATTATTTTTTAATCATATTTTTTCACATTAAAGAAATACTTAAAATATTTTTACACCTCAATTCTTATATTAATATTGAAATGAGAGCATTTATCTGCTTTGTGGTAATATAACAATAAATCAAACAATATGTAAAATAATAATAAAATTGTTTCACAGCTGTGCAATATTTATTCTATATAATAATTTGAAATGCAATATTTAACCTTTACCGAGTCATCATTAATGATGATTGTTTTTTTTTACGTAACGAATGTTTTAAAACTGTTTTTAGGAATAAGAGGTTTTGGCATTACCCCTCTCAAAGATATCTTAAATAAAACACAAAATAAAAAACGGTTTTTGCTCTTGTGTGGAGCCACCATCGATGTAGCGTGTGTTACAATATTCGAAATTTCCGAACCGCTACCGCCATCTCTCGGCGGAAGCCGGAATGTTTACGCGGGAAAGTTGGCGCGCACCTGAGGCAGGAATAGATTAGCCGGCGTCTGGCGGTTACAAACAATATAAAAACATCCTCCGCCCGCCAGAAGTGGATGAATTTGCATTTTAATGAAATTGAATATTAAATACCGCTGCGTAGAGTAGGGCCCATTCCCTACGCCCTAAACAGGGTGTGAACATAACCTATGCGTGAGATTTAACGAAGGCCTGTCGAACATTTCGGAAGATTTGTGTGGACAGTGTGATAGGTATGTCTACAGATAATGAACTCGTCTAGCGAAAATGACTTTGCATAGCATTATGTTTGTAAGGTATCTATAAAATGTACATGTTTAAGGTGAAAATGCTTTAACTTCAAATATTTTATAGATATCATTTTTCTGTTTTATTTTATGAATAGGGAAATTGTTCTTAAGATGACATAGTATCTTTATCAGCTAAAATATTGGCGACACAAACGCCAAAACGACTTTCACGTATCAGCTCAAAGAAGAGGTCACTGCACTAATGTGTGTTTTACTATTTTTGTATGTAGTGTAATTATTATGGCTTATATATAATATATTAAATCATAATAAATGTAACCTTAAAGATTTTCATCGTAGAATGTTTAAATCACTGTATTCGCTGTCGGGTAAGATGACATAGCAACTGTCGGCTTAAGATGACATACTTTGTCGACTTACCCTGAAGTACTTTACATATAAGAATATTTAAAAATCATGTTTTATTTTCATTCTAGGATGCCCGGGACTATAAAAGGAAATCAGGGCGGCATTCGTAAGAATACACGACTAAGGCTATAAAGAGTGTCCAACAAATGAACATGGGGTGGCTTAAAGCATCGACAACATTCAACGTATCGCAGTTATGTTACCAATGGTACCATTCACTGTGTTCTGGCATTGCCACAAGAAATAAGTATTTTACCGAAAATTAACAATATGGTATTAAAATTAATAGTATTTCAACTTAGACTGACCTGTGTCATCTTACCAGCGTGCATGTGTGGGTGTTTTTTTTATATTATTATTTAGGTTATTATTCTGTCTACAGCGTCTAAATTCCGTTATGTCTTGCTTAAAAATACGTTTTAAATTTGTAACTTTAGATTAATTTTTTGTCTCTCTCTCTTTCCCTTTGCCATTTCCCATCATCTGGGGTCGGCCCTCCTCGTACGAATTATTACGAATTTTTATCACCTTTATTTTTTTATATAATAATATTTTTTTTAGAAGAAGAAGAAGACACTGGAGGGACCACGTAGCCCGAATGGGTGGTGACAGACTTGCATATACAGCCGCTTATGAAATCCCCTCCGGACGCCGCCCACCTGGAAGGGCGCCTAAGAGATGGAGGGACAGCAGCATCTCATCATCCGACGAGACATGATTTCTGTGTCGTGAAGGAAGAAGAAGATTTTTTTATATTACTTGTAAATTTGCGTCAGATAAAAAAATGTGATCTTGAGCACAACTCCCTTATCGAATCTCTTCTAAATTAATATACATTATAATGATCGATATTTACGAAACTTGGGCGAGAAAACCGGTATCTCAAAATAACAGTTAATCGGTAGAAATACAAGAGAAGTGGGTGTTTTCGTAATCTTTCTTAAATTATGGTAACTCTGAGACGAAAGCAGATAATACCGGGTAAGTTATTTTCTTAAACCTAAATCTACACAACGCGGGATACGGAACTAATCCATGAACAAAACAAGTCTCAATTTCTCGAGAAATATCAACAAAGGAGAACCGAAACAGGTAGAACTTCGCGTCTCCGCCTGTCTATGGCTAAACGGGACTTTCATCTCACCCACATTTCCTCTCGGAGATTACACTAAATGCGTCAGGATGAAATCCGAAATTGGAACGATTAAGAGAAACTGATTAATTTATGAATCCGGTACAATAATTAGAATAACGTATTTCCGGCTCATTTACTGAAACCTGTTGACCTAATACAATATTCAACCTCTCGAATAGTAAGATATTAATAACAAAAAAACAAACTATCACGCCGTTTCCCCGCAGGGGTAGGCAGAGAGAATGGACTGCCACGCTACTCTATCCTGGCACACCTCTCTAGCTTCCTCCACATTCATACAACGAGTCATACTCTTCTCCTGTCTCAATCTAAAGATTGGTCTGCAGCAAGGCGAAGCATTTTCTTTTCCACTCCGCTCGGTCCTCGGCAACTCTCTTCAACTCCGCATAAGAGGTGCAGCCCATATCTCGGCAAATCTGGTCTAGGTACTCCTGGCGAGGTCGTCCCTCGACCATTCCCTCCAATACATCATGCAGGAAACATTCGTGTCGCAATGACCAATCCATCTCGCGCACCTCTCCGCTATGGTGTTCAACATGTGCCTATTATCTTCAACTCTGCTGAAAACCTCCTCATTTGTAACGTGGTCCCTCCATGAAACATGGGCAATTCGTCGGTAGGTTCACATTTCAAACGCCTCCAGCCTTTTGCGCTCTCTTTCGCCGAGTCATACACTTACGTCGATTCATCCAACTTCTAACATGACCAACCTTTAAAATTTGATTAATTTGGTCATGCCATATTTTCCTCGGTCTGTCTCGGCTCCGTACTCCATTTACATCATTAACGTATACTTTCTTAACCATTCTTTCTCCATCCAAGCCCTCCATATGTTTGAACTAACGCAGCGATCCTTTCATAATTTTGTTCATAATACCTTATTCCGCTCTATGTACATTCCTTTATTATATCAGCATTTGAGATTCTGTCGTTTAGTTGGGAAAATGTGCAACCATCATATTAACCACCCTACGTATTTGAACGTACGTGATACGTTCACTGTGACTGTACCATTCTGCGCTACCCCGTATCACGTACGCGCTTGAGAAAAAAGTGATGTACCTAAAATGTACAAACTGTTAGGGATACGCGCGTGTGCCAACAACACTCGAGTACAAGTTTTCATAAATATGATAGTTTTACAAGGGGCAGGTGAATTATGCGGCCGAGTATTTGACGTTTCGTAATAAAAAAATTAAATAAATAAATAATTAAATTTCATTAATAAAAACTCTGCTTTTTTGCACGTTTCTCGGAAAATAACCCAAGGGTAGGGCGGTTAATTATATCATATTAATAAATATTATATTATATTAACAATTTATGGCATTGGTAATTTAAATCCAGACGTCAATAATCATTGCGCCCTACTCATGGAGCCATACGTTGTTTGACTGAATATTGCAATGCCCCACGGTTGTGGCGGTACGCACGGAGAGGTTAATACACACCACGTTTTCCTATGTCTTCGTCTATTTCTCATTCCGTTTACATGGTTAACATATGCTTCTTCACCATTATTTCTTCATTCTTTGTAAACATTCAAAATGTTGTATAAAATAACTGGTCCAAGTAAGCATAAAAATTGCGTAAAATCTCCAGGCGTATTCTAGTACTGTATGATTTGCAGAGACTTTCACAGTGCATTAATAAAGATTTTCTGCTTAATGCTTCCCAATCTTAATAGATGACGCTAGTGTGGAGTGAACTAAAATATGTAAAGATAAGCGCAGGATTCTAGCATATATACTCGTACAAGTTCCAAAAATTTGTCAGATGTGGTGGTCATAAGAAGGGCGGAATGGGGAATGTTGTTAAACATAAAGCGATCGCTCAACCCAACCAATGACAAGTCACAAGTCCTGTAAGCGCCTCGGCCATCACATTCTGTTCCCAGAAAAACAATTTACATCTTCGTCTCTATTGAGATACAATTAATCCTTATAAAAAAAAATTATACGCAATGGGTAAAATCCAGTATTTGTCTACAAGAATTTGTAAACATTCAAAATGTTAGTTTTAATTTATTTATTTGCGCTTTTCTGAGACAATGTTATGCTTACAAACCCATAAGAATTTTCGTTCGTACAAACTGAAATAATTTTATATTTGCTTTCACTAACCCACAACCTCCAATGGTACATTTACGACTAGGTAACATTTTTAATAAAATTCCATATATTTTGAAGTGATGACACAGAAAATTATTTTATAGAATTTGAAACAAGGCAATTCAATACCATAAAACGCGAGCGACAACTGCGACAATATACACTTATACAAAACCATCAGACCGAAAGGGTAATAAAAATTTATAAGTTTAACATTTTAAACGTGTACGTACGAATTTTGTTAACGTCACTATACCGCAGAAGTTGAACGCGCCGCGAAAGCCCGGAACTGCCCAATCAGCTTCGCTCGCAGGATTTGACGCCCTTGGGAAATCGGTGAACAGTTTTATGGAAAACTGTTACGTCCGTTTTACCGTCCTGGGGCCGAATATGTTTAATGAAACCAAAGTGTGATTACGAGCAAGCTTTATTGCTCTCGGTGCGTGCTCGGACAGCGCATAACCAGGCGCCGCGTATACGAAATACTTTCATTACTTTAATTATATTTCCAAAATTAACGGCGTATTTCAATATGGACACCGTATATGCTCCGTTGTGTTGAAGCGAGAGAAGTGTTAAGCAAATGTATCGAGTGGGATCTTATGACACGTAAAGTTGCTTACGTAGAATTTTCAGACTAGATTTATTCCTTATTTATACAAACTCGATCTCCCGATGATGAAGGTGTAATACAGTAAAACCTCGATATAACAGACCTCTATTTAATGAACTTATAACGGACAAAAAATCCGGTCGAATGTAAAAAGATTAAATACGTCCTGTTAATATTCTTCTTCTTCTTCTTCGTCAGCCTTCATCGGTCCACTGCCGGACATAGGCCTCTTCCCTTCCCTTCCACTCGTCTCTATTTCCTGCCGCCAACTGTAGCCACATTCCCCCCCCCCCTCCCCCACAATGTCGTCGGCCCACCATTTTGCGGCCTGCCGACGCTTCTCCTATCTTATCATGGTCTCCACCATATTATTTTCTAGGTCCATATATCCTCACTTTGTCTCGCCACATGACCCGCCCGATGCCACTTCAGTCTCGCTAGTCGTTCCATGATGTCCGTTATTTTTGTTCGGCGTCTAATCTCCTCATTTCTGATTTTATCTCGGAGACTGACGCCGAGCATATGTCTTTCCATGGAACGCTGCGTGACTCTTAATCTCTCTACATTTCTCTTGGTGAGGGTCATAGTCTCCATCCCATAAGTCATCACCGGCAGTATGCATGAATCATAGACTTTTCTCTTTAGACACATTGGAGTTTCTTTGTTTTCAAAGACATGTTTTAGTATTCAAAGACCTGTTAATATTATACATGCTTAAATTCAAGTGTCGCTGAATGTAAACCATTTTTAGCGGCCATGATACAAACATCAAGCACTAGAATTCGAGACACAATGCCGAGGATGGAAGTGAAGATAACGAAGAAGAAGAAACAACACTGACAAAAATGGAGTTATCAGTGGTAAGATCAAATCTCGACGATCTAAAAACATTTATTGACCATTCGTTAGATAACGAAGTTTAACTATATTATAGGCATTTGCGTAATTTTAGAGTGTTGATTATATAAAAAAACAGCAAACTTCAAAAGTGCAAACAAAACTTGATTCCTTTTTCAAAGCAGGATTACCGAAAGCAAGCGCGTCGATATCAAACAGCAACGTCACTTCACGACGAGTGTCCGAAGTCTATAAATAGAATTTTGTATTGTTTATTTATATATAATACAGTGTACATATTTAAAAAATTGTTTTTTGATTTATTTTAAACCTATTTTTATACATATAACGGACTTTCGGCTTTAACGGACACCCTCTCCCCCAATTTGTCCGTTATATCGAGGTTTTACTGTACTTTCTAAATATGTGGAGAAAAATAAACTTCAATGTGGAAAAAACTGTTTCTTGAACAATAATGTAAAATTCCATACTAAATATTGTACTATTATGTTTTATGGGAATGTAACGTTCTCAAGGTTATTCCAAGCATGGCTCTTTCCATAGCGCGCTGGGCGACCTTGAATCTGTAGACTAGACCTTTTGTCAGTGTCCACGTCTCGGCTCCGTACGGCATGACTGGCAAGACGCACTGGTTGAAGACTTTAGTCTTGAGGCATTGTGGTATTTTGGAAATGAGAACATGACGTAATTTTCTAAAGGCCGCCCAACCCAACTGAATTCTTCGGTCGGCTTCTTTCTCGAAATTTTTTCGTCCTAATTGTATGATTTGGCCAAGATAAGTGTATTCTTGTACCACTTCGAGAGCCGACCCATCGACGGTTACTGATCTCGGGATAATATTTTCATTATACATGATTTTCGTCTTGTTCAAATTCATCCCGAGACCCACTCGTCTGGGTGCAGTGTTCAGTTCATCTAGCATGCCTTCTAGCTCCCTCACAGATTCCGCCAGAATGACAATGTCATCCGCAAAACGAAGGTGAGAAATGTATTCGCCACGTTGAGGCCACGTTCAGACCAGTCCAGAGTTTTAAATATATCTTCCAAAGCACAAGTGAACAGCTTCGGAGATATCACATCCCCTTGTCTGACTGCCCGTTGCAGCTCAATCGGTTTGGTCTTCTGGTTTTGGATTTGCACGGACATTGTGGCGTTATTATAGAGATATGATAGTAATATATATGCAACAAAAAAATAAATAAATATTTTATATAGAAATTTACATTGTTGTTCAAGACACAACCAATAAACAAGGCGCTTACAAATTAACCGCTTCAATTTAAAATTTGCAAGAAAAACTATGAATAATTAATTTTGCCGAAAAACTTTGCGTCTAAGAGTGGAAAAAGCCTTTACCCATCAAGACTAACTGTTCACTTGTCAAAGCCATCCTCTTTAAAAGTTACTAACCCAAATATAAATTCCAAACTTAACACTTTGTTACTTAAAGAATAATTCAAATGCCAGAGTGTTTTTTTTTTCATTCGTTAAGTAACACCTAAGGCCAAAGTGATTTGAGTTGATTAAGTTTTTTCGTGAAATCTGAAGATTAAATTATCAAAAGAACTCAACTCGAGACTCGAACTTGAGATCCTCCAGTCCACTTAAGAAATTGGCAAAGTAGGAATTTCGCTAATTTGTGCCTCGATTCTGGTGGCGCCGTATTTTAACGAAATTTAAAAAAAAATAAACGAAACGTACAATGCGTACTACAAAATTTGACAGATTTTTTTTAATTACCCTGTATTGCGAAATAACACTTTTGATTTACTCGCCTATATAACTGTATAAAATTTACATTAAAAGGGAGTTCAGTATTCAGATTCTTCTTATTATTTTTATTCTTCTTCCTCAGCCTATTCCCGTCCACTCCTAGACAAAGGCCTCCTCCATTCGCTTCCATGTCACTCTGTCTTGTGTAGACTGCATCCAGTTTATTCCGACATGTCTGTTCATATCATCCTTCCACCGTAGTTACGGTCGCCCTGCACTTCTCTTTGCCGTCCACGATCTCCAAGTCAGCAGTCTTCTTGTCCATTTATCGTCTGAGCTTCTGGCTACGTGACCTGCCCATTGCCATTTTAGAGTCGCGGCCCAGTGGATGATGTCAATGACCTTTGTTTTTTCTCTCATCGCATCGTTGCTGACTCTGTCTCTTAGACTTATTCCTAACATGGCTCTTTCCATGGCTCTTTGGGTCACTCGTAGTTTCTCGGCACTTTGTTTGGACAATGTAACAGTTTCAAGACCATAAGTACCAACTGGCAGAACGCAGGCTTCATAAACTTTTCGTTTCAGGTTGATCGGTATTTTCCAGTTTTTAAAGATGTAATCCATTTATTCCGAAAGGTTGGTTATATTTTTATTGTTTTTATATTAGTTTACATTATTTATAATATTTATTTATACATACTTGTACATCCAAACATGCACACGTTCATTCCTAGAAAGACTCTAAACAATAAGGACATTAACGAGGTTGTGCTTATTAAAGTAGAGGGAAGGCGACCACAAAGGACGACCACCGAGCCGCTGGTCCGATCAAATCAGGGAACTGACTGATCTCTCTTACTTCATCAATATATATTATATCATACATTGTGTGTCCAAACCGTCTTAATTATCCATTGCGCTTTCGTTTGAACCATATTTAGATATAATACACTGGCCAAAGATCAATTAAAGTAGAATAAATATTATATAATGGATGTGAAATGTCTTTATCCAATGTGCTGCAAATCTTTATATAATAGTGTGAAAACGTAAAAAAAAAACAGATATAAGAGGTATTATTAATAATTACGTTTTCACACTATTATATTATTAATACCTCTTATATCTGTGTTTTTTTACGTTTTCACACTATTATATAAAGATTTCCAGCACATTGGTTAAAGACATTTCACATCCATTATATTTTTCTATTTTAATTGATCTTTGGCCAGATTTTTCAGTATCTGAGATTCTAATCTCTTAGGGTATTTATTTTTTCACTAATAGTTGTGTAATTAAAACAGTCATATAATGGAAATTTAATAATAAATTCAAAAGTTTCGCTTTTATGCAAAAATAAATAAATAAAAACAAAAAAGCATCAGACCTTTAAAACGTCAAGAGAGTAGGAGATAAATTTTTATGTAAGCCCTCGAGACATGCGGAGTGATCATCTCAGAGTTTGATGTGTCAAGTCGTGGCGTAATACCAAAGGGAAATATATCTGTCCAGAAGCTTTTGACACTATAAAAACCATTCTGCGCATATCAAGTTACCGGGGAACGGCGAGGATGGCAGACTGAGTGGGGGTGGTAGTAAAACCGAAAGTGCATTCCCAGACATACAGATCCGAAGTAGGGTTCTTTTTTCTCCACAGTTTCACGCTTCATTGTTTTGTTTTAACATACAATTGATTAGATTACAAAATTTACTTTTATTTTATTGTCTTGCACATCTAAGGGTCATGTGCTACCGGGAGAAAAATACCACCTTCTTATTTTTAGTGTAGACCTTGTGGCCTGTTTCTTAAGAGGAATTGGCCTCCTGCGAGGTCGACTCCCAGCTGTCGATCCATCTCTTTGGTGGTCTGCCCGGAGGTCGTCTACCTTGAGGTTGGACTTGCAACACAAAGAGAGGGAGTCTGGATGGATCCATTATCCTCACATGTGCGGATAATGGATCCTGTACCAGTATCTTCTCCTTTGCCTTCCCCACCTAACGATATCCTCGACCTCCTTCGGTGATAATAATGGGTAAAATAGATGGACGTCGGGGAGTTGGTAGAAGGCAGTTGTCCCGGCTGCTATAAGAGAATGAACAGGAATGAGCAGAGTTCAGAACCTGTTCCAAGTGGCACAGGACAGAGATGCCTTCACTGCAGTGATCGCTAATGTTGGGGGAACCTGACACGGCACCGGAAGGAAGGACACATCTAAACGCTATTGAAGTAAAAAAAGAGAGAATCTTAAAAACTGTGTTATATTCTGACAAATTTACAATGATTATTTAAAAAGATTCGTTAAATATTTTTAACTAAATAGAATAAATATACTTCATCCCATGAAAATGTTAATCTGGTTACAAATAATCAAATATTATTATAATCTTTTTTTTTTCTTTCGTTGTAACACTTTTTTTTTCTACAAATAAAATTTAATTACAAACATATTTCGGGACACATAACCCCTTCATCAATATAATTAACAATATACATAACAGATATTATCACGGATAAATAATATTCATAACAAAATTACTTATGTTTATTTTTAATTATACTGAAGAGAGGCTTCTTTGTCCCGAAACAATTTTGTAATTTTATATTATTTTATTTCTGTGTAAAGTTGTTAAGTGTTGTTACAAAGAAAGAAAAATTGTGTAATTATGAATCCGCAACACAAAGTATTGGTGATTATAAAAGGAAAGAAGAGAGAGATAATCAAATACTTTACTTTTTGAAACCATTTTTTTAAATAAAGGTCAAACGACAATAACAAAAGACTTAACTAACTAGTATACATATAGAAAAAATTGATAAAATTAAGCGTTCTTTTCACAAGAATTTAAGTCATTAGCATCTCTTATAAATTAATTATTTTAAACAAAAAAAAAACGAACTTCTAAAACTACCATCAAAGATACATTTATGTTTGTATAATATTTATGCTCATCACTTTTGAAAGAACATAACTAAAAAAGACTTCTCTGATGTACATGAAAATTCGAATTTACATAATACAAATTTAAAAAACACCGCGTCAAGATGGCATCCTACGACTGGCAACATTAGCTTACAAAGCACCCTTTCTCTATGGTAAATACTACCGCTATAAAAAAAATACATATTTTTACTGTGGACAACTCAGTCTCGAAAATACCAAATTATTTCTATTTGATTTTTCTATGGAAGTTGTCTTTCCGGTTACACTCTCGTGGTGTGGCAGTTTTGCGAGCTGTCATTGAATAATACTTTTTATAAAATAGTGATAAGTGTGTGACGATGACGGAACCAAATAGTGAAGAATTTGTTACTTTCGTCGCCCCCGTGATCCAGGACAATCCATTCGGATGGGGGCCCTGCGAAATGTTGGATCAATTTCGCGACATGCCGTATCAACCTTTTAGTAAAGGCGACCGGCTAGGGAAAATCAGTGATTGGACTGCTGTTCAAGACAAGAAATATGCTAGTGAGAATTTTTTGTTTGTCTTACTCACTAAATTAATAATAAACTATACTGGTTAACGTTTAAGCGTAGCCCTTTTAATATGTATGCCAAACAATTTCGTGGATCTTAACCATATTGGCTTAACCTCATTTTGCATAAAAGTTTTGATACATTTCTAGTTATTTACCCTTCAAAATTTGTTACGCGTAAATTATACTTTAATAGTTTGTCAACATTTGTCCTAACTCGTGTATTTGTGTTGATAAACATTATAATATTTATATTTGGAACAATAAATAATTGATTATTACTATGATGTCTCGTAATAACCTTAATAGACATATCATTAAAAGTTCTGTTTAATAATATATTTATTTTCTCTCAGTCTCGCTGTTGTAGACTAATTGAAACACTAACTAGTTGACTATTGTAAAATTTCACTGCATATATCTAACAGTCTGGCCTCTCTTAAATACTTATACAGCCATTGTTATTTAATATAATATTTTTCAATTCAAAAGTAGAGAACCAAATCCAAAGAAAAATAAATTGTAAAAAAATCTCTCGTAAGAAGTACTTGTTATAATATTAAGGTTATAATAAATATATCTTGGCTCAGGTATATTTATTATATCAGGTAATATGAATTTACATAATACAGCTATCGTACTTTGATTAGATTTTTTTCATTCAAATTGTACACATTTTAAATGAAAACCAAACCATACAAAAATTATCGAATTTTTCAAAAAGATTCTAAAAAAAAAACACTTCTCATAAATAGTACTTGTAACATCTGACTCAAGTAATATAAATTTACTCAATACTGCTATTGTACTTAGATTTTTTTTTTGTTAAAAATTTACAAACATTTTTAATGAGAGCCAAACCAAAAAAATAATAATTGAATTATCGTTTTAAAAATAACGTCTCGTAAGTAGTACCTGCAACATCTCCTAGATCAGGAAATATAAATTTATTTTGCGCCTTTCAGATAAATACGCATCGCAATTTGGCAGTGGTAGCCAGTATGCCTACTACCACGAGGAAGACGAGTCAACGTTCCATCTGGTGGACACGACCCGCGAGCAGAAGCCGCCGTACCAACGCGGGCGTTTCCGCGGCAACCAGCGCGCCATGCGAGGGCGCGGTGGTCGGGGGCAGGGCGGCGCGGGGCCCATGGGAAAGGGCAAGCCGCGCGACCAAAAGCGGGGCAAACGCTGGGGCCAGCGTGGCGCCCCGCACAAGATACGGGACGCCTCTGTTACCGTACGCCCCGACTGGGTTACCATCGAGGAGATGGACTTCCTCCGGCTGGCTAAGCTATCGCTACCTGCCGTTAAAGATGGTATGATCTGTTCTTTCTTCTTTCTCTTCTTCGTCTAGGCCAGGGGTATCTAAACTATGGCCTGTACTGTTCCGTCATATTTCTCTTGAATCCTCTACATTCATACATCGTGTCATGCACGAACGTAGATTTCTCACGTGACCGATATTTAATATTTAATTGATTTGATCATGCCACGTTTTCCTCGGTCTTCCTCCATTTCTAACTCAGTTTACATATACCTTCTTCACCATCCTGTCTTCATTTATTCTTTCCATGTGTCCAAACATCTTATCGACCCTTTCATTATTTTGTTCATAACACTTTCATTCGGACCGCATACACATCTTATATTTGCATTTGACACTCTATCATATAAAGATTTACTACCCATTCATCTTAGAGATCTCGTTTTTATTGCTTTTATTCTACTCTCATCCTTCTTTTGCCAGTTCCATGCTTCACTTCCATACATAAGGGTTGGCACAAAAACACCATTGTGCACTGCCATCTTAGCTTTTTTGGATAGGCTTTTGTTTGCGATGACAAATTTAAGTGCACAATCGTGGAATTGCTTTGAAGCATCTATACCATTCTCTGCATGATTTATCCAATGGGGCATGATCGCCATAAACTTCCTCAAGCATTTCATGCACCTCAGCTGCACTTTCTTTCCAATTAAAACAGAACAGCAGAACTTTCAACAAATGCTTCTTATTTACCACGAAAGTCGACATTTTAAAGAGCAATAAAACAAATTTTGTGAGAAAGACAAACATTTGCGAACTAAACTTAATTGAAAGATGCTCAGACTTACTAAAAAAATAAAAATGACCCCCAAATTTTGAAGGGTTGAAGTAGCCAGAGCCCTCTGTTGTAAAACGGACCGAACATTCCGAAACACCTAATATAATATTGGAAACCCCCTTCGATGAGTTATCATGTTTTAGTATTGAGCACATGATAATATCTATGAACTGTTTTTCAACTCCCATGATATTTCTTGATAATTAAAGGATGTCTGTTCTTTTTTTTATGTATTGAAATTGAGATCCAACTTTCATAATTCATGTGCTTTTGATTTTACAAATATTCAACTACTGCATGCAGCATTCCTCGGTCTGCATTTGCTTTAATTTCATTTAGAATAGAAATGAATTGAACTTATATTGTGTTTTCAGGGGAAGACATTGTGTGCTGTGGTACCCTGGAGTACTACGACAAGTTGTACGATCGTGTGAATCTGAAACACGAACGTCCGCTGCAGAGGATTGATAGGATTTTCCATACGGTTAGTAACTTTGTTTGATAATGCTTAGTATTTCTTGGATAGTGATTTAAAATTACATATCCATATACTGGCTATTAAAGTTTAGTCAAATCCTTAAGATAAAGCTTCAAGTCACACACAAATCCACTTCATTGTTTTGTCAATCTATGGAGCATAAGAAATTCTATATACTGAAATTGCCGACTCAAAACAGTAATTTTTTGTTTAATATCTTTTACAAGTAAACTGACAAAATTTGATAATGCTCTAGCAATGTGAAATGTGTCACTTTCATTAAATATAATAAAACTTCTAGGAAATTGAGTTTTCATTATGTTAATACTTTATATTTTATGAATTTATAATCTTTTTGTGTGTGGACACTTTTACATTTTATATGTTTTATAAATGTGGAAAGCAGCGGGAAACTATCACATTATAAAGACCCATGTGGCATCCCAAGAACTAGCAAATGATGCACTTTGATGCACACCAATCCCTAGGAATGTAACTTAATTGAAACACTGTTTTAAAACAGGTGTTGTTTATTCATTACAGGTGACCACCACCGATGACCCCATCATTCGCAAGCTGTCCAAGAGCGTGGGTACTGTATACGCTACGGACACTATCCTGGCAACTATCATGTGTTGCACCCGCTCCAACTATTCTTGGGATATTGTCATTGAAAAGATCGGTATGTTCTGCATTCACTGCGCTTTATTTTTTACCGTCCTAACATTTTTAACACTCAAAATAAATTCGATATATTATAATTGCATTCATTTCCAATATCCTACTCTTATATGTGTCCAGGTGACAAGATCTTCATGGACAAGCGGGACAGCACGGAGTTCGATCTCCTGACGGTGAATGAGACCTCTGTGGAGCCCCCAGCGGACGAGAGCAGCTCGCTGAATAATCCCAGGAACTTGGCCCTGGAGGCTACGTTTATCAACCATAACTTCAGTCAGCAGGTTTGTGGAACACACTTCTACTAGATCAGGAGTTGGCAAACTGCGGCTTTTCTACAATTGAAGTTTTTTTTTTTTTTTTTTAATTAAACCCAATTGGCGGGGAAAACGTAATATCCGGGTTTTGCTGTTTATATATTGCTGATATTTGCCTCTTTTGAGTTTGCCGACCACTAAACTAGACCAATGACTCTTTTGCTTTTTAATTAATATTGTTAAAACATCTATATCATAACAAACTATTTGTAGGTGTTACGTAGTGGCAGTGGAGAACCTCGCTTCAAGTTCCCTGAAGCCAATCCTTTCGTGTCTGAAGAGGAAGAAGGAGAGGTTGCCTCCGTAGCCTATCGCTACAGGAAATGGGACCTAAACAATGGAGTGGTGAGATACATATTTTAATGTGTATTAAATAAAATATATTATTTTTTATATGAAGTAGAAAATGTTCTATTCGGTGATGAATAGGTCCACTGGATACATTTTACATTAATATGTATTTTTTTGTTTTGATGGCATTATGAATTTACATATTTATTTATTAAGCACTAGTAAAAAAATAGTGTTTCTGCGTTAGGTCCTAGTGGCTCGCTGCGAACACGATGCAGTGGTGCAATCTCCCACTGGAGAGCTCCAGTTCCTTACGGTGAAGGCACTTAACGAGTGGGACTCCAAGGTGGCCAACGGAGTTGAATGGCGTCAGAAGCTGGACACTCAACGTGGAGCAGTACTGGCTAACGAGCTAAGAAACAACGCTTGCAAACTGGCTAAGTGGACTGTACAGGTTGGTACTAACAAATCTTCTACTAGTCTTTGTGTTCTACTGTGAAAGAAATCAGGTTATCCTAATTTTATTTTTACTGTGTATAATATTTAATTGAGATAGTAGTCATCAAGGAAAAAAAATATCAGTAATCCTTTTTTTATTAAACCTTCTTCTCTTCAACGCTTAATATGAGACATCATTCGTCTGTTGTCCAAAATATGCCTCTTCCATTTTTCTCCACTCTTCTGTTTTGTCCCTTCCGCATCCAGGTCTTCCCAGCTAATCAGGCAATATTATGAGTCCATCTTTTAAGTGGCCTCCTGATTTTCTAGTTCCGTGTCCGATGCCTCCATTGGAATATTCTGGGAGCCCATCTGGTACTGCCGTGTCTAGCTATATGTCCAGCCCATGCAACTTCAATTTACTAACTTTATGATCCGTGATGTCAGCAGCTTTGGTTCGGTGTTGAAAGCGAAGAAATTAAACGCCGAACCAAAGTTTTAATAAATACTATAATTATGTTCAGCTCAATTATGAATATTATAGGTCTTTATTTGACTCCTTTGTGGTTTTTTAATTTTTATTAAGTAACTATGGTTGTCAGGACTAACACATACCTGAAAATTCTAATGTTATAAAACCTGAGTATTTTATATATGAAAACTTTCAGGCCCTTTTAGCTGGATCTGACCACATTAAGTTTGGGTACGTGTCCCGAGCGATGGTACGTGACTCCTCCCGCCACGTGATCCTTGGCACGCAGCAGTACAAGCCCAGCGAGGTGGCCGCTCAGATCAACCTGTCCATGGACAATGCCTGGGGCATTCTCCGATGCATCGTGGATATTTGCATGAAGCAGAAGGATGGTCAGTATATATCAAAACTCAATAAACATTGCAGTGTAACATCTTCTTTTCTTCAGATATTTTTTGTTTACATCATCGGCGTGAATTTTAGTTTAGAATGCCCAAAGTTATGAAAAGAGAGACTATGAAAGCTTTTTGTGGAGAATAATGGTACCGAATAATGATATTATGGGCATTTAATAAGTTGTTTAACTTGTCTTTAGCTGTTTATCACACTAACAACGCTCAGAACGCAGCAATGTATCAAATTTGTGACGACTACAATAAGCATTTTGGAGACATTGATGTTTTCCAGAGAAGACATAGATTTGAACGAGAACCGAGAACAATTTTGAGACATTGATTTGAACGAGATAAATTTCAGAAAAATGATTGGAGCAACCTTTCGGGGTGGATGAGATCATAATGTTACATAATATTTTAATATATATTAATTTATTGAAAGCTAAGGCATGAACACTGTGGAATTCCACAGTAGTACACTTAGGAAATCGAAAATAACTTTGTTTATAATCCACAAAATATTTAAAAACATGATATGTTTCAGAGGATACCTCCATCTTCAGGTGTAATTATATATTTACACCTAAAGATAGAGGAGGCGTCCTCCAAAACGTGTCGTGTTTTTTTTTATATTTTGTGGATTATAAACAAAGTTATTTTCAAGAATTAATGGTATCTCAATAGAGAAGAAGATGCAAATTGGAAACAGAATATGGTTGATCGAGGTGTTTACAGGACTTATGACCTGTCATTGGTTGGGTTAAGCGCACGCTTTATGTAATACAATATTCCCCATTCCACATTTTTTCTTACGACCACCGTGTCTGACAAATTTTTGGAAGTTGTATATATGTTAATCTGCAACACCACCCTTTTCATGGTAGTTTTTTCAATCTACACACTAACGCCATCTATGGAGATTGTATTTTTTAAGCATTAAGCAGAAGATCTTTTTAACCCAATGTGAAAGGCTACCGCCATTAGCGCATTGCTAGAAACCGCCTGGAGATGTCACTCCAATCTATATGCTATATTTGGACCAGTTTTTGTTTTTACCACATTTTGAATGTATACAAATACTTGTAAACGAATACTGGATTGTAAACAGAATCTGTTTCCAATTTGCATCTTCTTCCCTATTGAGATACAATTAATTCTTGAATTGATAACCCGCAATGGGTAAAATCCAGTATTCGTCTACAAGTATTTGTATACATTCAAAATGTTGAAAAAAGTTATTTTCAATTGCCTATGTGTATTACTTTTTTTTTCTTAATTTTTATTTTTATTTCCACTACTATTATGTTAAACTTTTATTATTTTAAATATTTTGTTTAGCCTCATTTTCTCTTCGTTTAACTTCAATATCGGACTTGTGGTAGCATGAAATTGGCTTTACTTTACTATATCTAAGTGTTTTTTTCTAATATATGTTATTGATATCGCTGTGTTTCCCTAAATAAATAAATTAGATATCTAGAAGTAAACTTTTTATAATTTCTATCAAATTTATACAGCCAACATTTTATCGCTTCATATAGTTTGTTTAAAATACTAATCCAATGTCTTATATATTTAAATTTCAGGTAAATACTTGATAATGAAGGATCCCAACAAGCCCATGATCCGTCTGTACGACATTCCGGACAATACTTTCGAGTCGGACGGTACGGAAGAGAGCGGAGAGGAAGGACCCGAAAACACTTTTGCCCCTCCGTACGCCTATGCTAATACCAAGAGGATGTAGGCGACATCCCGAATGCCTCAACTTGTAATCCAAACAATCACTCCACAAACCATAGATTAATTCATTTCAATAAAAATGTCACAAAGCGAAAGTTTCTTACTACCGGTTCATTCCATTGTGGTTTTCTTGTTAGGGGCATTGTTCCAGTATTTTGTATCTCATCAACATTTGAAAGTAATAGTAAAATTCTGGGTTATTCCAAATAGTATTTTAAAGGTGATAACATGATATAAATGCCTTATTTCTTAAAAAAAATATCTTTTGAAAGTTATGTGTGGTCACTTGATCTAAATTCACAAAAAATCTTTTCAAATATGAATAAGAAAGGTCAGCTACCATACGACCTTCAATGTGGCTATTTTTGACAATTGAAATGTCATATTTTTGTAACCATTGAACATTGAAAATCACCAATGCGAAACGCTTGCACTCGTATACACCAGAAATATTCTGAAAGTGATCGCGTGTATTTTGACAACAAAAAAATGCAACTACTGAAACACCTTGATTCTGCTTTTATATACTGTTTGAATTAGCCCGAGGTCAATGTGTAATGGAATATCTGTTTTCTTATTTCAAGAATAAAAGTCGATTCTTCATTTTATACCTTCAAATAATATGAATTTGAATTTTTTTCTTAGCAATATGATTATTTATATTGTCGATTTTTATACCATATACCATTTATGGTCATTAATAAGTACGTTTATAATAACCAACATTATTTTCAAATAATATACGTTATTTGATACTTTAAAATGTTTGTTTTATTTGTATATTTAAAAAATGTATAAAATATAGTAGCCTCCAGTATATACATGTCTAAGATGATCACAAGCAACATTGTTTACTAAAAAGTATTTGCAGAATGAGGTATATGTTCTGTATGCGGTTGAATATCCAACATTCGAATCTTGTTTTCTTTTTTATACTAGACTTCATACAATATTTATGACGACCTTCGTGGCAAGTGCTATGACTGTCACAACGAATACCCGGGTTCGATTCCCGGGGATGTCACACTGTCTTTGAACTTCTGTAAAATTCGCATGTCAATAAAATGGTGATAGATTATCTACCTATCACATATCATGGGAATCAATATGATAACTATACCCTTTACATTAATTTTGCTCATGCAAAATAATAATACTAATTAGTATTTGGATATTTCAACCAGGGTAACAGAAAAAAATTGATTGATTGCTCTCGACTATCTTAAAATCCAAACATTCCTTTGCTGCCATTCAATTCCTTGAAGACAAAACCGATCTTTTTCAGAGAGTAGCTGACGTCTTCATCGGAGATTTCAAAGTGAGTAACAAATCTCATGATTTTGGAGTTTTTGTAGATGGCCTTCACGACTATTGGTTGTCCGTCTTGTGTGACGCATCCCTGGTCCAGTTCGGCCTGCGTAACTTCCTCAAGCCTCGCCACGACCTTTTCGGAAGTCGCCTCACTCGCAGGGTCGATTTGTATCAATATTATGTTTGTATGCAGGTTCTTGGCATCCACGGAGAATGAGGACAGCTTCATAGCATTGATAGCTGAAACATTATTAATGTGTTAGAGTAAACAATAATTTATCTAACTTATAAATAATCAGAAAATATGTGCACCATCTAAAAAGAACATTTTGTGTTAAATTATTTTTATTTTGTTATTTTATTTTATATCATTGTATTTTATATTATTTGTTTTAGATTTATTTTGTGGGGGTGTTGGACGATCGAAGTGTGCGCGGGAGATGCCTATTGGTGGTGATGAGGTTCGCAACCCATCACACCGCGTCTCCCGCGGGGCGAAAAGAGAAGGATGGAGTGCCGCATCAGTAAAAGTGTGACAGTCCATTCTTTCTGCCTACCCTTTCGGGGAGACGGCGTGATGGTTGGTTAGTTAGTTAGTTTATAAATAATCAAACTCATTAACCCTTATTGTGCGTCTGACACGCTGCTTTCCCGAAGGGCAGAGGATGGACCGCTACAATACTCTGTCCTGACATACCTCTCGAGCTTCCTCTACATTCATACATTGTAACACACACACTCGTAAATTTTTCAGACTTCAAAGGTGGCCGCGCCGCCTTTTAGTAATTATGCCATGTTTTCTTCGGTTTCTTTTTTCTTTCACACTGATTTATAATAATAATAATTAGACTAATTTGTATCAGGTTAACAGAAAAAATAACCGTTTTCGTGAATAACTCACCTCAAGGGTGCTTTGACAATGTTTATAGTCATGAGAGCTGCATCTGACATCAGCAGTCAGATAATAGTTATTTATATTTTAAGTGATATTTTGAAAAGGTGGGTTTTAACCATTCTTCTCTCATCCGTTTGTTTCATATGTCCAAACCATCTAAGTGATCCTTTTTTAATTTTACTTAGGATGCAATCATCTGCCTTACACAGTACAAAGGTTCATAAGATACATTCAAACATGAGCTGGAAACATTTTCCACAGATTACAACCATTTTTTTAACTGCAAATGCAGCCAACTGCACTATAGGGGGTTATACGAGGCTGATCCAGAGAGTAAATGTACTGAGGCTCTCACGACCGGATGGATTTTATTTTCGACATGTTGGCTACACTTCCATGTAGCCTAAACCTTCCCCTCCGCAACGAGACCGGTTCGAGGTCAGTACGTTGAGAAGTGTCGACGCGACAACACGTTTCGTGAAAAATGTCAATCTAATCTCCCGCCAAATGCAAAATACGCGGCGTCATACGTTATCTCGTTTGGAATGGAAAACCTCCGGTTGAGTTGTTTACCTCCCTGAAGCTGCACATGGGTGGAAAAAAGTTTTCAACCGATGAGGAGGTGGAGAAGTGGACGAAGGGGTTGGCGGGAAACTACTTCGAGCAAGGCATCAAAAAGTTGATACCCCGCTTTACCACCTGCATTGAGAGGAATGGTGTCGTGAAAGCCATCTACAATGGTGAATCTGACTTGTGTCGAAAAATAGCTTACATATATACTATGGTAACCACGTATTTTTTTTCTTTAAAAAAAAAATTGTAACCTACAAAAATTCAGTACACTTGCTTTCTGGATATGCCTCGTATATGTATGAAAATTATTCATATCTATTTTTATCATTACATGCTAAAATGTGGTTCACCTTACAACTGAATCTAATTACAAAAATGTCAAACGACCTCTATATTTGACTTTTTTTATTCTATTGAGCACTACGAATGATGAAAATAGTTAATAAGAATATTGTATTACCCTCTCCAATAAATTTAGCTCTCCTGTGATCTCCGACTAGAGCTGGAACTATTTCATCCAAAGCAACTATTGCGGGAGCCGCCAACACTCCGACCTGCCGCATGCCTCCTCCCAAAGCTTTCCTGAGTCTGCGAGCCCTGTAATAACCAATTGTCGATCAATGCAAATCATCCATTATATTTGATTATTAAAATGATTCTGAATTAATACTTTATTTATATTGCTGTATTAACCTGACTGGTGATATGCCAGTACAGGCACGGTTGCATCTACAAATAATTTATTATTAAATTTCTTCCCGAATACCGAAAGATACGGGCATCTGTGAACCATTTGTCACAAATGTTCAAAGTTTTTAGCAATGTAACTATAATACCGAAGAAGTAATTTACATTTTAAATATTCCGTGACATCATCACGCTCATGTTGATTGTCAACATTTTAATGGCAGGCGGGGATTTATGTGTAATTTAAAAAAAAAACAGAGTTCCATATTTTTATGTATAATACAAGGTAAAAGAATTTGTACTTCTCAATAATTTTGATATAATCTCTAACTAACTAACCATCACGCCGTCTCCCCGTGCCACACTTTTCTTTCCTGACATATTTCTCTCGCTTCCTCAACATTCATACATCGTGTTATGCACGCGCATCGATTTCTCTGACTCCTCACATGGCCGACATTCAATATTTGATTTATTTGATCGTGCCACGTTTTCCTCGGTCTTCCTCTATTTCTGGTTCCATTTACATCATTAACATATAATTTTTTTACTATTCTTTCTTCATTCATTCTTTCCATATGTCCAAACCATCTTAATGATCCTTTCATTATTAAGCCGCTATACACGGATATAATCTCAATTGTATTAAATAAATCAAAATCAAATCAATAGTTTATTTTGACATGAAATCTTCATGTAGTAAATGTATTGCATAATGCAAAAAACTCACGCCCTAATGAAGCTGAAACTTCCCACAACAGCGGAACCGGCCGGAGCTCCGAGTCCTTTGCTGAAGCATACGGAAATTGAATCAAACGACTTGGCAATCTCGGACACGTCGATTCCCAGATATTGTGCAGCATTGAATAAGCGAGCGCCGTCCATGTGCAACTTAAGATTGTGTTTTGTTGCTACAGCTTTCAATTTCTCAATCCATTCCATTGGGATAACCTATAAAAATACAAACAAATTGGTCAACAATAGATTTCCTGCGCTGTGGTGTGACCAGATTAAAGAGATGACCAGCTACTCGGTGATGCGGGCTGCGGAGAACAGAGAGGATTGGAGGTGTTTTGATTTAGCCACAGGCAGTATAAATCACGACCCTCAGTAATGAGAAAACGAAGAAAGAAGGAGATTCCTTAACTGTTTTAATTTTTAAACACTTATAAAATGTATGACAATTTATTTATTAATTACTATGAAAATGTCTTGTTTGTAACACCTGATGATGCCAACATAGGTTGGGGAACAGCTGTCATGACAATTTCACAGAGATGAATGAATACAAATGTAAATGTCTGTTTTGTAGAAGTTTTATTATAATTTATGGAATGACATGTTCCGCTTGTCAAAGACATTATGAAAATGCCTTAGATAGGCGAAACATGTCATTCCCATAAATTATAAAAACTTCTGGAAAACAGACATTTATATTCGTATTCATTATTTGATATGAAGTTTTAGACTATTGTTTAAGAAACAAAAAATGAATTCATAGAAATTAATTAATAAATTGTGATACATACATATTGTCGCCCCAGAGCAATAGTGAGATAAACCAGTGCCATCTTGACAATATAACAAGCCGTAATGTTCCTTTGATATTGTTTATGGTTTGACTTGGTGGAGGCCTTGCACTTATTTGAGACTCAAATAAGTGCAAGGCCTCCACCAAGTCAAACCATAAACAATTTACGGCTTGTTATATTGTCAAGATGGCACTGGTTTATCTCACTATTGCTCCCGGGCGACGATATTATAAGTGTTTTCAAATTAAAACAGTAATGTTGAAGTATCATAATATCATTTTGGCCGAAACAATGAATTATTCAATCAAAATCTAGTTAATATTGTGAAATTATGATAAAAATATCATATTTGTGTATTGTGTTTGACATACTCGTACGTGTCATATCTAAAGAAATTAAATCCATTGTTTTACCACATCTATATAGTTCCTTTATATAAGAGACTTCTGATGTTTAAAACTACAATACATTGAGGATTTTATAAACTAAAATATTGTTTAACCCATTGGCTTGATCTGGTGACCTAAATAAGTGCGTGGGTTCAAACTTCCTTTGATATAATTAGTTTCAGTTGGACTAAAAGTTTAATAATTTATTTCTTATGATATAATTCAAGATTCAAAAATAATACACTTATTTATCTTATCTCTGTAAACATTAAAATTTTGACGGTTAAGGTTGAGAAGAAAAACAGTTTGATAAACAATCACAAATCATTCGATGACTTTTATACAAAAATTAAAATGTATTAACTTTGTTAGATAGGGTTATAATATTGATAACCTTATTACAATGTTTCATTGTTTATTAAAGTATTTTAGCTGATGCAGATTTAAATAATCTTAATTAATTAAATAATGTGTAGATTTATTATGTAAGTAAACATGCCATCGATTTCACAATTAAAAATAAATGTTTAAATTTGTGCACTTCAATGCATTTAACTAAATAGCCACCACGCCGTTTCTCCGAAAGACTGAACCATCATACTATTCTTTCCTGACATACTTCTCTTGCCTCCTCGACATTCATACATCATGTCATGCACACCTGGCGATTTCTCCGACTCTTCACATGGACGACATTTAAACATTGATTTGATTGTGGTACATTTTCCTTGGCCCTTGTCTAATTCTTGCTACATGCACATTGTTTATGTATAATTTCACCACCATTCTTTCTCCATTTATTATTTTTGTATCCAAACCACCTTGACGAGCTTTTGTTCGCGCTGCATTCACTTCTTACATCTGCATCTACCACTCTTACCATAAAGGTTTATCACACATTCGTCTAAGAGATATTATTTCCACTGCATTTATTCTACTTTCAACCTTCTTTTGCTAAGTCCATGTTCATATTTTCATTTCATTTTATTTTATTCATTTGAATACAAATCACAAACATTAAGACATATAATTCCAGATCTTTTGCAATTACATTATAAGAATTTATAAGAGAAGCATAAAAAAAACATTAAGATTAAGAATTGGAAAGGATCATAACATTGATATTGCATCCCTGAGGTAACTCACACTATCACGAAATATGTCGACCTCCGAAGCGACCCGATTAAGCAATAAGATTGCCCTACCCACAGGCATAACCATTGGCAGGTTGGTTCTGCAGCGCGGCAAATGAAACTATCTGTGTTATCTTTGACGAAGGTAATTACCAAGGACAACCAGCATCGGTCCAAGAACACTACCGTGCACTGCCATCTTAACTTTTTGGATTGACTATAGGATTAGGATTAATAATCAATTTTCAAAGCAGCTTAAAATGACAATGAATGAAAAAAATCAATCATAACAAGACATCTTACAATCTCTTAAAAATAAAACAATCTGACATTTTCTGAATTGCTAATTTTTCACTATTTTAAATGTGAATACATAATTAACATTGATTGAATTATATTTCGATACAAACCTTTCCACCGCACATATTGTGAGTATTTTCAATAACAACTAAAGATGTTATGGGCTCATGAATGTCTTCTCCCCTGATTTTACTTTCCAGTTCTCCCAAATCAAATGTTCCATCTGGATTGTTTTTAACTGTAGATAGCATAACGCCTCCAAGGAAAGATGCACCACCTAAAATTAGTACAAAATATTTTATTCAAGATCTTCTGGCCCCAAGCAGTGTAGAATGCCGTTCTCTAGGTTATGGAGACAAAAAGTCAATTAGTCACTAGACCCAACTGGCTACGGATCAACCACACACAACTTGCATCGCTTAAAGCACACTGGATTGGTCCCCTGTGGACAAAAATAAGAAACAAAACAGACATACACCTGAAGAAGAACACTGCAGAACGGAGTTGAGGCGACAGGCCTCAATTGGAATGGTGTTAGACATCGATAAATTCAAGTGAACCTTCTTCCATCGAGGATCCTTATCCTCGATGTTCTATGATCAAAGAAGAATTTTGTTTTAAGTAATTAATTACGATTGGAATGTTAGTTATATTTTTTTTCGTTATCTTGATAGCCCTAAAAAGACTTAGTTATTACAATTAAAATTCTGTTACATACATACCTTGTTCATATTTAAAAGGATGGGATTGGTCCCCCACAATTGCTTCCGATCCCCGATTGTTACAATGAACCATAACTGAAATCATAATAATAATTAAATAAAACGATGTTTTTTAACTACTTCCACTTTTGTCTTTATTTAGACAGCGACCGGTTTCGCCAGGCTCGCTGGCATCGACAGACTGGTAACACTATTGTAAACTTAGTCCTTTATATACATACAGATCAGGGGTGGTAAACATGATTCTATACAAAAATAATCTTCAAATATTTATGTAAAAATTTTCTGAATTTAACTATTGGTATTACAGGTATTCTTTCGTTTTATTTAATTATTATTTAAAATATTATTTAAAATCGTTAAAATATTATTTAAAATCGTTTTATTTAATTATTATTTAAAACGAACTTCCATCAAGAGATTTCAGTAAAATCATTTGAAATCATAATTTAAATACGATACTTAGATAAAAACGTTTAAATTAGTTTTCAATTCACGTCTTATTAAAATATTGTTTTATTTTAAACGGTTTCCATTTGACATTCTAAAACAAATGCAACACATTTTTTTTGTCAAATTATTTAATTCTGACAAGGGAAGGAAAGTGTATCCACGTGTGGTGTTATGACACGCAACGCCCCTGAAAATGACGGTCAAACCTTCCACCACAATGGCAAGAAGAGAAATATGGTCCTCGCCATTGACAAGATAAAGAAAAAAATATTGTTCTGCTGATGATGAATGTATAATATCTTTAAAATATGTCAATAAAATAAACTTTAAAGTCGATAAGAAGTGTTTTAATATTACCTTATCTCTAAAAAAGTTATATTATGATATCATAAAATCACAGGCCCTCAATAAAATGTTTCTGCTCCATATCACATTAGGTTTTAATCTAGCATAATTTGATAATCCAGCATAATTCATTTTTTATTGCCTCAAAAGCATTTTTAACATGCAAAATCTCACATCATTTTTCACAGCAGTTTGATTACATTTACTAAATCTGATATAGTTAAATTGTTATTAAAGTAACAACCATCACGCCATGTCTCTGGAGAGGTAGGCAGAAAGAATGGACCGCCTCATTGTTCTGTGCTGACATACTTCTCTAGCTTCCTCTACATTTATACATTGTGTCATGCACGCACGACAATAACGTTGCCAACATTTAATATTTGATTTACATATTTGATCGTGTTATCCTTGGTAATCCTCTATTTCTAGTTCCGTTTACGTCATTTACATATACTTTCATTACCATTCTGTTTTCATTCATTCTTTCCACGTATGATCCATCTAAATGATCCTTTCATTATTTTCTTCATAACGCTTTCATTCACACTACATTCCTTATTATATTTAGTATTAAAGTACTATTAAAAAAGTGTATTTAAATTAGGTAAAACTGTGGATAATTAATAATAATAATATAGCCTGGTTGCAATTAAACTAAACTTTCCCAAAACTATAATATAATGTATTTTTCAAATCAAATTAGTTAATTTTATCAAAAGATACAAACAAAATTAAAGTTTAAGGTATCTATTAAGAACAGGTAAAACATAATATATAATACCAGGAACGCATGAGAGATGGTTTGACTTTAGGAAGACAAGATAGTCCCTAAAGTCAAGAGTATTTGTCTTCTGAATGTTCTTTCACTAATATGAAAGATGTCGATGTTCAGGAAACCGATTGCTCTTCCCACCAGAGACAGGTTGGTTCTGGTGGCCGGTATATAAAACAATCTATGCTGTCGCTGTCGGAGATATCTATCAGGAACAAATATTTTTCAATGTTTCTCTACTGAATTTCGCCCTGAAGACTGATAGAGAATAGAAGTTTTTTTTTACCTGCGATGAGGTTTGCCATGGTACCAGACGGCACGAAAAGAGCTGCTTGTTTCCCCAACATATTGGCAATCCTTTTTTCCAACAAATTGACAGTTGGATCTTCACCGAATACATCATCCCCCACAATTGCATTCGCCATTGCTTGTCTCATGGATGGTGTCGGTTTTGTGATTGTGTCAGAACGGTAATCGACGACAAACTGCTTTGACTGAGCCATGATTCGTATATTCTTTATCCTATCAACTGAAATAAAATGTATTTTATTAATTTATTGTGGAAAATATTTAACAAACAATTCACAATACATCTTATGTTATGTATATAAATTTAATAACAAATACATTGGACTTGGATCTTCTGGCTTACAGAGGTTCAGCTCTAATGGCTATTCCTCTTACGTCTGTAGGAAACATTGTTAGAATGTGATTTGGTAGTTGTTTTATGATGCGGCTAAATGTATGGCCCGGAGTGTCCCTCCGAAAGAGGGCGAGGGGGGATTTAGGGTTTATGATAAAGTCTTACAATATTGTCAAGGAATGGAAGACCAGTTAGGGTTGGGATTGTATTTATAAAAAAAAGTCTGTTCCCGAGGAGAAGATAAGAGGAGCAGTGCCTGGATGGAGTTGTGGTAGGAGATAGCATCCTGCGTGAGAGCATTTTGTTTGGCGGAGTACGTAGTGGGCTATCGGGGAGGATTTTTATTATTTTATCCACATTGATTGCGGGAGGGGTAAAGGACTGAATGATGGTGGATAACTTGGTGGTAAAGGGTTATTATTGATAAGAAAGATGGAATAATTTAGGTCGTGGTCTGGAAATGAAAGAGATGAAGTTGGAATAGTACAAGGAATAATAGAGCTGGAGTCGCTGTATTCTGATGTACCAAAGGAGTGTGGTAACGGTGGGCAGTCATCGGGCAAGGACGCTAACATTACTCATTAAATGATATGCACCTGTCTTTCCTCAATGCCAACCTTCCTCTTTAGAGAGCAAATTTGTTGTACATACAAAAAAAATTGTATTAAATATGACATCATAAGAGAATAAATTAATTTAAAATTGTATCAATAAGCTTAGTACTTAACTATCAGTTATCCAAATATTAACCAATCAACTGTGAATTCGGATCTCTGTTGGCTAACTTAGATTATTTTTGTAAACTAATTTTTGCACATAATCAATCATCATTTTATCAAATTAAAATATTACTTATTTAAAAAAGTTACGGCTTTAATAAAATTAAATAAACAAAATATGTATGTTTTGAAAACATATATTTTAATCAGTCAAGTGGGAATTTAATATCAATTAGTGTATCAAAGGATCTAGGAAAAGAAACATGGCAAATGGATATTTACACTACTGTGTAAAATCTTGATAGTGTTATTTCATTTTGGTATAATTGAAAATAATTATAATTATTGTATTGTACATATATAAAAATGTGATTAAAAGTGATAATTTGAAAAGTATTATTATTTTACTATGCATATAAATTACGTAAATTTATTGTTTATTAAATTGTTTACTATTCTATATTTCTATCTTAGTTGCAAGTCGGTTTACATTTACTAAACAGTATACAAATTAACGTATTTGCATTACATTTTCTTATTAGAATCAAATAGTAATTCAGCAATAGAGTTCTCTTTGTTTGCTCGTTTTAAATTATTCAAATTACCCAAAAACAATTGACAATATTAAGAATAATGTAAAATATTTCATGTTTATGAATGGAAATGTCGTAATAAAATAGCACGTTGCGCTGCGAATTAAAACGTTATCGAATCATTCTGAACACATTTAAATAAGAACACGTTCAAAAACTAATTACTATTTTATAAAAAAATATATATTCGTGCTAAAAAAACTTACTTAAATGTTAAGAACTGTCAGTCGCTTTGTATCACTTTCGGCTTAGACGAGATACTACTGAAGACTGGCTTTTGCTTTTCACTAAATCTTCAACGGAAACAACAATCAGAACGTGTTCCGCGTAACGGTTTAACAGGTCAAATGAGAGAAGATGGAACAGAATGCGGCAAAATTATAGCGCGTGGTGAAATGAAATAATCTGACATCACCGACTTCCTAACCAATGCCCGGTAAACACGATAGGATTGAATAGGCGGGAAAACGGGTGACCATTCATCTTCTTCATTTGATTTACAAAATTGTGTCACTTAAATCGTGGCAATATAATATGGTTGTTGCGCTTTCATTATTAATAAGTAGATGGCAAAAGTCATTGTTAGTTCCTATTTAAAACATGTTAATTTTCTAGTTGTATTTAAATCGTTTTATAAACTTTACAGTAGTTAGTTACTAATTTGATTATTATATAAATATATACATATTAAGAAAATACAGTATTATTTAACAAAGAGGTACTTAAGCAGGATGTTTAAAAAACGAAAAAATATTATTTCAATTAATTGTGCATTATGAAAAACTGAGACTGGGGGAAGAGTAGCAATAAAAAGGTACTAAATCCATCTTGCACAAAAAATAAATAGAAAATATTCCTTGTTTGTTTCAAATTAACGAAAATCTGTGTAAGTTAAATCTTGTAAATTCCATTAAAGTATTTTTTAGAATCAAAATACATGTATGTAGTTTGTATCCAAGTATGTGTGTTTTCTAATTTTAACATTATATAAATCATTCAAAAAAATTCATTACGTTTGTTACATAGTATTTTTTCTTTCGAGATTACAATACTATAGTTATCGTACTGTCAAACAGACGTGTGGTCACCGTATAAACTCAAATTTGGCGGTCGGTCAAACATGTCCTTGAACACACCCATTATTATGTATTGTGATGTAATAAACTCACATAAATTTACATATTAAATAAGATTATTCAACGTAAAAAATACGTGTATTTTATTGGCAAAAGGATTTAACTTTCAAAATATTCTTTTGTTTATTAATTTAATTCAAAGTCAGTATATACGAAAACATTATATTATTGATCTATTTGTAAGAAAATTGTCCTAATAACTACGTTTATTGCGTATTTGTTCTGGAACAATTCTATGATGTTTTATGAAAATTGCAATCACTTTACAAGACATAGGTCAGAACGTTATCTATATGGTTTGTTCTCGACCATTTTAAACTATTTCATTAGATATCCTAATATGTTGGTGTTTATATAAATATATTGATTGAATTACGAACTAACCTAAAAAAACTGGACTTTTTAAATATAGCGCCACATCATTGATTCTGTATTCTGGTGTACATTAGGTAGTTATAACATGATAAAACAGGTTTCTGTAGCTGTTAAGTTTTTAAAAAATCAATAGATGTCTCTATTCTAGTCTCAATGCTCTGAATTTCTTTCATTTTAATAAAATTAGTATTGAATAAAAATGTGTATTTATTAAAACTTTTCACATAAAATAAAAAAAGTGTTTTTCGAAATAAAAAAATATTCCATATGCCAATAACATCGGTACAAGATTTATTTAATGGTAAATAATTCGTCCTAATAACTACGTTTATTGCGTCTTTGTACAAAAATGGAGATCTCTTTCATTCATAATCTAATGCCGTAATCATTTAGTATCTAATGCAGTAATCTAATGCCGATCTGTGGACTATGGAAGTCAATGGACCTGACAGAGCACGAGTTGTTAGATGTAAAATACCAACGAGTGCTGAAGTGCTTAAAGTGCATTGAACTAATACTCAGCAAGCGATAAAATAAGAAAAGAGAGCGAAATAACTTCCTGGATAAGAGAAAAACCGTGCAGCGAATTGAAATTAGCGAATTCTCTTGGCGTTAAGTATTTAAGGCAGGATATATGCTCCAACGACAAAAAGATACATAATGAATTTTAGGGAAATTAAAATATACTTGATAAATATTTGTTTAATTTTATATAGCCCTTTTAATTAATTGGTGATATTATTTTTGCAGCCAATTTCAAAATAAGAATTTTTGTTTTGAAAACGATAGTAGACGTGATAGCAAAATAAATCTTTACCTCGATCAAATACAATAGCGTATTATGTTTATCCCGTGAATTGTACAAAATAAATCATTTTAAGTAATTTTGCTAAAAGTGGTACTTACTTTAAAATATTAAGTTAACTTTATGAATTTGAGAATAGCAACACTACTCTTTTTGAAATGCTGATTTTATTCAAATGTTTTTAAATTGAAATACTCTGAGAAAAGCGTCATGTGAGATTTCAATAATTTTTTTAAGATATAAATAATTTAAAAACGACTATTTATTGTTTGGTATTCAATGCTCAATATAGATTTTTTCCGATTTCTGTGGTCACACCCACCTTCCATCTACATTATGCAAAATTAAGTTTATGGCAATACCGGTTCGAGTCGGGCGTCGACCAATGGCAACAAGCCTGTAACCGTCCGGCTGCGGGAGAGCTGTCAGTCATCATTTCTTATGTGTGCCGCGTTGGGCGTCCCGGCGGCAGTTAGAATTTTATCTTTTCTATTGCTATATCTTTAGTGTTTGACTCGTTTTATATGTTTCTATATCGATCGCGGTAGTCTGTTATAATATTATTTTGATAGTGCGTTGTGTATATTTACCGTACAATAAGTAAATGCGGCGTGTCTGTTAGTGATTTTTTGGTGCATGGTCGGCGTGCGCGCTCGTTTAATGTCCGCGTACACCGTGTCTTTATTAGGTTATTCGCAATACCCACGGTAGAACTGAGTGTTCGTCGTAAACAGCCAAAATGACCGAGGAGCTGTACGACAGGAATGACCCGGACTTGAAGTATCTGTCAGTGGACAGAAACAATTTCAACGATCCGGCAACCCAGGCGGAATGGACGCAGAAGCGACTCGTGTGGGTGCCCCACGAAACCCAAGGCTTCGTGGCGGCAGGGATCAAGGGAGAACATGGAGACGAGGTAGAAGTGGAGATCGCCGACACGGGCAAGCGAATTATGGTGGGGCTGGACGACATCCAGAAGATGAACCCCCCGAAGTTCAACAAGGTGGAGGACATGGCCGACCTCACTTGCCTGAACGAGGCCTCCGTTTTGCACAATATCAAAGATCGCTATTACTCCGGCCTAATTTATGTGAGTAAATGCTTCTTTTAAACGCTTTTTCAGTTATGGCATTTGGATAACCTCAAAAACGTTCCTCCGATTTTATCCACTCTTTATTATATCAAATGTCGGGAATGTTGATGTTGTTCTATTGACAGTATCGCCGCATTTGAAGATATTTTTCATTACAATTTTTTATAACACTCTCACGATACAAAAAGTACACTAAATGTCAAGAATTTATGAAAATAATGCACAATTTTCTTATGTGTGCGGAATGCATTGGAATTCCGTTCTGTATCATTGACATTTAAATATTTTTTGGTTTACTCTCAACTGTGGTGATACTGACCTAAGATATATATTCTTAAAAGATGATGGAATTATCAGTTTTGACAATAATAATTCAAAAAATATACCCACACTTAGGAATGTTTTAATTATATAAAAAAATATGTACAAATTTTATACGTTTATAAATCTTCTATACAAATATGTTCATGTTTTAACTGGTGAAGTGATATTTGCTGATACATATTAAAACAAAACATTTCAAAAATATTTATACCACTGCAGATGAAATCGTAGACTTAAAATGTCGTCAATTAAAATTGAATCATATGGGTTATAATATTATTTTTTTATATTGTACTATATATTTAAGTTTTCACAGTAGGTAGGTAGATTCATACGGTGATTTATTTCGTTTTAAAGTATGTCAATATGTTTATTACATATATATTTTAATACAATTACTTTGCATATATTTTGTGTTGTAATTGTTTGACCCCTTTATTTTGCTTGGTCATAAATATTTTAATTCATTTTAAAACAGTTACCCAACAAATGCAAAGTGCTGATCATTTAATTTAATTTATTTCGATATTTTTTTTGAACAAATGCAAAATGCTGATTATTTGAATTCATTTGTTTCGAACCATATTTTCTTGTTTCACATTCTATGTTATTATAAAAAAATAACAAGCATTCTCTATTTAAAAGTATTTTTTAAATTCTATTTTCAAACTGGAATTTCAACTGACTCCAAGAAGAAGTTGTTTTAGTTATCATTGTTTTTTTTTCACATAGAACCCTTATATTATTATCTTAACATACCATAATTAATTGACTGTGGTTTTTATTAATATTTTTATTTGTTTATTACTTATTTAATGTGTTATTAATATTATTATATTTTGTGTGATCTAATATTTTATGATTAGAATTTTTTATAGTTTAAGGGGGCTTATTATATAATATTGTTTTAATTATTGTATAATATAATAGTTGTTGACACAACGATTAAAATCAAATTAGATATTTGGTTTCTGACAACTACTCTTAAAATTTATTTTTTTATAAATCGAAGAAAGAAACAAACCATCACGCCATTTCCCCGAATGGATACACCGAGAGAATGGACCGTTATACAACTCTATCCGGACAAACCTATTTTAGTTCCTCCACATTCATATGACAAGCCACACAAGGCAATTCTTTCGACACAGAAGATCGGTAAGGTTTACTAGAAACTAAAATATATGATTTTTGTATTTATTATATTCTCATTTAATTTTAATTCATGTTCTGAACTACCTCTTCATATTTTACATCGTGTACCGTACTATATACCAGGACCACATCTTCTAGGATACTGTTGGAAGAACTGCCGCTTATCATTAGAGTGAGTGACCTCGAGGTCGCCATGACACCCGTGGCAGCCCTCTGCCCTTAGTTAGTTAGAAAGTTTCAATACTGGGATTGGTTTGCAGCAATTTCTTCTATTCTTCTCTTCCATTCTTCCCTGTCTTGTGCGGCTCTTTTGAAATCTGCATATTATGAGCAGCGCACGTCCACCAACAGGTCCTCCAGGTACTCTCGGCGTAAGCGTCCCCTAGAGTTTGTCCCCTCGGTCATACCCTCCATTATGGCATGCCAGAGACTTTCTTGACGTATTACATGGCCGATCCATCTTGCACGCCTTTCGGACCTTCCTCCTTCGATTCTTTGAAGAACCTTCAATAGATTATACCTCTGCCCTTAAGCAATAGTTTTCGAACTGCGAACGCTATGATAATGTGATTATTAAATATACATGGAGTCTGGCGTGGTCGAGACTCAAGATTTTCTAATAAATAAGTACCCCGTATTTATATTAAGTACTTATTTTTGAATTTGTTAATTCGAACAACCTAGCAGTTCCAATTCGCTCAGTTAATTTGTTTGTGCAGTATATACAACATTTTAATCACACACACGTTGCGTCTTAAAAGCATAGGATGCTTGTAATGTCCGTATTATGTTCATGCATATTTCGGAATCTGTGTATCTGTATGATTCACGCACGCGAGAGTAATTTGATCGCCTCTATCTGTGTTGGGAATTTGTCTACGTCGCCTTGTTCAGGGCCGTGCTTTGGATAACCAACAATAAAAACCAAAAACATTGAATAGCCAACGATTCTTTGATATATAAAATCTATCATGTTTCCATGTTTTTATTAGTAAGTTATTTATACATACCACGTGAAAAATATTTGGTAAACTTGTATTATTCGTTTATTTTTTAAATTCATTCAAGAAACAATTTCTTCGATTTTATGGCAACAACAACAACAAACCATTACGCCGACCCCCCGCAGGGGTAGGCAGAGAGAATGGACCGCCACACTACTCTATCCTGACATACCACTCTAGCTTCCTCCACATTCATACACCGAGTCATACACGCACGTCGATTCTTCCGACTTCTGACATGGCCAATCTTTAATATTTGATTAATTTTGTCATACCATGTTTTCCTCGGTCTACCTCGACTGCTTACTCCACTTACATCGTTAACGTATAATTTTTTAACCATTCTTTCTTCACCCATGCGCTCCATATGTCCGAACCAACGCAGCGGTCCTTTCATAATTTTGTTCATAATAACTTATTTCGCTCTACATTCCTTCCTATCAGCATTTGAGATTCTGTCGTACATCGTTCTACTACACATACGTCTTAGGGACCTCATCTCTACCGCATTTATTCTGCTCTCATCTTTCTTCTGCCAGTTCCATGCTTCGCTTCCTTGTGAACGGCCATTTTCGCTTTCATTGATAAATTCTTGTTTGATTTTATGGCCTTGATGTTATTTGATTTTATGGCCTCTGTAATTAAATGTGAAAATAACATCTGTTCAGAGCTTTTTGTTTAACGCAGTTCAATATAAAGTTTTTCCTTTTATAACATCTTACGAGTATACACTAAAAACATACGAGTACATTTTCTTTAATATTATGTAGTGTTTTAACAATTGAAATGCCCAAAATAGGTTTCACATGTAGTTGTGTGTATTTAGAAATATTATTCGTGTGGCAAGCTAGTTTTGTAGAGATGGCCCTATAAGGGGCCTTATACCTCAAATTTCTCTAACCGTTGTGGTGAAAGGTTTGGCCGACTTTGTGTCGTTTCTGGAAGCCCCGTGTATTATAGTAACACCAAACGTGGAAGCACATTCCTTACCCCCTGTTGATAAATAATTTCAATTGTTTTGAAAAGCAGTTAATTATAAATTCACCGATTGGGAAGAGTTCTCGCTCAATTAAAAAAAATCCGATAATATGGTAAATGTGGTACCTACCCATTTCGTGAATACTGTAGGGCCGGCCTATTTAAGTGTTTTAGATTTTTTTCGGTTTAAATCCTAAGGATTGATTTGCAGCAGACTGAATTTTTTTTTGCTTATTCTTGGAATTCCACTTGTGTATTTTTAATGTGGTAGTTTCCCGTTGCTTTCCACATGTTTGTACGCAACAGGTTATTTGAATCCTATGACATGTAAAAGGTAGACAGCTATCGCAATTTTTACAAAACAAAAGACAACGTAATTTTTTTCACACTGTCATCGCCGGGTATTGAACCCGGGACCTTCAGTGTGGCAGTCATAACTGTTACTATTTGCCACGTAGGCCGTCAATTTTAGAATGAAATACCTTTCGCACCGGGCGATGGATGAATGTTGTAGGGCCGGCCCTGGACTTGCCTAAAGATTAGGCACATTCCACGTAGCTTTGGTGAGTGCACCCATACACGCCTGTCTCCCACCACACAGCCGGTCCGCAGGTAACCCGTGCGTGTGTTGATAATACGGACATCCTCCAATACACCCGCACAGTTCGTGGGCACCTGTTACCCGCGACCCAGCTGTTTGATCCTGTTAACTATTCCGTGTTCTCGCCTTCCCACCCCTCACAATTTATTCCTAGCCGATCCTACTCGCTGCCTCGTAGAATACGACGCTTTTAAAGAGGGACATTCATACAAATGACAGTTTAATTGGACTTGGATCTTCTGGCTTGCAGAGGTTCAGCTCTTGTGGCTATTCCTCTTACATCTGATCGGAACATTGTTTTAAAGGTGATTTGGTTCGTTGTTGGTTTATGCGGGGGGCTTGATTTGTGTGGTCTGGACTGTTCCTCTGAAGGAAGATCGATTTTGGGCGCTTGTGGTAGCTGGGGGTGTTTGAGTCGTATTTTGAGAGGTCCTTTATTGTGGATTTAGGATGTGAAGGAAGCCCTTGGTAAAAACGTTCGGTACAAAGGCGTTCTATTAATATATTTTATAATATATTAAAATAACAACATTACCTAGGTATTATAGCGATTGATTGCATTACGATTGAGTGCCCTTGAAACGAATTTCTCACGAAAATTTCGCTGTAAAAATCATCATCATTGTACTTACTTACTTACTAACTAACTAACCATCGCGCTTTTTATCTTGAAAGGTAGGCAGAGAGGATAAACCGTCAAACTTTGTGTTTAACTTTCAAATTTTCTTTACTTTTACTAATTTCGGCTAGATCTATGCATTTGTATACAAGTGTTGGTACACTAATAATATTGTTTTATTTTTTTATTATTAAAAAATATATTACGTTGATCGTAAAATAAATAATTTCGCCAAATGAAATAATTTGAGTTAATCAGCGATATTAGAATTTTTTATACAATCTCCAATATTACCAAAAAATAGCTCATTATTATGAAGAAGGAATCGGGTCTTGTCCAGGCTTGAACACAATTCCCATGAATCAGGAGCCAAGTGTTCTGACCTCTAGACCATCACTCAATTAATAGGTTAATAAATAAATAAAATCAATGATTTTAATTACTTTTGTGTTTTCATATATGAATATTTGCCTCCGTCATTCAGGCTCTGGTCGCGATATTGTTTGGTTTTTAACTCAATTGCAGGAAATTTACACCGAGCGAGGTCATTGACTCGCCCATAAAAATGTTGGACTTTTTTATAGTTTGGCTCAATCAACTCGACAACATATCGCCGGAGACTTAATCACAATTCGTTTAGTTGCTTATGTACAATGATGATGCTGTATGTTGTTACCTCTGTGTATACGTATTTACATACTCATTACACTTTGAATGGTACAATAATAAATTGTTTTGCTCTTATCTACTTTGCCTTACAACAACACGGTCCCACCTTGTTAAAACATTTAACCGTCGCGTTGCCATGTGGTCAATTGAGTTTCCACTGCCAATTTAAAGTTGATTTTCTTAAAACCTATGGACCCTAATATTATAAAAAAAATTGTAATCCTCCATTGAAGTGTTCTCAATATTTCGTAATAAAAAAAAAGCAAAAAATTACTTCCTTCATCCCAAAAAAAAATATTTTCTAAGACTGCCCTCACCTTCATTCGTGTTAAGGTAGAATTTGTTTTGCTAATATTTACAACTTTATCAAAAGTGACAAATACTTACTCGCTGTTTTGAACGTATTATAAATTATATGTTTGACCTTTTCATAGGTACGTAATAATACCGACTGTGGACGGAAACGCAGCACGCAACTTAATAATATCAGAACTGTGAAAATATTAACACTTTACCAAAAAGGACAAATATTAATACGTACTCGTTGTCTTGAACGTACTATACATTTTGCCTAGGTGCCTTTATCATACGTAAAATCTCGTAAAGTCTCGCCCCGCCGGCCGCGGCGCGGCGCGGGGCAAGACAAGTTTATACTTGGTGTCAGTCGCTCGTATGCTGTGACGCATTCCATATCAGAAATCGCATGGTTCCAGAAAAAAATTAATAATGATATGTTTTTCAAATAATCCATGTATGTTATAGATATCGATCTATTCCTAATGAAATTCCCTACAAGATGACATAAATTAAATTTTGATTCATCGAGTCATATGCTTGATATATAGATAAAGTTAGCGGTAAACTGAATTGACCACATGGGAGCGAGCGTTTTGTTTTGAACACGGTACGTTAAGGGTTAACTAGGAAAGTTATAATATTGCGTCAGGTAGCTTATTGCATTAACATTTAATAAGTGTTTTTTTAAATATAATAAAAATAAATTGAATAAAAACTGTATATGTGAACTTGATTGTATTTAACATGTGTTTAAAACTAACTAACTAACCATCACGCCGTCTCTCCGAAGGGGTAGGCAGAAATAATGGACTGCCACACTTTTCTTTCCTGACATATTTCTCTCGCTTCCTCAACATTCATACATCGTGTCATGCACGCGCGTCGATTTCTCTGACTGCTCACATGGCCGACATTCAATATTTGATTTATTTGATCGTGCCACGTTTTCCTCGGTCTTCCTCTATTTCTGGTTCTATCGTCAACATATAATTTTTTTTACCATTTTTTCTTCATATGTCCAAACCTCAATGATCCTTTCATTATTTTGCTCATAACACCATCATTCGCACCGCATTCACTTCTTATATTTTCATTCGACACTCTATCATACACAGAGTATACACATTCATCTAAGAGATCTCATTTCTACTGCATTTTTACTATATAATTTATATCAGATATAGACATTTGATAATGCCTTAGACAGGCGAAATGTAATCAAACTTTTAGAAAACTCATTCGTATTAATTATTTAAATACATTTACCTAACTAACCTTCATGCTGTCTCTCCAGGGGTAGGCGGAAATAATGGACCGCCATAATGTTCTTTTCTGATATACTTATCATTATTCTTGAACATTCATACATCGTGTCATGCACGCACGTCGATTTCTCCGACTCCTTACGTGGCCGACATTTAATTGAATTGGTCTTGCCACGTTTTCCTCTGTGTTGTCCCGTTTACGTCGTTAACATATATAAACTATACCTACTTTATTTTATAATTTTTCGATCAAACGTAGGTATTTGTACCTTCGTCAAAACGATCACTGAATTAATAGTGTTTTATTTAAACTGGTATTATTTATATTTTCTTCTTCTCTCTGTGTTATGTCAGTTCCACCGACGACGTTGACTATCACTTGATAGTAGACGTCTATGCCCCTGGCAACTCGAACCAGCTCATCACCTCTTTTTAGCCAGTCCTCTTCAACGCTTAAGTTGTGGAGCCAGGAAATTCGCCTCCTGCCAACTCCTCGTCGACTCTCTATTTCGCCCTCAATGATCATAAACAAAATACTATATGTAATATTCACTCACCCTGGAATGCCGCATCGGTTAAAGTGTGACAGTCCATTCTTTCTGCCTACCCTTTCGGGGAGACGGCGTGATGGTTGTTAGTTTATATTCACTCACAAAGGTGACGCGAAATTTAAAATCTATTTTTCAACAACTTTAAATTTCACGTAATAGAAAAATAAATTTTCTAATATTTTTCTTGACATTACCTTCACGCTCTTTTTTATAGCCTAAGATATAAAATATTTTATCTAGTGCTCGCAACCATTAAAATGGCGGCATTTTTCATGTCGCATTACGAAATCAGATAGCTTTCGTACCAGCACATCATGATTTACGATAATCGATAATGATAAGACGCTAACTTCGTATCCACATATAACCAAGCGTATTTAGATCGCTTTCATTATTGTTGATCTATACATTTCTTGAATATTGTCTCTTCTTCAGCTTATCGCCGTCCACTCTTGGACGAAAGCCTCCTCCATGTCCCTCCATGTAGATATCTCCTGCGCTGCATCCATAGCACCCCAGCGTATCGTTCCAGGTCATTCCTCCACCTCATTTGTGGTCTTCCTACTCTTCTTCTCGTGTCTCTCGGTCTCCAATTCAGAAGTATTTTGGTCCATCTTTCGTCTGCAGCTCTAACGACATGCCCTGCCCATTTTCATTTTAAAGTCGTCACCCGGTGGATCACGTCTGTGACTCTTGTTTTATCTCTCACTGTTTCGTTTCTATCTCTAAGGGACAGGCCTAGCATTTCTCTCTCCATCGCTCGCTACATGACTCTTCTTTCTGCACTGTGCTTTGTCAGAGTGGCAGTTTCAAGACCATAGGTACGTACTTATGAATATTGTCTATGGGGCTTAAATTAAACAAAATTTCACCATACTGATTAATCAAATTTCAGTTTGGTAGAACTTTAAAGTTTTAATATATGGTATTGTGTAGGTCACAATGTCACCAAGTGCCAACAAGCTGAGGGTCACACAGATAGCAATGGAGAGAGCCTGTTGGGTATCAGCTTTGCGGGACAGAGTCAGAAATGAGGAAACGGGACAAAACTGGCAACGTCGGCAGTTCTAATCAATCAAAATAATAACGATATTTTCATTTTTTGGGTAAAATTATGTCAATGTAATATTTTGAAGAAAGTTTTTATCTTGGCGAAATCAGTGGAAAAAATGGAATAAATGTTTACATATATTATGTACTCAGCATATCTAATTGATTGGGCACCGTATCTCGAGGCATCTAATATTTGCATAACTGTTATAAAAGTTACCAATCAATATGCGTTATCAAACACAGGATATAACTTATCGCGGTGATACAATATGATAACTTAAACCCTGTTGAAATATGTGATAATTGTAAAAGAGACGAATTTACTTTTTAAAATCATGAGCAAAATTCAACAATACATTCTTATAATGAAGTAATTCCAGCATATTTATTAGTATTGTACCAAATTACAGAAAAAAATAATTATAAAAAAAAACAAATTAATGCGTTCAAATAACGGTATTTCGTCATGTAAAAAACATTAATCGTGAGTTTTTATATATCACCCCACACTAATTATCAAATATTTGCATAATTTTATAATATCTTAGCAAGGTGAATCATGTCATTACAATAAATCTTCTAGAAAATAGCCGTTTCTGTATTCATTATTTGATGAGGAGTTTTGCTTATCTCGACACGTTTTAAATGTGTTATACTTTTTCACATCGAATAAATCATCGATACAAACTTATAAAATCTCTTCAATATTCGCCATAACTTTGTGTTGCGATTCATTGAAAAATGTTTTTTTTTAAACTTTGTATACAACGTTCATAAACGTTTGAAAAAAATCTTTTAATATCTGTCAAAACTGATCACATTCATGAAAAAAATGTTAAAATATTTACATTAACACTGATAAAGGACTTCTGTGTCCGAAACATGTTCGTTTTTTTTTTAATTTTTAATAAAATTCGTGTTGTATACAAAGTTAAAAAAAAAACATTTTTCTGTTTAAATTTTGTCTATTACAGTTCTCTATACAAATTTTACGTCATGATATCAATACATCCAGTATTTCCAGTAAAAAAAAAACTTAATACAAGTCAATCAATGGACGTATGATACAATTTGTTTATTTTGTATACTGTTTTGGAAGCACCACTAATTTCTGCCCACCCAGTCAGTGTATATCATTTGTACAAGGATACGCATTTATTTACCCATTAAAATCTATTTTCAGAGTAACACGCTAAGAATCTGCGGATTCGTAAATAGTTCGCCCTTTTCCGTGTTTAACTAACCAAAAGGAATTAGCCAATTCTTCCAGGCTATAATAAGAATATGTCGAGCTGCATTTTCATTCCATTTCGTGGCATTTCAAAAAAGCAACGTGAAAACCTGGCTCCTTAAAGTTTACTGCAGTTTTATTGGGACGCTCGTTATTCTGCATGTCTGTGATATACGGTCGTTTTTACGTGACTTGAATGGAAAAATGCACCGAAAATATGCGACCTCTTTAAGGCGCCAATCGTCTTGAGATTTTCTCAACGCAAACATTGCTCATTTGCAGTTTGCGTTCGAAACAAATCGTCTCAACGCATACTATACATAGTTCATATATTTTTTACGAGATTCTAATTCACATTGCATTAATAAAGATTTTCTGCTTAATGCACCTAATCTTAATAGATGGCGCTAGTGTAGATTGAACAAAAATATGTGAAGTGTTCCTCAACATAGTAGCATATATACATCTTTCAAAAATTTGTCAGACGTGGTGGTCGTAAGAAGGGAGAAATGGGGAATGTTGTATTACATAAAGCGATCGCTTAACCCCAACCAATGACAGGTCATAAGTCCTGTAAATGCCTCGAACACCATATTCTGTTTCCAAAAAAACAATTTACATCTTCGTCTCTAGTGAGATAAAATTAATCTTCTTCTTGTTTTCGTTCTTCTCCTTTCAGAGGTTTGACAACATCATGGCTATTTCTACCCTTGATACAGCAGCTCTAAACAGGGATGTTTGAATCATTATGGAACGTTGTCAAGCCAGGATTTTCTTCTCCAGACACTCCGTTTTTCGTTCATTTTACCTTTGAATAGTCCCAGGACTTTGTATTTACCGTTTCTCATAATATTCCATTTTTCTGAACACTTCATTATCTTAACAATTTCTTTTCCTTTCTTCATTTAGCGAATGAAGATTCTAATTTAATTTATTTTTGTCACCAACTTTTTTGAACAATAATGTAAAACTCCATATTAATAATTAATACGAATGAAAACGTCAGTTTTCTAGAAGTTTTATTATATTTTATGGGAATGACATGTTTCGCCCTTCTAAGGCATTATCATTTGATAATGCCTTAGAAGGGCTAAATAAATAAATTAAACTTCTAGAAAACTGACGTTTTCATTCGTATTAATTACGTTTTATGGTTATTTATTTGCATGGCAACATACGTACTATTTCTATCCCCGCCCTTGTAGTTCAGGTGTCCCGTAATATTCGTGTAAATAAGGGCTTCAATAATTTAAATCTGAGCACGTTCGTATGTATATCTAATAGCAACCCCATTAAATCACGTATTGGAAAACGCATTAAAAAATATGCGAATTTTTAAATGCTAGATTCTTCATTCGACTCAGTTCCTCCATCCGCTGTGTGTATATTTAATATCCATTTTATCGGTTTTCCTTCCCTCACTACCCATATACTCGTATTTTGCACACCTGTAGCGGGGTTGTCTGAAAGCTTCCCCCGTCTGGGTCGCTGGCCTCGCAATTAAATTTTCAAGGGCTTGTCTATGTCTGGAAAAGTTCACAAAATGGCTAGTCGATATTTTGATATTAATGCATCACGCAATAATCAAAAACACCTGTAGGTTTTCATTGAATGCACACGATCATTTCACTGTTCAGAATTCCATAAATAATAACTTGTTTCATACCAGTATACGATATAAGGTGAATAGATTTGAAATCATTTCTATTTCTGATATGTTGTAGTACATTTAAACGATTTTTCCAAGCCACATAATAGAGTTGATATTTTATTATTTTTTGCGTATGAATTTCTGTTTTTGGAATCGTGAACACTTTGGATTTAAGAGTGTCCGATTTCTATTAAGGGGTCCAGCAACCCACTTCGCGCTAAAATTTGCAAAATAAAAATGGCTTGGTCGTAAGTTGTTTCGTATTTGGTTACTTTATCGATTTTTAATATTCTCTCACGTTTAGATCTTAAATGCAATTTGAATATGATTTGTCTGATCTTATATACTGGGTCTTTCAATAGTAACGATCGAAATTTATAGCGGCCATGCTGTTAAAGCAACATCTATCAAATTTGTTGTGAATTATTCAGTAGTGTGTGAAAAACCACCATTGAATGTAATAGCGTTGAACAACTTTTACATATAAAACACTGACTAACTAACTTACCATCACGCGGTCTCCCCGAAGGGGTAGGCAGAAATAATGGATTGCCACATTTTTCTTTCCTGACAAATTTCTCTTGCTTCCTCAACATTCATACATAGTGTCATGCACGCGCGTCGACATTCAATATTTGATTTATTGATCGTGCCACGTTTTCCTCGATCTTCATATATTTCTGGTTCCATTTGCATCGTTAACATATACTTTTTTACCATTCTTCCTTCATTCGTTCTTTCCATATGTCTAAACCATCTTGATGATCGTTTCATTATTTTGTTCATAACACCATCATTCGCACCGCATTCACTTCTTTTATTTTCATTCGACACTCTATAATACACAGAGTATCACACATTCGTCTAGGAGATCTCATTTCTACTGCATTTATTCTACTTTCATCCTTCTATTGCCAGTTCCATGCTTCGCTTCCATACATAAGGGTCGGCATAAGCACACCATTATGCACTGCCATCTTAGCTTTTTTGGATAGGCTTTTGTTTGCGATGACAATTTTAAGTGCACCATTCACTTTGTTGCCTGCCCCAACCCTTCTTTCAATATCCCTCTCCACTCGCCCATCTCTTGTAAACATACTACCTTAATACACGAACTCATCTACTTGTTCCAATTTTTCACCATTCACGCCAATGTTGCAGACTCTCATGATTTCATATAAAACACAAAATTTTATTTTCAAAATCATTACTCCGTTCGAGAATGTACACTGATGTTTTTGGTTTAATTTTTAATCTGTTTCAATTACCTCGAGATTGTAAATCTGTAACAATGTCTACGCACTGTTGAAATGCCGTTCTATCTCCAGTCACTTGGAGCAATTATTCCACACTTGAACTTGAAGAGTCCACAGTAGACGCGGTGTGGAATGTAATTCCCATGCGTTTTCGTCTCACGAATACACGGGCTAAAACAATCGCCGTTTTTCTGTTACGTAATCTGCATACCAATAACCCGACTTATTATCCCGAGGTTCGGGAAACCAGGGGCATGTTGAGAGACACGCGTTAGTATTCAAATTTTACACTTGTGTTCTTTTTAAATGCATCGCGCCGTTCGAGTGATAAGTAGTTACTTACTGTTCGAGTAAGAACATCACTGCAAATATAAGGTGTTTTTTTTAGAGGTATGCAATACATATTCAAAATGAAAAAAAAAAAACAAAAACAAACAAACAAACCATCACACCGTTTCCCCGCAGGGGTAGGCAGAGAGAATGGCCACTTGCGCCACACTACTCTATCCTGGCAAACCTCTCTAGCTTCCTCCACATTCATACAACGAGTCATACACGCACGTCGATTCCTCCGTGCGTGTAAAAAAACACATTTAAATCATGTTAATGTCTATGATATTGGCTTTATTCAATATATAATTTTATGCCATTATTGTTTAAATATGATATCGGGCACATGAGCGCCACGGCTAGCTCGAATGAATCGCAATCGTGAAATCCAATTTTCGACAATTGTCGTCTTTGTGGATGCGTATTATCCACTAGAGTGTACGTGGTGCGAAAACGATCCATGGTCTTCCGAATAATTTGCTCGGATGGACGATTATGTCGACCGTAAAATGGACGTGGTGCACGATAAGTTTGGCGAACCGAACCATGATTTTCAAAATAAATTTGCACAATTTGCAAGCGCTGTTTTGACGTCAGTTTATTATGCAACGTATGTCTCATTATGTCTCATTCATGGTGAAATGGCAAAACGCACTGACTACAAATCAACTGTCAACTGTCAAATTGGCAGTCTGTTGAAACAATGTTGCCAGTTTAAAAACCAAACCTCTAAAAAAAAAACATCCTATATAAATATATCTTACTGATCCAAAGATAGCAGGGCACAATGGGGTTCTATTGCCGACCCTTATTTGTGGAATCGTAAAGTTGTAAAGGAAGCAGGTAGGATAAATGCCGTAGAAATGAGACTACTTTGAAGAATTTTGCGGAAAAAAATAATGTATGATAGAATACGTAATGAAAAAGTAAGAAAGAGTGTAAGAATGCGTTCTAAATAAAATTAAGAAAGGGTCACTAAGAAGAAACGTTAAAAAGATGTATACAAGTAGCGTGAATGGAAAAAAATGTAACAGATATCAAGACCAAATTATTCACTCACTAAAGGGCGGCTATGTTCGATGTCGGAATAATCGACGAGCGTACGTGTCTTGGTATGTTAATGTAGAAGAGGCTGGAGAGTTATGGTCAGGATAGAACTGTGTGGCGGTCCATTCTATCTGCCTACCGGGGAAACAGCGTAATGGTTAGTTTGTAGGAACATTTGAAACATTCATTTAATTAACCTATCATCACGTTTGTATCTTCTCTATTCTATATTTAAGTCTTTCGGGATGCTTGAATCATGTTAGTTATCCTCTCGTCTAAGTTTCTACTCGCTTATCTACTTTCTACTGTACTTTTTTCATTTTATTTATCGTAATTGTATACAGTGCAGTTACAATAGTGGTTATTACAGTAAAATTCTGCAAGGTTTCATTCTGAAGGTTACCAGATTGCGCGTTTACAGTTGGACATATCTAGTTACGGCATTGAATTGTTTTTATATATCTAGTTTATTTTTTATATGTGTGATTCTATGCAATGGAATTCGTATCAGTCGAAGTTACCATGTTACAAAAAATATGGTCTGAAATGGTATACCTAAACGAGAGAGTTTATCCATGACGATATCCTACTGCCAGGTTCTTAACTAATATTTTTTAAATATTGGTTTATTTTTCCAATTTCCATGTATTTACGACAGTGTTAGCAACTTTTTTTTTTATCTATTACCACCCAGATTCAACCTGCCTCTGGTGATCTCGTAAGGGAGAGTAATCAAAATGCGGAAAATGATTGCACAAGTCGAAATCTGATGTTATTTAATTATTTTTTCATTTTTCTTGCAATCTGTTTATACAGGATATCAAATTTCTTCCTGTAATAAAGACGTCCAATTTCCTTCCATCTCTTTCGTGGTCGTACTTGTGGTCGACGCCTCTCTGCATTCTCGTGCATCACGATCTTAAGAATCATCACTGGATGCATTCTCTCGATGTGGTCCCTCCAGAATCATCTTCTCTTCCTACTCCATCTCTTTACGTCATACATTTTGCAGTATCTGCGAATTCCTTCGTTGGGTATCCTATCTCTACGTGTCCTACCCACGATATGTCGCAATGTTTGCATTTCTGTTGCTCTCAGGAGATGTTTTTAATATTAATACACAACGTCCAAGATGCAACTGATCACAGATTTGCACAATATAATGTTTCCTTCACGTAGAACTCGTTTATTTGTTTGTTTCCGAGAAAATGAAACACACAACCAAACAAACTATCACGCCAACAACAACGTAAGGAACTGGTCTGGCTTCAGAAGCTTTGAGGAGCTGTTTCGAGTTGCCAGGGACAGAAACGCCTACTCTCGGATGATAAACAACGTTGGGAGGACCTGCTTTCTCACCGAAAGAAGGTGTTATAAAGAAATATAATATCGATGGCGTCATTTTCTCTGTTTGGACACGTGGAACGCATGGATGAAGAAATAATGGTTAAGAAGGTATGCGTTAACAATGTGAACGGAGTACGGAGCCGAGTGAGACTGAGGAAAACATGTCATGACCAAATTAATCCAATTTTAAAGGTCGGCCATATTAGAAGTCGAAAGAATCGACTTGCGTGTATGACTTACTGTATGAATGTGGAGATAGTTAGAGAGGTATCTCAAGATATAGTAGTGTGGCAGTCTATTCTATGCCTACCCCTCCGGGGAAACAGCATGATGGTTTGTTAGTAATGGATCAGACGTATTCATCTATTTGTTATAAAAAAATCAATTGAACGTTATTTTGTTTAATACTACCGCTATGATGATGGGAAACTTTTTTTGAAATTGTTCCCGCCCACCGGATTCGTCTCTTGTAATATCTAAAGTGTTTACTTGAACCAGATCCGCCTAGGCTCGAGTTTTGAGATCTAAGCAGCGGTGCACGTCTCCCGTGACCGAGTACTAAGTTACCTCCTGCATCGGCTCGCCTGTGTGGGCCCGCGGAGCCCACCTGAGGCTTTTAAATACCAAGATGGTATTATTGAAGACCAGCCTTGGTATCGGCAAAGAGAGCATTGCCGCCATTACGAATACTCTGACCCACGCGACGAGAATCAGCCTCCTACAACGTCGTATCGGATTCGCGAATCTGGGGACCGCGTCTAGAAATTGATAGCTAATTAATTTGTTGTACCTGTGTTAATTGAATTCCTCTTAGAGGCGTGTGCGAGTACTTAACTTCGATGGTGTACGACGAATGATTATAATCAATAATAATTCGAATTTTCTTCGATATTTGCGAATAAATTCAAAATGTTATTCTGAGGAGACCGAGGCGAGAGAAATAACAGTGTAGCAGCAGCCCATTATTTTTGCCTACCCCTTCTGGGAGACGGCGTGTTGGTTAGTTAGTATTTTTTTTTATATAATTCGTATCAATTCCTAAAAGAAATGAAATATTTTAATTAGTACACTTGTATGTAGGTAGATCCAAGAGTTATAAAACTTGTAATTATTTCTATTGAAACCACGTATTAAATATAATTTTAGTTCTAAAAAACTGACGGTGGCACAAAAATATTTATGGAGTATTTACATCATTGTTCAAGAAACAATAACTACTTATAAGAAAATTTATATTCAAAACTGAATTTCACATTAAACGAAAAATAGCTTCATCGTAGACGACTTTTAACTATAACATTTGCTTATTCTTACGTAGAGTATGATTTCATTTAAACTGGAAATATATTTATAACATATGTTGCAAAGTACGGCTCTCAAAATGATGCATTTATTCTTCTTCTTCTTCTTCTTCTTCCTCAGCCTATTCCCGTCCACTCCTGGACAAAGGCTTCCTCCATTCGCCTGCATGTCACTCTGTCTTATGCAGACTGCATCCAGGTTATTCCGACGTGTCTGTTCAGATCATCCTTCCACCGTAGTTGCGATTGTCCTGCACTTCTCTTTGCCGTCCAGGGTCTCCAAGTCAGCAGTCTTCTTGTCCATTTTTCATCTGAGCTTCTGGCTACGTGACCTGCCCAATGCCATTTTACAGTCGCCACCCGGTGGATGATGTCAGTGACCTTTGTTTTTTCTCTCACCGTATCGTTTCTGACTCTGTCTCTTAGGCTTATTCCTAACATGGCTCTTTCCATGGCTCTTTGGGTCTCTCGTAGTTTCTCGGCACTTTGTTTGGGCAATGTTACATTTTATTACACCTGTAAATATAACATTAAAATATCTAAATTTCACATAAAATACAAACAGCTATTATCTGATTGCTGGTGTCAGATGCAGCTCTCATGACTGAAAACATTGTGCGCAAGCGCCCATTGAGGTGAGTTATTCACGAAAACTGCCTATACAAATTAGTTTAGTTATCAAAATTTTGAATGTAATCAAATACTTGTAGGTAAATACTGGATTTTACCCATTGTGGGTAAATTATTTTTTATAAGGATTAATTGTATCTCAATAGTGACGAAGATGTAAATTGTTTTCTGTGAACAGAATATGGTGGTCGAGGCGCTTACAGGACTTATGACCTGTCATTGGTTGGGTTAAGCGATCGCTTTATGTTTAACAATATTCCCCATTTCGCCCTTCTTACGACCACCACGTCTGACAAATTTTTGGAAGATGTATATATGCTACAATGTTGAGGAACACTTCACATTTTTTAGTTCAATCTACACTAGCGCCATCTATTAAGATTGGGTGTAAGCATTAAGCAGAAAAGTTAGTTTAGTTATTATTATTAGTTTAGTTATTATTATTAGTTTAGTTATTATTATTAGTTTAGTTATTATTATTAGTTTAGTTATTATTATTAACGATTTATGTTGGTTTGTTCTTTCACCAGATTGTATTGTTTCGTATGCTGATATATAACGTATGTTGGTTATCTCACACTTATAAAAATGTTTCCTACCCGTGCTCTCGTGTGTGTGCTAAACGTGCGTGTATGGTCCAATCCAACAGGTTGCCCCAGGCTCTTGACCTAAGCCACTCGCTAAGATGGTAGGCGTCCTCAGTCTTGTGCGCCTCTTGCTTTATTTATATATATAAAAAAATGTCTCGGCGTCTATTTCGAGACTGGCGTGGAGCGTGGTGCATGCTGGGCGAAAATGGAACAGCGCTCCTATTTCCGGAAATTGTGTGTCTCCTATTAATAATTGGTGTGCGATAGATTTGTTGTAGTACCAACCTTCACAATTGCTGTTACTGTTATAACCGCCATTTACATGGAACGAGACTTGTAAATATCGTACGTGTGTAAGGACGATATTTACGGGTAAATGAACACTGAGATTAAAGAGTAATACTTTGGATCTTGGGTATGTTCGTGGCGTTGGATTTTCTTTTAACACTCGCTTTACGGTGCTAAATTCAAACTCTACTCTGAATATTTAGTTAAAAAGAATGTTTTAACTTAATAACTAACTAACCATCACGCCGTCTCCCCGGAGGGGTAGGCAGAAAGAATGGACTGCCACACTATTCTTTCCTGACATATTTCTCTTGCTTCCTCAACATTCATACATCGTGTCATGCACGCGCGTCGATTTCTCTGACTCCTCACGTGGCCGACATTCAATATTTGATTTATTTGATCGTGCCACGTTTTCCTCGGTCTTCATCTATTTCTGGTTCCATTTATATCATTAACATATAACTTTTTTACCATTCTTTCTTCATTCATTCTTTCCATATGTCCAAACCATGAATGTTTTAAATTTATGTATAATAAAATTGTATAATAATTATCTATAAAATGATTTTTTTATGAATTAAATGTGGAATATTTGTACGCGACAGTCGCGTCGGGAATGAACTCGCGCGTCACTGGTCACTCGGTATCCATCACCTTGCGACAAGTGTTAATATTGAGGAAATTGTACAAGTACTGGAAGTTTTTTAAAAATTTAATGAGAGAATCATAAGCTTTGCTATGGCAGTATAAAAAAAGTGACGTTTTTCTAGTGTATTATTTATCAATATATTATTTCCAGTAGAAATGAGATCTCTTAGACGAATGTGTGGATACTCTGTATATGATAGAGTGTCGATTGAAAATATAAGAAGTGAATTTGGTGCGAATGATGATGTTATGAACAAAATAATGAAAAGATCATTAAGATGGTTTGGTCATATGGAAAGAATGAATGAAGAAAGAATGGTAAAAAAAGTATACGCTAACGATATAAATGGAACTAGAAATAGAGGAAGGCAGATCAAATAAATCAAATATTGAATGTCAGCCACGTGAGGAGTCAGAGAAATCGACACGTGTGCATGACACGATGTATGAATGTTGAGGAAGCAAGAGAAATATGTCAGGAAAGAAAAGTGTCAGTCCATTCTTTCTGCCTACCCCTTCGGAGAGACGGCGTGATTGTTAGTTAGTTAGTTTATTTCAAGTATATATATTATTTCAAAAATAATAATGACTTGGTGAATATTTTAGAGATTAGTTAAGAATACGGTAAGATAACTATGATACAACTTGAGAAGGAAACATTGTTCTAAAAATCAGACTCAACAAATCCGGACGTAAGCTATTTGCCTGTTTACCATTTAAATGCTAGGAACAAAGCAATTTGATCTGTTGTAACCATTTCACGTCAATTTATTTCGAAGACATGACGGTTACATTTCGTTAAGCGAATGGAGACGTCAATAACGCCCAGCGTCCGGCGTTCATTACACATTGCGCAATAGGATGAACCTGAGAGATTTACCGGGAAAACATCCTCCCACGTAAGCGCTGGACCGTTTGCGTCTGGACAGCATCATTCTCGGATTTCTACCGGCGGGGACTGTGCACCACCAGCGGCGGTCGTTCGCGCTAGTTTATGGACAACGCTGAGTGATTCACAACAAACAGAGTCGAGTAGAGATCGTGAATACACCCCTTATCAATGTTATTATTTTTATTGAATTATCTTTACATCATTACAACGCGAGCCAAATCGATGTAAAGGGTGCAGACAGCCCTCTACCCAATGTTAGCTAGAAACAGTAAACTAAGGATCGACAGTGAACTCCTGATATACAAAATGGTTATAAGGCCGATCTTCACTTATGCAGCCCCAATCTGGGGCTGTGCAGCTTCGAGTCACATACGAAACTCCAAATCCTGCAAAATAAGGCTATCCGTTTATCGCTTGGTGCGCCTTCATGGACCAGGATTACACAACTGCACCTAGAATCGGGAATCCCGATGATAGATGAATTCATTCTGAAACTTGCCGAACGTTTTTACAAAGGACTCCCTTCACATCCCAACCCCACAATAAAAGACCTCTCTAATTACGACCCAAACACTTCCAGCCGCCACAAGCGCCCAAAATCGATTCTCCTTCAGAGGAACACTCCGGGCCACACAAATCATGCCCCCGAATAAACCAACAACCCACCAAATCACCTTCCAACAATGTTCCCATCAGACGTAAGAGGAATAGCCACATGAGCTGAACCTCTGTAAGCCAGAAGATCCAAGTCCAAGTCCAAGGGTGCAGTCATAATGATTCTCGTGACAAGTGTTTGGTAGCTGATCTATTCATGACAATCACACTGCTATCGCCGGGAATCGAACATTCTGTGTCGCAGTCATGACACTTGCTACTCGGCCACGAAGGTCGTCGATGTAAAATAGTGCGATAGTTGTCCGATGTGTGGTAAAACAGTGTACTACAGAACTTCAAATAATAATATAAATAAGGAATGTAGAGTTGGTTTGGATATATGAAACGCATGATGAAGAAAGAATAGTCAAGAAAGTATGCGTTAACGATGTGAATGGAGTACGGAATCGTGGGAGACCGAGAAAAATTTGACACAATCTAATTAATCAAATTGTGAAGGTCGACCGTGTTTAGAAGTCAAGAATCGACGTGCGTGTATGACGCGTTGTATGAATATGGAGGAAGCTAGAGGGGTGTGTCAGAATCTATTAGTGTGGCGGTCCATTCTCTCTGCCTACTCCTCCAGAGATATGGCGTGATGGTTAGTTAGTTAGTTAGTTTTCGTCTAAGAAATCTCATTGTTACTGCATTTATTCTACATTAATACCAGTTTTTATTCTACATTAATTTATTCTACATTCTTTTGCCAGTTCCATTCTTCACTTCCATACATAAGAATCAGTACAAGAACACCATATTGTTCACTACTATCTTAACTTTTTTGGATAGGCTTTTTTTGCGATGACAACTTTATGTATACAATTCACTTTGTTGCCTGCCCTAGTTCCAACTGTTCTTGTAATATTCCTCTACACTCGCCCATCCTTTGTTAACATAGTTCCTTAATATACAAATTCTTTCACTTGTTCTAGATTTTCACCATTCACACTAATGTTTGCAGACTGTCATGCTTTCTTCTATTTCGAAAATCATTACCTTAGATATTTTCACATACATTATCAGATCAGACACCAGGACTAAGTTGTATTTAAGAAAAAATAACAAATTTTAATATGCAACAGTTATTTTGAATCCAAGTCTTCCACGGGACCTTCCCATTACGCTATTGTGCCACTACAGAGTGGGGACCAATTATTCATTTTGAATTTAGAAGGCCATTATAAAGAGAAACAAACGACAGTCGGTTCCAGGAACAAGTCCACCCTTTGATCTCTCCGATCCAAAACATTGATAACCCCGGCGACCTGGATTATAACTATGAAACTCTCTGATACAAAGGTAACCAAATCAGTTTCAATTATAACTGGAAGCAACGTTAGGATTAGAAAGTGAAGCCGGCCGAATGATAAAGTCACTCTAAAACTTCAATGAAAATATTTTTTTTTTTCTGAAATATAAATCCTTATTTCAAATAGGATAAGTCTTTGCTTAATTATTTTTAGTAGTTTATAGAATACTGTCTCTTATGTATGGAAGTGAAGCATGGAACTGGCAAAAGAAGTATGAATGTAGAATAAATGCAGTAGAAATGAGATTTCTTAGACGAAAACTAACTATTTAAGAGACCAAGAGGCAGACCGAAGAAAAGATGGGCGGATTGTGTGGACGAAGATTGGGAGAAAATGGAAAGAGCTGGGGAATGGAGAGAGATGGCCAGAGACAGAAGTCAGTGGAGGAGGCTAAGTCCCACACCGGGATGTAGCGCCGAGAAATGATAGAATATTTAAGCTTCTGTTTTTGATATTTTTAATGTTTTTGTATTTCAAAGATTTTTCAGATATAATTAATAATAAAATGGTGATTACGTTTTTTGCAGCAAACAATGCAGTTACATTTTCCCTATATTTTAATTTATCTGTACATTGGTGTTGCAATAAGAGCTTATGATACAACGTATTTAGTCAGATATCTCCAAAATATGTGAAAAATCATTAAACACTATATTAAGTATCTCAGACAACGTAAATTGAGTCATTGTAGGCTATGTGAAAGTCTTCGAGGTTGCGTCTATGACTTTCATACACACAACTATCAAATGCTCCGTTCTGTACTCTTGTTATTTCACGGTGCCGACGCATTGTATGGTGAAGTCGTAATGTATTACCGCGATCATTCTTCCACTCGACAAAGATGGATGGACCCCCTGTGTAAGAATATCGTGCATATAATAACATTAAATACCAGTTCTCGATTATACGGTATTAAAGTGCAAGAGACGTTTTAAAGAAATCTGGTTTTCCCGATCACCGGAATTTAGAATATATAAATTTCATTATTTTAATTTTGTCGAAATGTTTGCGGTTTTATTACGTATATTGTCAAAAAAAAAACTATATTTAAAATATTTTACTTTCTTACGAAGCGCTTTATTTATGGTGTGGCATGATCAAACATATTTAAAACCACCTTTCTACTTGTTTTTTCACCACCTTATTTTTGTTTTGTCCATCCATCCAGTTTCGCTCCCGCCGGAGCTTAGTCGGGGTTACGAAACAAACTGGCAGGGTTACAAATCAGTTTGTTTGGCGAGATTTTTGAAATAGTAGATATTGGCCCTTTATTCAATTCAATATACTACCAGAAACGCATGAGAGATGGTTCGACATAAGGAAGACAAGATACTCTCTAAAATCAAGAGTATTTGCCTTCTGAACGTACTTTCACTAATATGAAAGACGTCGATCTCCGAGGAGACCGCGTTCAGCAGATTAATTGCTCTTCCCACCGGTGTCACCAGAGGCAGGTTGGTTCTGACGGCCGGTAGGCAAAACAATCTATGCTGTCGCTGTCGGAGATATCTATCAGGGACAAAAAGCCGATTGTAAAAAGTCGAATAATAGATAATTTAGAATGTCGGATCTGGGAGGAGAGAAGAGAAGTTTTATCAAAGGATCTCGTAGTTGCAATACTTCTCAAATGTTTCAATTAAATTATTTTATATGTCTAAACACGTCAGTATCCTTGACATCAATCAATTCGTATTCTTAAAAAAATACATTACTTTTCTCTTTGCCATTTCCCACTTTAAGTGGAGTCGGCCCTCCTAGCCCTACTTTTTGTCCCCGATAGATATCTCCGACAGCATAGATTGTTTTATCTTCCTATTGGCCGCCAGAACCAACCTGCCTCTGGTGACACCGGTGGGAAGAGCAATTAATCTGCTGAACGCGGTCTCCTCGGAGATCGACGTCTTTCATATTAGTGAAAGTACGTTCAAAAGGCAAATACTCTTAATTCTGGAGAGTATCCTGTCTTCCTAATATCGAATCATCTCTCATACGTTTCTGGTAGTATATAATACTATACACAGTATATTATTTTACCTGTTTTCAATAGATGCCTTAAAAATTAATTTTGTAATGTCTATTGATGAAAGAAACTGATTTGATTTTTACTATTGTAAATAAAATATCTATTATTTACGTGCTACAGTTGCTCCATATACCTGTCCAGACACTATTGTTACGGAGAGAAGAAATTCTTATTATTTTTTTTGTATTACATATGTTAAAACAATAAACTATTCACAATATACGATGTTTAATTCATGGCACCGGAGTTCTCGAATAAGCTATTCAATCCGATTGTTTAGTATTGTTTTGTAGCTCCGTTTATAAATAATATCTTTCTTTCAGTACATGTGTGGAGTACGTTAATTGACATACGTTGAAATTAAGTAAGTCGATCCGTAAACCCGTTTCTTAATATTCAGGTCAATATTTAGCTCGTTTGACCTTTCGCGGCATGCCTTAATCTGTATCTGTCTGTCCGTACCATCGGCCCGCAGTCTCCCGGACGGACTGTGCCACAAGGAAACACTCGTCATCTTAAATCTATCTCTCAGTCATTTGTAATCGATTATGTATTCAAACTCGTAAATTGTATTCGGTTAATGTATAATGCCACTCATCGTTGCATATTAAAATTATTTACAGTTAACACAGTCAGTAATTGATTATATACCTATGTCCTTATAAAATAAAATTATGTGTTCTTAAAATATATTGCTTCTAAAATTATGTGCTTCTAATTTTGTCTCTTTAATTACGACTTTTTAACTTTTAAAGAATTTCTTCTATCTTCGCCATAGTTTGTGTTGTAGATGTTTCATTTGTCTTTTTTAATGTTTTATAATATTTTAAATGTGTATCTTTATAATATGTATCACTGAAGAAGGACCGGTTGTCCGAAACATGTCTGATATGTACTTTTTTAAAAAAGTTAGAGTTGTATATACAAAGTATATAAAAAAGAAAAAGACAAATTTAAAGAATTTGTTAGTTGGTGTACAACCCCTCTGCTATTCCACGTTTTCATTCCCAAATTTATTAGGTTAAATAAATATTTAATTTCAGCATTCCAGTAACAATGTGTTTTAACAATGATTGCTTCTAAAATGAATTACTATTGACGTGCTTATCGTGTATTCTTCAGTGATTTATTATAAAACACAATTATTATTATTATTTATTTCATTATGATCAGGTGCATAATCCCAAAATCACAAAGCGTCTGTAATTTAACAATAGTTATTGGAATAAGCGTCAAAAAAAGATTCAAAATCTTTTATATCAAAACTGATCATTCTTCTGTCGTTTGCTTTCTTCACGATTTCTACGAGATCTTCCCAGAATCACAGCCAGCACCCAGCGACTACAATGCAGTCCAGTTATCGGGGTCATCTCGGGCAGTAAAGTAATCCGCTGATCATAGGTCGGAGATAATTCTTCAGATAACGCCAATCTGGCTTGCGCAACGCGAGAACATATGGCCGCGTGATCCATGACTCAATCCCGACCACTGATTAATGCGGTCGTGTTTATCCCTTATATGGTCAGGGTAGGCAGGTTTCGCTTGGAGATTTTGTATCGTTTTTGACACACATTCTCGTCATGTTTTTATCCGCTTTGAATGCTCGTTACACAAGCCGAACATTAATGTGTGCGCTTGCATGTTGCGAAATGTCGATGAAAGCTGGGAAAGGTACGGTTTCGTGTATTTCCTGGGTGACGGCTTAAACAATTCTCCGAGTATTGAAAACAATCTATACATATAATTTATAATAATTAAGCGAGTATTTTAAATACATGCTCACGTTTTCGTTTCTCATGATTATTACTTGTGTGAATAGACTGGTGACGTTGGATGTGTGTATTACATGGTTCAAAACCAACTTGTCTTATTATTGTGCTGGTACATAGAACAAATTCACTGCTTATTCGTTATACCTCAGAATAATTTTTTTTAAGGGATTTGCTTTTGTCAATTCTATAGGTATTTTAATGTTGATGTTCCATCTAGAACAGTGATTCCCAAAGTGGTCTATATAGACACCCAGGGATCTACGACAACTTGCAAGGAGGGGTCCATGTCAGCGACAAAAAAATTGGGGGTTTATGAAATGAAAATGGGGTTCCACGATAGTGGATCTCATGTCGGATGGTCAAAATCGTTGGCGACTATTTTTTTTTTTTTAGTTTGGGAAAATTGAGCGATCGAGATCTTCGGCGACATTTTTTAAGCTCATTCGGCAAAGATCGGACATTCGATTTAAAAAAAGGTCGCTAAAAGTTTCGATGAATTTGTATAAAAAAAAAAACAATTTTTGGAAAGCAGGGGGTCTACACAAAATAGAAGAAATCGGCAAGGGGTCTACTAGATACTCTGATCTAGAATGCTATGTATGTTATTTTTTCCATCGCTTACCATAATATTTAATGACAACATAATCGATAGTTTTTTTTTTTAATTATATTTTTTCATGAAATTATTCGTACATATTTATTGTTTCTCGAACTATAACGTTTCAAAATAACTTATTAGGATTCATTATTAGGAGTATATATTTTTGGGTGATCCCCAATAAAAACAGCTTTAAAACTGTTTCTAATATGTTACAATTTTTTTAAGTAAATATTTTTTGAACTATCAAACTGCCGATTACGTATCTCCCGAAATGTATTAGCACACATTATCGTTCACCCGAAAGGAATCATAATGAGCTATGGCCATATCGGATTCCCTGGCCGCTTTAAAATAAAATTTCAGTTAAACAATAGATTATTGTAAACATACCCGCGCTCATGTGCTAATGTGATCGGCGATCATTAATCAGTCTACTCAAATGGCGAACGATTTGTAACAAGCTCTCGTGGGTGGATTTGATTACGTAAATAATTGCCATTCGAAAATGCTTGTACGTATAAGACAATCGCTTTTGCTTTATCCCCATTAATTTAATTATGATTTTTCTACAGTACATAACTGGAGCCAAGCATATGAAATCGCACACGATTAATCCTGCTTACCAACTCAAGGGTCATGCAAAATTACATACATCTACTTTAATTAATACGAATCAAAGCGACTGTTGTCTATTGTTGATCCATTATAAGATTACCCCGTGAGAAGACGAAATTTGGTTTTTACTGCGCATTCCTCTCCCCCCGCTACGATCTCTCATCCCCGCGCAGCCCTATCGGCTAGCGGAGCGGTCTCCAGTATCGGAGAATGGGCGAGCATGCGCGTCCCAGACATTCACGAGGTATTCTTACGTTGGATCAACAATAGAAGTTTTATTATATTTTATGGAAATGACATGTTTTGCTTTGCCAAGGCATTTACAACTGTTTTGATAATGCCTTAACCCAGTACATAACTGGAGCCAAGCATATGAAATCGCACACGATTAATCCTGCTTACCAACTCAAGGGTCATGCAAAATTACATACATCTACTTTAATTAATACGAATCAAAGCGACTGTTGTCTATTGTTGATCCATTATAAGATTACCCCGTGAGAAGACGAAATTTGGGTTCTACTGCGCATTCCTCTCCCCCCGCTACGATCTCTCATCCCCGCGCAGCCCTATCGGCTAGCGGAGCGGTCTCCAGTATCGGAGAATGGGCGGAGCATGCGCGTCCCAGACATTCACGAGGTATTCTTACGTTGGATCAACAATAGAAGTTTTATTATATTTTATGGAAATGACATGTTTTGCTTTGCCAAGGCATTTACAACTGTTTTGTTAATGCCTTAACAATGTGAAACATGTCATTCCGATAAAATAAAGTAATGTTCTAGAAAACAAACTCTTTATTAGTATTATTATAATTATTTCATATACAGTTTCACAAAATTGTTCGAGAGCCAATAAATGTATCTACTTTATTTATTTGAAAATTTAAATAATCATTTGCGGCGCCAACGAAACCGGTCAAACACAAAGAAAGAAAAATTTATATAAAAAATTATCCTTGTTTTATTTTTAACTAAGGAAATCTTACAAAAATAGAACATCGACTCATTTTCATTTATGTTCACACAATATATTTTTTAATTGAAACACAGTTTATTTCCACTTTTGTGTTTATGTCATTCTCCCAATGACGAAGCTGTAAAATTTTTGAAATTGTCGAGAAAAATGAACCCAGAATGAATAAAAACAGTGTTTTAATCAATAAATAAGTTCGTCATTAAGGAATCCCACAGTGTTAACGCTTTAAGTTAATCAAAAATTATGTATTACATTATTTTAATTCACTACTTGAATATTCTATATGTACACCGCATAAAGTTAAAAATGATCATACTCGATGCGATGAAATTTCACAGCAATTGTTTTTTTCTTACCGGCATCACCTAAGGCAGGTTGAATCTGTTTACCGGAATTTAGAATGACCGATTAGAGACCGTCGTGTTGGTTTGAATTAATTTTGTTTTCTGTTTCTTTTTCCTTCATTTGAATAATATTCTCTCTCTCTCTACCCAGAAATAATTTGTTCGAGACACAATTTGCTATTATGATAATGTGATTATGCAAACACCGAAATATCTCCGCATAAATTAGCGGTGTCCTTGAAAAGTGCAGATATGCATAACGCTGTGTAATAATTCACACGAGCTGTATAACTACACCTTTCCAATGTGCCCGAGGCGTGCGTTCGTCGACTGATCCCGATACTTTTCTTCTGAATCCCACGCCGCTTGATTGACGTCTGGTGCTTGTGGGTCAGAAATTAGTTTAGTTTTGGTATTTACATGTGTCCACGTCTTGTTTCGTTATATTCGTATGCGCTTCTTGGCTGCTATTCCTAAGTTTCTAGACCTTTAAAATTGTACTAACTAACTAACTGTCTCGCCGTTTTCCCAGAGGGGTAGGCACAGAGGATAGACCGCCACACTGCTCTGTTCTGACAGCTCTCGAGTCCACGCTCGTCGATTTTTCCGACTTCGAATGTGGCCGCCTTTTATTAATTAATTTGTTATTTTGCATCTTTGTCTCTGAGGTATTGGAGGTGCCGGTCCACGAAGAGCATTGATGATGAATTAATAACGTGACGTCACTCATAAATATTCCTCAAGCTCGATCCAACCAACGATGTCTATTTGCAGTACCTATATGATCATTAATATTATCTTTATTTTTACATCGGTATTGTATAGAATATTCTTTACATTTATTTTATGATTTTTTTCCTTTTCAAATTAAACTCAAAGGATATTTTTATGTATGGAAGTGAAGCTTGGAGCTGGCAAAAGAAGGATGAAAGCAGGATAAACGTCATAGAAATGAGATCACTAAGAAGAATATGTACGTGAAAACGTTGTATGATAGAATACCGAGCGATGAAATAAGAAAGAAATGTAAGGCAGATGACTGCATCATGGATAAAATTAAAAAAGGATCCCTGAGATGGTTTTGACATATGGAACGAATGGATTAGAGTAGAATGGTTAAAAAGTTGTACACAAGCAGCGTGAGTGGAAAAAGAAGCCGAGGACGACCGAGGAAAACATGGCATGACCAAATTAATCAATTACTAAAAGGCGGTCACATTAAAAGTAGGAACAATCGACAAGCATGCATGTCACGATGTGTGAATGTAGAAGAGGCGCAAAAATTGTGCCAGGATAGAACAATGTGGCGATCCATCCTCTCTGCCTACCCCTCCGGGGAAATGGCGTGATGGTTAGTTAGTTAGTGGTAATTGCTGCCAGAACCTACGTACTCTACGCATTTTGTATAATTAAACCTACAAGCACAAAACGTGTATTGAAATAATATCACAGTCAGTCTTTTCTATTATATCACGTACCGTTTTTCCTTATAAGGGTATCTTTAGTTACTGTACCATATGCCTCTAGTACCAAGGCACGCTGGTATGTACGATGGTATACATGTATGATTTTTTAGGTTATAGACACAGCGCCATATGGACGTAAGTCATTTTCTCAATTAAAATACATTGTTTGAGATACTTCGTTTACGTTCGACATTTAGTTCATATTGATTGATCATAATAAGATTCTGTTCATATTTTTATATTTGATTGATCATTTAAAGTTTTGTTTAGAAGAAAATGACAGAATATCGATCGTAGATATCTAGAAACTGTTTAAGGGCATACGAACGCGTCATTTAAATAACTAAATTATCATTAAGGTGGTTTGGACATGTGAATCGAAAGGACGAAAGATGAATTGTTAAAAGTTCTAAATGGAAATTGAAATCGAGGATGACCGAGGATTTCGTTGCAGGATCCGATTAATGTTTATACTCGTAGATGAAACATTCGACGTGTTTACGCGGAACAATGCATTGATGTAAAATATCGCAAATGGTATGTTAATAACTAACTAACTAACTTACCATCACGCCGTCTCCCCGAAGGGGTAGGCAGAAAGAATGGACTGCCACACTTTTCTTTCCTGACATATTTCTCTCGCTTCCTCAACATTCATACATCGTGTCATGCACGCGCGTCGATTTCTCTGACTCCTCACATGGCCGACATTCAATTCTGGTATGTTAATATTGAAGTATATTGTGGTTTTTGTTTTCTGCTTACACCCTTGTGAATTAATGAGTTTCCGTTAATAGAATAATATGTAAATATTTAAATAAAAATGAAATAAAACGATGTTTTTTTAACTACTTCCACTTTTGTCTTTATTTCGACAGCGACCAGCGTCAATCATATTGAATGTCGGTCTCGTGAGGAGTCGGAAAAATCGACGTGCGTGCATGACAAGATGTATGAATATAGAGGAAGCGAGAGAAGTATGTCAGTACGGAACAGTGTGGCGGTCCATTCTTTCTGCCTACCCCTGATGAGACGGCGTGATTTTTAGTTAGTTAAAAAATATATATATGTTTTTTCATTGCATTAAAAAAAAAATTTTTGACTATTTCACAAATCTACCAGATTTTTACTAGATGTATTTGTAAATGTGTTTATTAATTTATTGCTCCATTATTAATGAGTTATATTCTTTAGAAAGTGAAGCTTGTAAAAAAGGCTTTAATGAACATCGCCGTCAATTTGATTCGAATTTAGTGTTTGCTTTTCGGAGGTCGTTATTATTATATCTCAGATTTACAAACCGGTTGTAAAACTTAGTCAATTATTAGACGTTTATAGTTACGGTTGTATTTGGGCAGTCATTAATTCACAGGCGCCGGTGATCGCCGGCAAATTTGCAATTCTGACTCGTTACTCAATACATTTCATGATGAAAGTAAAATGAATGCCACCGAAGCTTTTATCTCTTGCTCTATGTTCGTAGTCAAAGTGTTAATATATTTAAAAGAAATCGTAACTAAATGCGTGATCTTTTTTAATTTACCTGTTTTCTTTTATTTTCATTGATCATTTTACTAGGAGATTATGTGATTTTTGTTATATCTTCTTCTTCTTTTAATAGATCTGACGATCTGTGACACAGAAATCATATCTCGTCGGATGATGAGATCCAGCTGTCCCTCCATCTCTTAGGCGGTCTTCCAGGTGGGCGGTGTCCGGAGGGGATTTCATAAGCGGCTGTATATGCGAGTCTGTCACCATCCATTCGGGCTACATGGTCCCTCCAGTATCTTCTTCTGGATCTACTCCACCGAACGATATCCTCTATTTCGCAGGTTTTTCTTATGTCTACGTTGCGGACACGATCTCGGAGCGTTTTTCCAGTAATTGATCTTAGGACCTTCATCTCCGATGTTCTTAGTAGTCCCTTGGTTCGCACAGTGTCAGCCCGCGTCTCTACAGCGTACGTCATGATAGGTCGCACGCATGTTTTATAGATTCTGATCTTGCTGTCGATACGCATGTGCTTGTTCTTTGTTCCGCTATTGCCGCTGTTGCCAGTCCCAAGCCTGGATGAGAAAGGAGGAGGGTCACTGGGTTAGGGTAGCCACCTGCCCGGGGTAAAAAAGATTCGCGCTCATAGTACAGAAAACACAGCCTCGGAACACGGATTTTGTTATATCTAATAGGCAAAATATATTTATAAAAATATCTCAAAATAATGAAGATGTTGTCAGATGGGGACCTCAAAGACGGCGATACTGGCATCAACATGTAGAAAGAATGAGCTCAAATAGGATACCATACATAGCTCTCCATGGAACGCAAAACGGACAACGCCGACCAATAAGACCTCCGAAACGGTGGAGAGATAGCTGGAGTTCAGCGTCTCAAGAGGACCCGCCTGAAATAACCGACTCCTGAGTCTATCAAAAGTGAAGAAGAAGAATGATATTTTTGTGATTTATAAATAATATATTGAATTAATATTATTATGGCAATAAATACAAAAATAATATTTTTGCCATAATATTTTTTTTGCTATTCGTACAAAAGTTATTATTTCTATCGTAAAACTTTTTCTCTATATTGTAATTATATCAGCTCCAAGTCTAAGACGATATAATAATATTGTTTTTTACTCCCTCTACTTAACTTACAATCACGCCGTCTCCCCGGAGGGGTAGGCAGAAAGAATGGAACGCCACACTGTTCTGTCCTGACATACGTCTCTCGCTTCCTCTACATTCATACATCTTGTCAACTCTACTTGGTTTGCAATAATGTTATAAATATGTGGACATTTGTCAAACGCAAAATTCCCGAATTTTTATGTAATTGTTTCGATTTTAAAAAATTGTAGTCTGGAGATATTCGTATTCCAGAAACGGTAGGAGAACCACACCATTATGTTACCTATAACTACAGCATACTAAGGAGCCATTAATAATTTTGTGTTTAAAATTGCCGTACAGAAGCAATTCATAACTCTAATATTTGTCCTCTGAACGAGTTGGTATCCGAAGCGACAGTGAATTAACTATTGATCTCATTATAAAGGCTATAAAAAACTTAATTATGTTTCTTCGCACATTTGCTTTAATGTTATTTATTTTTAAACTTTTCTACCGATTTGGCTTTCGCTATAATGAAGTAAAGCTTTATTCAACTACATGATTATAATATTGAGTTTTATTATACACTATTATTAAGATAACACCGTAAATGTATTTTATTACTTAACGTGTATTCGTTTCTAATACAGAAACACCTTCTATACACGCTCAACAAGGTAAGACCGAATAATAATCAGAACAGAAATATGTTATGTATGTAAATTTAAATTATTAATATTTTTGATAGCGCCACACCAAAACGAGTTATCGTTCTGTTGCGAGCCGTGTTGTCGTTTCCATTTTAGTTAATCTGTGTTTTTTTTCCTCTCTTACATATTAATAATTATATGTGTCATAGGCATTTAAACTATCACAATTTGAATTGAATTTAATTGTTCGTCAAGCGAATACAGATTTTGTTTATACAATTGTACAACAATTATATGCCTAATTCGTTGTAATTACGTTTTTTTTTCAATTATTTTGTCACCTAATTCTATATTCAAAATGATTTTTGGCGGTAGGTGTAGGTTCTGTATAAAATTTTACTTGTGTGTCAATATACTTTTTATATGTACTCGTATTTACATCATTGTTCAAGAAATAATAAATAATTATTTATTAACTTTATTTTCCGTAATTACATCTGTAAACGAATTAACTAATCATCACGCCGTGTCGCCGAATGGGTTATCATATTGGACCCCCGCACTTTCCTTTCCTAACACACTTCTCTCGATTCCTCAACATTTACGCATCCTATTTGCTGGGCCCTTGAGGCGAGCTATTTACGAAAACGACGCTGTACAAAATAGGCTAATTATTATTATTATTATTTTTTTTTTTTATATGAATGATAACATTTGTTTTCTAGAAGTTTTATGGAAATTACACGTAGTCCATTGTTTTGGCCGAAACACTTTAACATTATTACTGTTAAAATTTAAAACACTGTTATAATATCACAATTTCTTTGAGCTTTGACTTCCTTCAACTTTCCCCTCCAACTCATCCTGACCTCAACCGCCGTCTTCCAATTTATGAATTGTAGAAGCTGTGCTGCATCCCTCTTCACTTCGTTTTTGGAAAACCTTTCTATCAGAATACATTGAAATTTTGAGAGTAATTCACTGCACCTTTTCGTAGAAACATGTGATTGTTTTGTAATTTTGGATTTTTAAGTAAATATTTTATCTTGTGTATTTAATTTTTCATACATAATATTATGCCTGCATTGACGCATAATTTAATCGGAAAAAAATATGTCTTCTTTTTCCTCTCTCGATAGCTCACTCCGCGCCGGAACAATGGCCGTTTATTGAATGTTATTGCATTTGTAATGTAACACGCCCAATACGATTATTATATTGCATATCAATTATACATGATTGTTTTTATTCATGTATTGTTTTTAATTAAAGTATGCACCATGAAAAATGTTCCTTTCGTCAGCTTCGGTATTGAAGTATTCTAATTAGAATCAGGAACCAAGCCTTTAATATCCCTTTCCTCAATGGTTCCCAAATTTATTTGAATCCGTATTCCTAGCGATAAATATTAACATTTAATTTGGGTTTGCAATATTTTTTTATAAATTTGGAAAGACTGGTTGTATGCCTGGTTGTATCAAATAACTTAATAAAATAAAATTCTCCACCCGGTCCTCAACACGATCAGAAATAAAAGGTCATTAATATGAATAAGGATCCGGGTCTTTTCAGGGTTGAACTCAAATCGCCTGGATAAGGAGCCAAGCGTTATTTCCGCCAGACCACCACCATATTGTCATATTAATTTAAACACTTCGTAAATTTTCTTCACTAATATAGTGTTTTTTTGCAACTTATTATCTGGCGAAACCGGTTACAACTGAAGTAAAATTTCAAATAATAAAATGTTATTTTAACATTGTATTATAATATAAAACACGTTTTAAAATTATTACGACGTGGATTTTGCCGCTTTTCAACCCTTACCATTATTTATATTGAATGGGTGGTCTCGACTGACCCGCCTTTTTCAGGACCGGACTATCCAAGGTTGTCTGGGTTCGGGTCAGTACCTTCGCTACCTTCCTTAGGACCCCCGTGTCCTCTCGATATCCCTAAGCGTATCGATATCCGTTTAATTCTGCATACCACCCGCTTGGAAACAAATTAAATTTATTCCAATATATCGATGAGGTGCTCGTCTCTGTTTTGACCTGCGGTAATAAAAATGATGATCTTTACACGGTTTTAAAAAATTACGGTAGATCGATATACAGTAGTTAAAGTTATAAATTAATTTAATTGTCCGTAAAGCCCTCAGCATTCCCATAAAACCAAGGGGTATAGGCCGCCCAATAGCAACGTGTTGGGCCAACATTGAAATGGATCCACAACTAGAGAACCCGAAGATGAGATATGATAATTAACTAACCATCACGCCGTTTCCCCGGAGGGGTAGGCAGAAAAAATGGAACGCCACACTGTTCTGTCCTGACATACTTCCCTCGCTTCCTCTACATTCATACATCTTGTCATGCACGCACGCCGAATTCTCCGACTCCTCACGTGACCGATATTTAATATTTGATTGATTTGATCGTGCCACGTTTTCCTCGGCCTTCCTCTATTTCTAGCTCCGTTCATGCCGTTTACATATACCTTCTTTACTATTCTGTCTTCACTTATTCTTTCCATGTTTCCAAACATCTTAATTTCAATTTAATTCAATTTTTTTTTAATCATAAACATTACAGTATATAACAATAGCGCTTATAACCATACAGGTAGAATACAAAAACAACAAAAAATGATGACCCTTTCATTATTTTGTTCATAACACTTTCATTCGCACCTTATTCACTTCTTATACTTGCATTTGACACTCTATCGTATACAGATTTGCCTCACATTCATCTTAGAGATCTCATTTCTACTGCATTTATTCTACATTCATCCTTCTTTTGCCAGTTTCGACCCTAAGTAATGCGAAATGGCAAAGGTAAACAGAGAGATTAATATAATTAAATTTTTGGAGAAAAATACATAAATTATCATCTTTAATGGCTATCAGTCAGCTAAGAGACGTCTCTCTCTCTACTCGTGATGTACTCGTATTGAAATGCGTTAATATTGTTTGCTCTTGGTCTCATATCAAGTGCGGGCATACCATTGATATCTTCGAGTCGAGTTCCCGCCAGTCCGGTCTTTTCATTTCAATACGATAATTTTTTTCCTCGATTTTCGTTCCGTACCCACGTACTCAATTTTGCCCCCCGTCTCTCTCCCTCGCGCAGCCTCCCGGCAGCGGCGGTGAGAGACGACGGGATCCCGTCGGGTCGGTCGGTTAGTGCCCCCGAGTGACCTTTTTATTTACACTTCACGAAACGCGGCGGTCACTCGTGTTTTTTTTCTTTCGTTTCCCCTCTTTTTGTTTATTTATTTTTTTCTTCCCTTTTACTTTGTTACGCTCCTGTGACACGATCCGACATTCTTCCTTAATGCACCTATGCAGGTAGGCAAATGAAGAGGACGTTTTGTCGTCAATTTAAAAGACATTTCGAGGCAGGCTACACTCATTATGCGTAACCCTTCGTTAAAACAGATGGTGGTCAACGTTCGACAACGTCAGTATGTAATTTAGTGAAATTATATAAAAATATTTAATCCGCATATTAAACGTTTTCATGGTGAATCTCCACCTAAATACCTTATTTTATGAACATCATAATACATACCAATTGCTATGAATTTCATGGTGGGACAGATTTCTCATCAACTTTATTTTTACTTTACGCATATTTTTAGATTTTTAAATGGCGTCAGTTCGTGATTTTAATACTATACATATAATAATTGAACTGAGATGTTTCTGCCGTTGTTGTCATTTGTAGAATACATAGAAATAGTTTTGTCTTTCTTTCCACATCCAAAATCGAAATAGTGATAAATCGTAAAATATATTTGCGTTTTTCTTTATGTTGCAATACTACTTGGCATTATTAAGTACTAATAATTTGCACTAATAAATGCATACTTGTTTATCTAAGGTAAACTAGAAATAAAACGGAGTGTCGTAAGAAGAAAATCCTAGCTTAACCACCCGAGTGTGCGGCCGAGTATTTGACGTTTCGTAATTTAAAATAATTAAATTAATTTCATTAATAAAAAACCTGCTTTTTTGCACGTTTCTCAGAAAATACCCAAAGGTAGGGCGGTTAAAAAACTTCGATAATGGTCAGTTGCTGTATAACATCTTTGTTTAGAGCTACTGCACCCAAAGTAAAATGCGATGATGTTGTCCAACCTCCAATATGAGAGGAACAAGATTTATTCAAAGCTTTGCTATCGTAAAAAAAAAACATTTATATTTATGACAAATGACTTCAAAGTAGCGATAGATTAGATACCTATCACATGTCATTAGAATCAACATAATAGCTATACTTTTCACATCGATTTGACTCGCGCTCTAAGGATGTAAAGAGCTATTCAACAAAATAATTAAATTTATTATTCAAGTTATTTGAAGCAATGTGTACTAGTTACACAGCATCGGCAAGGGAAGTTTAATAGATATAAAATTATTTCGCCGTCTATGGCCATCAATTTATCACAACCGACTTCTTGAAAACAGAGCACCCCCCTGTAACGATCGTACAGTTGGGTATCGTTTACCAAATGTGCGTTTAATTAGAACATTGCCCAACCGAGTACACACACAGTGGGCAAACATAATACCTTGTCCGAGTGGCCGGGTGCTCATAGCAGGCCCTTACAAGGACATGGCGAGACACACGCGCTAGTTCCACTCTGTAATGGGATCTTATATGTGCTTTTTACATAAATTGACCATCTGTTGTGTTTTATGCAACTATTTTTGCTCAACATTGCCCGCGGTAATTAAGACGTTATCTGAATTATTGGCTTACATTTTACTTGACATTTTATAAGTTTGCCATAACGAAGTGCAGACATGCTTTAAAGTGAGGTGTTTACTTGTCAGAATTGATTAATTTATTTATTTATTGTTTCTTGTATCTTGATGTAAAACTCAATATCATTTTTTTTATTTCTCAATTCAAATGTTGATGATAACATTCGTTCAGAAGTTTTATTGTACATTTATTATGAATATTTTTTATTAATTAAAAAAAGGCAAAATCAAGGATTTATATCAATGATATTAGAATTTATTTTACAATCTTCAATATGAGCAGAAAATAGCTCATTATTATGAAGAAGGAATCTGGTCGTGTCCAGACATGAACCCATGTCACCTGGATCAGGAGCCAAGCGTTATATCCCCTAGAACACCCTGAAAATAAAATATTTGAAAAAAAATATTTTTTAAATGTTTATTTAATTAAAATTCATCAATGTGTGTGTCTTCGATCGGTTTCGGCAGCCCGCTGCCATATTCTGGTAACCAGAAGACACAAAAATTGGTGGATTTTAACTAAATACCTATACAATACATTTTAAAAAGATTTTAAAAAATTATTTCCATTCTTTACAATGACAAAGAACTTTTACCATGAAATTAAAAGTACCCAACTAAATTTTTTTTTTATTTTTTTATATTTTTTTATATACTTTGTTAAGTTAGTGTTGTAAACACAGTATATAAAAAAGTAAAAGACAAATAAAACATCTACAACACAAAGTATGGCGAACATGGAAGAAATTCTGAATGCAAGTGTAGTATCAAACGCCAAATTATATAAAAAAATATTTTTATATTATTTAATGCAAACATTGATTTTATTTGATTTTGTACAAATTTTGCATAGTCTTCTCCCATTATAAAGTGTTTGGAGGAAAAAAAATGAAAATTTCAAATGTTATTACAAAAACACACCTTCGATTAATGCGCCTTAATGCCTTATTAAGGCGAAACATGTCACTCCCATAAAATATATTCAATAAAAACTTAAATAACGGATATGATGCGCCTACGTTACAGAATCCTGTCAGAAAATTCCAGAAAGATTTTGAGTTGAACATCAAGTTATCTGAAACAATAGGGCAAGGTTTTTTTTCGAACACCATCACCAGACATTTCAGCGTTTTTCCAGTGACCACTGTTTTATGTTTAAGAAATCGAAGGAATGAAGGAATCCCAATTTTATGTCACCCTTTCACTGCGATTATTAACCTAACATTTCTCTCACAAAATCTTTTGAAATTAGAAGTAATCACATGTTTTTTATAGTGCAAAAACATACCTATATGCCTCATTCAAATATAATTATAAGATTATCTTGTACGTACCTACCTATATGTTACATTAACACATTTACTAATACACGTATGTTGAAGAGTTCGACCAAATAACACGGTGAAAGGAATGTGAGCTGAAGAGTACGGAGCATTACTTATATTCATCCACAAACAGGCTAGAGTAGCACTAACTACAACATCATCCCAAGGTCACAATCAGGACTTCAGCGATTATTCGATGTACAAATCAACGCTAGGGCAAAGCAAAAACCTCTTTTTTAATTTGACCGCTTCATACTGAGATGAGAGTTACAAGACTGTATTGAAATTAGCGAAACCATTTTAAACATGAGACAGCGGCTAGTGTGCATTGATTTTAGATGAAGGTTGCGTTCTGTGATTCCATGCGAAGGAGGAGTCGCAGAACGATAAAGTTACGCTAAATTACGCAAGTGATTGACGGAAAAGTGATAGCGCTCGTGTCATGATTGTTTTGTGCGGAATAATGTGTCTTATGAAATTGTAACATAAATGCCACACTGGCATCTGATCTCATATCTATAAATGCATTCAAATGCAGTTATTAAAAATCCGATAGTAAAAAAATTATAATATTATATTTTAAATGAATTGGAATGCTGATTTCGTGGGTAGAGTTTGACATCATCAGGCAATGTTAAAAAAATTCAATCGAACATTGTACAACTAAAATGACTAATTCTGTCACAGTGACATGGGTTTTTGTTAAATCAGAATATATTGAATGAACAGCGCGTGGGTATGCGCAAAATCGCAAATTTAACACTAATTACTCATCAATTCGTTTTCACGGGATGATATCAGGGGACAATCGGAGACATTTTCATATCGTAACATAGTCATTTAGTCTCTTTAGCATTCATTTACTATAGCGTATCACGCGTATACGAGTACATTCCAAATTTTTTTTTTACATTCACATTTTTATTTCATCTTTCATAATTTTCATGTATCCAAACCGTTTGGTGATACTTTAAAATTATTTTGTTCATTACACTTGTTCATCATGACTTTAAGGATTAAACATTTAAGATTTGAGGAGTTGGAAACGACAGATTTCTTCCTAATATATAAAAAATCTATAGAAAAAATTATTAAATGTTGAAAAATACAGGATTATATCTTCTTCTTTTACTGCTTTATTTGGTACTGTCCAGTTATTTCTCGGAAACTGTTCCTGGGATATAGATGTCCATCTGTATCGCCATCTTTTGGGTGGTCTTCCTGGATGTCGATTGCCTTTTGGTACTTTATTTACCGCTTTGATAATCACTCTTTTAGAACATGTTTTCTCCACAGTCTTCTCAGTCTTCCTTATCGCATAACATCTTTAACGTTGCAGATCTTCTTTATTTTGGAATATCTCACTCTATCGTTCCCGCAATGAATCGAAGAGTCTTCATTTATGTTTTTTTTTTTAACTTTTGGTTTTGATGGTGTCAGCCCTCGTTTCAATTCCATGTCATTCATTATGTGATTATATTAATATTGTAAGAAGATTGGGAGAAAATGGAAGGAGCCGGGGAATGGAGAGAAATGGCCAGGGACAGAAGTCAGTGGAGGACCGTTGTGGAGGAGGCCAAGTCCCACGCCGGGATGTAGCGCCGAGAAATGATGAATGAATGATGATCAATCTTGTATAATCTCTATCGCTGGGTTTTGTGATCCATATGATTCCAGCAAGACTTACCCACAGTTCACCCAAACAACGACCGGCCCCATCAGGTCTGTCAGCTCATTAGTTACAAATATGTGACTGCCCGATATTATCAGTAGGTAAATATTTTCGCTGTCCTACGTGCGAAAGTTAAAACGGCCACACCCAAATTAAATATTTACCCTACATAAACTTGCAAATTACGACCAGTTTAAAAAAGCTAAGTTTATCGTTTCCCATTTAACATATTGTTATTCAAGTCAGTTAATTGTTATTAGTCAGAGTTAATTTTTGAGATGGTATATTTCTTCTTTTTCTTTTAATAGATCTGACGATCATGAAATGGTTTAGAAATAAAATATTTTTTCTAGTAAAGAATAATTAATTGATAAATAATTATTAGTTTCTGATAAACTTGAGACGTTAACACTGAGATTCCATATTGACGAATTAAGACGAATGTGTGGTAAATCTTCATATGATAGAGTGACAAATGCAAGTATAAGAAATGAATGCGGTGCGTATGAAAGGATCGTTCAGATGGTTTGGACACATGGAAAGAATGAGTAAAGATAGAATGGTGAAGAAGGTATATGTAAACGACGTGAACTGAGCTAAAAATAGAGGAAGGCCGAGGAAAACGTGGCACGATCAAATCAATCAAATATTGAATGTCGGTCACGTGAGGAGTCGGAGATATCGACGTGCGTGCATGACAAGATGTACAAATGTAGAGGAAACGAGAGATATATGTCAGAACAGAACAGTGTGGCGGTTCATTCTTTATGCCTACCCCTCCGGTGAGGCGGCGTGATGGTTAGTTAGTTAGTAAATTATTATTAATTAAAACACTTTTTACACACTATTTCGTGTTTTTATCGTTCTCCTGATGATGAAGGTGTAAAACCATTGAAACAGGTCGAAAAAATAAACCGAGAAGAGCAAAAAAAGTGTTTTAATTGATTAAAATAAAACGTAATTATTATTAGCTTTGCATCAGCCGATCAGCATTCGATTTCGGTAATGGCGCGCCATGAATAGGCATGTTTTCAGTTGCAACATTATAATTAAATAACACTTGCACTCATCTATTCCTAGACTGCATATACTTAACAAAGAATGTGGTGAGACTAAGGTGCAATTGATCATACCATTCAATATTTAATTTATTCCGATGTCGGAAAAATCGACGAGTGCGCATGTTACAATATATGAATATAGAGGATGCTCGACAGGTATGTCAGGATAGAGCAATGCGGCGGTGTATCCTTCTTGCCTACCCCTCCGCGGAATCGGCGTGTTGGTTTCTCTCAGTGATCTCTTTTCTACGACCTTCTTTTGCCAACTCCAAATTTTACTTCCACACCTAAGGATTGGTACTAGAACCCCAATATGTACTGCCATCTTTGCTTCAATGGAAATACTTGTATTTGAACGCACCGTTTATTTTATGTCATTGTTTTTTTTTTATAATTCTTGTATCGACCCTTATGTATGGAATCGAAGCATGGAACTGGCAAAAGAAAGATGAAAGTCGAATAAATGCAGTAGAAATGAGATCTCTTGGACGCATGTGTGGATACTCTGTATGATAGAGTGTCGAATGAAAATATAAGAAGTGAATGCGGTGCGAATGATGGTGTTATGAACAAAATAATGAAACGATCATTAAGATGGTTTGGACACATGGAAAGAATGAATGAAGAGAGAATGATAAAAAAAGTATAAGTTAATGATGTAAATGGAACTAGAAATTGAGGAAGACCGAGGAAAACGTGGCAGCATCAAATCAATCAAATATTGAATGTCGGTCACGTGAAGAGGCGGCGAAATCGACAAGCGTGCATGACACGATGTATGAATGTTTTTTTTTAGGCACACAACAGGTCGTTTACTGTATACAATCTTTCTTTTTTAGCTATTATATTGATTCTCGTGACATGTGATAGGTAGCCAATCTATCGCCATTTTATTGTCACGTGAATTCTACACCAGACCGAAGACAGTGTGACAAAGCCAATCTATCGCCATTTTATTGTCACGTGAATTCTACACCAGACCGAAGACAGTGTGACAATCACACTGCCATCGCCGGGAATCGAACCCAGGACCTTCCGCATGGAAGTCAGAGCACGTAACCACTGCCACGAAGATGTTGAAGAAGCGAGAGAAATATGTCAAGAAAGAAAAGTGTAGCAGTCCATTATTTCTGCCTACTCCTTCGGGGAGACGTCGTGATGGAGAGTTAGTTAGTTGAGTAGAACCTGAAAAAGAATAGTATTATTTCATAATACTGTCCTGTAATTTTTTGCCAGGTATATTAATTGAATAACGATATCATCACGCGGCATTACCACATCGAGGGGTCATGATTCACCGGCAAATATTTGTCTTGCCTGACTCACGCCGCACATAGGTGGATTTGAATGATTTAGGCGGTCAAAATTATTTTACGGTGTATTTTGACTTCAAATCATAAATATTATCGTAAAAAATTGTCCTTAGTAAAAAAAATATTTTTTCCCAGCCAAAAATATAAAAAAATACAAAATTTCGAGGAAAAATTTTTTTTTATTACAAATTTTACAAACAAAAAAAAATCCAGTTACAGATTAATAATTTTGGTGCAAATAAGTATTTTAAATATTTTTATACATTTATGGACAAATTTTAATCCATGTCTGAAATATCGGATTCGGTATTCGGTACAGCTGGTAGTAACATATTCATTGTTTCAGGGCAAAATGAACCTGGTTTGATCGTTTTTTTTTTGTTTGTTTCATGCTACTTAAAAGTGGATCTGAACTCGATAATAATCTATTATATATATCAAGGTTGCATTCCTCTCTCGAGAACTTTCTTGCGTAGTTTTCGCGATATAATCGAAAGTGCTTATTTCTGGCTTCTGCTGCCTCTCCCGACAACTGTCCTATGGGTAATAAGGCATTTTCAATCACAGCTGCATCATGAATCAATATTTTATGCAAGGTCGGAGACATTGGGTGCCAACTTTATAACTCGACATACAATTTCGCAGTTGCCATGGCATATTCATCAAATCGTTATATTTCCCGTAGTATTTTCGAAGCATCCCCTTTCCCTCGAGCCTGTAATGTTGTTTGCGCTGCATGAACGATTACTTCTTTATTAAGTGAATAAGGTATTTCCTCCGTTTTTTTTTCTTTTAGTCTTCTCACTAGAATCTTCAAATGATTTAGAAGGCCAACCTGGTCGAGTTTGCTTGTTTGCTGAAAGTTCAAATGTTCCTCCTAACCACTTTTCATTAGTTTTAAGAAACATTGCTTCTTTTCTATGGGCTTTCGACCATTTTTCTTTCATTGATGTTTTAAAATATGCAAATCTTTGTTTGAAACTGCTTAGATTATCTGGAGTGTCACCACAACAGGACAATAGGTGATTTTTTAGATATTTAATTTTTTCATCTAAATTAGGTAAATCTTGCTGCTGCATTTGATCGTAAAGATATTTACGGCTTACGGTTTTTGTACCCGATGTACCAGATATACCTAAAATTGAGAAAATCAAACTTTATTACATTTTAAGAAAAAGTTGTTAAAAAAAGTGATGTGATCCTTTTAAAAAAAATAACTGTAATTTGGTCAACTGCAGCTATCCGCAGACAAATTTTATGTCATTAATTAGTCAAATATAAGAAGTATACAGTACAGGAACAAACATTACGCGATAGGACGCGATAATATAACAAAATGTCTTGTAAACTTGAAAATTAAGTAAAATTTTCATTACTAGACCACCTTTTTTTGAAGTTCTACAAATAATATAAAATAACTTTTAAAGTATGTTAAACACATCAACAAATATTGATTCTTACCTGAATTATTCGAATCCATAACGATAACTTTGAAATATTAGGTGGACAAGGCAAAATTCTCCTTGTTTAATGTTTACACTGAGAGCGCTAAGAACAATGACGACGTGCACTTCGTTAGGCGGACAAGTTTCAACCACCTGCGCGCGCACACGGTCAAAGGTTCGTGGTTGGGGATGGTCAATTATTGTTACTGGAACATTTCCTTAGATCTAGGATTTTTTTGGTATTTTTAACATCGATTTTGAAATTTGACTTATGACCGGCTAATTCTTAACAATCCACGTAAGTGCGCCGTATCTGTTTGGAAATTAACCTCCGCCATCCCGTGCCACTTGAGATAACGCGGCGTTACGTGCGCCGCTAATAATATAACTGCAATGTATTTTATTTTGATTCATCGTATTAATTGATTCAATCTAATTAACACCTAATATCAAATTAACCTCTTGCGACCCAGCGTCCAGAATTATGCGCAAAATATTTAACATGTTCTTATATGAAACACTTCACGAAACTCCGATTGGTGCGAAACCAGTTGATAGTTTAAGATACATAATGTCAATTCGTCAAAGACAGCACAGATTGTTTTATTTGCCACGCTGCAGAACCAACCTGCCAATGGTTATGCCTGTGGGTAGGGCAATCTTATTGCTTAATCGGATCGCCTCGGAGGTCGACATATTTAGTGATAGTGTAAGTTGCCTCAGGGATGCAATATCAATGTTATGATTCTTTCTTATTCTTAAGCTTAATTTTTTTTTGTTTAATGCTTCTCTTTTTATAATGTAATTGCAAACGATTTGGAATTGTATGTCTGTAATGTTTCTGATTTTTATCAAAATAAATGAAATGAAATGAAATGAAAAAATGAAATCATTAATTGTGTTTCTTACTTCAAACACGAGACAAATTAACCAATATCCAATAATCAACACACAAGTTACTAACCAACCATCACGCCGTCTCCCCGGAGGGGTAGGCAGAAATAGTGGACCGCCACACTGCTCTGTCCTGACATACTTTTCTCGATTCCTCTACATTCACACATCTTGTCATGCACGCACGTAGATTTCTCCGACTCCTCGCGTGACCGACATTCAATATTTGATTGATTTGATCGTGCCACGTTTTCCTCGGCCTTCCTCTATTTCTAGTTCCGTTCACGTCGTTTACATATACATTCTTCACTATTCTCTCTTCACTCATTCTTTCCATGTGTCCAAACCATCTTACTACCCTTTCATTATTTTGTTCATAACACTTTCATTCGCACCGCATTCACTTCTTATATTTGCATTTGACACTATCATATACAGATTTCTCACACATTCCTCTAAGAGATCTCATTTCTACTGAGTTTATTCTACTTTCATATTTTTGACAGTTCCATGATTCACTTCCATACATAAGGTTTCACACAAGAACACCATTATGCACTGCCATCTTAGCTTGTTTGGATAGGCTTTTGTTTGCGATGACAGTTTCACGAATATTCTGTTGCCTGCCCCAACCGTTCTTTCAATATCCTTGTCCACTCTCCCATCTTTTGTAAACATACTTCCTAAATAAACAAACAAGTATATTTCTATACATATAAGTCATTAATTTTATATTGCGTTAGAAAGGCGAAAAATCTCTTTTTTATAAAATTAAATTAAATTTCTAGAAAACAGACGTTTTCTTTTATAATAATAATTTAATATGAAGTTTTACATCATTGTTAAAGTGTGATGTTATAAATATTGAATTTTTTTTTTAATTTTTGAATCTAGTACTTTATTAGAGTATCGTGCACTGATTCAGTCAGCAGTTCATGAAGTGGTGATTTGACTTTGAAAGCTTGTATTTTGAATCGTCTAGAACAATTCCGTATGTTGATACATCGAAGAAGCAACTCAGAGGGTTTAGAATTGGCAAGCTCTAGTAAAACATAATGTTCGTACGTATTTAATATGTCTTCCGTCTAGTCTCTCATAGATCGATCTGTCTGCCCCTTGTTATTAACGATGCATGCAACTTTCGCAAACTTCGATTCGCTTCCACGACATTGTAGTTTCAACTTAAACTCATCTTTTGCATACTCAATAAACAAATGGCTTCTGCATATATGAAAAAAAACTTATGAGTTTTAGCCATGCTCACTCTGCCGCGTTTTCAAATCGCTATACTTTTATATACCACATATCGCGGCAGACTGCAATAGGTGGTACGGTATAGTTAAATTGATTGAACCTCATCATGACTTTTTGTAATTGAAATGCATCTGATTATGGAGGCTTTGCGGCTGTGCGATTTCTGTCGAGTCTAGTTTATGGCTGCGGTGTAACGCGTTTTTTTTTTAATGGGCTTGCATCGCGTGTGCGCCGCGACCTTCCAGACTGGAGGGAATCCGTTCCCGTTTTCAATGTCGGCGGCGCCAGATCACGTGACCGCTGTGACGTCAGAAGTCATTGTGCAGCCGATTCATAGTAAAGCCGCGCACTTCTGCTCTCGCCGTTTTTCTTCGAAGGATGGAAAAATATTAATATTTGTAATTTACTATTAATCATTTCTTAAGAATCATTTTGAAGGACTCTGCTTTATTTTTTAAAATTGAACGATAAAATTGGTTTCCAACCCCGTGAAAGTAAAAATATTTGTGATAATTGTAATTGATCCAATATTACAAACTACATTTTATGAATAACTGCTAAAAAAAATCCTAAAGTATATTTTTATATCCTCCATGGAATCGAGTTGTTTTTTCTTTTTGCGTTGTAACGTGTTGCTGTATAATTGGATTCCTTCTTGCATTGCTGACACGTAATTTAACTTCGGTCAGAGTATTACCTTATTCCTGCTCATTTTTTCAAAATCAACTGTTCTTTTCCTTCGCTCCATAAATATAGTGCAATTGTGACCTCTCGCATGTAGTTTTTGATCTTAATTTAAACCTATACAAACGAACACTATGAATATGTAACATTTTATAATTATTATTTTGTTGAATAGCTCTTTACATCATTACAGCGCGAGCCAAATCGATATAAAGGGTATAGCTATCATATTGATTCTCATGAAATGTGATGGGTAGTTAATCTATTGCCATTTTATTGTAACGTGAATTTTACACTAGACCAAAGAGATTGTGAGAATCACACAATCATCGCCGAAAAATGAACCATCGTGTGGTAGTCATAGCTTTTACCACTCTGCAACGAAGATTATAATTAATATTCTTCTTCGATGGCCTTACCGCCCATATCGAGCCTTAGCCACCAGTATTATTCGCCTTCAACTCCTCCTGTCCTCCGCTTCGACCCTTCAATCTGACACTCGTAACAATTTCGCCCCATTTCTCCCAACTTCATCCTCCCATCGCTGGGTGCCACTCCAGTAATATTTTTGGGGTTCGCGATGACGGCATCCTCTGCACACGTCACTGGCCCATCTTAATCTATGGTATTCTAGCAGTAGAATTCTAGGACCTGTGAATGAGGGTGAAGGCTAGAGAGTGCGGCATAATGACGAGCTGTACCATATTTACAAAGCTCCCAGTCTCTCCACACAGGACGGACTGAATACTTAATATTATTCTTCTTAAAGTGCCCTGTCAGGTCCTCCCGACGTTGGCGATCACTCTGGTAAATTCTTCCCTATCTTGCGCTGTCCGGAATAACTCCTCCACTGTTCCGATTCCCGTCCATTCCCTCACATTGCGCAGTCAAGAGATCTGCCTTATCCCTTTCCGCCTGCGGCCCTCTATTTTTCCCTTCAAAATTAGATGCAGCGGGCGATATTTTTCTCCTCGTAGAACGTGACCCAGATATGAAATCTTGCGGACTTTGATCAATGTCAGCAGCTCTCTATTTACTCCTGCACGATTCAGGACTTCTGTGTTCGTCACTCTGTCTGTCCATGGGATCGTGAACATTCTTCGGTGAAGCCACATTTCATTGCCTTTAACCGGTTCATTGTATTTACTTTTAATGTCCATGTCTCACACCCATATAACAGAACAGGCCCACATAACAGAACAGATTTAATATTGAATGTATAAATTGAAGAAATAATAAAAAAATAAAGAAACATTCGTCTTTTTATGTGCCGCCATCTTCTTTCGCTGTTTGACCGACATCGGCGTACCTCGAACCGTTTCAAGGACCACGCGGCATATAATTGATCGGCCCGTTGTTGCATTGTTTCGCTCACCTTTAATCGATCTTATCTCGAGAAGTGCATGCGGTTTGATTACCCCCCCCACCCCTCTCCCCCTTCCCAACCTTATTAATCACAACAATGCTCGCATCTCGTGCGTGGACCTCGGCTAACAAAAGAATGCAGCCGACCTTCTAAGGGGGGCGAATTCGACAAAATGGCGATACTTGCGTATACTGCTTAAAAGCACTGCTTTCAAACGCGTCCTCGTTTACTTTTCAAACGTTTTATAAGCTATTTTATAACATATAAATTATTTCACTGTTGTAAGCCTGATATATTAAGAAATATCTTCTTTAAAATCTGTTGCTTAGAAACTCGCATCCTTAGATTTATTTTTAAAGCTTTGTATATAACAGAGCACTGAAATTATTAGATATATTTTTGATGAGACTCTATTAAGGTTCATGAAAAATATATTCATCGTAAATATATTTAAAAAATATATAATATTAAATATTTAATATTGATGAAAACATCTGATTTCAAGTAGTTTTAAACTGTTAAATTAAATAACTTTGTTTTATGTATCACAATTTATTTTAATTAATACGAATGAAAACTGACATATTCATTCGTATTAATTATTTAATATGAAGTTTTACATCATTGTTCAAGAAACAATAAATACAATTTATTTTATTTTACGCGACAGCTGTTTCTTCAACATAATTTTCATAGGTATCATAGTGTTTCTGTCAAAACAATGGACTATTTAATGAATACAAGTAGTTTTATTATATTTTATGGGAATGACTTGTCATTATCGAAATGTCAAATGTATCCATAATGCCTTCTTCTCTAAGTGCCGTCTCCTCTGCGATGGTTGGCGAACATCATAGCTATTTCCACCTTGTTGACTGCGGCCCTGAATAGTGATTTGGTGTTACTTCTGAACCATTGTCTTAAATTGTGTACCCAAGAGATTCTTCTCCGACCTGGTCCATTCTTCCTGGTATTTTTCTCTGAATTATCAGTTGTAGGACTAGGTATTATGCCTTAGTTAGGCGAAACATGTCACTCTCATAAAATATAACAAATCTGTTAGAAAACAGACATTATAATCAATATTAAAATGATGTTTTACATCATTCTTCTTCTTCCTCAGCCTATTCCCGTCCACTCATGGACAAAGGCCCCCTCCATTCGCTTCCATGTCACTCTGTCTTGTGCAGACTGCATCCAGGTTATTCCGACATGTCTGTTCAGGTTATCCTTCCACCGTAGTTACGGTCGCCCTGCATTTCTATTTGCCGTCCACGGTCTCCCAAGTCAGCAGTCTTCTTGTCCAGTTTTCGTCTGAGCTTCTGGCTACGTGACCTGCCCATTTTACATCATTATTTATTAAAATTTCACATGCATTGTTTTTTTCACATTGTTTTTTTGAGCTTTTGTTTTAGTACCAATAAATATCAATATTTTGTAATACATTATTTAAGCAAAGTGTTTCTAAAAAATAATCTTCAGTTCAACCAGGATTAATCATAAAACGTCTGCTCGTTTAGTGAAAAAAAAAATCGTCCCCAACCAAATTGACACTACTACCTTTGTTATCCGGACACAATTCTGGTGACCAGCAATGTGAAAATTAATATTTTATCTGATTGCGGTGTTCGCCCTATTTGTTTTGAATGAGTTTCGATGCAAATAATGTTGCCGCTATTCGAGTCCGTCCCCTCTTATCCACTCTGCGCCGCCATGTGTCGATACACATCAGATCGAGGGGTGTGGTATTTTAAAATGATTCACCTTCCTTTGGCAGTTATTCGCATTCGTCGCAATGCAAATGGCGACCGCAATTTTGAATTTATCTTTTTACTTGAACAGTGATGTAAAACTCCGTTTTAAATAATTAATACGAATAAAAACGTCGGTTTTCTAGATATTTCATTGATAATGCATTTGATAATGCATTAGACAGGCGAAAATGTAATGAATTTGAAGTACTGATTAACCAAGAAACAGTAGTGAGATTCTGTAAGTCTCAACGTCTACGGTGGGCTAGCCATGTGGAAAGAATGCCAGAGGGTAGAACACCCCAAATTATATCCAGATGGGTGCCTCGAGAAAAGAGACCAAGGGGCAGACCGAGGAAAAGATGGGCGGATTGCGTGGAAGAAGATTGGGAGAAAATGGAAGGAGCTGGGGAATGGAGATAGGTGGCTAGTGACAGAAGTCAGTGGAGGAGGTCAAGTCCCACACCGGGATGTAACGCAGATAAATGATGATACGAAATATTGTAAAACTTCTAGAAAACCGAAGTTTCATTCGTATTAATTATTTACGTTTATTCGATGATGTGGTAATGCTATCGGGATACACATCTTTAAGTGCCAACATAAAATACTACATTCACTGAACTTCAATTTTTATATATTTGTTAATTGATCATTGTTAAATAATAAATTAGTAATTTCGCTAGTGATCATCATCAGTCTTATTTGCCCACTCCTGGACGAAGGCCTCCTCCATCTGTTTTCATGTCTGTCGATCCTGGGCAACACGCATCCATGTCGCACCGTCGGTCTTTTTAATGTTGTCCCTCCATCGAAGTTGGTTACGTCGTGGGTTTCGTCACAGGGTTTGGCTCACAGTTCTAGCATGCCAGCCAAGGAGGGGCTTTATCCATCTATCGTCAGAGCTCCGAGAGACATGGCTTGCTTGCCCAGCGCAATTTTAGCGCTTCCTCTCTTCCAATGATGTCCAACATTCGTGTTCTGGCTCTAATGGTGGAGTTTTTCACCCTGTCCGCTAAATCGGTAGTATCTATTTCGATTATTATGACATAATTGATGATTTTACTATAATTTCGCTTAATATACAAAATAGAGATTTAGTCGTTATTTCGAATTGGGATAACCGAATCATGTAATTATTTTTTTCGTAAGGGCTAATCTATTTGCCATTTCTTCGTGTTTGTGTGTTTCCCTTGTATGGCGAAATGCATTGTATAACTTTTTTTATTTTCTTAGTTAAATGTACGATTAGATTATTTTCAAATTTATGTGAAGTCTACGCGATTGTTCTCTGTGGTTTACTTGGAGTCTTAATTTATGTCAGCTCACAGAAATAGGTACCGTACTGCCTACATGGAATAAGTACCCAATATTATCTCATGAACAGTTTACGTCTAATCGATTGGTCCCGCCAAGAGAGGTGTATCCGATATGGTCCGGTCCGAGTGTGTTGTATATTTATAAGGAAATGCTAATGCTGATACTAAAAATGTACACACTTTCCTGGATTTGGTTTTATACACAAGAATACATGTTTTTTTGGGCATTACACATAAAAAAATATATATTTTAGTATATATAAAAAATATATATTAGAGTATAATTCTTCTCGCTTTGACGCTTACACCAACGTGTGGGCTGTTTGTTGTAGGAACAAAAATGTATATACGAGTATATATTATGTTTTAGTATATTACAATAGATTATTGTTCTTGCATTTTATTATACAATATTATATTCTCATTGCTAACTAACTAACTAACTAACGAACCATCACGCCGTCTCCCCGAAGGGGTAGGCAGAAAGAATGGACTGCCACACTTTTCTTTCCTGGCATATTTCTCTCGCTTCCTCAACATTCATACATCGTGTCATGCACGCGCATCGATTTCTCTGACTCCTCACATGGCCGACATTCAATATTTAATTTATTTGATCGTGCCACGTTTTCCTCGGTCTTCCTCTATTTCTGGTTCCATTTACATCGTTAACATATAATTATTTTACCATTCTTTCTTCATTCATTCTTTCCATATGTCCAAACCATCTTAATGATCCTTTCATTATTTTGTTCATGACACGATCATTCGCACCGCATTCACTTCTTATATTTTCATTCGACACTCTATCATACACAGAGTATCCACACATTCGTCTAAGAGATCTCATTTCTACTGCATTTATTCTACTTTCATCATTGATAGTTTCTTTAAATGCCTTTTAACACGCTGACTGCCAAATAAGAGATAACACGTGGTTTGCGTTATTGTTTAGGACGTTCAACTTGTTAATTTAATGAATTTTTCTATATTACTCTCATATATGATTTAATGCTATAGTTTAACTCTAACTAAGTTTCCTATGATTTTTTGTATACAAAAATATTCGTATTCTAATACCAATTTCGACCTATCTAACATACGTACTTTTTAATGTAATAATAGTTGCTTGAGTAATGGTGTACAGCTGCTTTCAAGAACTTCAATTAATAGGAGTGAGATGTTTCACCATGCCAGGACATTTGATTATGCCTAGAACCGCGATACATTTAAATGTCACTCCATGCTAAATATAACCGCAAGCATCATCATCTTCATCCTTAATATTTAAAAAAATAATTGTTTCTTTGTTACGTTTTAACATGTTTCGCCTTGTTAGGGCATTATAAATATACGTCGTGTGTTTTGAATGGGTTAAGTTTACATAGTTACACTAAACGTTAATAGTGATGCAGTTTGAATCAAAGTTAAGAGAAGGCCCCGTGGTTAGGTACCTATATTAAATTCGAATATCTTAGCATTATCATCATTACACGACTAATAAAAAGTGTACTCAATTACTTGTGCATGCTTTAAAACACAGGTTCACAATCTTTTTTGGCCTACCTCCCCCTTTAAAAAAAAATCACCCAACGCCCCCTTTCGGAAAAAAAATATTAACCGCCTCCTTTTCATAAAAAAATCGTCGGCTCAATAAGATAAATATTATTTTATAATACTTTGGGTCATCATCACACTTTTTCAAACAGGGATTCTATGGCGCCCATCTCAGGTGAATAATAGCATTGGACAGGAGCGCAGCAGTTGGTCATCAACGCCCCTAAAATTGTCTTGGAACAAAAACACCCCTAATTTTTTCTGGGAACAAAATGTCCCCTAAATTTGTCTGGAAGCAAAAGTCCCCTAAATTTTGTTTTGGAATAAAAACGTCCCCCATTTCCTTCTTCTTGGAATAAAAATGCCCCCTTAGATCTCTTCGAAGCCCACCGTTGGGCGATACCGATCTCACTTGTGGAACCACTGATTCAAATGCTATGCAATGTTAATTTCACACAATATCTTGTATGAAGATTAATAAATTCTTAATTCGGTTGTCGTTATTGTAATGATACGGCGCCGCAGGGCGAAAACGGTCACGCTCAACGGACCGTATAACATTAATAAAATCAATTACAAATAATACCTTTGGGGTAAGTTGGCGTAGGTGTGTATTCCGTATTCGTCTGTTCATTTTCAATTTGGGAACGACTCCAGTGAAATAATTATCTTAATATGCACTTATCGTCCCGCCTAGGAAACCCTTGACTCTCGGGATAACGATAACCAGAATGCTCGGGCCCTAGATAGCGGATGGTAAACACGGACGCACCACATTTTAAAGATCACCGAAGTTTATCTCAAGTACCTACTTTCTAGTTCATTTTTTAAATGTACTCAGATGACAGATAAATTTAGATTTCAAAAAAATGTTTTCAGAACTCGAATAGAAGCTATACGGTAGTTAATTTAAACATTTTTAAAGTTAAATCCTAGGGATCGGTTTGCAGCAAAGTGTAACGTCTTTAATTTATAATAGTAAACACGATTGTTTAGTGGTTTTACTTGGATTTAATTTATATAAATTGTGACAAATTCGTTTCGTGACGTTCCTTGCGAGAGCATTCTCAAACTGAACCTAATCGCCAAACAGAAACTCATCATTAGTTCTAAGAAAAACATTAATATTGTTTTGTTTAACAACTCAAAATTCTGCGTTATATACTTTCTCCCCACCTTTAAGAATTCTAAATTCAATATAAGGACACACTTTTTGGCGATTCGGTTCAGTTTGAGAATGCCTTTGCAAGGCGAAACAAATTTGTCACAATTTATATAAATTAAATCCAAGTAAACCGATAAACAATCGTGTTTACTATTATAAATTAATAATGGAGTTTTACAAAACTAATACCTCAACCATCAACTATCACGTCTTTACTGGTTATTGGGATGTCACTTGCGCCTTTTTTAATGTGTTAGTTTCTTGTTGCTCTCCACACTTTTGTATACAGCAGGTCATTTTAACCCAATTATTATATTATTATTGATTTTCTTGTGTGATGTGATAGGTAGCTTCTATCGCCAATTTTACTGTCACGTGAATCCAGACCAGACCAAAGACAACGTGAATTTTATTTTACACACTCATCGCCGGGAATCGAATACAGGACCGTCGGTGTGTCAAAAAAAATTGGGCTGATTAAAAAAAATATATAATAATATATTAGATTGATTTATAAAGCGCCGTTTTCATACTCGCAAAATATCAGGCTATTTCGGACGATGGTACCGGTGAATGTAGCACTGTGGTTCCTCCCTGCCAAAAGCTGAACAAACGCCCGTTTGCTCTCAACAATTGGACGAGCGCGGTGGAATATGAAATGCCGGCGAATTCCTCAAGGTCAGATGCGGGTGCAATGGCTCCGGCGGACTTAGCGCTATATGGGACAAAGGCCTTTGTCGGGCTCGTGTGTGCGTGAAATATATTTAGAGGCAATCATTCACTTCGGCTTAACGCGGATCCGCAGTTTAGAACGTTAAAAAGTTTACGCGTTAATCGGCGGTTGACCGTAATCCGCGCCCCCGGCAAAATATTCAACGTTTTTCTCCGTATGAAAATAAAAATTAAAAAAAATCTATATAGGGTGTTTTTTTTTTAGAGGTTTACCATACATATTCAAAATGAAAAAAAAAACACATTAAAATAATGTTCATGTCTATGATATTGGCTTTATTTAATAGATAATTTTATGCCATTATTGTTTAAATATGATTTCGGGGATATGAGCGCCACGGCTAGCTCGAATGAAGCGCAATCGTGAAATCCAATTTTCGACAATTGTCGTCTTTGTGGATGCGTATTATCCACTAGAGTGTACGTGGTGCGAAAACAATCCATGGTCTTCCGAAAAATTTGCTCGGATGGACGATTATTTCGACCATAAAATGGAAGTACTGCACGATAAGTTTGGCGAACCGAACGATTTTTAAAATAAATTTGCACAATTTGCAAGCGCTGTTCTGACGTCAGTCTATTCATGATGAAATGGCAAAGCGTACTGACTACAAACCAACTGTCAACTGTCAACTTGACAGTCTGTAGAAACAATATTGCCAGTTTAAAAACCAAACCTCTAAAAAAACACCCTATACTTATCCAAACCGTTGAAAAGAGATTACATTACACGCAACCTATTCACATGGTTCAAGATTCGATTTTGGTTAAGTCGTTCGTTCATCCCTCTTTACACAAATAATTGCTAATTTATTTCAACTTGTGGTAGAATTAAAACTTATTATAGGATTCTCCTCCTGTGATACTAAACTCCATCTATCTCTATCGTTTGGGGCGTCTCCTTGATTGACGCCGTCCATCTGGTGTTCCATGCCGAGCCCGGGTTCAATTCCCGGCGATGACGGTGTGATTGTCACATTGTCTTTGATCTGGTGTAGATTTCACGTGACATGGTCTGGTGTAGAATTCACGTGACATGGTCTGGTGTAGAATTCACGTGACATGGTCTGGTGTAGAATTCACGTGGCATGGTCTGGTGTAGAATTCACGTGACAATAAATTTGCAATATGATAGCTATACCCTTTACATCGATTTTGCTCACGCTGTTATGATGTAAAGAGCGATTCAACAAAATAGTAATAATAATAAAGGTTGGCACTAGAAGTCCATTTTTGTTTCAGTCGATATGTTTCTGTGTATGAAAATATTCTGATATGTTATTTATTTGTTTTTCCTGATAACGCCTAATCGTTTAATACCTTGACTTTGATGGGTTCGTTCATAGCGTGTTCCGAGCAATGTGTACATAGATAAATTACATTGAACTCTAAATTTCTTGAATATTCTTCAGTTAGATAATAGTTTATTCACCTTGGAGTTTTTTTTTTCGTTTTATCACAATATTTAATTACCTTACTCAATTAGAGATGAGGTCCCTAAGACGTATGTGTGGTAGTACGTACGATATACGACAGAATCTCAAATGCTGATATAAGAAAGGAATATAGAGCGGAATAATGTATTATGAAAAAATCGCTGCATTGGTTCGGACGTATGGAGCGGATGGATGGAGAAAGAATGGTTAAGAAAGTATACGTTAATGATGTAAATGGAGTACGGAGTCGAGGCAAACCGAAGAAAACATGGCACGACCAAATTTATCAAATTTTAAAAGTTGGCCATGTTAGAAGTCCGAAGAATCAACGTGCGTGTATGACTCGTATGAATGTGGCGGAAGCTAGAGAGGTGTTTTCGGATAGCATAGTGTGGCGGTCCATTCTCTCTGCCTATCCTGTTTTGTTGTTGTTGTATTTATCGTTTCTTAAACAATGATGTAAAACTACTACGGGGAAACGGCGCGATGGTTTGTTGTTGTTGTAATTATCTGATTTAGGCTATTTTCAATGTTAAATCTATTTTTTGCATTTCAACTAAATCATACACAGTTTACTTGATTGGGGAAATAAGGAGGATACATCGCCAAATCCTGTCTTATTTCTATTATGTCTTCAACATTCATATGCTTGTCTATTTTTCCGATATTTAATCGTTCCACATTTTCCTTGGTCTCCCGCTTTTTTGTGCTCCGTTTTATTGTATAATCAATATCGTATGCTTTCTGTTTTGTAATAATTCTCTCCATGTGTTGATTTTTTTTTATAATTTCCTATTTATATTTTGTCCATTACTTTTTTATCGACCTTGCATTCTCTTCTTATATCGGCGTTACGACACCATTTATCATACATTTGTCTAAGAAATTTACAATATCAACTCGACATATATAAAAACTTCTAATTTCCAAACCCCTATCATGTTCCCTAGGTTCTGACTATCATTTGGGAGATAATCCTTCTTGACCTAGATTTCCAATATCAAACCTGCCGCGCTTACAATATCAACTAAGTCAACTAAGTGTTTTTTTTTGTTGTCGAAATTGAGTTATTGCATATATCAGGACAACGAGATCTACAACTTTCTCAAAGTGACATTTCATGATTTCTTCATTTTCTCGGTTTTTCAGTTTTCATAAACGCATTAACTAAGACTTTGAGTGCAGTTTTACTTATCAAGAACGCACTAGCTATAGTTAGTACAGACTTGTTTTCTAGCATTCAATAGCTTCTTAGTCATAAATGCACTATGTTTGAGGAATCGCACTAATTTTACAATATTTCACAATATTTGTATTCAAATAGCTATTTTCCTTAACATAAATACATTATATGATGTAGTTGCACTTATCATATGTATTGTTAAAGAATTGAGGTATAAGCTTACTATATAAAATGCGTTAAATTGATTTGCTAAGCATAATTGCATCAAGTACCCTACTTGATGCGTTTATGACTAGTTATTATGGCCTAAAAGTATTAGAGGCCGCTAGCGATAAGTCGTTTTTTTTTATTATATGTACACTGTATTTTATTTTTATATATGTTTGTATTCTTAACCCTTTTCTCTTTGTTTTGGTACAACTTTCATGTTGGTATCTTATCTAGTTCCTGAGATACAAGCAAAATAAAAATAAAAAATTTAAACGCGTTTTTCTCGAAAAGCGTCAAACCCTAGTTAATGCGTTTATCTTAAGTTCGGCAGAAAATTTCAGTACACCATATATGTAAAATAAACTAATTATTTCTAACAATGTTGAAACAATGTTATGTATTTCTAATGATCAAACGTTTCTCTTAAAAAAAACATATCTGGATAATTTTAATTTATGTTCGTTAATGACAATTAATTAATGTTGTCTGGTGACAATCTTATAACCGTTTCTTATCTTAAATGAAACCAGTTTCATAAGACAATTGCGACACAGTCCATTATTCAAGAGTCAGATAAATCGATTGGTTATTTCTAGAGACTCAAGTGTATCTGTACATGTCCTAGCACGACAATATAGAAGAAATGTTCCTTGAATTATTCAACTTGGATCTTCTGGGATCTTATTATGACTAGAAAATATTGTATTATTATAAATTGTGGACAGTGATGGATACCGAGTGATGAGTGAGGCGCGAGTTCATTCCGGTCGCCACTGTGGCATGTTTATTGCCGACATTAAGTTGATGAAAAAATATTTGTATAGCTAATAACGATATTTAACTTTGTACGTGTGTTGTTTTAATATGAAGCATTTTTATTTTAATTAAAATATTGTATTATTTTTTGTTTTTAACACTGTTTGTTTTTCCACTTTTGAGTTTATTTTTCTTGACAGTTTTCGAAGGCACCTTCCGAGAAAAATAAACTCAAAAGGGTAAAAACAGTGTTTTATTAATTCATAAAAAATCGTCAGAATATTAATTATTCAAAAGATATATCTATATATTTAAAATATAGTTAAGTTGTGGGAAATATTGTCTAAATATGGGATAAACGCAAAACTGATCACGGGAATTACATCGCTGTACACGGAAAGCACTTCTAGTGTAAGAGTAAATATAGATCTTACAGCCTGGTTTGATATAACAAGAAAGGTGTCAAACAGGGAGTGTATCCGACTGTTATTGTTCATGTTACCATATAAGTACCGTAAAGGCCTCAATCTGAATGCAATATTTTGCAAATATGCTTTCGAAGCGAATTTGGCATTCTTTTTAAAAAAAAAAATTTGATATGCGAAAAAATTGGTGCTAAGCCACACATGCTATATTTTTCGACAGCGATTTCTATTCCTTTGTTGTATTAATAGTCCCATTATTTATCAAGTTGACATTCGCAGCTGAATTCTTACGCAAATTCCAAATTCAAAAGATGTAAACAAAATGTCGGCCGTCCTTTGTGCGCGCGGAGAGAGATAATGGTTCTTACGTTCACGGTCGTGACAAGAATTAGTTTGGCATTCCATTCCTCTGATATGCCATCTGTTATCAGTGCCGTGGCGGATCTACCTGCCCGGGGTGATTACCTCCATATGGCGCACTTCTAATTATTCATAATAGCTGTAAAATCAAAAATATTTGAAAATTTTGCATAACTTTCGTTTTATTAGTATATTTTTATCTTCATACTTCTTCTCAGAGTGTCATGTGAGGTTTCCCCGACGTCGGCTCTCACTCTGACGCAGGCATCTCTGTCCTGTACCAGCCGGAACAACTCTCCCATCCTCCGAAATCCGGTCCACCCTTTGATGTTTTCCAGCCAGGACATCTGTGGTCTTCCCACACCGCGCGTGCCCTCAATCTTCCCTTTCATGATGAGGTGCAGCAGTCCGTATTGCTCGTTGCGGAGAATGTGCCCCAAATATGCCATATCTTACGTACTACAATCTATCTACCCTGTTTTTTGGAATCTTTTCCATTGAAGGTGTCTGATTTTAAATCTGAAATTAATCACAACCATCACAAAGTATAGAGCAAGGATAAGATGGCTATATTTATTATAGCCTGCTCTGGTTTCTAATACTTTCTTCGTTTCACGTTTTCCTTTTCCTTGCTCCACTTACATCGTCCGCCTAAACGTATTTTCATTTTTAATTATTTTTCTTTTGTCGCACAGGGGCAAGATTTATTATATGCTATTTTCGTTCTTTCAAACAATATCTTAATAATAATAATATGCTTACTTTTAAAGTGCCGTTTTTGTGATGTAATCACTTCAAGGGCCCATTAAGACGTGTTTTAAATCTAAATATGAACGCTGCATCTGATATTTGCATTCAGAAAATAATATAAAACAAATATAAATGTTGGGTGTATTCAATCTGTCGCCTGAGCTCACCCATAATAATATTATATATTTCTACTTTTTGTTCTTAAATGATCGCTGGTATTCCATATATTAATGCAAGTGATAAGACCTGCAGTATATATTTAAAGAGAATGAACGCTGACAACTAAATGCAATGGAATCCGGTAGATCAAACAAAACATACATCTGAACAATCGTGTTTAATGTTAACGGTATCGTGTATAGATTTAAACAAACATTGTTATGCATTCGAAAATTAAATATACGCTCCAGACAAATGAGCGTTACTGCGTTGCTTCTGCTTTTTTTATATGGCATTCTTTGTAAGATATTGCACCAGATCAATGTGTCCAATTTTGGCTATCATTTCAGAAGTGTTTGTATAATGTGTTTATAGTGTTGCATGATTCATACATCGCCATATATTCGCCATGTATTCTAATGAATGGAGTTGTCTTTTCCATTCAGCTAGCGTTTAATAGCAGCAGTTTCTGCATTTGTACTAATTAATGTCCGTGTTTTAACTTAATGACTTAGGCGATTTGCCAAATTTCAGTTATCCCTGGCTTTTATGTCTGCTCGTCTCTTTGGATTTTAATTTTATTGTTTATTTGGACGTATCATGACATATTTCTGTTATGGAAATGTTTATACCACTTTACTTGAAACGCAAAATTATAGTAAAATTAATCACAGTATCTTCAAATATTATTGTTTTGAGTTTGTTGATTATAATATTATATTTCGTCACACTATCAAACACGATTGCTTAGACCATTTATAATTTTGATTAAACAATCTTCAAAAGATATGTATTTTATTTTATTGGAGAGTATCTGCCTCCAAAACGTCGAAATTACTTATTACTAATGTATTTTTTATAATTCTTATAATATAATATTAAAATACCTAAACTTTTGTCCCCCATAATCGGATTTTTTAATATAATTAATATGAATGAAAGCTTCTGTTTCTAGAAATTTTATTATATTTTATGGGAATGTCATGTTTCACCATGCTAATGCAAGACATTTGTTATAACTAGCCAAAGTATGTCATTCCGATAAAATATATTAAAATTTCTATAAATATATTTAAAAAAAACAGACATTTTCATTCGTACTAATTATTTCATGTGGAGTTTTACATCATTGTTCAAGAAACAATAAATGGAATTATTTCTCTCGAGGTGTTTCAAATAGTAGTTATGCATTAATTATTTGCTTCTTTCCTAGCCATTCGCTAAAGAATAATATAAACAATCATAGTTTACTTACTGCCTTGTATACTTTTCGATGTAAATAATCTCAAATGAGTAAAAAAAATCCTTTGTTTTGATTATATATGTTACGTATATTATATTTTTCTTGGTTTCCACCACCAATTTAATTGTTCAGATGACTTTAACGCTGAAACCATTGTACTCTAATTATGTTTCACTCTCTTTATTGTGATCGTAAATCAATATTATCTCGGCTATTTCTTTTCACATTCAATTATTGTTTCAACTTCGCACTAGACATTTACGTTCAGCCGGGCGCCTTCATTGCTTTTTACGATTTTCTGAGACGCATTTCACTCGTGCTGCTACTGTTTATACGATTATTTTCAGACCACTTGAGGTTTTAAAATAAGCGATGCGTCTCGTAACTGACCAGCCATCAAGCAATTTCCCGAAGGGTTAGACATAGAAAATGAACTGCCACGCTGTTCTGTCCTTGCACGCACATCGATATTTCGATCTGCCGGCCGCAAGAATCAATTCGCCTTTAGTAATGCCGGTGGGGAAAGCAGTCTGTTGAGCATGATTACATTGTAAATCGACGTATTTTATATTAGTGAGAGTATGTTACGTTCAGAATATAAATACTCTTGACTTTAGAGAGTATCTTAAAGTCAAACCATCTGTCATGCGTTCCTAGTATGATTTATTATATTTTACCTATTCTCAGTACATGCCTCAAACCCTAATTTTGTTTGTAATATCTTTTGAGAAAATATACTGATTTGATTTGTTTTGTATACATTGTAATCTCTTCCGCCGTTTGACTTCTATCTTACAAAGAATGACCACATGTTGAAGCCCGCATTTATTTTTATTTCTTGATTATTTTGCCAATTCTATTTTTACTTCCGTACATAAGGGTCTATAGAAGAACAACATTGTAAACTGCCATATTTTTTAATACAGTGTTTTAATCTCGGAAGGTCTATATCACGCTTCTCGAGCTTTCTCATTCCAATCCGATTCACCAGAAGTGTGTAATTCCTAGTTACTCATCAAGAGAAAGTGGGTATTTCTTTGTCGTCTGACGACTGTCACTGTGTCAACCGGTGGAAGCTTTTCCTGTTTCTTGTGTTTTCATATTAATCTTATCACATTTGTTCTATTTTTTTTTAGTTTTGTAATATTTACAATGACTTTTTTTCGTATCCTGTGTGGTCCTCCGATGTTGACCATCATTATCCTCAGTACCGAGAAACATTTACATATATTAAATGTGATATATGATAATGCCCTTACAAAAAAAAAAAATTGCGAATATGAATTACAATAATAATTTTAGAAAACTGCATTTGCATCAAAATTAAATGCTAAATTATTCGTTATTTTTTTTTTTTTTTTGTCACAAAAGTCCATATCAAATATTTTTCTTCTTCTTTCTGTGTCCTGTCATGTCTCCCTAACGTTGACTATCACCCTTAAAGTGATGTGTCCTGTCATGTCTCCCTAACGTTGACTATTCCCTTAGCTGGGTGTATCCAGTTTTATGGCGCTGGAAGCTCGCCATTCGTCCTCTTTCTATCTGCTATGGCACTAAGTAATATGTGCCACATTGCCCGGGGTTCGCGGGGTCTTTAAAAAAACCTCTCGTGGACGCTAGAGAGTTGGACTTGATAGTAGTGTTGCTGTTGTAAATCCAACATGGCGCCTTACGACATTTTTTAGAGGCATACTTTCCAGCAAACCATACCATATTTTGAACCCCTATTATTTTTAATTGATGAAAATATGTTTTCTTTAATAAAGACGCAAAAGTAAGTTTTCTAGAAGTTTGCCATCATTTTATATTGTAGATTCACATATGAATATTAAAAATAATAAAAATAATAATAAGTATATATGTATTATCACAACACTTTTTTTTTTTTGCTTTTTACAAACATGTTTCAAATATTAATATTTCTACTAAGAGTAAGGGCGTCATTGATCCGAACCGTGTGTTTGAAAATACAATACTGTCTTTAAAAAAATATTAAAAGTTTCACTGTATTTTATGGAATTGACATAAACATTATCAAATTGACATTTTACCTGTACTTAATAGATGCCTTAAACATTTTCCTGTTTGTAATGTCTTTTGAGTTATTAAACTGATTTGATTTGAATTGAAATATAAACATTTCGCTCCCACAAATTTAGATACAACTTCTAGAAAACGGATGATATAATTAATATGAAATAATAAATGAATCTCGTTCAATTGCATATGTTAATATTGAATATAACGCCCCGTTTATATTATACACATGGCGTCATGTATTCAAGAACGATTAAATAATATCTTCTAGACATGGCGTGTCTCGTGCCGTTATTGTTATGCTAATTTTCACTGCTTATCCGCGTGTGCACAGATTTAATATCGAGCGAAAAAAAATGTCTGCGATTATTTCCATGTTGCACGCCTCAATGGACTATCGACTTCAATGAAATTATATGCCCTACATTGGATTCGATATCCTGTAGTCATCACGGAGACTTCTGTCTGACTGTATGCATTATCTAACTGCGTGAATCGTGAAATCATGCGCACATGTTAATATAATGGATTTATTTAATTGTCCCCTGTTACTTGTGCATTTGGTGTCTGATTGTAAAACCATTTAAAACGCCTATATGAAAATTTTGGATAACGAAAACGTAGCCATCGCTATAAAACCAATTATAGCGCGTTTAAAATTTAGTAGTCAACGCTTCTTTAAATATATCTTCGTCTTTCTTCTTAATGTAGGCCTTGTGATATATTTCTTTTTAGGGAGATCTCCTGCGAGGTCGATTCTCAGCTGTCTATCCATATTTTTGGTGGTCTGTCTTTGAGTATGTATTAAATTAGTACAAATTAAAATAATTCCTATTTAAAGAAACAGTGTTTTAATTCATATAAAAAATACTTATTTATTGTATCTTTTCGCCCCGGGCGAAAGAAGAAGGATGGAGTGCCGCATTGGTTAAAGTGTGACAGTCCATTCTTTCTACCTACCCTTTCGGAGAGACGGCGTGATGGTTAGTTAGTTAGTTAGTTAATATAAAATTATTAATATGAAAGAAAGCGTCTGTTTTCGAGGAGTTTTATGGAAATGACATTTTTCGCCTTGCTAATGCTAGAAATTTGATAATACTTTTACATGGCATCATGCCATCCTCAATTGGACGTTTTCATTCAAATTAAATATTTAAAATAATTAATTATTTATACACGTGGGCGTAGTCAAACCCTAAATGTTTTGACTGAGGTTTTCCATAATTTCTTCAGCTGTAAGGCGAGTCGGAACATATACGAGTATATATATAGCCCATGGACCCCAGAGCTTTACGGAGTCAACTCTATAGACTTGAAATTTAATACAAAATTATATAATAATTTGTTATATCCTTGAGATAACCACCAGCAACGATCATGTTATTGAAACCAATAAATTTAAAAAAATGCTTCTATACAATTCATTGTGTTTGTTCACTTTGAGGTTTCAGGTCTCTTCTCCGCAATGCAATATGGACCAAATATAGCCCTTGACTATTCTGTCTCGTTTTTAAAATTTGAATTGTTTGTTTCTATAAATGAGATATTCCTCCCGTCCCCCCTCCCCCGTCCTCGTGTGGCATGCGTCATCCGCGGTGTTCCGTCCGTTAATGACGCCATCGGCCGGCAATCTGGAAGCGGCGGAGCCTTGACCCGTTCAAGGAACTACTCTCTCGCGTTTTACGGCCAGCCGGCTCGCGTATTATTCCAGTGCTTTATGATGGTCAACTCTGCTGGATCCGCTGCGGTTTCGTTTTCAAGTTCACTCCATGATCGTGAAAATACGATTTAAAGTAAATAACGATAAGTTATTATGGGTTGTCAATATAATCCCAGCCGGGGGAAGACGGTGGGTGATGATCGCGCCGAATAAAGAAAAATTAAGACTATTTGAAGAGGCCTAAATCCAGTAGTGAAGGGATGGCTAATAAGAAGAATATAAAGATTTTTTTTATTATTTCTAACAAACACTAAGCGCAAAAAATACCAACATTATTTTACTCACTACATATTGATAACCATTAATTAAAACTATTTTGAGTTTTTTTTTTTACTTTTTCGAAGGAATTGTTTTTTTCATTGTCAGAAAAATAATTAAACAATTTATTTTTTGAACTATACATATCGAGAAAAATAATCTGAAAAATGGAAAAAAAGTATCTTAATTCATTAAAAAAATTATAATTGTGGAATTTAGCATTGTTAATGCCTCGAGTTTATAAAAAAAGTGAACTATATTTCAACGTATTGTTTAAATGATGCTACGGTGTCACTAAAATTAAAAAATGTAATGAATGAACGTTTTGGGTTATCTCAAAAACTACAAAAGACATAGCCCTGCGGTTCAGAGAAATCGTCTGGAAGTTGAAAGGTCGCAAGTTGGAATATTACTGGTAGCTTGTCTATTCAAAAAATAAAATCCCTCATCGCTTTTTTGTGATGTAATATTATTAAAATTGTTAATATTTTGTAAATATTTTATAGATCATTAATAGGAAGACTTATGTCTTTATTTTTTATCGAATGAATTAATATTATTCTTCAATACCAAGTTTTATAAATACCTTAAAAAAGCATTTTCTCTACTCTTTTTCTTGTTATTGTGGTTGAAGGTTTGGCCGACTTTGTGTCGTTTCCAGGGCCGCTGGGTGATATATTTTTGGTTACACCACACGTGGAGGTACATTTTTTGCCCTTGAATTATAAATGAAACATTTTTATCGTACCAGAACATTCTAAAATATTTGCGACTTTTGACTGCGTCTTCGTGAGTGAAATATATCGTATGTACCATAATATAACTAACTAACTAACCATCACGCCATTTCCCCGGATGGGAAGCCAGAGAGGATGGATCGAGGATGGATCTTTTGCCAGCTCCAAGCTTCACTTCCATACATGAGGGTTGGCACTAGAACTCCATTGTGTACTGCCAACTTTATGCAACATGTAATATATATGATTAAATTTACAAAAAAATATACATGTATACATAATCTGCAATAGATGACATCATTGTTTCAATAACATTTGATGTATGTTTACATATGATTTTTTTATGGGTGGCCTGGACTATTTTTCGTATTATAAATATCTATAGACATTTCTAAATTTACGCTAGCCATTCTCCATCTGTTATAAATATGCGTTAATGTCAATGGAATGATGTCTTGCTGGCATTTGTTTCCGTCACTTTAAGAAGTCTGTAATTATTGTACTGAATTGATCGCCATTTTGTCGCGTGATTCACACACTTCACTTAGTTTTAACGTGTATTTTTATTCTCCGTTGAGGAAAAAGCCTTCGCTTAAACTGTCTTACCTCTCGAAATAATACTGCCGTGACTCAAACAAGGTGGGGTTTCCACCCCGGAGTATAGGAGAGTTACTTTTATTTGGCAACAAAATAAAAAAAATAGTTAGATAATCCATGCAAATATGATTGCATTTGTATATACAATATTTACAGCTTCGAAGAGATGGGCATCTCATTACCCATTTCTTTAAATTAATCAGGGGATATTTCGAGAACTAGGTCGTGCTAGAGGGTGTTGGTCTTTTTGTCCCTGATAGATTTCTCCGAGAGCGACAGCACAGATTGTTTTACCTACCGGTCACCAGAACCAATCAGCCTCTGGTGACACCGGTGGGAAGAGCAATTAGTCTGCTGAACGCGGTCTCCTCGAAGATCGACGTCTTTCATATTAGTGAAGGTACGTTCAGGGGACAAATACTCTTGACTTTAGAAAGTATCTTGTCTTCCTAATGTCGAACCATCTCTAATGCGTTCCTGGTATTATATTGCATTTTTATAATATTTTGCCTGTACTCAATAGATGCTTTTAACATTTTGCGGTTTGTAATGTCTTTTGAATTAATAAACTGATCTGATTTGATTTGATGTCATTAGGGTGGCCCTTATTTTTCAACTATTTTTATTTCTTACCCCCTCATTGTTTTCCAACTGGTCTTAAACTAGTGCCAGAAAAAAATCAGGTCATTTCAATAATTCTGAGTGGTACCCCAGAGGCTATGAAGGTCGCCATTTATACAAAAATACTGTTTTTTCCCAAATTTATCAGAAAAAATAAATTATTTTTTTATGCACGTTTATAAACTTAATTTTAACTAACTAACTAACTAACCATCACGCCGTCTCCCCGAAGGGGTAGGCAGAAAGAATGGACTGCCACACCTTTCTTTCCTGACATATTTCTCTCGCTTCCTCAACACTCATGCATCGTGTCATGCACGCGCGTCGATTTCTCTGACTCCTCACATGGCCGACATTCAATATTTGATTTGTTTGATCGTGCCACGTTTTCCTCGGTCTTCCTCTATTTCTGGTTCCATTTACATCATTAACATATACTTTTTTACCATTCTTTCTTCATTCATTCTTTCCATATGTCCAAACCATCTTAATGATCCTTTCATTATTTTGTTCATGACACCATCATTCGCACCGCATTCACTTCTTATATTTTCATTCGACACTCTATCATACACAGAATATCCACACGTTCGTCTAAGAGATCTCATTTCTACTGCATTTATTCTACTTTCATCCTTCCTTTGCCAGTTCCATGCTTCGCTTCCATACATAAGGGTCGGTAGAAGAACACCATTGTGCACTGCCATTCTAACTTTTTGGATAGGTTTTTGTTTGCGATGACAACTTTAAGTGCACCATTCACTTTGTTGCCTGCCCCAACCCTTCTTTCAATATCCCTCTCCACTCTCCCATCTCTTGTAAACATACTACCTAAATACACAAACTCAACTACTTGCTCCAAGTTATCACCATTCACGCTAATGTTGCAGACTGTCGTGGTTTCTTCCTTTTCAAAAATCATTACCTTGGACTTATTAACATTCATCATCAGATCATTTCGCATGCATACCTCATACATACAATTCACCAGGGCTTGTAGTTCATGCTCGTTGTCAGCAAGTAGGACAGCGTCATCCGCATACAAGAGACAGCTTACTGACACTCATTTTGGCACCTACATCCAACCCTTTCAGCTCTCTCATACAATTGTCCATATACAGATTAAATAACCACGGGGACATTACGCAACCTTGTTTGACACCTTTATTGATATCAAACCAGGCTGTAAGATCTCCATTTACTCTGACACTAGCAGTGCTTTCCGTGTAATTTTAACGTGCAAATATACACTATAACATAGTATGTAGTAAATGACCAAACAGCACATAGGATTTACGAAAGGAAACTTATTCCACTTGACGTCGTAGTTCTGGTTGTTGTGAAAACGGACCACAGGGCTTAAATATAGCCAGTACTGCGATCAGTGGCGGTACTCCCATAGAAGCCCAGAAGCCCGGCTTGCGTAAGAAATTTTAAATCAAAACCTCTTCTGGCTTACAGAGGTTCAGCTCTTGTAGCTATTCCTCTTATGTCTGATGAGAACATTGTTGGAAGGTGATTTGGTGGGTTGTTGGTTTATGCGAGGGCCTGACTGATTTGGGGGGTTTGATTCAAAATTTCTTAAGCAAGTTGGGCTTCTATAGGAGTACCGCCACTGACTGCATAGTTTGTTACAAATGGCGCAAATAGGTAATCTTTGCAATCATATATATCTTAAATAAAAAATCTTGTGACAAATATTTTTCCTTTTTTTTGTTTCGTCTTATTTTTTCAATATATTTTACCCCAAGATAAGTCGACACACCTGTACTAAGGTTTAGTCAGTGTCAAAATGGACGGTTCCCTCCACAAGTCGCCGTGTGTTATGCAAATTTGTGATGAGTAATGTATTTCTAGTTACAAGACTGTAATCATAGCGAGAGTAAATACATTTTCCGTCAGCTTTTTTTTATCACCTGGTATTTTTGTCTCACCTTCCGTTCTCATAGAAGTGTTCCAATCCAATTATTATTGTTTCAAACAAACACTGTTTATGTTCCTTTTTATGTACGATACAAGTTATAGTTTGATAACGCACAATCAGAGTGTAAATCATTAAAATAGAACTAACACCAAAGCTATTATTGTATTTATTTATGTAGAATCAAATATAGTTATTGTTTACAATATTTTATAAAAATATGATGTATAATTTTTTGTATTGACATTTTTTAAAATATAACAAATATACCAGAAGATGGCAGCAAGCTGCCGAAACCGGTCGAACATAAACACAAGTGGAAGCATACTAAATACATAATAATAATAAAAAAATGTATAATAATTTTTTGTTTTCTTTATTTAAAATGAACTTCTACCAAGAAATTTCAATTAAAAACATTAATTACTTAAATATACTAAAATATATGCTAAAATGAAGGTATCCATCAACATATATAAGTTAAGATATTCAACTTTTTAAAAATAAAAGCGTAAAAGGACAAAAATGGCGTAATTCTCAAAAAGAGTCGAATTACGAGTATACGAGTCATCTCGTATCTATAATATAATCGAACCCACGCCTCTTTAATCAAAAGCCAAATGCACCGGTTCTTGGAATACCACAATGAATACCTTAAAATATGGATATTACTTCTATCAAACTGGAATTTTGATACCGCTCTCCGCAATCAGCGTCCATTGGCCGCTATTAATTTGTCACCAGCGATGGAATGATGGCAGTTAAAATTGTTATGCCGACAGTTTCGGGGGGGTACCTACGCCTTATGACGTCATAAAAGACATTTAAGCGTACACTGTCTATGGTCGTGTTAATGTCCCTAATTAATATTCCGCGTTTCCCGCCATCTCCGTTTGAAATGATCGTTCCGCGCCCGCCGATTGGTTGAAGATTCCCGGGCCAGTTTTTTCGACCAGTCCGGTTGGGGCCTTTACCGGTTTTTTATGTCTGATTCATACAATGTTTTAGGCACAGGGGAGACACAACATCATTTTTTTTAAATGCACCTTTTTAATTATTATCAAAGCGCACCTGTTACTAGTCAAGTGTTCAATGAATAACAAATTGAAGTGCTTTTCTCACCTTTGTTTATTCACACTCTTCTGGAACATTTAGTTTATTTCCTTAGATTAAAATTTTGTTGATTACACTTTTTAAATTTTGAATTTCGAATGCGTTATTGTTTTTTTTTGACTGATAATAGAACTTAAATCTTATTCTTTCGTACATTCATCAAAAGTATTATTCCTTTACAAATAGCTGTCATTTATTTATTGAATCGACATTTTATACGATTAAGAATTTGTGCATATGAACAATCGAATCTAATTAGAAACACTTATCAATGTGTTATAGACAATTATATTAAACTACCACAATCTTCGATCTCCTTCACTATTTTTATACGTCACATCACTTACTCAGAAATCCTGAGTGACGTAGGTCTTTTCGTCCCTGATAATTATCTTCGACAAAGGGGCCATAGATTGTTTTATCTCCCACGATGCAGAACCAACCTGCCAATGGTTATGCCGATAGGTAGAGCAATATCTTTGCTTAATCGTATCACCTCGGAGTTTGACGTATTTTGTGATAGTTTGGCTCATCTGAGGGAAGTACTATCTTTATTATAATTGTTTGGTATATTTATTTTATTAATTTGTCATGCATCTTATGTTTCTCGCTCTTTTTATTAATCTATTATGTATTACTTATTATTGTGTATCTCTAACTTGTATCTTTAGTGTATTTGAAAAAAAATCTGTAATGCTTTAGATATGTTTAAAATAAATAAATAAAATGAAACGTTTAAATGAGGGTATTATTTGCAAACCCGGCAAACTCCACCAACAATCAAAAGTGAGATATGAATTGGGTCTTATTCATAATACATTTGCACACAATTTTTATTGATTTTCAGTTTCAAATTCGGCTTCATTCTGAAGAATTTTGCTATTAAAATATAGGGTTTGTTGCAAACATGGTAACCTCCACTTAAGTGTTGCAAAGCTGGCAAACTCCAAAATGAAATTCATTATTTTACTTTAATTATCAACATAATGATGATTATTTCATGGCTGATTACTTTTAAAATACTAACTGGTTAGGATGAAAAAAAAAAATATCGTAAAAAAACGCATTTTATTAACGTATCAGTTTTTTTGCGATTTACTTAAAACATCTAATGATGGAGTTTGCCAGGTTTGCAAATAATACCCTCAAATATAAGTTTTGATGTTTCTTGGTATGCCGACTTTTAGTCGAATTCACCGTATTTCATTCGTGTTTCTCAGCCAACGGTCGTCTTGCGTATGATCCTAATGTATTCTTGCTTTTATTGCCGCCGTGAATGGAATTTTTGTAGACAATCGAGTGGGAATGTGTGGAAGAACATCTATATAGTCTGTCGAATATCTGATTCGGTCTTATGACCGTTCTGGAAAGGTCGTCCCCACAATAACAGTAATCAGTGACTGTGAACAAGATTATTTCACCATTTTAGGAACATTTGATTAATATTAATTAATATGAATTTTCAATATGGAGTTCTAGTGCCAACCCTCATGTATGGAAGTGAAGCTTGGAGCTGGCAAATGAAGGATGAAAGCAGGATAAACGTCTTAGAAATGAGATAACTGAAAAGAATATGCGGGAAAACGTTGTATGATAGAATACCGAACAATGAAATAATAATGAAATGTAAGGCAGATGACTGCATCATGGATAAAATTAAAAAAGTATCCCTGAAATGGTTTGGACATATGGAACGAATGGATGAGAGTAGAATGGTTAAAAAGTTGTACACAAGCAGCGTGAGTGGAAAAAGAAGCCGAGGATGACCGAGGAAAACAAGTCATCACCAAATGAATCGATTACTAAAAGGCGGTCACATTCGAAGTCGGAATAATCGACGAGAGTGCATGGTACGATGTATGAATGTGGAGGAAGCCCGAGAGGTATGCCAGGACAGAGCATTGTGGCGATCCATCCTATCTGGCTACCCCTCCGGGGAAATGGCGTGATTATTAGTTAGTTAGTCAATATATTTTTTTATAAATTTGTCATTGGATTTGCTTCATTTTCGTTACTGTGCTATAATATATATTTTTTATGATAAATTGAACTTCGGTGTTTTCACGTATATGTAACTGAAAATGTAGTGTTAAGGTTTACGTATTTTTTAAATATAAATCTATCGTACTCATTTTTATACCATATATTCTTGATTTGTTTTTCCTCATTTGGTTCATGACATCACTTTCATTGGCAAAATTATCTTTTGCAACCTTTCAAATGGGTTTAACTTGGGCATTTAAAAGACAAGTTTAAATTATTAAAGTATAGGATAAATAAATTAAATAATATTTTTTTTAATCATAAAATAAGATTACATCATAAAATAAGAATATTAGTTTGATTGTAAGACATTATACCAACATTTATAGATTTCTTAATTGATTGTTACTAGTAGCACGATTGCACTTCCAACTGGTATCACCAGAGGCAGGTGGCATTTTTCAAGATTGGATATAAAACAATTTACATTGCCACTTTCAAAATACCCATCAGGATCATACAGGAGCATATTTTTTTATAATGGTGATATTTTGATTATAAAGATTCCATAATTTGGAATCTGTAAACTATAATATCAATTCCTGGCATACCCAAGAGCTGTGTATTGTAATGCATACACCGAAAACTACTAATCTCATTTGATTTTGTTTTAATATCATCAAACCTTACTTACTTAAAAACCTTACATATAACTAATGTACGTACATGTATAGCCAACGGCATTGAATCAATGTAATTGATTCTATCAATACCGTGGACGCGTGGAAACCGCCGAAGAGGCGTGTCCCGGATCTAATGCCCATTGAATCGCCAATCATAATGTTACCTGTTTAAAAAAAACACCAAGTACAATGTAAACAAATCAAGTAGTTTTTGGTATCGACACCTGTGCGTACTTTTATTGCCCATTCATTTGTTTATATTAGATTAAAAATGTTTTATTACTGTTAGGAGTAATTGTACATGAATGATTTAGGCATGTATGTAATGCCTCTATTTTTTGTCGCAGAAAATAATTTAAGTATTTATCGTCACTCGTTTTTAATCAAATTTTTACAACAATAATAATATGCATTTTTTTAAAGAAGTGAAATGCGTTGCGAATGATAGTGTTATGAAAACATGGAACACATGGATTGAATGAATGAAGGAAGAATTGTTAAAAGTATATGTTAACAATGTAAATGGAACTAGAAATAGAGGAAGACCGAGGAAAACGCGGCACGATCAAATAAATCAAATAATGAATGTCGGCCACGTGAGGAGTCGGAGAAATCGACGTGCGTGCGTGGCACGATGTATGAATGTTGAGGAATCGTGAAAAGTATGCCATGAAAGAAAAGTGTGGCAGTCCATTTTTTCTGCCTACCCCTTCGGAGAGACAGCGTGATGGTTAGATTTTTTTTAAATGTACTTTTTAAAGCGTAGTTTTCCTGATCACCATAAGGGCACATTGGAACCCTTCAAGGATACAATAAGCAGAACCTGTTAAGTAAAGATTATTCATCAGGATTTCAGTGACACACGAATCCGTAGAATCCTGTAAAACCCTTTTTAGGGAGGTGCTGTGATATGAAGTCTGTCCGATGCTCAGTATTTTCTAGTCTTCAATAGAGTTAAAAATAATTCTGGGGAACCCTTTGCCTTAGTATATTCATTGCTATCCTACGTTTTTTTTCTTCCTAAACTGCTATTTGCATTTGCATTTAAAAAAAATCATTTTATTTTCATTCTTAAAGAATACCAACAGATGTCATGTTTTTATTTCTCTCGTAGTATTCTTCTCTACTTAAATAATAGTACGGAGGTCCATTCTCTTTGCCTTCCCTTTCGGGGAACTGCGGTGATGATTAGTTTGATAATTAAAATATTAAAATAGTGAAGCAATGAAACAATCCCTTTCTGCGAAGTGAAATTCATTTCGAAACACGCTGTGCGAAACATATCAAATCGCTTTTTAATATCTAACTTGATTGTTTTATATATCCTAACGTGAACATCGATTATTTTTTTTTGTTAATTATTAATTTGCCAATGAATACATCGTGTGGAGAGTCTGGGAGAAGATTCAGTAGTGTTTGTAGTGTTTACTAATGCGCCTGCGCGGTTTAATTCCGATACCGAATTAATCAGACGAGAGTCCGTAGAAAAAAAATTGGAATGCGGTTTTAACATCTTCAATAGACCGTTGGTGATCTCGTCCGAAGGCTCAATGGCTCCCCTTTTCGTGTTGCGTTCACGCGACTTTCTAGTCCATGCACCAAACGACAATGAATTTTTTCACTTAAAGAATATATATTTTTAAATCCTTTGTGTTAAGCCAATTGAAAGACGTACATAAATTAAATGCAGTAAAGGTATCAACGTTCTGTATAATAAAATAATCACTGTTGGAAATAAAGTATTGCTTTTTGATAAAATTAAACTAACTAACTAACCATCACGCCGTCTCCCCGAAGGGGTAGGCATAAAGTAGGTAGGCTGACATATTTCTCTCGCTTTCTCAGCATTCTTACATCGTGTCATGCACGCGCGTCGATTTCTCTGACTCCTCACATGGCCTATATTCAATATTTGATTTATTTCATCGTGCCACGTTTTCCTCGGTCTTCCTCTATTTCTGATTCCATTTACATCGTTAACATATAATTTTTTTACCATTCATTCTTCATTCATTCTTTCCATATGTCCAAACCATCTTTACGATCCTTTCATTATTTTGTTCATAACACCATCATTCTTATATTTTCATCCGACACTCTATCATACACAGAGTATCCATCCACACATTCGTCTAAGAGATCTAATTTCTAATGGATTTATTCTACTTTCATCTTTATTTTGCTAGTTCCATTGATCTTAAGAGTTATTCAAGAAAATAATAATAATAATAATAATTTTTATTATTATAATTGTTAAATTTTTAACAAGTTCTTGCTCTTAATGGTACTTATTGTATAATAGCTATTTCGCCCGTTTTATGCGTACGTGTATGTACTCAGTGTAATTATATTAGATACTTGAAAATGTAAGTTTATTTATTTTAGAATATAAAAATTATGAAGTGTAACTTGTTATTGCATACTTCAAAAAGAAGATTCCCAACACTTTCCCGTGTCGGTTTGTTTGTTTAAAAAAAGTGAATTGTTGAGTTTACAGCTGACACGGTTCAATCTATTCATACGAACAGTTTCACCAACCATTATTTTAATTTTCAATCGCCTATACATTCATAACAAACTTTGCAAACTTACAATTCTTCTTTATAATTTCGAGGAATGTTGTGCTTTCTTCTTTTTCTAAAATCTTCACATTAGAACTCTCTCACATTCATGATTATCGAATAAGAAAGCAACTTACCATCACGCCGTCTCCCCGGAGGGGTAGGCAGAAAAAATGGACCGCCACACTGTTCTGTCCTGACATACTTCTCTCGTTCCTTTACATTCATACATCGTGTCATACATGTCCGTCGATTTCTCCGACTCCTCGCGTGACCATCATAAAATGTTTGATTAATTTGATCGTGCCACGTTTTCCTCCGCCTTCCTCTATTTTTAGCTCCGTTCACATCGCTTACATATACCTTCTTCAGCATTGTGTCTTCACTCATTCTTTCCATGTGTCCAAACCATCTTAACGATCTTTTCATTCTTTTGTTTCAACACTTGCATTCGCACCGCATTCACTTATTATATTTGCATTGGAAACTCTATCATTGACATCCTTCGTGGCCGAGTGGTAAGTGCTTTGACTGCCACAGCAAAGGTCCCGAGTTCGATTCTCGGCAATGGCGGTGTGTCACACTGTCTTTGGTCTGGTGTAGAATTCACGTGACAATAAAATTGCGATAAATTAGCTACCTATCACATGCCATGAAAATTAATATAATGATAGCTATACCCTTTTCTTTTATTTGGATCACGCTGTAATTATGTAAAGAGCGATTCAACAAAACAACAACAATAATAATAATAAACAGATTAACATACATTCGTCTTCGAGATCTCATTTTTACTGCATTTATTCTATAATTATTATAAATGAAAACCGTCTGTCTTCTAGTAGTTTTATAAAGTTTTTTTTATGGAATGACATGTTTCGCCCTTCTAAGGCATCATCAAATGTTTGATAATTTGATTATAAAACATTTGATAATGCCTAAGAAGGGCGAAACATGTCATTCCACAAAAAAAACTTAATAAAACCCCTAGAAGATAGACGTTTTCATTTATATTAATCTATAAATAAGCATTTATTCTACTTTCATCCTTCTTTTATCGAATAAGAGAAGTGTTCAACCATGTTTTTTTTTTCAGAGTGGCGCCTGTTTGTCTGGTGTATACAAGTAAAATAAAATTCACTCATTAAATTGTATTTTTTTTGTAGTATTAATTGTTAAATTATTAAAAAGTTTAGAACCATTACGCAACGTAATTGAATATTGAGTGCCCATAGCGACAATTAAGTTTTCTATGGACGGACAACTCATCACCTAATTGCCTATTCGTTTTTGGTCCCCGCATCGATAATGGTCATTTAACGTTACGTCGCTACTTGGTGCCAGAGTGTGTTTATTTTCTAACGTATTTGAATGTTGGCTTTGGGTATTCGACGATGCTTGTTTAGTTGAAAAAGCCAATTGTATAGTTAATCTCCCGTTATCCCGCTGTTAAAATGGTCCTGATCAGAATATTCTATCAATGTATCATAATAACTAACTAACTAACCATCACGCCATTTCCCCGGAGGAGTAGGCAGAGAGGATGGATCGTCACACTGGCCTGTCCTGGCATACCTCTCGGGATTCCTCTACATTCATACATCGTACCATGCACGCACGTCGATTATTCCGACTTCGAATGTGGCCGCCTTTTAGTAATTGATTAATTTGGTCACGCCATGTTTTCCTCGGTCGTCCTCGGCTTCTTTTCCCACTCACGCTGCTTGTGTACAACTTTTTAACCATTCTACTCTCATCCATTCGTTCCATATGTCCGAACCATCTCAGAGATCCTTTTTTAATTTTATTCATGATGCAGTCATCTGCCTTACATTTCTTTCTTATTTCATCGTTCGGTATTCTATCATACAAAGTTTAACCCGCATATTCTTCTTAGTGATCTCATTTCTACGGCGTTTATCCTGCTTTCATCCTTATTTTGCCAGCTCCAAGCTTCACTGCCATACATTCCTCATGTATCATAATGTAAATACAATAAACATCTTAAAACTAATTCTCATCAAAATCGAATCAAATCAAATCAGTTTATTTACTCAAAAGATCTCAATCAACGATTCCTCAACATTCATACATCGTGTCATGCACGCACGTCGATTTCTCCGACTCCACACGTGGCCGACAGTCAATATATCGACCTACGTGGCAGAGTAGTAAGAGCTCTGACTTCCATACCGAAGATCCCGGGTTCGATTCCTGACGATGGCAGTGTGATTGTCACGCTGTCTCTGGTCTGGTGTAGAATTCTCGTGACAATAAAATGGCGATAGATTGGCTACCTATCACATGTAATAATAATCAATATACCTAATAGCTAAAATAAATTGTATACAGTAATTGGGTTCAAACTACCTGTTGTATACAAGGAAAAAAACGACAACAAAAAATATGTGTATTTGATTTATTTGATCGTGCCACCTTTTCCTCGGTCTTTCTATATTTCTAGTTCAATTTACATATATTTCCATTTGTCCAAATCATCTTAATGCTCTTCTTATCATTTTGTTCATTACACTTTTATTCGCACCGCATTCACTTATCATATTTTCATTCGACACTAGCATAAGTATAAATGCGTCTAAGAAATCTCATGTCTACTGCATTTATTTTACTTTCATCCGTCTTTTGCCAGTTCTATGCTTCACATGGAACAAGAAAACCGTTGTGTATTTACAAAAAACGTATTTTGATATATTCTTAATTATAAACAATTAATTTATGATCACTTTATTAGGCCAATGATCTATTCTAAGTAAAGGAAATGTGCTGCGTTGGAAAAACATTTGATTATTATTTTGAGAACATGATTGTGCGATGTTGTTATGACATGTGTCCGTAAAAAAACGGTTTCATTTCAAATTCGTTTTTTACGCTGACAAAATTTGCTGTGCTGATGTCATAATACTAAGAAGTTACTAGTAAAAAAGACAAATTTTTTCAATCTGTATATACTAAATGTCATACACAAAATATTATCTAAGTTGTGTGTGTGTGTTTTTTTTCCTTTATTGTATTTGTTCGATTTTCAATCTTTTCATATACGATTTCCAACGCACGTCGAATTAAAAACAGGGTATTCGAATTGTAAACCTTATAAATAGGATAATTTCGCACCGTGAGTGTAAAACCGACGTAAGTGCAAATATACAGTTTGGGGATATGGGAGTTTAAAGATTTCATATTGCTTGGAAAAACTGTTTTTTTTAAATAAACCAATGATTTTCGGTTTATAGTAATATACCTAGTTTATAGAAATAAACATTTGAATTACATAACACGATGTATGAATGTAGAGGAAGCAAGAGAAATACGCCAGGACAGAACAATATGCCGGTCGATTCTTTATGCCCTCCCTTCCCCGCGATGGTTACTTAAATATTTAGTTATTACGTTTGAATTTGAATATTTCTTCAAATAAAAATGCACAACACAAAGTGAAGGCGAATATAGAAGAAATAAATGACGAAACCAGTCGGTATTGAAATGAATCAATAGTTAAAACATAATAAATGTTAGTTCAACTGACAAAAACACGTCAAAGTATCTCTTCACAGTAATTTGTTTTTGCATCAACATTTAGCATTTACCTCCGCACATTTCTCCGTCGGACTAACTGGTTCAAGGGCGAAATTCTTAACCTGATCTCTAGCAACTGCCTCTCTAGATTACATTCGGCCTGTCAACGATTTCGTAACGCGTTCTGTACGATTCGTACCTTATTATTAACATTCTTAATTCCTATAAGCGTATTTTTCGAGTGCGCATATTATAAAATTCCTTAAATTCTTATAAATTTTCATTATAATCATTCGCTTGTTGGCAAGCACGATGGCGCTAGTTACTGCTGTTTGTTTGGTTTTGGTTAAATGTTTGATAGCCATCTAACAATGTCGTGATCAATCGAGCAGCCGATACTATCGTGACATAATAATTTATGATAATAAGAACGATTTGTTAAACTGGATCTGTTGATATTCCGTTTGTTTTGATCACGATTTCATTGTCTTTCTACTGTAAACACGCGTTGTACTTCTGTCTCATTGGATCTATAATAACATTAAATTCCCTCTTTAATGACATTTCTTAAACTTACTATTCTTTCTTTTGTTTATTGTATTTTATTACTTATCAGACTTATTAAATCATTTTCAATACAACAATTTTTCCCCCGGATATTTTAATATAATGTACTTTAGTGTTTTAATTCTTCATGCAAAATTACAAGTTTCACAACTTGCTATCTTTGGGGAGACGGCGTGATTGTTTATTTGATGATGTCATGTTTTCCTCTACCATCCTCGACTTCTTTTTCCCATTCATAAAGCTTGTATATATTGTGTCTTTTTTATATATATTTTATTAATTTTTTTAAATTAAAAACCAAACATGTTTCGGACACACGTGATATTATATTATATTTAAATAATTTCACTGATGAAGGGCTTGTGTGTCCGAAACATGTTTGGTTTTTAATTTTAATTTTTTATTAAAGTGTGTGTTGTATACAAATTATTTAAAAATAGAAACAATAAACATCCGCAACACAAAGTTATGGCGAATATAGAAGAAAATCTTGTGTATATATTTTAAAACCATTCTTCCCTCATCCGTTATTCCATTTGTCCAAACCATTTTAGTGACCCTTTTATTAATTTATTACCAAATAATACCAAATCTTAAAAGACAGCATTCTGTATTTATAACGTTGAACCGTTGTTTTATTTCGCAATTTTTGCGTTGTTTTCAATTATTTCAAATAAAATTATGTAAGCACTTTTGTGTAAATATGCTGAAATTACAAAAATCGAATATTCAAAAAATAATTAGCATTTTGTTTTTTGTTTTTCATAGAATGCATTATTTTCCATTACTCGGCAATATTTAAGCATATAAAAAAACAACAAGTTAAGTAGAAAAAATACAACCGTATGTATTTCACCAAACGTCGTTTAATTATGATAAAATAGTATTATTGTATCATAATTAAACTATGTATTATTAGTTAGTATTATTACCCTAATGTATGGAAGCGAAGCATGGAACTGGCAGAAGAAGGATGAGAACAGAAAAAAATGCAGTTGAGATGAGGTCCCTAAGACGTATGCTCTACCCTATGCCCTCAAATGCTGATATAAGAGAGGAATGTAGAGCGGAAGAAGGTATTATGAACAAAATTATGAAAGGATCGCTGCGTTGAATCGGACATGTGGAGCGCATGGATGGATAAAGAATGGTTAAGAAAGTATACGTTAATGATGTAAATGGAGTAAGGATTCGAGGAAAATATGGCATGACCAAATTAATCAAATTTTAAAGGTTGGTCATGTTAAGTCGGAAGAATCGACCGCGTGTATGATTCGCTGTATGAATGTGAAGGAAGCTAGATGGGTGTGCCAGGATAGAGTAGTGTGGCGGTCTATTCTCTCTGCCTACCCATGCGGAGAAACGGCGTGCTGGTTTGTTATAGTATTATTTTTTTATCAACCGCCCAATACGATGTGTATTTGTTTCCATGATATGGATTTTCAATCAGTTGTATTGCATTACGCAGTATGAGTGAAATTAAATAAAAAAAAATGAAGTGTTTTAATGGCTCACCGTAATACCAGTTCAATTATTTTACTATTTGATATCTTGATTTCTTTCGCTAGTGTCCATTTTCGGCGTGAATGGAGAATGTTTTCCATTATGTGTTTTTTTATCTTCTCTCTTTATCTATTTAAAAAAAACACAAGGTTTATTATTGCTTGCTCTGAATTCATTGAGATCTTTTTTTGCCTTTTAGAAATTTGAGATGTAAGCCATTTTTTTTTTGTTCTGCGGTATTGATGGCTAATGTTGCAACCCAAAAGTAACCATTTAATTATTGTCTATGACCGGTGTTAGATATTTAATCTCTGATAATCAAATATTTTAATAGCTTTATATTGGAATTAATTGTCACAGTCCCGTTTCAGAGTTAAAACTTTAGATCAAACGTAATGAAATTATATGCATTTTTAGCCGCTTGAATATTATTAATGGTTATTTAAAACATAATTTTTAAATACTCGTATGTTTATTTCAAACTTTATTAAATTTGTAATGTCTCTGTATTTGTACGTTAATTATTATTTTGTTGAATCGCTCTTTACATCATGACAACATGAGCCAAATCGATGTAAAGGATATTATAGCTATCATAGTGATTCTCGTGACATGAGATATGTAGCTAATCTATCGCCATTTTACTGTCACGTAATTCTAGACCAGACCAAAGACAGTGTGACAATCACACTGCCCTCGCCGGGAAACGAACCCGGAACCTTCGGGGTGGCAGTCAAGGCACTTACCACTCGGCCACGAAGGTCGTCGTAATGATTGGTTAGGTTAGGTATTTGAGAGTAATTCTTGCGGGTAATATATAGAACGGACTTCAAGGGAGCAACTATAAAATCCTTAAAAGGGCAAAAACATAAAAAGAAGAGCTTCTTGCAACTATTAAATTTAGGCAATTGCATACTTGGTACATCTCAAAGATCAAAAATATTATATATTTTTTTAAAACAAGTACATAAAATAAATTTTACTTAAAACAATAGCATATCAATATCTTTATAACGTACTTTTTCTCGATTTGATTTGAAGAATGTTCCATTAACAAATATAAATAAATACTAGGAATAATTGTATCTCAATAGAGACGAAGATGCAAATTGGAAACAGAATATGGTTGATCGAGGTGTTTACAGGACTTATGATCTGTCATTGGTTGGGTTAAGCGCACGCTTTATGTAATACAACATTCCCCATTCCACCTTTTTCTTATGACCATAAGAATATATGGTCAGGTCATAATGACAGGTCATAAGTCCTGTAAACACCTCTATCAACCATATTCTGTTTCCAATTTGCATCTTCGTCTCTATTGAGATACAATTATTCCTTGAATTGATAACCCGCAATGGGTAAAATCCAGTATTCTTCTACAAGTATTTATATACATTCAAAATATTGTACGAGTATAAATAAATATTTTTCGTGTCTAACTATATTTTTGGTGTACATGCTTTACTATGAGCGTTTTATAACATGGGTCTGTGGGGTACTCTTGTATCCTATTATGCGACTATTTGTCGTTCAGCGATTCGAGTCGCCCATAGAAAAGGAAAGGTGTTGCATACATATGTGGAAAACTGCACAGGCAAACGCTAATGAAAGTGTTTTCTAGACGGTTACTTTACAGATTCATTTTCTATCTCTCATTTGCAATTCTTTCATACGGCACGAATTGTATCATTTTACATTTTTTTCTTTCTAGAGTGATAAAGAAGGTACAGTTGATATGAAACATGTGGAAAATAAACTCACAAATGTAATAAACAACTTTATTTTTTAAATTTATTCAATAATAATGTATATTTTTGAAGTTCGTCATTGCTCAAGGCATATTAAAATATTCGGTGGTCAGTTTAACAATTACTCAAGTCTCATGATTATGAATCAACGTCCTACCCATTTAAAATTATGCAACACGAATAATTGATTGCATCTTTGTTATAGATTTTGTTGGAAATGTGTCAAAGGGTTGTATCGTTTGTATCGTACATTATATGCATTGTTTCACATTGGTTAAGCCCTATTACTCGTTTTTGCGTTTTAGATTGTTCTAGTTTTCTCTGTTCTGATTGCTCTTCATTGAAACTAATGTCCCGGGGGTCGTAAGCCGCGGATGCAGTGGTAATAGCCCTACGCAATCAGTACTGTAGAGGAAAAGAGATAAATGGTTTTCTTGTAACTAAGATCATACACACATCGTTAATTATGCATTAGTCTCATAAATCACGGACTGAGATATTTCATTATTAGTTTGCTTAAATATGATTTCTGCTCGGACATTAATAGGTGATTTGATGAACACAGTGTGTTATATACGTACGCAATGCCGAGGAACTGTTTTGTTATAAATTTTTCCCATTTTAATGTTAACAATATTTTTTTCAAAGGCAACATAGAATATAAATATGTATTTTTTCTGAAATGCCTAGTACTTTACATATGTAAACGAATAATTAAGAGTAATGTAGACTCTATAAAATAAAACAGCAAATATGAGGATGGATGATCTGTTTCGCTCAGCTGAGGACGGAAAGACTTGCACCCAAGTGAGTCAACTTCGGAACAATCCGACGAGACGCGAAAAGGAAGATATTTTGTATCTATTATCAACCTTAAATTAACTTGTATCATACATTTTTTAAACATAAATTAATGATTTTTTTCCGTAGCTTATCCAAATTAAAAACGAAAGATTTGTACATCTTTGTAATTAATATATAGTTTATTTCACTTATTCTTCAGACTCCGACTGTTTTAGACTGCTAATTGAAAGAAAAAAATATATATATTTTTAATATTTACAATGAACTTCTACAGATAAACAAGTAACATTATTTAAATTTTACAAAAATAAATCATGAGAGTAACGATCCGATATTTGAATATTATTACGTGGTTATTTTATTATTTCAACAGAAATTCATTAAAATTAATTAAAAATTGAAGAATTAATTTATGTATTTAAGTAAAAGGCGGGCCGCACTGTTTTAAACAAGCTCTCCACATCGGTCTCCACCGGCGGCTTAAAACTGTGTAGACACTTGTTTGAAACCAAGCTTCGTTTGACCTTCAACAAACTTTGTGGATGGACGCGCGTTTAAACACGCATTCCACATGTGGAGAGCTTGTTTACAACAGTGTGTGGACGCTACACCAACCGTGGGCTCCACAGCTCTCCACCAAGGTCACCCCTGTGGACAGTTTGTTTCAAACAGTGTGGCACGGCCTTAAGTTCGATTGACTTAGAAACAATTGAATTATAAACGTCTTACTGGTGAAATCATAAAACTTTTGTTAATGAATTTAAAAAAAAATCACCTGACACCACTGTAATTATTTATATAAGATATCTCGTGTTTATTTGTTTATGGTCTTGGCGCCTATAATTTTCATAAATACCAACACTTACCTAATACAATAATAGCCGATGCAACGCTCCGGGCGCAAGTCGGTAATTTAAACCATAGATAATAATAGGAATAATGGCGTGTCTGAAAATCCACGCGTGTGTAATAAAAGCGTTCCCTTTTCAAATTTCCCGCCAAACCGTTTTGCCAGCTAGTAGTTTGTATAATAATTGGCCCGCACCACACCTGTTGCTCGGTGGATATTTAACATTGTCAATTGTCACAGCGATATGGCATTTGAATATCAATTGAGTGTCGTGTCGTAGTACATACTGCCTATGCGCCATTATATGGGGTGTTGCATGTTCGTTCGATTGTATGCTGTCTGTAGGCAGTTCTAGGAATTGTTGTTTATTTATTACTAGCTGACCCGGCAACGCTTCGCTATTGCTAAATTCGAGTACATAAATAAACCCAATATATATTCAACAAATACAATTAAAGTTCAATAACAATTGGTTTATTTATTGGATTAAATGCCATGTGTATGGATGCAAAAATGTGTGTCTATATCTTTAAAACAAAGTTTCAATCCAAGCAAACTCGCTGTGAATTATAAACTTGAATACATATTACTAATGTAATTGAAAAACTATTTTTTGAATATTTTATATGAAATTTAATAATCAAATAAACAATATTATATCACATTTGCAGAAAACATTCATTATATTAAAGAAACAAAACTCTTGATTTTGTTGTCCATGAAATTCACATCAGAGGCAATAAAGTAAGTTTCTACGATCGTGATTTCGGCACTGCGAGTCCGCTGGCGTGGAATAGTAATATAGATGATAATACTACAAAAGCCTCCCTTCCCGAATTCCACAACTGTATCCCTCGCCGCTCTGCGCCATTGACCTCCTGCCACTCGTTTAATGTCATCAGACCATCTTGCTTGTGATCTGCCAGAATTTGTGTAGCTGTTTCTCTTTCGCCACTCCAGGCCAGAAGATCTTATCACCCGTTGTCCTTGCTTTATGACCGATCCCATTCCATTTAAACATTAGTCGCTGCATCGGCAACTTTGGTCCGATCTTTGATTCATCAATTTTGGGCCCTGGAATTAAAAAAAAAAAAATTTGAATTGCCATAAGGCGGACACCGAAGAGGCAAAATTTAAATTTCCATACAATGAATGAATTACAACTGTTTTTCACTTGTTTGCTGAAGATATTCTTCATATAAAAGGCAGTTCATGCTATATGCATAATAATAATAATAATAATTAGGCTAATTTGTCAAATTAACTAACTAACTAACTAACCATCACGCCGTCTCCCCGAAAGTGTAAGCAGAGAGAATGGACTGTCACACTTTTACTGATGCGGCACTCCATCCTTCTCTTTTCGCCCCGCGGGAGGCGCGGTGTGATGGGTTGCGAACCTCATCGCCACCAATAGGCATCTCCCGCGCACACTTCGATCGTCCAACACCCACAAAATAAATCTAAAACAAATAATATAAAATACAATGATTAAAATAAAATAACAAAATAAAAATAATTTTACACAAAATGTTCTTTTTAGACGGTGCACATATTGTCTATTTAATTTATAATATGTTCCACGTATCCACTGTTTTTTAATTTAGCACATAATGTAATAACACATAATGTTTTTTTCGATGTTGCACATGTTGACTTGGACAATCCGGACTTTTGTGTTTATTTAATTTATGTTACACGTATCCACCATTTTTTAAATTATCTGTAATAAGGCACTTAACCAGCAAGAACTTAAAAATAATATTGAAGAAATTATTCAAATTGTTATTGGAACAAATGAAAATTTTATTTCTACACCTGTCAAAATTCTTTACAAAAACGATAAAACAAATAAAACCTTTTAATCTGATTAATTTGATTAATTTGTCAAATTAATTAAACTAATCAGATTTTAAAGGTTGGTCATGTTAGAAGTCGGAGGAATCGACATGCGTGTATGACTCGTTGTATGAATGTGGAGGAAGCTAGAGAGGTTTGCCAGGATAGAGTAGTGTTATGGTCCATTCTCTCTGCCTACCCCTGTGGGGAAACGGCGTGATGGTTTGTTTGTTTGTTTAATTTGTATAATCGCCGTTTTCGTGAATAGCTCACCTCAAGGGCGCTTTGACATTGTTTTTAGTCATGAAAGGTGCATGTGACAACAGCGAAATCACGATCGTAGAAACTTACTTTATTGGCTCTGATGTGAATTTCATGGACAACAAAATCAAGAATTTTGTTTCTCTAAACATATGAATGTTTTGTGCAAATGCGATATAATATTGTTTATTGATATACAGACAACCGTTGTTAACATTTTATGCGATAATTTGAAAAGGTGGGTTTTTAGGTGATATTTAAAGTCTGTCGGATTGTCAATGCATCTGAGGCGTGCAGGAAGCATATTTCAGGCGGACGACCTGCTACTGTGAAAGCCCGAGCAACACAAATTTCAGATATATTGGTGGCACGTTTGGGAGTGTGCTTAATTATTGTCTATAAACTGTAAATTTAAAAACCTTACCTGAAATTAATAATGTAATTTTCATATATGAATGAAAACTACTAAAAATAGCTTATGTGTAATGTGAAAATGAGCCGGTTCTCATTCGCCACTCCAGGGTACATCTAATTCACTGATCATCCGTTGTTTGACTGATCTAATTCCATTTTAACGAAGTTATTTTGCACGCTGCATTGGTAATTTTCGTCCCATCTCTGATCTGTTACTTTATTTTCCTAGAAATAAACGGAAAAAGTCATAAGAATTGTGTCATTCATTCATATTGTAATTCATATTGTATATCATTAGAACTTTCTTACCGTTGCTGTGGTAATGTAACAATTTCCCTGACGAAAGTATGCGTATAAAGAAAACGGCAAAATAGAATAAACTGAAAATATATTTATGAATTAGAAATATAAATATTATATTATACTTACGGAAGCAAGTTTCTTCACATTCTTTTAGAGAGCCTCGACGTCCAATATTTTATATTTTCGATATCATCCTTTGAAATAACCTGAAAACAAATTAAATTATCATTGAATATTTTTAATCCCAGAAACTTCATAACCTAAAATTACATACGTAAGTAAAACTATGTATAATTTCTTCTCTCAATTAACTAATTATTACACAACGAAACGTCATAACCTAAAATGACACGTAAGTAAAACGAATAAATTGATATTGTATATCATTAGAACTTTCTTATCGTTGCTGTGGTAATTTTAATATTTCCCTGACCAAAGTACGCGTATAAAGAACACCTTTATTTAAATACAGAAGAAACTGTACTCATTTGAAGATATATATGAAATACTTACGTATTCTACGACGTACAATTTGAAATCGAACGGCTTTACTTACGTATTCTACGACGTACAATTTGACAGATGAGAGAAGACGTAACCAATCGAACGGCTAAAAGCAATTAATAACGAAATATAATTTGTCAGCTATAATTACTTAAATACAGAAGAAGCTGTATTCATTTCAACGGCAAAAGTAACTATTTAAATACTCACCGTATATACTCAACAAAACTGTTCACTTCCATAGATGACAGACATCGTTTACATAGATGACGCGACTAACGATTAGGGATGTGCGATCCGCTCACGATGAGCGGGTGAGCGATGATCCATAAAAAAAGAGCGGCAACTCAATGATCCGCTGGGTGAATCGTATATTCGACTCTTTTTAGTGAGCTGTTTAGGGATCTGAGTTGAACGGTTTCGCTCAACAAAGTGAGCCGATTCATTTTTTTTCGGTGATCGAAATCAAATTTTTTGGTTGAGGAGCAAAAAAAAAAAGGTCACCAATAATTTTTTCCGGCAATCGAAATCCAAATTTTTGGTCGAGCAAAAAAAAAAAAAAAGTCACCAATAATTTTTTCCGGCAATCGAAATCAAAATTTTTGATCGAGGAGCAAAAAAAAAAAAAAAGGTCACCAATAATTTTTTCCGACAATCGAAATCAAATTTTTTGGTCGAGGAGCAAAAAAAAAAAAAAGGTCAAAATAATTTCAACTCAAAATTGTGAACCGTGGATCGTTAAAAAGAGTCGGCTCACTTGGCAAAACGACTCATCTCAGCGAGTCGTGAGTCGTGAAAAAGAGTCGACTCACTTTGCTGAGCGATTCGTTCAGATCAGATCCCTGAGATGAGTCGTTTTGCCCATCCCTACAGTAACGATGACCACACAAAGAGTCAAAATAGCGATGCAAAACGTGCGTGTATTATTAAAGAACGCCACGCTAAGAGTCAAATAAGCAACTAATTTGCATCTTATAACGCCAAGCGAATATAGACTCTAAAGATCGATACTCAGGTGATACGAACATGAAGGTCTATACTCGCTCGCACTACGAAAATTTATAAATTTACAAAGTTAATTAGAGCTCGATTAATAACAAAAATATGCCTATGCCCACCTATGTCTATCTATTAAGGAAGTGTATAACTTGGAAAATGATCAGCTCAGGAATAACCTCAGAAATAGTCCACACACACAACCAAAACTGCCTTTTATTTATATAGATAGATAGATAAATTTACGTCACATACAGGTATGTTAGACCGTGCGCGCTCGTGTATTCAAACTGCAAAAAATACATATTTGTTTTTAATATATTATCCTGGATCTTCCTATTTTAGAAGCAAATCTTCAGGACAAAACTGTAATAAAATAAACGTAATTACATAATAATATGGCATGAGGAAAACATGGCATGACCAAATTAATCAAATTTTAAAGGTTGGTCATGTTAGAAGTCGGAGGAATCGACGTGCGTGTATGACTCGTTGTATGAATGTGGAGGAAGCAAGAGAAATATGTCGGGAAAGAAAAGTGTGGCAGTCCATTCTTTCTGCCTACCCCTTCGGAGAGACGGCGAAATGGTTAGTTAGTTTAGTAATAAATAATCTCCGTAAAACCGAAAAAACAATCGCATTTACGAGTACATTGTAGTTTTAAATACATTATAAACATAATAAGTGTCCATTCGCTGGTAAAACTGGCGTTTGATTTTCTTGCTTCTAGTGCGGGGTAATCTTCACTTCGGTCATTTCCCCGCGTGACGTATTCGGTTACGAATGCTCTTCGTGACAACTTTGAGATTCCGTCAACGACAACTCGGCGTTGTGCGATGTTCTGCTTGTTGATATTCGCATCCCACGCCGGTCAGATCCGACACGAGGCATCCCGAACAATACCAGCATGGCAAGTCTGAAGAAAACGCCATTCCGCGTCGGGTTTAATGTTTAATACATATTACATCACTTGTCATCGAATCCATAATAAAATATACATTTGTGTACCTGCTTACGCGTTCTGCATTAAAACAATAATTCACTCTCAATACACTTATCATCATCATCATCACCGGCCGTCCCTCGCATCCGACGAAGGTTGTCCTACACGGTTGTGGGTCTTTGTGTGGCTAATGAGCCCAATTTGGACTCGCACACTCTGGACACTAAAACTAAAGCAGGGAAGACGTTAGCAGTAGAGCCGCCACCGTTTCCCGATGGTCTCTTCTTTCGTCTCTTCCTCCTCCTATCTACGGCGTCGTCTCTGCGTTGTACTTCAAATCATATAAATTATTTAACCTATAGCATATTCATCAACGTATGAATTATAATAATCTTGTAGGAAATAAAATACTATACATTATATTATATGTATTTAATATTGACGAAAAAGTATGTTTTATAGAAGTTTTATTCTAGTATATGGGGGCATGAGAACGATTTTTTGATAAAATTCTACAAAAAGAAACATGTGTTATATAGGTATATTGTAATTTAATTACCTTCTAGAAAACAGACGTTTGCAGAAATATCAAATAAGTAACCAAACTGTTCTACATAATCTATTGACCGCCACAATGTTATTTTCTGACATACTTCTCTTTTCCTTTACATTCGTACATCGTGTCATGCAAACACGTCGATTACTCCGCCTCCTTACGTGGCCGACATTTAATAATTGATTTGATCCTGCCACGTTTCCCTCGGTCTTCTTCTATTTCTAATTCCACTTACGTCGCACTTACGTGGATTGTTAAGAATTAGCCGGTCATAAGTCAAATTTCAAAATCGATGTTAAAAATACTAAAAAAATTCTAGATCCAAAGAAATGTCCCAGTAACAATAATTGACCATCCCCAACCACGAACCTTTGACCGTGTGCGCGCGCAGGTGGTTGAAACTTGTCCGCCTAACGAAGTGCACGTCGTCATTGTTCTTAGCGCTCTCAGTGTAAACATTAAACAAGGAGAATTTTGCCTTGTCCACCTAATATTTCAAAGTTATCGTTATGGATTCGAATAATTCAGGTAAGAATCAATATTTGTTGATGTGTTTAACATACTTTAAAGGTTATTTTATATTATTTGTAGAACTTCAAAAAAAGGTGGTCTAGTAATGAAATTTTTACTTAATTTTCAAGTTTACAAGACATTTTGTTATATTATCGCGTCCTATCGCGTAATGTTTGTTCCTGTACTGTATACTTCATATATTTGACTAATTAATGATATAAAATTTGTCTGCGGATAGCTGCAGTTGACCAAATTACAGTTATTTTTTTAAAAATGATCACATCACTTTTTTTAACAACTTTTTCTTAAAATGTAATAAAGTTTGATTTTCTCAATTTAAGGTATATCTGGTACATCGGGTACAAAAACCGTAAGCCATAAAAATCTTTACGATCAAATGCAGCAGCAAGATTTACCTAATTTAGATGAAAAAATTAAATATCTAAAAAATCACCTATTGTCCTGTTGTGGTGACACTCCAGATAATCTAAGCAGTTTCAAACAAAGATTTGCATATTTTAAAACATCAATGAAAGAAAAATGGTCGAAAGCCCGTAGAAAAGAAGCAATGTTTCTTAAAACTAATGAAAAGTGGTTAGGAGGAACATTTGAACTTTCAGCAAACAAGCAAACTCGACCAGGTTGGCCTTCTAAATCATTTGAAGATTCTAGTGAGAAGACTAAAAGAAAAAAAAACGGAGGAAATACCTTATTCACTTAATAAAGAAGTAATCGTTCATGCAGCGCAAACAACATTACAGGCTCGAGGGAAAGGGGATGCTTTGAAAATACTACGGGAAATATAACTATTTGATGAATATGCCATGGCAACTGCGAAATTGTATGTCGAGTTATATAGTTGGCACCCAATGTCTCCGACCTTGCATAAAATATTGATTCATGATGCAGCTGTGATTGAAAATGCCTTATTACCCATAGGACAGTTGTCGGGAGAGGCAGCAGAAGCCAGAAATAAGCACTTTCGATTATACCGCGAAAACTACGCAAGAAAGTTCTCGAGAGAGGAATGCAACCTTGATATATATAATAGATTATTATCGAGTTCAGATCCACTTTTAAGTAGCATGAAACAAACAAAAAAAAAACGATCAAACCAGGTTCATTTTGCCCTGAAACAATGAATATGTTACTACCAGCTGTACCGAATACCGAATCCGATATTTCAGACATGGATTAAAATTTGTCCATAAATGTATAAAAATATTTAAAATACTTAATTGCACCAAAATTATTAATCTGTGACTAGATTTTTTTTTTTGTAAAATTTGTAATAAAAAAAATTTTTTCCTTGAAATTTTGTATTTTTTTATATTTTTGGCTGGGAAAAAATATTTTTTTTACTAAGGACAATTTTTTACGATAATATTTATGATTTGAAGTCAAAATACACCGTAAAATAATTTTGACCGCCTAAATCATTCAAATCCACCTATGTGCGTCGTTTGCATATACTTTCTTTACCATTCTTTCTTCATTCCTTCTTTCCTTGTGTCCAAACCATCTTAATGATTCTCTCATTATTTTGTTCATAGCACTTCAATTCTTATATTTGCATTTGAAACTCTATAATTTACAGATTAGAAACGAGAGAAGTGTATCAGGAAAAAATAGTGTGGCGGTCCATTTTTATTTTTTATTTTTTATGTATACAACATAAGAGAGAGGAACACAGAAGGGTTCCCACCACATACCCGAGGCTGATATAGGGCGCAGCGGCACCCTTTCGTCAGCCTCGCTCGTACACTTTCTAGGCCTGTCCATCATGTATACAACAGGTTGTTTGAACCCAATTACTGTATACAATTATTTTTTTAGCTATTATATTGATTTCGTGATATGTGATAGGTAGCCAATCTATCGCCATTTTATTGTCACGTGAATTTTACACCAGACCAAAGACACTGTTCGGTATGGAAGACAGAGCTGTTACTACTTTGCCGCGAAGGTCGTCAACCTGCCTTACCTTTGGCAAGACGGCGTGATGCTTAGTTAGTTATGTTTTAATTTAATTAGATTCCAGTTTGATGTGCAGTGCAGATGGTTCGCCAAAAGAGGAAGATGTTATTCGTGTGGTATTGTATTGTACATCTCGGGTTAAATATGAAATTGTATTGTGTAAACCCGCCCCGACATCTGTGCCAACACATTCAGCCTTCGAAGGTAAATATGACGAGGAATTCATACCGGAGACGTGAATGCGAGTGTCAACACACTGCGCGAAGTATAATATCCATTTTTGTGTTTGCGCCTCATGAGTAATCGCATTTTTTCTGCTGACTCGCGGCAGAGGAAACTTTGAAATGCGATTCTAGAACACGGTTCGAAAAGGCTGTTAGAATTATAATTTTTATTTATTTATGAACACAAACGATGAATAAAATAAAATAAACAAATTGGGTTTTATTTGAAGCTTATAGCTTCATAAATATAGACAAAAAAAGTGTTTGGTTTAGATTTAATTTTTCGCCTTTGCTAGGGCAAATGTCGGCGTCAAATGTCATTTGTATCTTAACCACCCTACGTATTTAACGTATGTGATACGTTCACTTTGACTGTACCATTCTGCGCTATCCCGTATTACGTACGCGCTTGAGAAAAAGTAATGTACCTAAAATGTACAATTGTTAGGGATACGCGAGTGTGTCAACAACACTTGAGTACAAGTCTTCGCAAATATGATAGTTTTACAAGGGGCAGGCGAAGTGTGCGGTCGAGTCTTTGACATTTCGTAATTTAAAAAAATAAAATTAATGTATAATTAAATTTTATTAATAAAAATCTGCCTTTTTTTGCATGTTTCTTGGAAAATTACCCGAAGGTAGGGCGGTTAAATGTCCGTCAGAAAAGACGAACATGTCACCCTTTTTTTCTATAAGACTTTCAGAACAAATATGTTTTCATCAATAATTTAAAATATGTTTATTAGATTTTAATACCATTGTATAAGGAACAATAAACTCATTTATATTCATACTATTTAATTAAATTTATATATGTCTAGATAAACACACATATCTATTTAAATTTATTTAAAAGTACTAAATACCTTAATGGACCTTTAATTGTAGATCAGTGTTTTATACAAATTATCAATCAACAAATCAGTTTATTTTCTCAAAAGATGTTACAAACAGTATAAAAGTTTAAGACATCTATTGAGAACAGGTAAATTATAATTTATAATACCAGGAACGCATGAGAGATGTTTTGACTTTAGGAAGACATGATACTGTCTAAAATTAAGAGTATTTGCTTATGAATGAAAGCTAAGATGGCAGTGCATAATGGTGTTCTTGTGCCGACCCTTATCTATGGAAGTGAAGCATGGAACTGGCAAAAGAAGGATGAAAGTAGAATAAATGCAGTAGAAATGTGATCTCTAAGACGAATGTGTGGCAAATCTGTATATGATAGAGTGACAAATGCAAGTATAAGAAGTGAATGTGGTGCGAATGAAAGTGTTATGAACAAAATAAGGAAAGGGTCATTAAGATGGTTTGGACACATGGAAAGAATGAGTGAAGACAGAATGGTAAAGAAGGTATATGTAAACGGCGTGGACGGAGCTAGAAAAGAGGAAGGCCGAGGAAAACGTGGCACGATCAAATCAATCAAATATTGAATGTCGATCACGCGAGGAGTCGGAGAAATCGACGTGCGTGCATGACAAGATGTATGAATGTAGAGGAATCGAGTGAAGTATGTCAGGACAGAACAGTATGGCGTTCCATTCTTTCTGCCTACCCCTCCGGGGAGACGGCGTGATGGTAAGTTAGTTATGTTAGTTTTGTTTATGAACGCACTTTCAATAATATGAAAGACGTCGATCTCTGAAGAGATTGTGTTCAGTATACTGATTGATTTTCTTACCGGTGTCGGAGACAAGTTGATTCTGGTGGCCGGTATGTGAAACAATCTATGCTGTCGGAGATATCTGTCAGGAACTTCCTCCAGCACCGTCAAATTCTCGAAATATCCCCTGAATAATCTTAAAAAAAAGTAGAAGAATATTAATTTATTTGTGAATCTCATCAGTTTATTGTTCACCCTTTATAAGTATCGCTTTTCCCTTTCGTCGCCATTTTCACTCTCGTGGTGACACCGTTTTAGGAAAGGCGCAACCGCGAGCGTTGCCATAAATAGTTAAAATGATTACTATGCACGCATGCGAGTCATATCAGACTTAGCGCGTTATCGAGAATACGGAGGCACGTACCCATCCGTTCCAAGTAGCCGACCCAGTTAGCTATTTGTATTATCGCCTTTTATTACACTGTGTTATGATTCAGTGAATCGTGTTAATTGAATAAACGAATATTAAATTATGTTTATACAAACAGCATCACCACACAACAAGATGATACTTATCTCCACTCCGCTGTCTCGTTTAAATGAAAGTATCTTCGATAATCAATAATCAACAACCTTTGTAATTAAATTTATGTTTATTTCATAATTTGCTTATCTATTTTATAAGCCTGTTTTAATATTATGTCTGTTTATTAAATTGATTCATCTTGTTTGACTTTCGGCGTCTTGACCCGTCTCTTTTATGATCGTCATTCATCTTACATATTATTATTCTTCCTAGCCTTGTATCATTTATTTGGGGTCGCCTCTTCTTGCATGGAGTCTCCAGGACTGTTTGCCCTGGGTGACATATGGTGGGATCCGATCTCTTTTGAAAGTCATTTGAATGAGTCCCATCCATGTCATCTTGAGCCTATTTCGTATCCTGGGTCACTGGTCCGCTTCCATTACCCTCCTTGTAGCATGGTCAGCTGGGCGCTGCATGAAATTGCCGTACCATCTTAGACTCTTCTTCTCAAGTTTATCCGAGATTGGCCTAACTTTAAAACTGCCGCGGGTGTGTATCTTCCTGATGTGATCGACCAAAGTTACTCTGGCCCGCCCATCTTAGCATCCTCATTTCGGTGCTGTGCACTTTATCCTAGGAATATCCACTTCCGAGTTTACTTCTTTCAGCTGATTGGCGACCATATACAAAACTCGGATGTCCTGAGTGATGTAGGTCTATTTGTCCCTGATACGTTAAAAACAGCACAGATTGTTTTATTTGCCGCGCTGCAGAACCAACCTGCCAATGTTTATGCCTGTGGGTAGGGCAATCTTATTGCTTAATCGGGTCGCCTCGGAGGTCGACATATTTCGTGATAGTTGCCTCTGGGATGCAATATCAATGTTATGATTTTTTCAACTTCCTTAATCTAAATATATTTTTTTATGCTTCTTTTCTTCTCTCTGTGTCCTGTCAGGTCTCCCTAACGTTGAGTCTCACCAAGTGATGACCTGGGGGGAAATATCCAGAGTGGTATCCCCTTGCCTTCTCTGGAGGATTTTCTGTCGGGGTTACCTTCCCTTAGCTGGAGGTATCCAGTTTTATGGCGCTGAAAGCTCGCCATTCTTCCTCTCTCTATCTGCTATGGCACTAAGTAATTTGTGCCACATTGTCCGGGGTTCGCGCTTCTCTTATAAATTCTTATTATGTAATTGCAAACGATCTGGAATTATATGTCTGTAATGTTTGTGATTTTTATTCAAATAAATGAAATTAAAAATATCCTCATGTTGTTTTTTGAGTGTCCAACGCTCTGAACCGTATATTTGTTGATCGCACAGCCACTTTACATACCCTTTCCTTTACGTGGAATGGCATTCGCTTGTCGCAGAGCACTCCCGATAACTTTCGCCACTTCATCCATCCGGTATTTATTCATCTTACATGCATCCTTTTTAAGAGAAGAGGCGCTAGATCTCGATTGTGTTCTACCATCTTAATCAATATACTAAACATAATTTGCATTAAGATTAATTTGCATTAGTAGGTGTAAAGATACACATTGATATCCTCGATTGTGGTCAACGGTCCGGTAGCTTATCGTAACAGATACAGATCACTGACTCTGGAACTAACAACTCTTCCAGTTCAATACTTATTTAGAAGCTCGAATCTATTGTTTAAAATCCACCATACCTGCAGAGACAATTTCATAATTAACATAATATTTAGAAAGCAAGACCTTTAACAATGTTTTCTCATACATCTCAACTTAGAGTAAGAGTTAGCATCTCGGGGCCATGGCTTGATTTCTCTTCATAGTGATGATCTGGCTAATGACACACACACACACACACACACACACACACACACACACACACACACACACACACACACACACACACAGGATTTAATGTTGGGGTTGACTTTCCTTAGCCGGGGAAATTTAGTTTTATGGCGCTGGAAATTCACCATTCGTTTACTCTCTCTTTGCTATGAAACTGATGGTTATTTCAGTGGTCACATTGTTCACGGTTCGCAGGATCTAAGAAATCACTCGTGGACGCTAGAGAATTGGACTTGGCAGTAGTGCTACTGGTGTCATTGCAAAATTGTGTATTACGGCATTTTATAGAGGCATTCTTCCCGACAGAGCCTTCTTTATTGTAAAAACTTTTTCGAACACTCCCCCCCCCCATTTTTAAAAAATATTTCTTGTAGTCATAAGTGATAATTTTGTCTCATTTTATCGTAAAAAAAATCTACATTGCGGAAGGGTTTCTGTGTCCCAAAATATGTTTTTGAAAACTGCAAAAAAGTGTTGTGAAAATAATTGTGAATCCACAACTCAAATTGTTGGCGAAAACAGAAGAAAAATAAAATTTCTTTTCTTCTAAAATCTGTCAAAACTGATCATATTTGTAAACAATTTTATAATATTTTAAATATCTTTATAATATCACTGAGGAAGGACTGGGTTGTCCGAATGTCTGATATTTCAATTTTTTTTAAGTTTGTGTTGTATACGAAGTATATAAAAAAGTAAAAGATAAAATAGTTTATTATTTTTAAAGTTATATTTATATAAGCTGTGTGAATGGAAAAACAAGTCGAAAGGGAAGGAATGAACGAATTTATTAATTACTTATGGCAATGTTTGAAGTCAGAATTATTGATAAGCATGCTTGTCATGATATATAAATGTAGAGGTATGTCAGGATAGAACAGTGTGTTGGTCCATCCTTTCTACCTACCCCTTCGTGGAAACAGCTGAGAGTTACTTTAAATGTATAATACATTGGTCATACATGCGTAGCTATATAGAATAGTATTCGTCTATTTGATGCTTACTCATGAATAATGATGACAAAGTGCAATTTCCGATCGTAATGTATCTGCCGACTCCATATTGGGAAAGGATGTGTTCGCCTTTTTGGGAGTATTTATGTTTATAGACGTAAGAAATTTCTTTGTGTAATTGTATGTATAAAGCGGATTGTCCGTTGGTAAAAGGAATGCGAACATTTTTGAATGATGAACCGTCTTAATTTCGTTAGTAATAATTATATACAGTTAAATATGCTTTGCGAATTTTTTGAAATTACACATTTTTCACCGTTTCACAAATAGATTTAAAACTCCATATTAAATAATAGATACGAATGAAAACGTCTGCTTTCTAGAAGTTTTGTGGGAATAATATATTTCACCTTGCTAAGACATTATCAAATATTTTAGCAATGTGAAATATGTCATTATAAAACTTCTAAGAATTGATATATCATTTCTTCTATATTCGCCTTCTTTGTGTTGTTAATTCACACTTGAATAAATAATATTGCATTAACATTATTATTTTAAAATTTATGCATTAAAAAAAAGGCCACAACCGAAAGTGTTGTGAAAATATGAAGTGTAATTTTATTAATTAATTCGAATGAAAACGTCTGTTTTCTAGAAGATTTTATGTTTTTGTTTTCTATAATGTCATTTGATTATGCATTAGACAGGCGAAACACGTCATTCACATAAAATATAATAACATTTCTAGAAAACAAACGTTTTCATTCGTATTAATTATTTAATGTGGAATTTTACACCTTTGTTCAAGAAACAATGTAATTTAGTAAATTCAAAGTGTAAAAGAATAAATTTAAATATAATACTTTTAAACGATTTGTTCATACTTTATATGGTCTGCGGTTACGGCGAGTAAATAATTATTTTCGAACGCATCCTGCCACGGACTCTCGAAATATTTTTACGATGAAAGTTTTTCGCGGAAAAGTTCGCGCTCTTCCGTCACCCGTCTTACATGCACGGATAAGTGCACCGTTTAGGCAATAATTCTTCAACGCCTTTTGTTTCCCCGACACGAGATTGAATGCGGCAGCTCTGAATCTTAAAATATATGTTTTTTTACGTCAAACCGGCTAATGACGTGCTAAAAAAAACAACTGAACATTTTACAACGAGCTGCTGTGATTTTAAATCCTAATTCGAAATTCAATTCGGATGTTTTGGTTGGTTACTTCATTCAAAACTTCGCTACACTTCGCTTTTCTTTTTACTTGTTTTAAGAAGATTATAATATTATATATATTTAGTTTTATTCCACTTATATTTTTTCAACGAATTTCAGCAACTCGCTTGCTGGTCTGTCGAAACCGGTTGAAACAAAAAAATAAGTGTAATAATACTAAATCTCGTTAATAAATATCGTTCAGGGGACAAATGCTCTCGACTTTAGAAAGCATCTAGTCTAGTATTCAAATCAAATTAAATTAAATCAGTTTATTAACTCAAAAGACATTACAAACCGCAAAATGTTTAAGGCATCTATTGAGTAGAGGTAAAATATTATAAAAATACAACATAATACCAGGAACGCATTAGAGATGATTCGACATTAGGAAGACAAGATACTTTCTAAAGTCAAGAGTATTATTTGTCCCCTGAACGAACCTTCACTAATATGAAAGACGTCGATCTCCGAGGAGACCGCGTTGAGCAGACTAATTGCTCTTTCCACCGGTGTCACCAGAGGCAGATTGGTTCTGGTGGCCGGTAGGCAATCTGTGCTGTCACTGTGTATAGTATTATGTTGATGTATATAATATTATACCTTTACTCGAGCCTTAAACATTAATGGTGTTTGTAATGTCTTTTGAGTAAATAAACTGATTTGATTTAATTTGATTTGATATCAGAACTTTCTATTCATTACACATATTATGTACGATATAAAGTCATTAAGTCTCTCTAAAAATAGATATTTTTTGCAAGTTCTAAAGCCAATCATTTATATTTAACCTAAAATATAATCCCAGTTATCCTAAATGTCAGAAACATGTGATTTCTAAAAAAGCTTAGATTTCAACTAGGAATTTTTCTGTGGGTTTTTTATGGTATCGCCAAAACTTCACTGAAGCTTAAGTCATACTCTATTATTGTATCAAAATATAAAGCGAAAAAAAAATCGAGTTCCTACCTATGTGATCGCAAGATATAGACAATTTATATTATACTACTTGCTATGTAGCAACGCAATCGAAGCTTCGAAATTTGTTTACTCGTACATTCTTATTATTCCCTTTTTGAAATATGTTTTATTTGAATAAATCGTCTGTACACTTCGTTTGAAATGCACCCCAGTAATTACTTGTCAAGCATCCTTATTGATTGATATTTCATTGGCTGTTATTAAAAATATCGTTACTACTGTAACCCACATGGGTAAAAGCGAATCGATGTATTTATCTAAGCTGGGCTGTATTTCCAGCCTGATTAATTTTATCCGCTAGTTAAGGCTACCGATTTCTGTGAAATAAATGGGGGTTCGTGCTTAAACCAACAATGACAGCGGACTTACCAGTATACTCGGTGTTTCGAATAAGAAAAATAATTTATTAAGATTATGGTATATATTTTTTTATAACCACAATTTCCTTGCTAATCTACCGCACCGTTTTGATGAATTAAACTATGTTCTTTGGATTTGCGTACTTATTTTAATGCGTATTTTACGATATTCATAATAATAATGGTATCATTATTCAGCAGTAGAAACCAATTTTGCTTTTTAATTTTTTGACGTTCGTTAATTTTATGTATACGAGTATATGTACTTTCAAAACATGTAAATTGTTTTCTGGGAACATAATATGGTGGCCGAGGCGCTTACAGGACTTATGACCTGTCATTGGTTGGGTTGAGCGATCGCTTTATGTTTAACAACATTCCCCATTCCGCCCTTCTTATGACCACCACGTCTGACAAATTTTTGGAACTTGTATATATGCTAGAATTCTGCGCCTATCTTTACATTTTTTAGTTCACTCTACACTAGCGTCATCTATTAATTACTATTTATAGTTGAATTCTGTTTTTAATGGTTCATGAAAAGGTTTAAAAATATATAAGTACAATACTTTTTTTTTTACGAGATTTTTAGTATAATGTGTCGGCCATGACGCTAATATGGTCTTCATATGTATATAAATCAATGTCGGTCACCGGTGACCGTCGGGGCTTTGAAAGTCAAAAAACTAAAATTGATTCCTTTTGCATATTTAAATTGTGAACGATTTCCACGAGCAATGATTTATTTAAAAAAAATATGTATTTAAAAAAAAAAGTATTTAAAAAACTTGAAAAATAAAGTAATATTAATTAACATTGGACTCCCTTCACATTCTAACCCCACAATAAAAGACCTCTCAAAAAACGACCCAAACATCTCCAGCCGCCACAAGCGCCCAAAATCGACTCTCCTTCAGAGGAACACTCCGGGCCACACAAACCATGCCCCGCATAAATCAACGACCCGCCAAATCACCTTCCAACAATGCTCCCATCAGACGTAAGAGGAATAGCCACATGAGCTGAACCTCTGTAAGCCAGAAGATCCAAGTCCAAGTCCAATTAACATCTGGTCATTTTTCGGGATGTGGCATAGATTTCGGGAACACCGTGTCCACGTATTTACGTACAAGTGGTCCATAATAGAGTGCAGCATAGAAATTGGTGTGTCCCCCCATAGAAAGATGTCAATCAACTTGAGGCGATTGATCAATGCCATTGAACGGTAATCAAAGTGAGACTATTCCGAGAAGTGTGCCGATACAAATAAATTTAAACATAGCGCGACCATATACACGGTCAAATAATTGCCATTATTCCTGTTCTTATTTACATTGGTAGGTACCTACTTACTTACATAAGAAGATACTTATTTATAACGGATTTCTTTCAAATCCATTATTTATTTTTGTACATAAAATATTACTAATTGGAAGGTTTTAATCAAACGAATCCAGTTGTATTAAAGGCGATTAATCTTTTCAATGAGGTGGCATACGAATTGGACCCCTTTAGATGTAGCTATACCGAATTTGTGAATATTTATTGTTTCTTGAACGCTGTTGTTAAAATCCATATGAAATACTTAATACGAATGTAAACGCCTTTTTTTAGTTATATTTAATGGGAATGACATGTTTCGGCATTGTCAAATATTTGATAATGAAAAAAATGTTAAAGCCTTAGCAAGGTGAAGATGTCATTCCCATAAAATATGATACAACTTCGAAAAAACAGATGTTTTCAATTGTGTTAATTAATTTTTGAATACTCTATTGATAAGGTGTACATATAGGTATATATCCTATATGCGTTCACATAACTGTATACATATTGCCTTAATTTTTTTCTTCAATATATTCTTCAATTTGACGAACGCTGTAATCTTTATCCAATAAAATAATAATAAAAATTATTATTATTTTATGAACATAGTTTATGAACATATGGGTTCAAATAACCCGTTGTATAAAAAAATATGTGGAAAACAACGAAAAACTACCACATTAAGGGCCCAAGTGGGATTCTACGAAACAGCAAAAATATTACATTGTTGGAAATCAATTCCTAGGATTCATACTTCAAAATAAAGTTTTATTGATAGTAAAATTATAATTCTGACATATCTCATTCATTCATTAATTTCTCGGCGCTACACCCCGGTGTGGGACTTGGCTCCTCCACATCGGTCCTCCACTGACTTCTGTCTCTGGCCGTCTCTCTCCATTCCCCAGCTCCTTCCATTTTCTCCCAATCTTCTTCCACGCAATCCGCCCATCTATTCCTCGGTCTGCCTCTTGGTCTCTTTTCGCGAGGCACCCATCTGGATATAATTTGTGGTGTTCTACCCTCTGGCATTCTTTCAACATGGCCAGCCCACCGTAGGCGTTGAGACTTACAGAATCTCACTACTGTTTCTTGGTTATTCTGACATATCTAAATATCATATGCTAACAAAATATGCTAATAGTCTGTTTGTTGTATTTATGTGATAAACAAATTAACAAGATCTCATGATGAATGGTCGGCAGACTTCTTTGAAAACAATGTTTTTGTTTATAATGCAAGTGTTTTCTGTTATTGAAGCTATGTGGCGAGGAATTAAAGTACACGGTAATAAATGTAGTCCCGTGTCGCCATGTTGATCGCGTGGCCGCCTGACACCGTAAATAACCGGTTTTTATTTTGGCATTCGCTTTTTTTTCGACGGCTTTTGTTTCGTTCCAACGGCCATTCAAATCTGCCTTAAAACAAATGGGATTAATGCCGAGAGGGAAATTTTCATTATTCTTATATGAAATGTCTATATGATGACAAACAACTTATTATTTTTTATTATTATTTATTTATTGGACACGTTCACAGTATTTCGTGTCATACACGTTACAGTTTATTTTTATATATTTAAATGGTGCACTCTAAATCGTCACTGCAAATACAAATATATCGACTGAAGCAAATATGGCAGTGCACAATGGAGTTATAGTGCCGACTCTTATATATGGAAGTGAAGCTTGGAGTTGGGAAAAGAAGAATGAAAGTTGGATAAATGCCGTATAAATGAGATCTTTAAGAATAATGAATTATAGAATACCCAATAAAGAAGTTGGAAAGGAATGTAAGGCGGATTAATGCGTCCTAAATACAATTAATAAAGTGTCATTAAGATGGTTTAGAGATATGGAGCGAATGGATGAGGAAAGAATGGTTAAAATATATATGAAAGTAGTGTGAATGGAAAAAGAAGTCGAGGGTGGCCAAGGTAGACATGCCATGACCAAATTAATCAATTACTGAAAGGTGCTTATGCCCTCCGGGGAAACGGCGTGATGGTTAGTTAGTTAACAATTAGTAATTCTTAAAATAACAAAGTTAAATAATCAATACGATGTATAAAGTACGCAAATTAAAATTATTAATACAAAAGAAAACGTATCATTTCTTGAAGTTTTATTAAATTTTATGGGAATGACATATTCCGCCATGTTGTTATGTTTCAAATACCATTCGATAATGCCGTAGCAAGGCGAGACATGACATTCCCGTGAAATATAATAAACTCACTTCATTGTTCAAGAAACAATAAATTTGATTTTGAATTGCTATTGTATCATTCGAATTGTTTTTTTAGATTTTAAATTAGGAATAGTTTAAATGCATGCTATTGGTTAGGCACTATCAACGGTGAATATGAAGTTACGAGATAGCAATTCAACACATCAACGTATTTATGGATTCGATTATTTTTACGATCTGTCGTGAATGTGTAGATAATATTGTAATTATTATAAAATTTTACTGTCTGTAATAAAAAATACCTTAATGTTACTATGTATTAATACATTCTCGGGCGTATTAACCACACCCTTTTTGGATGAACTTTTTTTTTCTTGGACTTTCTTGCATAAGGAGGTTCAGACATTATGGCTATTCCTCTTAACCCCTATAGCGCAGCTGGCTCTACATTTACAGTCATTGGTTTCAAATTGTAAACTACATTTGCAGCTCATATTTGAATGTTTCTTATAATCATTTAGTTTCTTACTACTAAATTATGCGTAATATTATTATGAACTGGGACTATCTGTATAAACTGTAAATGTAGCTAGCCGTATTTTAAAACTGCAAATGAAGATTGCCGCAAAATGGGGGTTAACATATCGCACGTTGAAAACAAAAGTGACACTATACAAAAATCTCAATTTTTCAGTACGGTCATTTAAAGTTTTTATGATTTTTGTGAGGTCAATAACTTGACTGTGAGTTGAAATATATCTAATGTTTTTGTTTTATATTTTAGTTCAGATATTATTCTATCAGAATCTAGTTGATTTTAATTAGGTTAATAAGTAGGTTTGGCAAAAAAAAATTATTAAAAAAAAGTTCAGCATAGTGCTAGTTGTTCTCACTTTGTCAACTATTGTTTTGCTTAGTGCCCTATACGACCCCTAAATAATAATCTACCTTATTAATTAAATCAATGAAAATCATAGAAATAAGACAAATTGATGTAAGAATAATAATAAAAAACTATTTATTTGGCTGCTTAACCATTAAACTATTACAAAATTACTTTATTCAAATAAACTTATACATAGGTACAAAAAAAACTTAAGAAACATTTTGAAGGTTTTTTAAAGAACAAAAAAAAATTCAAATACTTAATTATCAGGCGCATTATTTAAAAATTGACAAAAATAACAAATATAGTCTGTATTATAAATAAAAACAGAACAAAAAAAATTGAAGTAAGGTCGTCAGTCTTTTTGTGTACTTTGAGAGTACCAAACTCTTAACATAACACTTATGCACTTAAAAGCGTTTAAAATTTAGTTGAAAATGCTATCATAATAGGAACTATAGTACTTTGGAATCAAGCCTGCATCTATGAGGCTGGGTAGATGTACATGCCAATGATGAGCTGATTTTTCTGCTGGCCACAGCAGTTATCCGAATAGAAAACTATGTCAAGATCGTCACTAGCAACTGAAGCCTTTTTTTGCAAAAACTTCAAAACACAGCTCCCTATTTCGTTTGCTCCACGATTTCCTTGAGATTCATCACAAAAGTAGCATTCAGTTTTGTCAGATTTTAGTTCTGAGATGGTAAAGTTGAAACAGTTTATTTAAGACTTATAATAATAAGTCAATACTTCACCTTTTGGGACTGGCATTACTGCTTGCAAGTCATAGCATGTAACGAAAACACTTTTTCTTTATCGCTTGCCTTTTCTTCTCGGCTTTTTTCTTTCTCTTTTTAATGTTTTTCATAATCTTCCTCCAGAGCTTCCCTTTGAGAACGAATAGACAACTTGTAAATTGTGGATTGTTCGCATTGGTCTTTCTTGGGCACAAATAAAGCAAGCTCCAATAACCCAAGGTAATCCATTCTTTTTGCAGTCTTTTTTATAGTCTTAATATAGGTCTACCACAGTTTTTACTCCAACTATGAATTCTCTGGTGGTTTGTTGACGAAAGTGATGACTTTCGATACGCGGAATGCTGTTTATATGACTTTTAACTCTTTCAATCAAATAATCTACCAATTGTTTATGCTTCTGTTGCTTTCTTCTCCTTTCTCCTTCTATTACACCAGTTAATTCACCTTTCTTTTGCAAAACAGTCCTGATACAGCTGTCAGTAATATCCGAAGTATTTTTGAAGAAATTTTTACCGACTCTAATTTTGGTGCCGTTGACTTAGTGAAAAGCGTTTTTTGGATTTCTAGTGGAATTATTTTTTTTGGATTGATATTTGGGGGTTATATTTTCAATATTAAGAGTAATGTACCCTCTTTGTCTTTCAATTGAAGCCGTGTCCCAGTAACTTTCAAATAGTTTTTGTATACATATTTCTGATACCTTTTCTAAGCATTTTAGCTTACAGCTATATTCACAACTTTGTTTGAAAAGTCTATCTGGAAAAACCTTTTTGGTATTAAACACATAGTGCCGTTTATTGGTATAACCTCACACAATTTAGGTAATTACCTTACGCAATAAGAGGCACTATTCAAAATATGTCATTGTTGGATTCACTAATTTATAATTAATTCACGAAAAGTTACGACAAAACCGACACTAAACAAAATGTGTCACTTTTGCACTTACGAACAAGCACAAAACCTAGAAGTATGAAGTGACACATGCTGACATCAAACCATATCTAAGTGAGATATTAGGAAGCGGATCTTTGGAGACGACGTAGTTTTTTCGGTAGATTCTAAATCTAGCTCTAACTCAATATCACAAAATTTTGTTTAGTGTCACTTTTGTTTTCAGCGTGCGATATTATGTGAACATCGTTCGAAAGTTGATTTGGTGCGTTGTTGGTTTATGCTGAAGCTTTATCTGTGCGATTCATAGTGTTCCTCTGAAGGAGGATCGATTTTGGGCACTTGTGTCGTTTGAGAATGTTCAGGTCGTAATTTGAGAGTTATTTTATTGTAGGGTGAAGATGTAAAGGAGGTTCTTCGTAAAAACATTCCGCAAGTTTCTGGATGTATATATCATTGAGATTCCTGATTTCCGTCTTCTAGTATTATATTTTTAAAACCCATTCCAAATTTTGAATCACCTCCATTCGGCTTTATACATAAGTACAAGCCTGAAAAGTTAATATTACTTTATAATTATTTAATACATTATCCAGCAGATAGAATAAATCACCTTGAAAAATATTATTTTGATTCGTACGCTTACCATATAAATGCTGGTATAGCTTGGTTAGTTTATGTACAATAAACGAAATTCCTTATCAGTGTTTGGTTTACCACCTATGTATGCGATATCTCGATCGTATACCAGTGGCGGATTGTGAGAATTTTACGTGATGCAAAAGTTTTTTTTTCAATTCTGAAGTCATACATGTCTCATGCGTTAATTATGATATTTTGGTATATTTCCGTCGGGTTTCATGAGTTTTGAGATCCGTTTTGCTAAGACTTAAATACATTGAAGTTTTAAAAAAAAAAATTATTAACTTGTTTTTTGAACAATGATTAACTAACCATCACGCCGTCTCCCCGAAGGGGTAGGCAGAAAGAATGGAACGCCACACTGTTCTGTCCTGACATACTTCTCTCGCTTCCTCTACATTCATACATCTTGTCATGCTTGCACGTCGATTTCTCCGACTCCTCACGTGACCGACATTTAATATTTGATTGATTTGATCGTGCCACGTTTTCCTCGGCCTTCCTCTATTTCTATCTCCGTTTCCGCCGTTTACATATACTCGTACCTTCTTCACCATTCTGTCTTCACTCATTCTTTCCACGTGTCCAATGATTGTAAACCCCATATAAAATAATTAATACAAAAGAAAAAAGTTGCATAGAATTTTTCGTCGCATTTCTAAGGCATTTTCAAATGTCTTCATGCATTTTCACTTTTAGAAAACCAAAATTTTAATCGGTATTAATTATTTTCAATTTGGTTCTCCAAACAGTGAAATATTGCGTTTGATTTTCATGATTAATAAACACAATTGTAAGAGGGCGTTTAAAGATTATTTATTTATTTTGTAATAGCCGAATTTGGGAAACAACCATTCACACCAACTACTGAATAATATGAATAAAATTATTTACATTTTACATACATACATTTTATGTAGTTTTTCTAAAGTTGTGGTTATATACGTATCTGCAATTATAAATACTTTTCTAAACAATGATATTTTTCCTCATAAAGTGAGACTCAAGTTTTGCTACGAATTCATATTTGTGTGCAAGATGTTTATGTGTGGTATTTTTATCTATAGCTTTCGGTAAAATTACACTGACCCCCCACTGCCATTTTCCGTGTAATATTTTATATATAAGCATGATTCATGCCGTACCTACATTAATATCGCCTTATATCGCACGTTATCGTTCACCGCAATATTGGAGAACCGGATAAATGAATTCACAGTTTAAAATAATATAAAACTTCCCTTGCCGATGCTGTTTAGCTAGTACACATCGTTCTGTGCTTTTATATCCTGACAACTCTCGCGCCTCTTCTGCATTCACACACCGTGACACGCACGCTCGTCGATTGTTCCTACTTCGAACATGGCCGCCTTTCAGCAATTGATTAATTTGGCCATGCTATGTTTACACACTACTTGTATACATCTTTTTAACCATTCTTCCCTCATCTATTCGTTCCAGATGTCAAAACCATTTTAGTGACCCCATTTTACTTAATTTTATTAAAATAACATAAATACCATATATCTACAAATATGATTTGTTGCACCTGATCATTGTGGTAAAATATAGAGTCGAAGAGGTGTTGGCAGGAGGCGAATCTCCTGGCTTCGCAACACTTAAGGAACTGGAATAGCTTAAACTTAAGACTTGGCGTTGATTTATTTATTTATTTATATTATACACAAATGAGACATAACAAACGAAATACTTATTTGGACACAAAATGGTGTAACAAAAATAAAATAACGATACGAAACTACAAAATATCAGAAGGATCCCAAATATGTCAACGTCAGTGAGGCCGTACTCTTTCCAGAATTTGTAATATATATTAAAAATATTGTATATTTTTCGCACGGATAGGTTAGGTTAGGTTTGTTTTATATATTACGTTTGCCGATAACAGTGGCAAACAAATAGGTTTGATTAAGATAAGTTTTTTTATATTTTTAATATATTCCCATTGTTCAGTTTCTTATTCAAATTCCGTAGCCAATCTCAGAGGTTTTTCATATTAGATTTGCGGATTCCGTCAATTTGAAAATATAAAGATTTACAAAAGAATTTCGCCGTAAACAATATTTAATTGTTGTTTTCGTCTATGGTTATGCACTTTGCTTTTATATGACCATCGTGCATTTCCTTTAAATTATTTTACGTTTCCAATTACCATCTCTATATAAAGATAGTACACTCAAGAGTTATTGTCTATAAACACTTCTGTAATGGCTGACTGGTTCAGTAGTAAAAGCACTCGACCGATAAGCGAAAGGTCACGGGTTCAAATTCGACTAAGAGGATTTTTTTTGTACTTATTATAGTTTCGTATGTTATTTAATGATGTATGCCGGTTTATAAATGTCGCGTATAAACATCGAACCCCAGAATGATGTGTGATTAGGTGCGATTATGTAATTATTGTACACCGCTAAATATATTCATTCTCGGAATCGGCTGTTCAACGAAATTGTTCGCGTGAAGTACCTATTTATAATTATTGGAATAATGTAATAATTCATCCGGTTTGTCATTTATTTCTCAAAATAATATCGTCTTTCGACCAAAAAAATATATAACGTTATAGAACATATCAAATGATTGGAAATCGCGACCTTTCTACAATATTTCAGTGCGAGTGCTCAAAACAGCTGAGGTATAATGGTATACGAGGTCTGTTCAAAAAGTATCCGACCATAATTTTTATTGGCAAAACAAATAACGCTGAGATCATTTTGAGAACATTTTGTTAAAACTAAAATCCGACGACAATAGCGTACACGTGCTCACTCTTCAACGACGTGGCAGCGACTGAGTGACGCTGTGGTCGTGAAAAAAATTGAGCATGCGCACTAGGTATACCTACAAACGGTCATCTAATCTCCGCCCTCAAAGCGTTATTAGTTTTGCCAATAAAAAATATGGTCGGATACTTTTTGAACAGACCTCGTATAATCGCTATTAGAGTCAACATACCAATACATGATTTCTGTGACGTGCGTTATCTATTTTCTTTCAATTCAAACCAGCTTCTAAGCTTGCCTACAATTTGCAAAACAGAAGCAAGCAATTTTTTATCGTCTTGCTTTGGTATAAACCATATATTTCCCTTTACAACAAATAAAGCTAAAATGGCAATGCGCAATGGTGTTCTTGTACCGACCGTTATATATGGAAGCGAAGCAAGGAACTGGTAAAACAATAATGAAAGTAGAATAAATGCAGTAGAAATGAGATATCTTTGACGAATGTGCGTATACTCTGTTTATGATAGAGTGTCGAATGAAAATATAAGAAGTGAATGCGGTGCGAATGATGGAGTTATGAACATGATATTGAAAGGATTATTAAGATGGTTTGGACACATGAAAATAATGAATGAAGGAATAATGGTAAAATAAGTATATGTTAACGATGTAAATGGAACTAGAAATAGAAGACCGAGGAAAAAGTGGCATGATCAAATAAACCATATACGGAATGTCGGTCACGTGAGAAGTCTGAGAAATCGATGTGCGTGCATGACACGATTTATGAATGTGTAATAAACGAGGGAAGTATGTCAGGAAAGAATAGTGTGGCATTTCATTCTTTCTGGCACCTCTTCGGGGAGACGGTTTGTTAGTTAGTTCAATGAATCAGAAATCTTTATATTTAGATAGTTTTAAAAATATATATTTTGTGAAAATAATATAAAAATACGTACGCCATGGTCGCCCCCTCGACTGTCTCAACGCCCCCATTTCTGAATCTGTTACCGCCCCCTTATGGAAAGCTCCAGCGTCCACCGGGGGACGGTACTGCCACCGTTGGAAACCAATGGTTTAAATTAGTAAATGATCATTAGTGGTCAGTCAGAATATAATCATGTCCATCATTTGATCTATATTACGGATTCGGGGATACAAGGTCTTTAGAATGTCCCTTGTTTCTTTGTATCTTTCTTCTGTCACTCTTCTTAATTTTGAAGAAGATTTTCCAGGTGACTTCAATTCTAACACGTTTGTTACTCTCGTCTATGGCTACATGGTTTGAAGTGTTCAATCTATATGTTTTTGCACCTGACATTGTCTGCTAGAAAATATATAAGTTTTAATAATCTGCTGAAAATTCACGATTCGTAAGCTATCATATTTTATTCGTATTTATAATTCATTTGTTTCTTCTTCTGTTTCTAAGAATGGAAGCGAACATGATCCTATGTAGAGATAGCAGAGTAGCTCTCCGTGTTATTTAAACAAGAAAATGTGTCGTATGAATAATGAACAAGGTACACCATTGTGATGCAAAGGCAGAATGATTGTATCGGTTGGAATGTTCGGAATTTCGACTTAAAACCTCACGAGGCGACATTCTGTGGTCACTAACGGGTCCATACATCACTGCATTATCTTAAATCATCCTCTTTGGATTCCTGTTCCGATTAGAAGAATACCAGAGTAAGCCAAATGGACTAAACCCCGCGGCGAAAATATGAATGTACGATGCCTTCAATTAATGACAATTTTGAAATAATCCTCGTTTTATTGTTTTTAAAAAATAAATCAAAATTTTGTTTAATTCTACACTACAGTTTTACCTAGACTATTGGTATTTTATTTTATTATTGTAAAACAAAAAATAAACAAACTACAATAAATTTTATGTCTAAGCGATAAGGCGGCCACATTCGAACTAAAAGGCGGCCACATTCGACTAAAAGGCGGCCATATTCGAAGTCGGAATAATCTACGTGCGTGCATGATACGATGTATGAATGTAGAGGAAGCCCGAGAGGTATGCCAGGACAGAGCATTGTGGCGATCCATCCTCTCTGCCTACCCCTCCGGGGATATGGGGTGATGGTTAGTTAGTTAGTTTTTTTCTAAGCCATCCTCTCTGCCTACCTCTCTGCCTACCCATCCTCTCTGCCTACCCCTCCGGGGAAATGGCGTGATGGTTAGTTAGTTAGTTTTTTTCTAAGCGATAACTTTTTTGCACCTTCTTCAAAAATGTAATTAATCCAATTAAGTATTTTTTTTTTCAAGTAACGTGTGATTTAGTTTCATCTCCTTTAAAAGCTAACGTATCGTGTTAATAATATTTTGTGATATTAATGTAACGTTTTTTTTTTTCAGACATACTCCGGACTCTTCTGCGTGGTGGTCAACCCCTACAAGAGGCTGCCCATCTACACGGAGAAGATCATGGAGAGGTACAAGGGTATAAAGAGACACGAAGTACCTCCCCATGTCTTCTCCATCACAGATAATGCCTACAGATCCATGCTTCAAGGTAAATGCGTACTTACGTTTTAATGTAACATTGCTTCAAGAAAAATGTGACTCAATCTGAATCATTGAATTGGATTTTTAACTGTTCCCACATACCCCTTTCCCTGCATTGTGTTTCAATTTCAATTTATTCAAAAAATTATGAACATTACAGAATAACAAATCCAAATCGTTTATAATTACAATATACAAAAATAAAATTAACATTTTTTTAAATAAATATTTACAAATAATATTACAAGAAAACAAATGAGAACAAGTAAGAAAAAAAGAAAATCAGAAGACAATTAAAAAATATATATATTCGAGAACAGTTTGGTAAAGATAAATATTTTTGTACAATAAGTAGAGAAGCAAATAACAATTTAATACATAAGAGATGGATGCTTTCTGAGGGTAGCCTCACTATCGTGAAAAATGTCCACATCCGAAGAGATGCGGTTTAATAGTATTATTGCCCTGCCCACGGGCATTACCTTAGGTAGATTGGTTCTACACAGTGGCAGGTGAAATAATCTATGTTGCCTTTGTCGCAGATAATTGTCGGGGACAAACAAAGTCAAGTCATTCAAAATATCAGAGTTATGTATTCGACCACGAATCAGTTAAAAAAAAGTGAACACCCAGGTGGATAGTTCGTCTAATTTCCAATGATTGGTAGTCCAGCATACCCAGCAAGAAATCAGTTGGGTACAGCCAGGGGTAGATGATAGTTGATGCTTTTGAGATGTGGTGCTGGTGACGAATGCTGCGTATAACCCTGGACGTCAAGAAAAACAAACCGGTCAATTATTGACCAACTGGGTATCAAGGCAAGACCCTCGCGGATGCGCTCTCAAAGAGCGTTGAAATATTTTAGACACATAGCCCGAGAGATCAGGACAACCTTGAAAAGCTCATGGGCAAAGTATAGGGAAGGCGACTACAAGGACAACCACCGAGCCGCTGGTCCGATCAAATCAGTGTTCTGACTGGTCTCTCATTAGCTGCAGGTTGAAGACTGACGGGTGACAGGAGCGCATGGCGTGCCATGGTCAATGGTTTACAGGATGGACACGACCCTCAATCATGAGGAATACGACTGAGAATAAGAAGTTGATTCCTCAAAATTGAACGGCTTACTTAATTAAGTAATTGATTAATTTACATTAGTTTACAAAGGATGGGCGAGTGGAGCATATAAAACAAAATTTTTATATCGGAGGTTTAAAGAAGTTTATATGCTTCATCGCCACAGTGATTTTCTTAGGAAGTGTTACTGGAGTGGTTTCCCGTTGTCTTCTCCTGTCCGTTAAATTAAATGGGAGAGTTCCGTCGATTCGCGAACATTTCGGTTTGAGAAACGAATCTCTGAACGAAATACTCGTATGTTCGTGAACCGATAGGTATGACCGTTACTTATTTATTTGTATCTTGCACCTTGCGCGAGTGTACCCAATACAGAAAACGGAGTTTGGTATTAAACAGTCCCGGAATGCAGGATTATCGGCAGCTTACCTTAAAAATACCCGATAAACAAACGTATTTCGTATGCCGCGGGACCCGGCAACTTCCAAAACAGAGTGTCCATCACAGACCAGAGTGCCATAGCCATCTCGGCCGAAATTCTTCAAGCCTTACTTTAAATACGCGAGGGTGAATTTTATTCACCGTATGCAGCCGAAAGAATTTTTGATAAGCGCACTCGGCTACTGCAAGTCTTTTATTATCTGAGTTCATGGAACGCTGTTTCTCTTATTTGAATTTAAAAAAAATATTTTTGTACGTCTGTAAATACATATAATATTGCTGATTTATCCAAATTACATTTTTATTCAAATTACACCCGTATTTAAAGCATTTAAATAAATATATATTTACATACTTACTTACTTGCTGAGATCTCTTAGACGAATGTGTGAATATTCTGTGTATGATAGTATGTCGAATGAAAATATAATAAGTGAATGCGGTGTGAATGATGGTGTAATGAACAAAATAATGAAAGGATCATTAAGATGGTTTGGACATATGGAAATAATGAATGAAGAAAGAATGGTAAAAAAATTATATGTTTACGATGTAAATAGAACCAGAAATAGAGGAAGACCGAGGAAAACGTGACACGATCAAATAAATCAAATATTGAATGTCGGTTATGTGAGGAGTCAGAGACATCGATGCACGTGCATGACACGATGTATGAATGTTGAGGAAGGAATATGTCAGGAAAGAAAAGTGTGGCAGTCCATTCTTTCTGCCTACCCCTTCGTAGATACGGCGTGATGGTTAGTTAGTTAATTATATTTACTAATAAACGCGGCCATGTTCGAAGTAGGAACAATCGACGAGCGTGCATGTCACGATGTGTAAATGTATAAGAAGTGCGAAAGCTATGTCAAGATAGAACAGTGTGGCGGTCTATCCTCTCTGCCTACCCTCCCGGCGAATCGGCTTGATGATTAGTTATATAGATAGTTACTGAATACTAAAAGTATGGAAGGTGCCTCCGCGTGTGGTGTTACTACAACTATAAGACCCGGCGCCCTTAGAAACGACACAAAGTCGGCCAAACCTTCCACCACAGTGGCAAGAGAAGATCGGAGACTTAGGACCGTCCCTACAAAACTAGCTTGCCTTTGACACGATGAAGTAGAAGAATTTGGTGTAAGTAATGGGCTTGGACCTTCTGCCATACAGAAGTTCAGCTCTAATGGCTATTTCTCTTAGGTCTGTTGGAAACGTTGTTGGAAATGTGATTTTTTTGGTTGGTTTAGGATAGAGAATTAATGAGACGTGAAAAATATATTATGTCTCCATACATTAATTACTTCGTATGTTATAAACTCAAAGTGTATTATTTATATGACAGGTTTTGATTGACTTGTAACTGTATACTTATGATTTCCTTTAATATTGATGTAAACGAATTTCTTTGCATAAAGAGTGAATGGATGGCTTAAAAGTGGAAAAAATAACTTATAAGTAGTAACAAGCTTTTTACTACTTCAAGTGTAAGCTTTGATAAAAATTAAACGAGAATTTTGTTTCAAACATCCTCAAAAGGGTGGCTAACCTTAAATAGCCATTTGCGGGACATGTTGCTCGACTAGGAGACCAAAGATGGACCAGAAGGGTAGTGGAATGGAGACCTCGTGAAGTTAGAAGAAGCAGAGGGAAACCACGCAAATGATGGTCTGAGTGTGTGGTGGCCTATGTCGAGCAGTGGACGACACCGTCCGTTTCAGTAAGATAATAAAAGATTTATGTTAATTTTTTATTATATTTGTCATATTTCTAGATCGCGAGGACCAATCCATATTGTGTACCGGCGAGTCCGGAGCGGGAAAAACCGAGAACACAAAGAAAGTCATCCAGTACTTGGCCTACGTGGCCGCCTCAAAGCCCAAAGGATCCGGAGCGGTAAGAGTGGCAACTCTGTTCTTTTTTTTTTAAATATCTCTTAATTCTAAAAACAAACGAAATTCGAACCATAGATTTAAAAGAATATAGGTATATCTTTGGAGCTAAATTCGAATTCAGGATTTCATTGTAAATTATAAAAATTGTATTTTTTTTGTACAAAAAACGTGTACTTTATATGTAAATTCTTTGAGGTGATTTGGTAATTATTAAATGCACTTATTTTTTTTATCTTATCTTTCATCATGTTACAATTTTTATATATTTATTTTCTTGCGCAAACTTCATATAATCATAAGATATCACATAATTGATTATTTTATTTTCATTTCATAATTATTACAATCTTGCACAAATTTATTGATTATTTGTGATGATGTAATTTTATTTTTTGCTGATTTGATATTGTCATTTTATACATTAATTAAAAAAGGCACATACGCCCAAATGGAATTTAAATAAGAATCAACACATTTTCTATTTGTATATATATATTTATTTTATTTCATTTTTCGTTGATTTATTTTTAAACGCATTCTATATATATATTTTTTATCTCTCTTTATTCTGTCTTATTTTTATTGGCTTCGTGCCTCCGATATTTTTTGCATGTGAGTAATGTATGTCTTTTATTCTGCATCTTGTTTGACTGTGTATGCGTTTTTTAAATAAAGTTTTTTTCCATATTCCACATGCATGAATAATTTATCACTAACCCGCCGCTATTTTTCGCTGAATTCGTTTTAGCACAATAGATATGGCAACACTCACGACACGAACACACACGACTCTCTCCCGAAAGTGCCTACCCGCATCGCCTTAATAATTTTTCCTTTCATCCGCCAGATGTTCTTGCTGGCAACACCTTTTCCAACACACCCATATAATGGTTTTATTTAAATATTTGAAAAAGGAATCTACTCGTCCGTGAGTCACCGATCTTAACCGCAATTAATCAGCGGCAGTTGGAACGATTGTGTTCCATTTTTAAATATGTTAGGGCATCCTTACATCCTCAAGCTCTCTCGTATTCCATCACAATATTTCATAGTTTAAAATCTGCATTTTTCAAATACAGTTTTATCCTCAGATTTTAATGAAAATTCAAGTATCATAACGTAACTTCTAAATTAAAAAAAAAAAAAACATTAATTCCGTCTGCGCACAGCGCCCGAGGACTTGCATTCGGCCATAAATAAACATTGTTCGAAATTTGAATTTTAAATGCTAGCCGTTTGATATGCTATTTTTTCTTTATGGGTCGATCTATAATGGGCTGTATTTTTTCCATATTTGGTAGCCATAGATACGCAACTTTACGACCATAGTCAATAATAAACAGCCTTTAGCGTTCAAAGTCGTTCTTACGAATGGCGGGAGAGTAAATATAATAGATACTTGAAATATAGTAAATAAGTAGCCAACTTATGAAGTGCAATCGATTACAATTATCGTCACAAAAGAGTACTATTAATTTTAATATTTTTTGGAGAAGTCTCAAAACTAACATATATTTATTTTAAAAAAATGTGGCTTTGTCGTACAACTAATAAAAATCAATTGATCTTAGGTTGCCAAGTATTAAAATGTTTTTTTTTAAGAGTTAAAACTCTGTTTTTTCACTTTTAGGTTTATTTTTCTCGACATGTTTCGTAGGCTTTACACCTTCATCATCGGGAGAACAATATTCACAATGTTTATATCGTTCTCCCGATAATAAATGTGTAAAGCCTAGGTTCTCAAAGTAGGCGATAACGCCCCCTTGTGGGCGTTAGAGACTTTCAGGGGGGCAGTAGAAGACCCAGAAAAAATAGAGAGCGTGGGCAGATAAAAAAATATAGTCTAAAAAGACAACAACAAAAAAAACACGCTAATCATTTCTTCTTTCGGTATTCTACCATATGTCGTTTTCAGATACACAAAAGATTTAATAATATTTTAAAATTCAACTATGTGTTTCTAAATATTTGGAATAACTTTTATGGGAGGGGGGCGTTGAAAATTTATTTTTCTTGTAAAAGGGGCGGTGGCCCAGAAAAGATTGGAAACCTATGTTGGAAAGCCTTCGAAACATGTCGAGAAAAATAAAATAAAAATAAAAAATAACAGTGTTTTAATTCTTAAAAAAAATCGTCATTATGGAATTCCACAGTGTTAACGCTAAGTTTATCTAAAAAAAAGTTTCGTTTAAAATAGTTCAATTAATTCTTGGTCGTTACTACCCTCTTCTCTCGATACGTTTTTTGTTAATTTTGCTCTGTAAATTAACCCATTCATCGCCACATGTTTGTAGAAACAGCGCACCGGTACGCCACTTATTTTCTCCCAAACTATCGAAAAATATCGATCATTTTTGGTTTGTTAATATTTTAAAATATTCACAGATGTCGTTGTGAGAAAATCGGAATTAATTTTGAAATACATCTTTCGAATATTGCGAAGCGCGCACAGCTGCGCTTATGGCGATCACCTACGTAGAGCGCACATGTGTGCTTACGGCGATCGTCGGGTTAAGGGAAATTTAACCTTTTTAACTAGTATTTTGAAAAACATCTCAGCAGACAAAGGGTTAATGTATATTTTAAAAAAAACCAATAAATACAAATGTTTAGTCCTTCATCTTATTTTTAAAATGAATTAATTATATCTGCAATGTTCTTGTGAGTCCATTTGAAATTTAATCGTTAATAGTGTTAAGGCCGAACAAAACAGATGTTTCTATGTCCTAAACCTGCGCCGTACCTTTACGGGCCGCTAACATTTTAGTCCGATAGTATTATACATATATTTTTTATTATTATTCAGCCCCGATTGACACACGTATTTCTACGTTGCGATAGGCATCTCCTTTTATGGCCAATCGACCATTTGTCCACACAATGCGGCCGGTATGCAGATTCGCCTTCGATCGGGCTCACATTCTAGAGTGCCCCTCGCTGCCGTATTCGCATTTGGAATGCATCCTCGATTGTTAATTGAACGACTTTGTATATCGATATTTTCTGTATTGTGCAACGGATAAAATATTATATCTCGATGTTGCCAGATAAAAAATATAATTGTATAGCAATAAAGTTATGATTTATTACTATTTAAGTAAATGATTAATTTAACGTGATAAGTATTTTGACATAAATAATAGCACAAATATACGCGTTCAAATCTTTTCATGTATATAAAAAATATAATTATAATATTTTAACTGGTTTCACGTTAGCACGTTAAATAAACCTTAGTTTAGTTTTATTAACAGTCTGTCGATGCCAGCGAGTCTGGCGAAACCAGACAAATGTGGAAGTAGTTATAAAAAAAAACATCGTTTTATTTGTCATCCCCATGTATGGAAGTGAAGCTTGGAGCTGGCAAAAGAAGGATGAAAGCAGGATAAACGCCGTAGAAATGAGATCACTAAGAATAATGTGCGGGAAAACGTTGTATGATAGAATACCGAACGATGAAGTAAGAAAGAAATGTAAGGCCGATGACTGCATCATGGATAAAATTAAAAAAAGGATGAGAGTAGAATGGTTAAAAAGTTGTACACAAGCAGCGTGAGTGGAAAAAGAAGCCGAGGATGACCGAGGAAAACATGGCATGACCAAATTAATCAATTACTAAAAGGCGGTCACATTCGAAGTCGGAATAATCGACGTGTGTGCATGGTACGATGTATGAATGTAGAGGAAACCCGAGAGGTATGCCAGGACAGAGCATTGTGGCGATCCATCCTCTCTGCCTACCCCTCCGGGCAAATGGCGTGATGGTTAGCTAGTTAGTTAGTTTCGTTTTATTTAATTATTATTTATTAATAAATTGTTAATTTTCTTATTTTCACTCCATCACCGCATACAGTCTTTGGTTTTTCGAAATTTTTATTGCTGGGTAAGATATTTTTCCGTTTTTCCCCCTTTTTCCTAAACATTTAATCCCCTGTATTTCATTTTTGAAATATTTTTACATTTACAACACACACTTCATTTTTTTATAAGTAGGTACCTTATTTCTATCATCTATCCCTGTTTGTGCACGTTTTTTGCATTTTTTGTGGAATTGTTTAGTTGGTATAGCATATTGATATACCTATATGTAATGTAATAATCCTGTTTTATTTATATGCCTCCATTAATATATAATATTTTATATACTATATTATAAGTGCAAGTATTTATTAACTCTTTCTTCCCCTTAATTTCTCACTTTTTGTTTCCTTTAAAAAATATACGATTTATATTTTTGTAATGATTCTCTATTCCTTCCAATATTATCACCAATCATAGATCTCTTGAGATATAAATTTAACATTTTTATTTCGAGATTAGAATATGTGCTATATAATATTAATTTATCATGATTAATTATTGATATTGTATTCTGTTTTATATAGGTTTCCAAAATGTTTTAAGTGGGAGGACTCCGAATAACTTTTCCATACAAAATAATATCGTTAGTTTTGCTGAAAATTATTATTTCTATCGGATATTTAAATATGCGAGTAGATTGTCACGGTTGGTAGAATCATATAGGCTTTTTCTGGGATCAAGGGTACATCCATTGGTATCCTCTCGTTGCAGACCCCAACTATCCTGAAGTTGGTGTCTCCAATGATCTCCGAATCCTCTATTGAAGAAGTTACCATAGGCATGGATATATCCAAAATCCCAGAGAACATAATTGTATTAATTGCTTCATATCTGATATAGATATTTGAAGAATGCATTTTATTTTTATTTTTTATAAATTCAAGGTATTAAACTCCTTTTAATTGAAGGTATTCCATAATGACAATTTTTTAAACCACTTTTGAATTTATTTTTCTCAACATGTTTCGAAGGTTTTAAATCTTCATCAAGGGAAGAGAGTTGTATACCTTCATTGGTAGAAAGATATAAACATTTATCTTTCTAAGTTTATATTTTAACCCTTATGTCTGAAAGTGAAGCTTGGAGCTTGCAAAAAAAGAATGAAAGTAGTATAAATGCCGTAGAAATGAGATCACTGAAAAGAATGTGCCGGAAAACGACGAAATAAGGAAGAAATGTAAGGCAAATGATTACATCATAAGTAAAATTAAAAAGGATCCCTGAGATAGTTTGGACATAAAATGGACGAGAGAAGAATGGTTAAAATGTATACAACCAGTGTGAGCGGAAAGAGAAGCCGTAGAAGACCAAGTAAAGCATGGAATGACCAAATTAATCAAATACTGAAAGGCGGCCACATTTGATGCCAGAAAAATTATTGACGAGCGTGCATGTTATGATGTATGAATGTGGAGGAATCTAGACAGGTATGTCTGGACAGAACGGTATGGCAGTCTCTGGAGAAATGGTGTGATTATTAGTTAGTTATATTTTTCTCCTGATGAAGGTATAAAACCTTCAATTCGAAATATGTCGATTTAAATTAATTCAAAAATGGATGAAACATGTTTAGTTCCATTTATATATTTTTTGATTTTGGAAAGTGAAAGCAAATTATAGAATAGTTTAATGCAGCCCTCCCTCTTGGCGGAATTATGTAAATTGTGATTTCAAAGAAATGCGATATTATTTTTTTGTAGAATGTAAATTTCTTTAACCAGGTTTTTTTTTAAAGGTTTATATTACTTTAGGTTTTGGTTTTCTTATAGCACTAACAAAATATCTCGTATTTCTCTCACATCATGATTTAGGTGATTCCTTCACTGTAACATATTTAGTATTTCATTTTGTTATGTTTCAGCATGTTTTTTTTTTTAATTTCTTATATCCACACCCTCACTTTAGCATGTTTATTTATGGGTCAGTGCATCGTAAAATGTGGTGTGTATGCTGAAAAATATACAATTTAAAAATATTAATGTTGCTTATTGAAATTTCTTGATAGAAGTTCATTGTCAAGAATGAAAATAAAAATAATCAATAAGAAATTCCTCTGTAATAAATATTTTGATTTATTCCATTTGATTTTTAGCTTTCAGTTTCTGGTCATCAGAAGATGGCAGCAAGCTGCCGAAACCGGTCGAAGCTAAAAATCATGTGGAATAAAACTAAAAATATATTATAAAGGAACTTTTTATATTTATTTTCATCATATATTTTACAATTTTAAAATTGTATTAGGTATTGATTGCTGTGATTGTTCGATTAAAGTTTATTTTAAATTTTCATCTATAGTTTCTTCAACATGTAAAATAATAATGAACTAAAACAATATTTTTTAATAACTACTTCCACTTTTCCGGATTCGTTAGGCTCCCTGTCATTGACAGACTTTTCTGTCAATGACAGAGAGCCTGGCAGAACTGGTCACCATCGAAATAAAGACAAAAGTGTAAGTTGTTATTAAAAAACATTGTTTTATTTCATTCTTTTTTAAATGAACTTCCTTCACGAGATTTCAGTAAAATCATTAGATTTTATTATATTATTATGTAAAATTTGGTTAAATTTATGAGATACGCAGACAACATGCTATACGATGCACTGGTCCCAAAGAAGAACACCCACGTAATGAGATGAATGTATTTTTTCTATATCTAATGTCACATACCTCTTGTCAATATTCTATACGGATACCCGATGTGTCTCGCTGTCTCTTTCCTGGACATACCACTTCCACGGGTGTTTGTGGTCTTCCATCTCCTTCCCACACGTGCAGGCCCCGACACCACAGTTGATTATAGTAAGTATTTTAAGGCTGAAGGAAATAATGCTTCATCTCTAACCATGAGTCCCTGGCTACCACTCTCGTATAACTTGTTTCTTCATCATACATTTTAGACATGGACGAGTAAAAAAATTGCAAGGAAATTCTTCACATATTAATATTTTGTATGGCAATCGATTGATAGTATTTTTTAAACATGCATTATCTAAGTAATGATTGATCCAGGAGATGTAGAATTTTAAACACTTTACAGTCGTTTCTTCATAATGATTCTACGAATAATTTTACTGGTATCGCTTCATTATTCAAAAAAGTTTTAAGCAATTTTTACTCAATTTGAAAATCTTAAACGTATTTCAAATTTAGAAAAAAATATTAATGTTCAAATTGATTGTTTGCTGATTCAAATATAAGAAATTTTAACAACTTACATATTTTTTTATATGTGTGATTGCATTTTTTTTAGATTTTCTTGTGTTTTTTTTCCGGCTAATGTGTCTAATGTGTTACTAGTTAATTTTTTCATGTCTTTTTTTAAAATCTGATCTGATATATTTATTGAAATGGTACCTTTCTGCATTAAAAGTAATCCACAACTTCGTACTCATTGTTTAGGGTGGAATTGTGTACACTAACTCTCAAATATAATATATGAATATTTGAAAAATAATTTTATTTTCAAGGCATTTTGGTTTAATGATCAGGTGTGAAGATTTCATATGGTTCTTTTGTAAATTTGCAATTATTAGTCTTCAATTTAGGCTGTAATCAAAGAATTGTGGTCCAAATAGCAAAATGCTTGCCCCCGTTACAGAAGATGTGGGTTTATATTTTTAATAATGAATTTATTTGAATCAATACACTGCTTTTTTCACTTATATAAGTTTATTTATCTCATAATCGGGATCGGGAGAATGATATATTATTTTAACATTTCAAATCCGTCTTATAAAAAATTTACCATAGATTTACACACTTTATTTAAAAAAAAAATAATAAATGTTTTCCAAAATTCAATATCTACCATAATACCCATAACTATAAAATTGGCATTAATTTATAGAAGAACATATGAAGACTTCACTTCTTTTTTTTATTGGTGTAATTAATTAACATTATCTTTATCTGATATTTCATTTTACAATATTTTGTTTTTGTAATTATCATAACTTTTTTCTTCTAATTTTCATTAAACTGACTCATGGTTAGATTATAGGTCTCTTTTGTAAATCTATTATTTTTTTTTAGTCATTTTACTGCCATTTTTTGTTATTTGCCCTTAAAAGAACTTATGTATGCAAATATTTTTAATATCTTTTATAAAATATGAATACTGTCTTGTTTAACCCTTTCAAGTTGCCCCCCATGGTTTCTATGTCATAGGTCACTTTACATTTCAAAATTATATCGAATTTTTAAAAGGGTTTTAATCTCTCTAATATAATATATTATATTTTACCTGTTCTCAATAGATGCCTTCAACTTAAATTTTGGTTATAATATCTTTAGAGATTGAAACCTTATTTTATTTAAAAAATATTGTACCAAAGACAAATTAATAAATTAATTGTTTCTTTTTGGGTCATATTTAAATGTTTCAAAATTAAGATTTAATTAATACCCTAGCAAGGAAAACATGTCACTTCAAATGGATATATTTCTTAATAGAATATTGCAAAATATTTATGGATCTGGCATTGAAGACCGCAAAGGGTTAAACAAGGGACATTGAATGATCATTTATTTCTTGTATTTTACATAGAATTTGATTATGTACGAACATACTTTAATTAAGTAAAAAAAAATCCAATCCCAAGTGTCTTCAATAAACAAAACATTTAAGCACATGGCTATGAGGTTATATTTAAAATAAATGATTGAAAAATATACATACACAAAAAAAAAAAGGATTTAAATAAAGTGGCATTAAAATGGTTAAATTACTAACATTGTATATTGATGATTACCTGTTCAAATATCAAACAGTTTTTTTTATACTTAATCTGTATATATTTTGCAATTTTAAGTTGAATTCTTTACGTTTTAGCAGGATCTTTTTATACATTTTTAAAATGTACATTTGGCATGAATAAAATATCAGTTTCAATATATTTGTCCTAAGATTGAATGATTTGCCCGAGTGAACAGTTTATTTTCTTCATATATAAAATTTTCTCCCACTTTAACACGTTGACTGTGGAGAACTGACCGGGACAGTGGTAAGGGCAGTACCCAAACAGCGGATCTCTATACACGTCAGGTCCTATACCGTTTGGTTTTAAGTAAGAAGGAATTGATGCACCTTTCGCTGGCGGCTAAACCCCCTCCTACTTATTTAAAACCGAACGGTATAGGGCCTGACCCAGACAGAGGTTCGCCGTTTGTGTTTTCCCCTTACCACTGTCCCGGTTAGTGCTCCGCGGTTAACTAGTTAAAAAAAAAAAAAAAAAAATTTTCATATAATGCTCTCACTTTGTGGTTGGACATTTTAAACTTATATATATAAAATAATAAAACACTTTGTATTTACCATGGTATGGTCATCACAATTGATGCCAACTAGTTTCACTTGGACCCAAGCTTCATCAGGGCAGTATAATAACAGTTATTATATTGCCTTGATGAAGCTGAAAAAAAAATGTGCAGGAAGCTAGAGAGGTTGTCAGGATACAGGAATGTGTCGGTCCATTCTCTCTGTTTACCCCTGTGCGGAAACGGCATGATGGTTTGTTGTTGATAAAGCTTGGGTCCAAGCGAAACTAGTTGGCATCAATTATAATAACCGCACCGTGGTTAAATACAAAGTGTTTTATTATTTTATATCTATAATTTTTTTTATTTTTTTATTTAATTATTTTGTCATCAATTTATTAGTTTATAAATATGTGTATGATATACGAACTGGTAAGCATTAATAGTGTATGATATAGCCGCAATAAGCAATACTAAATAGCACACGCTACCAAGCCAAGGTAAGTCCAATAATAACATGGACAAAATGCACCATCTCATCCTATGGTATAATGGCTATAAGCATGATTGCATTCAATTACTATTTCTTAATAAGAGGGTGACTTTAACCAATGTACTTTTATTTTTTCTACGCAATGTATGGAAGAAAACCAAACACCAGCAAGTATGAAAACATAATATGGAATTTAGTTTTCTTGTATATTTATTATATAATTTTTCCTACGGTACTGGGTTTAGTGGTTCACAGTAGATTGTATAAAAATATATATTTATACTTAGTAGATTTTTCAAAGGCTTTGGGGTTTAAAAAAAATATATATATTAACTATTTAGCCATATCATATTTTTGCTAGTTTGAAACAACAGTACATACAGAATATTAAAGTTTTTTTTTGTTAAGTTTAGATTTGATTTTTTACTTTTTATTTATTGTATATGAGTTATTATAAAAAAGCTTTTAAAATTATTTTCCCACATGCTGCTTTATTTGAACAAGTAGAGTCCGGCTCCCGTTGTTACAACTTTCGAGGTAATGTATAAAAATCTGAATTATCTGTAATTCGTTACAAAATTGCTAGTACTTTCCTAAGAGGGCTTAATCTACAAGATATGCATTCATTCTAAATGTTGTTTATCTCCCAAATGAAAATAAAAAATATTTTTAAATTATATAATTAATTTGTATTATGTAGTTGCGTCCTTTTCTAGCATACTGCATATTATAAATTTTCTCCCTTAGCTACAAATTATAAAATTTGTTTTTACCATAGATAATATAACAATGTATAATTTTTTTAAATGTGACATTGTAATATGTCTTTCAAATAGTTAATTTTTAGTTTGTTTTCTTGAACAAACAATATGTATGAATTACCTAATCTCGTATGCAGAATTTGCAAAATTCTTGGTACTACTCGCTCTTTGAATTAGTCATATTAAAATTATTTGTCTACTAACAAATTTGACGGAGTCGGTATGTTGAAATGTTGATTTAACATGTATACGTGATGTCAGCATACTAACACGTATATTGTTCATCATTGCCGATATGCAAAAATATCAACGAAATGTCCCATTATAATTGTGTTATTTTGTCTACTCTGCACTATTTGCCAATCAATTGTTTTGTGCTTTTTGCAAACAGGGCGAATTGGAGCAGCAGCTACTGCAGGCTAACCCCATTCTCGAAGCCTTTGGTAACGCCAAAACCGTGAAGAATGACAACTCATCGCGTTTCGTAAGTATTCCTAAAATAAATATATTACAATATTGATATAGAAGCATTATACACAACAAAAGCCTACAATTGCAATGAATCATGTATCTATTTTTCTTCTCTCGGTGTCATTTCATTTATTTAAAAAAAAATCACAAATATTACAGACATACAAATCCAGATAATTTGCAATAATATAAAAATTACTTACAAGAGAAACATTTAAAAAAATCATGTCAGGTATTTCTGATATTGTATTCTTATGATAGATAACCTGGGGAATGATGTCCAGAGTGTTTTCTTCTTGTCTTCTCTGGAAGATTGTTTATGAAAATTAAAATTGGTCCCATCAATACCAATATTATTTAAATCTTGTTGTACCAAAACAATAATTTTTATACTTAGGAAATTAAAGATAACTTTATTTAATCCACAACATATTTAAAAATATATTAAAAAACACGACATGTTTCGGAGGATACCTCCATCTTCAGGTGTAAAAATATAATAAAAACTAAACAAAGAAAGACTAATATAAAAAACGCATTTAAAATTCAATATAATAATTTAAATTAAAAATAATATTTAAAAAAAAAATTACTTCTAACAAATAGCCCAGGTTAATTTTTAAATTTAAATTATTGTATTGAAGGAGGTATCCTCGAAACATGTCGTGTTTTTAAATATATTTTTAAATATTTTGTGTAATAAACAAAGTAATCTTCAATTTCCTAAGTATATTACTATGGAATTCCACAGTGTTAATGCCTTAGCGTTCAATAAGTTGAATAATTTTTATATCAAGTATGTATTGATTAAATTGCTGCAAATCAATAAATCTGTGATTTTAGTCATGCAACCAGAATTTATAAATCCTCAAACCATCATATTAATGGTCATGGTTTAAAGTTTATGCATTATGAAGTATGGCTTGTTTTAAGATAATATTAATATATGGCTGAAACCTTCTACAGAGTGTCTCTAAAGAAAGTTTATATTCAGTGGATCGATCAAAACAAAAGTAAGCTATTTATTGAAAAAATGTTTATTAATTATTAAAGTACACAAATTGGGAATTGATTTCTTAATAATGATATTGTTCAAATGTAAACCCTTGCGTTCGCTGCACTCATTTAGTCAAAACAGTCAAATTCACACAGAACGGCTCGGCAGGTAGACTCCGTGATGGCTGCTATTTATGCTATATGTTAGTTTATTAGGGTAGACTTTAGATTTGAGATAACCCCACAGGAAAAAGTCCATAGGGATTAAATCAAGATGTGGAGGCCACTTTATGTCACCTCTCCTGGAGATCAATTTGCCAGGGAAAAATTCACAGACTTGTGGGAGAGACGTATTGGGCGTGTGCGGCTTTGCTCCGTCCTGCTGGAACCATATTCTTTGGTTATAGCCAGGAAAATTTTATAATTCAGGCACCAAGAAGTCATCTTACATCTCCACATAACGCTCTGAATTCAAACATAAACTTTATTTTGAGACACCTTGTATAAACCGTGATACATCACATTATAATGAATAACCTTTATATGCTAATATTTCAAATGAAACTTGTGTTTTTCTAGGGTAAATTCATTAGAATCAATTTTGATGCATCAGGCTACATCGCCGGGGCAAACATTGAGACCTATTTACTGGAGAAGTCCCGAGCGATCCGCCAGGCCAAGGATGAGAGGGCCTTCCACATCTTTTATCAGCTCCTATCTGGAGCTAGCCCACAGCACCGCTCAGAGTTCATCCTTGAGGACGCCAAGGGTTATACCTTCTTGTCTTACGGCTCACTACCAGTCCCTGGGATAGATGACGCTGCTGAATATCAAGCGACCATCAAGTCCATGAATATTATGGGAATGACGCAGGAAGACTTCAGTTCCATCTTTCGCATTGTGTCCGCTGTGATGCTATTCGGAAACATGCAATTCAAGCAGGAAAGGAATTCCGATCAGGCGACCCTTCCCGATAATACGGTCGCACAAAAGATTGCTCATCTATTAGGCAAGTTATTCTTTGTTTTTATCATGTTCCAATTATCCTCTTTTAAACTCATTTCATTATAAGTTCACTAGTTTCTTAAAATGACTAATTTCAGCTGTCTTTGCATCAAACTTCATGTGGTACAATGTGGTATTTTCTAATATATTTGAATTTTTCTTTATAGGTCTTTCTGTAACCGACATGACCAAGGCATTCCTGAAGCCGCGCATTAAGGTCGGACGAGACTTTGTTACCAAAGCGCAGACCAAGGAGCAAGTTGAATTTTCGGTGGAAGCCATCGCCAAAGCCTGCTACGAAAGGATGTTCAGATGGCTGGTCAACAGGATTAATCGTTCCCTTGACAGGACTAAGCGTCAAGGAGCTTCCTTTATCGGCATTCTCGATATGGCTGGTTTCGAAATCTTTGAACTAAACTCCTTCGAACAGTTGTGCATTAACTACACCAATGAAAAGCTCCAGCAACTTTTCAATAACACTATGTTCATTTTGGAGCAGGAGGAGTACCAGAGAGAAGGTATCGAATGGAAATTCATTGATTTTGGTCTCGATCTTCAACCTACCATTGACCTCATCGACAAGCCCATGGGTATCATGGCACTTTTAGACGAAGAGTGCTGGTTCCCCAAAGCTACCGATAAGTCATTTGTGGAAAAATTAGTCGGCGCCCACTCTGTTCACCCCAAGTTCATGAAGACAGATTTCAGGGGTGTTGCCGATTTCGCTATCATTCACTACGCCGGTAAAGTAGATTATTCCGCCGCCAAGTGGTTGATGAAGAACATGGATCCGCTGAATGAGAACGTCGTTTCTTTACTGCAGACCTCGCAAGATCCATTTGTGTGTCATATTTGGAAAGATGCCGAAATTGTCGGCATGGCTCAGCAAGCTTTAACCGACACACAGTTCGGGTCCAGGACCCGCAAGGGAATGTTCCGGACTGTATCTCAACTCTACAAGGAGCAACTTACCAAGCTAATGGCTACGCTCAGAAACACAAACCCCAATTTCGTCCGTTGTATCATCCCTAACCACGAGAAGAGAGCCGGCAAGATCGAGGCTCCCCTCGTGCTGGACCAGCTTAGGTGCAATGGTGTGCTGGAAGGAATTAGGATTTGCAGGCAAGGATTCCCCAACAGGATACCCTTCCAGGAGTTCAGGCAGAGGTACGAACTGCTCACTCCCAACGTGATCGCCAAGGGGTTCATGGACGGCAAGAAGGCCTGCGAGCAGATGATTCAGGCTTTGGATTTGGACCAAAATCTGTACCGGGTCGGCCAGTCCAAGATCTTCTTCCGCGCCGGGGTGCTGGCTCATCTTGAAGAGGAGAGAGATTTTAAGATTACGGATTTGATTGTTAACTTCCAAGCCTTCTGCAGAGGCTACTTAGCTAGGAGAAATTATCAGAAACGACTGCAGCAACTCAACGCGATTAGGATCATTCAACGAAATTGTGCGGCCTACTTAAAACTGAGAAACTGGCAATGGTGGAGACTTTATATTAAGGTGGGCTTTACTATGATATGAATCTTTCAACCTTCTCATTGATTAACGTTTTTGTATCATTTATTAATTCCATTTATTTTCCTCATCAGGTCAAACCGCTGCTGGAGGTGACGAAGCAAGAAGAGAAGCTAACTCAAAAAGAAGATGAGCTGCGACAGACTAGAGATAAATTAGATGCTCAACTCAAGAGGTGCCAAGAATACGAAGTCAAATTCCAGAAGGCCAATGAAGAGAAAATTCTCATATCGGAACAGTTACAGGTACTTAATTAGTAATATGCATTATGTGATAGATAAAATATCATTCAAATAAAGAACTTCTTTATTCTAAACAAAATCGTTCTTTTATCTGTCATTAGTTGACTTTTGAAAATGCCTAAATTTACGTTAATTTTTTTTTATCAATATTTTGGAATCGTGTATTTTGAAATACATTTTTAAAAATCAAATTTGTGATGTCAGTGTTTTGTACACAGTGATTGTCCTTGTGTGTAATTAAAAAAAAAATATTAAAATGTTTGATCAGTGGACTACATTTAGTGGCTTAACAAAAAATTATCTCCTTTGGTTCCTCATGCAAAGTGTTCTTGGGAATAAAATTGGCATGGATATGTCCAGTATAAAGACTATGACGTCTTTTGGGGACTCAATAAAAAAGAAGGTGTTGAATAAATACCATTTTTATTCATTGATTATCTTCTTCTTCCTTGTTGTAGACCTATGTGGTCTGTTCTCCAGAGTGTTGCTCCTCCTGTGAGGTAGACTCCCAGCTGTCCTTCCATCTTTTAGGAGGTCTTCCACGAGGATGAGTTTCATGAGACTGATTATGTAGTGAAATATAGTGATTTTTCACATTATTTATTATTTCATACAAAATATTTTAACCGCCCTACCTCCAGATAATTTTCTGAGAAACGTGCAAAAAAAGTAGGTTTTTTATAAATGAAATTTAATTATATATTAATTTTATTTTTTTAAATTATGAAACGTCAAATACTCGGCCGCACACTTCGCCTGCCCCTTGTAAAACTATCATATTTATAAAGACTTGTACTCAAGTGTTGTTGGCACACGCACGTATCCCTAACAGTTTGTACATTTTAGGTACATTACTTTTTGTCGTGATACGGGATAGCGCAGAATGGTACAGTCAAAGTGAATGTATCACGTACGTTCAAATACGTAGGGTGGTTAATATCATTAGTATGTATGATTTTCAATGTAATTTATTATCTATTTGACATATTTTGAATGTGTTTTGTGTTCCAGGCCGAAATAGAGCTATGCGCAGAAGCGGAAGAGGGCCGAATGAGGTCGGCGGCGAGGAAGCAAGAGTTGGAAGAACTTCTGCACGATATGGAGGCGCGCATCGAAGAAGAAGAAGAAAGGGGAAATGTTCTAATCCAAGAAAAGAAAAAACTTCAGCTCAATATTCAGGTATTCAAAAATATTTCAATATAACCTAAACTAAATGATCAAATAAATACAATATTCACTTGATCGTGATGATTCGTATTCCAATAGAACATTCTTACTTGAAGAATAAACGTTTTAAATGATTTTTAAATTTGGCAAACTAGCTTACAAGATTTGCTTATTATAGGCTATACCACAGTTTTTAGATGAATGTATAAATTTTTTTAATTGAGTTTTTTAATGCCATCCAAAACTGATAAATATACCAGAAAAATGAATTTTTATGAATCAAAACACTGTTTTTTCCATTTTCGAGTTTATTTTTCTCGACATGTTTCAAAGGCTTTACATCTTCATCATAGGGAGAACGATATAAACACGTCGAGAAATATAAACTCAAAAGTGGAGAAAACAGTGTTTTAATTCATAAAAATTCGTCATTATGGAATTCCACAGTGTTACGCCTTAAGTTTATCAAAAATTTTACCAGAAAGATTAAAAGTCTTAACTCATTTCATTTCCTTTTTTAGTTTTACTTTCATAAGACTCTTTTTATTTTATTTTTAAAAAGACTAATATCAAGGATTTACATCAATGATATTAGAATTTATTTTACAATCTTCAATGTGACCAGAAAATAGCTCATTATTATGAAGAAGGAATCTGGTCGTGTCCAGGCTTGAACCCATGTCCCCTGGATCAGGAGCCAAGCGTTCTATCCCCTAGACCACCACCCGGATTTGTTTCCATATTTTTATTATTATCATTTTAATGTATTAATGTTTTGTTTTATTACATTTCTAGGACCTGGAGGAACAGTTAGAAGAGGAAGAAGGCGCCCGGCAGAAGCTGCAACTAGAAAAAGTCCAGTGCGAATCTAGAATCAAGAAATTCGAAGAGGAGCTCGCCCTCACCGAGGACACGAACCAGAAGCTGCTCAAGGAAAAGAAGGTGCTGACACAATTATCTCTGTTTACATATTTTTATTCATTTATTATAATTGTTCTGAAATAGAAAATCATTATGCTGAAATTTGAATAATAGTGGATCAATTTTAAAGGCTTTCAAACCATCCTGTATTGAAAGCGATTCGTTTTTTAAATAAGGTTGTAAAAGAGATAGACCTCTTTAGATGCAATTATGGCGAATTCGTGAATACCCTTACGATAAAGGCAGCAAGGAAATAACTGGCATATTCCTATTTTTAAGGTTTTATGTATATTTCCTTTGATATTCTTTTTTTTCACACTTTACATCGATTTGGCTCGCGCTGTAATGATGTAAGGAGTTTTTACAACAAAATAATAATAATAATAATAATCCACTACCACTCAGCACCTCTCACTTTTCCGCAACACATCACATCCTCAATTGCTTTCTTCTGCAAAAAGATTATGTATTTGATGATTTAGGACACATTCCGCCAAAATTGAAAATGGCCTCACACAAGGTCTCCTACTAGGGCCTATTGCCACTCAACTAATACAATTTATTTAACAAGCGGAATTAGCATTCGGTTCTAAAACAAATATTTGATTTCAGATGCTGGAAGAAAGAAGCGCAGACCTGTCACAAGCGCTAGCGGAGGAGGAAGAGAAAGCTAAGCATCTTAGCAAGCTGAAGACCAAGCAGGAGGCTTCAATTGCAGAACTGGAAGAGAAGCTGCTCAAAGATCACCAGCAGCGGCAGGAGGCGGATCGCTCCAGGAGGAAGATAGAAGCCGAGGTGCAGGACCTCAAGGAACAACTCACCGAGAGGAAGACCCAACTGGAGGAGCTGCAGCTTCAGTTTGGTATGCACGCAATGCAATTTGAGAAATAGCATTTATTTTTTAGTATTCCGAAAACAATTATTGTATTTTTACTTTAATTTATTTCAAGGTTTATAAATTATTATATACTGCACATAAAATATATGTTATTTCCAGGCTTTCTAACGAACTTAACTTTCTGTTACCTTGTAATAAATTTCCCTTTATTATTTAGTAATCATGAAAACATTTGGTTATCACCTAGCAGTGTGAAACGTGTCTTCGTCATAAAATACAATAAAACTTATAGAAAACTAACATTTTTCATCTATATTTAATATGGATTATTAATACCGGGTGGTGGTCTAGGGGATAGAACGCTTGGTTCCTGATCCAGGGGACTTGGGTTCAAGCCTGGACACGACCAGATTCCTTCTTCATAATAATGAGCTATATCCTGCTCACATTGAAGATTGTAAAATAAATTCTAATATCATTGATGTAAATCCTTGATATTAGTCTTTTTTTTTAAATAAAAAAAAATAAAAAATACAAATGAAAATGTCTGTTTATGTTTTATTATATTTTATGGGAATGATATGATTCGCCTTGTTAAGGCATTATCAAATGTGCGAAACATGTCATTTCTGTAAAATAAAATAAAACTTTGAGAAGATAGACATTTTCATTAATATAAATTATTTAATATGGAATTTTACACGATTGTTCAAGAAACAGTTAAATTATTTTTCTTCACTCTCCACAGGCAAGCGTGAGGAGGAATTAGCTCAGGCCATGGCCCGCATGGACGAGGAAGGTGCCGCCCGCGCTGGGGCCCAGAAAGGACTCCGGGAGCTAGAATCCCAGCTGGCCGATCTGCAGGAAGATCTGGAAGCCGAGAAGGCTTCGCGTGCCAAGGCGGAGAAGCAAAAGAGGGACCTCAATGAGGAACTCGAAGCCCTCAAGAGCGAGTTGCTGGATTCGCTAGACACAACTGCCGGTGAGTGGTTTAATCTTTAAACAATTCTGAACAAATGAAAATCAATTTTGTTTTGGTTTTACACCATCATCGAGAGAATGATACAAAATCAACCAGTTTATATCATTCTCCTGGTGATGAAGATGTTAGACCTTCAAAACATGTTTTTAAAAATAATCTGAAAAGTAGGAAAATATATATTTTAATTTAACCCTTATCGGACGCTAGCTTTCATATCTTTTGTATATGTTATTCTATCAATATTTCTATTTAAAAAGGGACTGTTTATGTTAATCGCCCCATTGGTAATATTCAACTGACAAAATTCATCATGTCACCTCACATGTGCCATACAACCGCAGCGACAAAGTTCTGTTGTCACTTCAGAGGTGACTTTCGTCCGTTAAGGATTAATCTACTGATTTTACTGAAATCTCCTGATGGATGTTCATTTTAACACGTATGCTGCTGAATGCTAAGCAGCGTGAATTGCGCTTCCAACCTCATGCGCCTTGCGGTGCATTATGCAGTTATTGTACCAAACTATCCAAAAATCTAGTGACACACGCTATAGGAGCATGTGCAAACACGCAACCTCAGCGTGGCTACAAACTATACTTTGAGGCGGATATGCATCATCAGCACTCAAATTGTCAAATATTATTAGGTGTAGAACTTTGCTTCCGCGTTTTTTTTTTTCAAAATTCAAGGCTTTACTGTGAAGAACTGGTTACTTACATTTACGATTCAAAGTATTGTCCATCGTTGGCCACTACTTTCTCCCATCTTTCGGGCAGCATACGAATCCCGCTCGAAAAAACTCGTAATCTTTTGAGACAATCCACGAATCGATCCAAGTTTTCACTTCTCCATAAGAACGGAAGTGCTGGTCAGCCAGGTCGTGAGACATTGATCAAAGCAAGTGATAGTCAGAGGGAGCAATGTCTGGAGAATACGGCGGATGGGGTAGGACTTCCCATTTTAACGTTTCTAATAGGGATGGGCAAAACGACTCATCTCAGGGATCAGATCTGAACGGACCGCTCAGCAGAGTGAGTCGACTCTTTTTCACGACTCACGACTCACTAAAATCAGATTTGTAACTCCAAACTCAAATGCCGCGCCGCGCCGCCTCGATAATGACGTTATAACAAGCCAACGTATGCAATTCAACCTAGTAGTATTTTTCATACAGATTTGTGACATGACGAATCGATGTTTATTTATTTTTCAATTTAACTACACTGAGCCATAGCAACGCGTGGCCGGGTACAGCTAGCAATCAAAATTTTAACCCAAATCTTTGAAAATAATGTCATTTGATTTTTATGCCCTAACTGTATGCTAACTTGAATTATTTCAAAGTATCAAAACAACTAGGAAACCGAAGTGTAAAAAGTGTATTTTATGAAATAAACTTTCTTTTTGTAAAAAAAGTTCATCTAAAAGAAAAGAAAATACTTTGTATTAAATGTAAATTTACTAGATGTAAAATGTAAGGTAACTCGACTAATCAACTGTCTGTCGCCCACTGCTGAATGTAACCCCCTCCCAAAATACGTCACTGGTTGGTTCTGCGACAAATATGACCAGTCCACTATCACTTCCACTACTACTGCTTACCTTTAAAGTCACCTCAGTCACCTTGGTTCATTTGTCAAATAAATTTATTTCTCTCTCTGAAACATGAATGTTGCCGATTATGATACGATTTGTTTATGGAAGTTTAATTAAATTGTTAGTGTAATGCATGAATAAGGTGATGATTTAAAACATGTTTTTGCTCTCAATATATTTTATTTAGTTCTTATGATCTACCGATTCGATTAGTACTGTCAGAAAGAATCGGCAAAGAAAACTGACAGACTGAAACTGTTTTAAAAAAATATATATATATACATAATAAGCTGTGTCTCAGTGTCTGCACTCGCTGCTTATTTTTTCAAGATGGAGATCTGAAACAATATACAAAAAGGGCCATGAATACATGCAAAAGTTAATTTGAAATATACAGGTATACTCTTAGAATTAGCTGGATATGTGTATTTGGGTTAGTGTTAATAATTTAAATATTTCTTGCTCTGACTCGATGTTCAATTTATTTCTAAATATAAATTATCTATCCATATTATTGCCAACATTTCAAGTGAAAATATGTAAGAATTATAAGTGTTGCAGGCATAAGATATAAAATTATTAATTAACAATTTTTGGTTTGAAGTTTTCTAAAAATACTTCAAACGTTTCTGTTATCAGTGTTTGAAATTTGAAACATTTGATATGCAACAGTCTAAGATTGATTAGAAGGATATTTTAGCCCCCTGCGGTTTAAGGTTTCCAAATAAAAAAAGTTCTGTGAATATTCTTACAATTAAACCACGAGAAGAGATCAGAATTTGTTGAACAGAGATATGATAATTTGTTCTGTCATACGGTGATATACACCATAAAGTTTTTCTAATAGATCGGTCTGAAACTTTCCTAGAAGAACATACAGGGCATTGCACTTATTCAATAAATAATCTACCAGCTCCATCATTGTCTATGTGATGTGTAAAGAGAGTCCAATATATCTCCTTAATCAGTTAGCCTCTATTATGATTATTCGATATTTGCGACCATTGGCAATTTTTTTAAAAAGAATTTAATATTACTCTGCTCCAAACTGTAAACAAGTTTGGCAAGAGGCAAAAGTAAGTTTAAACCTTTGTCTCGATGCTTTACATGTAAGCTTGTCTACCAATCACAAATGATTTAAATAAATCTCGTGTACCTGAAGATTTTCCCCCAAGATATGACTATATATCCTTCATCCTTGAAGATTGGTCCGATACAAGCCAATCGATGGACCTTAAAATCTTAGTGCCTCTTTGGGAATGTTCTTGTCATGGAGTAATCTCACAATTAAATTCTTCTGCTGAAGATGAATCGTATGCCGAATCAACTAATGATGTTGAAGGATCTGTAAACAAAAAATACATTATGATAATAATAATAAATTGAGTGCCATTTTTATGAATTATTCATCTCATGGGCGCTGTAGAAAACGCTCCGTTTTATGAACTAGTTAAAAAATAAACATATTTAGTAGGAGGGTTGCACCCAACGCAGTCGATCAACCCTTCTTGTCAAGAAAGGATAATTTGAAAAGGTGCGTTTTGAGTTTCGATCTAAACTCTGACTGATTCTCAATGCACTTAAGGTCAGCTGGAAGATTGTTCCAGGCTGAAGGTCCGGCTACCGCGAAGGCTCGGTCGTCAAAGTTTGTGCTTGGACAGCGTTTTGGCACAGTCAATCTACCGATCGCAGAAGTCTTAGCTGATGGTAATGTAAACTGTCTGCCATTCAGGTTCTTGTTGATACAGAGTTCAGAAATATAAGCTGGTGCCATACCACGCAACGCCTTTGTATCCTTTCTGGACATTTCAGTCAGTGGAGCTCCTTAAGATGCTGTGTTATGTGAGAACTCTTCGGCACACCTCTTATCAGTCTTGCTGCTGCGTTGAATGCAGACTGGAGTTTATTATAGTTTACTGTTGGGGGTTGTTGGCGTAGACTCCATTGCAGTAATCTAGTCGTGATACAATGAAGGAATTGATTAATGTTTTAAAACTGTCAATTGATCAATTATTAATCTAAATGTAACTTGTAAATAGTTTTATTTCCTTATTTTATAATAATATAGTCTCTACATACATTGTAAAATTTCTTCCAAATCAATGGTCAAATTATTATAGTTTATTATTATTTGATTGCATTATGACATCAGTACTAGGTTTGTTCAGTCTCTGTACCTGGGAAAAATAAAAAAATTCACGTCGACATGATTACATAGTTTTATAGAGAAAATTATCAATTATACTATGAAGCAGAAGTATTTTATATTCACGCTTGTATAGTAGTGTATACTTACATTGTAAATTTTCTTTCAAATTAAATTTGATTAAATTGTGAATTATTATTCATATCTACATTACTTCGTTTTCTTGGTTAGTTAGTTAAGAATTTTAAATTAACATCTGTATGCGAAATAATAAATTGACAGTACTTTGTACTCACAGTTTTGTGGTGCTGCTTTCCAGATTCATTGCCATTTGGAATGTATTGGTTGGTTCTTGAAGACATGTTGACAAACTATTATTGTATTACAATATGTAAGCAACAATAACTATTGAAAATAGTGTAGTCTTGGGAGAATCTGAAAACATAGCAAGCCAGCAAGCGCAAAATACCATAGACAAAAAAATTTGTGAATCCAAAGATTTTAGAAGCAGAAATGTGAAATTTTAGCAGGTCACTCTTCTTCTTCGATGCTATTAGCAATAAATATTGATAAACTGTTTTGAGTTCTTGATTATTTCTTTTTCGACCTCTACCAGCTACGCAGATTTTTTTGTATGGCGATGAATGGTTGTACCTAAAAAACATTACATCAGGAAGAATTTTTTCAAATTGCATGCACTTGATTTTTAGCCATGATACTTAGCTACCGTCTTCATCGGTATTCTTATTTTTCATTGAAGAGGTAGCCAAGACCTGTAGGTCAACAAAATTATTACAAGTGTTGATTTAGACATATTTCTCGTTAGTTCATATTTGGAAGTATCAGAAATGCTCAGCAATGTTTATCCGGTAGATGGAATGTAGGATCTTTATCAGAATCGGCTGAGGAAAAATCACCATCTGTAGAACTGTAATCTACTATGCAATTTACGTTTGCCTCTTTTAGAGCCATCGCGGTTGAAATAGGTTCTTGCACACTCTTTACGATTTATGTTGGTAGGTAATATCAGTAGAAAAGACACGAAAGAACACGGAGACTGACCACTGACGACTGATACTGACAACTGACAGCCCGCGAAATCCACACACACCTACGTACATCCCAAGTGACAGACCAACCCCCGTGAGCTATTATTATACGAAAACGGTACTATAATATTTATATTACAAATAATTACCCATAATAAGGACTAAGTGGGTACGGTATAGTTTACCTAAACTACAGGAAATTATAAAAATGTTGGCAGTTAAAACTCATTAGCGCACTTAATGAGTTTTACCTGCCGAGGAATTGTATTGTAAGTGTACATAGTGTGTTTAAAAAAATATATAAATCAGTTATTCTTTAATAAATACACTTGGTGATTATTTCCTGGCGTAGAATTCACAAATCTGATACAGAAAATGCAAAAATCTCATTTTCGACCAAAATGTCACTTAATGAGTTTTACCTTTGTATTTCCCGCTATTCAAACAATGCATTTAGGTTGTTTATACAGGTCAAATAGTTAAGTCTATGTAAACAGCAAATACTTAGGGCGGTAATAAAGGCTAATCCTAGTATTCTAATTTAGTAGGTATAATAACAACAAACCATCACGCCGTTTCTGAAAGGGTACTACAATCCTGAAAAATCGTAGAAATCTCATTTCTATCGCATTTATTCTACTACATTCCATCTTTTGCCAGTTCCATTGCACAGCCATTTTAGCTTTTTTAGATAGGCTTTTGTTTATGATGACAACTTTAAGTGAACCGTTTACTTTGTTGCCTACCCCAACCCTTCATTCAATATCCTTCTCCACTTTCCAATATGCTGTCTCGTCATTCTATATCAGAAATCGCATGGTTCCAGAAAAAAAATAATAATGATATGTTTTTCAAATAATCCGTGTATGTTATAGATATCGATCTATTCCTAATGAAATTCCCTACAAGATGACATAAATTAAATTTTGATTATAGATAAAGTTAGCGGCAAACTGAATTGACCACATGGGAGCGAGCGTTTTGTTCTGAACACGGTACGTTAAGGGTTTTAAAAAGTTGTACACAAGCAGCGTGGGAAAAGAAGCCGAGGACGACCGAAGAAATTAATCAATTACTAAAAAGCGGCCACATCCGAAGTCGGAATAATC